>BSBK01003413.1:2500-717500 GCA_027943335.1 Chamaecyparis obtusa
GAGAGATCACTCTGCATGATGTTATTGATAAGTACGACCACTATGACGTGCACCTAACATCCATCTACCATTCGATGATTATAGTCCAATGACTAAAGTTTTATTTTGGGTTGAAAGTCTTGAAGGAAACCTTAATCTTTTGCAAGTATCCAAAATGGTGACACGTATCCCTTCACCCATTCACCCACTTGTAATCAACATTAAATAAATTTCTTCTCATTGTTAGTAACATTCTCTATCTTCAATCCACTCCACACACATGACTTCCAATTTGGTACTGACAATATTACCAATATACCAATTTCACACAATTATGCATTTATGGGAAAGATTTACAAAGATTTAATCATTAAAAACAATTGGAATTGGAAGGACAAAGGAATGAGTAGGGTTAGAGAATGAATACTTATTAGCACAGCTAAATTTTAGGCTATGAATTTTTGACAGTGACAATGAATACTTGATATCATTGTTCGTTCGATGGGAAAAAATCAACGGTTCAAGGTTTATTCTGGGAAGAATGTGTTATCGAAAACTAGCTTTTGCAAACTTCCTCCAGAAATGAAACACATGTTACTGTCATTAAATTGTACAATGAGGTATCAAGTGACTAGGCTGCCAAATCAGAAAAAATTATGGAACCCACGACAACTAACAATGGATACCGACAACTGTTGGATGAGCACAAATCAACAACGTAATGTATATTTTGGGCTGAAGGTGAAAGGTTAAAATTTTTATGTATACTTCCTTTGGAATTGAGACATGTGTCATTGTCAATGAGCACTTAATTTTGTAATAAATAAATAAAATTCTACTTTCTAAATTTGATTAAATATTTAATTAAATGTAATGAACATTAATAAAGTATAATAAGCTCTATTTTGTGTAGAGCTTATAAAGGATTAAAATTTAGAAATTCATTTGAAAGAAGCAATAAATTATTGTCATGAATAGTAACCAATTTATCATGAATTGTAATTGAACCGAGAAAAAAGAATTCATTGATATGGATTTGGAAATTTGATAACACCAGTATAAATTTTGATAAAGTTTTATTTTATTAATAATGAATTGCAATGTTACATGGTATGTATGATAAATTAATAATTTGATGCATTTAATGAAGTGTAATAAGCACTATTTTAGAAAAAACTTATAGAGGATTAAAAAGTCATCAAGATCATTCCAGAAAAGTGACACATGTCAGTGGTACGTGTTAGATGAGAGTCTTTAGAAAGAAGCAATAAAGTTATAAACTTATTCTCTCGATTACTAATTACTAATGATAAGGTTATGTGTTTTCCTGAACTCTCACAACTTTTCCCACATGTAGGAGCCTTACCCTTATTTGTGTTCAACATCTCCAATGAGATAAAGGTTGCCCAATATATTTATGTGATATTAAAAATATTACATTATGTAAAAAATATGGTGACTACCAACATGGATAGGCGAATTGCGAACACACAAAATAAGGTCAGGAAAGAGGTGAATGTGCGAAATAAGGGTTTCTTGCTGAATGATTACTACACCAGTCCTGGGGGCTCTGGTCCGTCGCAGGAATTTGGAGAGGAGCAAGCTTTCAGCTCCACTTATCTTTAATGTAGATTCTCTAGATTGACATCTCGAAGTTTTTTCTAAAACTAAATATGCAGCATTGTAGTTACCTCACCCTGGGACCACTAGGGCTTCGCAATCCTGGTCAAATCCGACTCGTTACTCCTATGATCCCCATTCTGCATTGGGGGAAGGTGGATTGAAAGAAGTTCATGTGTCTCTCAGGGTCACTGAGGAAAGTATGCTTGAATGGCATCTGGTTTAAGCATTGAAAAAAGAAGGGGAGATCTATCCCATCAGAGCATTGTGTAAATAATTTAGTCCAGAGAAATTCATTTGATTCTCTCAGTGAGTTTCATGATCACCGAAAACCTAGTCTATATTCACCCCTGCACAGACGAAATTTGGTTTTGAAGGGGAAGGGCAATTTCAGGAAACATTCGCATGTGGATGGTGATAAACATTCCCATCCCAATGTGAAGGGGTTTCCCTCTTCCCCTAGCAAAACCCTAACTTATAACGATGGACAAAAATATATGTTTGACAAATCTTGGGTCTCTACGATCGAGCATCATGAGCAGATAAGTATGGGATGTTGCCATGAGAAGGGCAACATTATTGGTCAGAAAGAATCTAAGGTTTATTCTCCCCCTCATCGAAGATGGAATGGTAAGGTTCCTTCACATAGCTCCCAAACATATGAAGGTAAGTTTGATTTCTGTGCAAAAGTCTCTTTTAATGGGCATTTAAAGTCAATATACTCGCCTCCTCACAGGCGAAGCAACAATAATAAGAATGATCATATTAAAATAAAAGAAATTTGTTGTCAGAATCCTAATATGGTCAAGTTAGATCTAGATGATAAATGCATAGAACAAAACCAGAATTCTTATGCAGCAACAGGAGTAATTTGTCGATGGAATGGAGTAGGTGCAACAATATTCGATATTGCAGACTGGCTGAAATCACAGCTACCCTATGAGGTGAGTATAACAATCCTTGTTGAAAATTTCATTTTCCTAGATTGTAAAAGCATTGATCTCAAAAGGAATATTATGAATGAAGGATGCCCTAAGTTTAGGCATATTTCTTTTTCTATTTTTAATTAGGCTCCCCTATTTAATCCAATTAATCTTAGGGATTTTAGGGTAGATAAAGCTATCATTCTCAGAAATCTACCATTGGAATTTTCTAACCAAGAAATTATCAGCTTAATAGGTAATCAGATTGGTAGCTTCATTGGATTAGTTGAAAATGAATACAATCAATCAAAGAAAATCATTATTGTCAAGATGAATTTCCATCAAAAATTTGTACCTCCCATACGCTTATGTTTTAATTCAAATTCGGTAATCATTAACCCCATCATTATGGAAGATTATATTGAAGATCTAGAGGATGTCCCAGCTTCTCCTATGGTACCAGATGATACTTCTCCACAAAATCAGAAGAGTTTGGATTTTTAGGTGAATTTCTATAAAGATAAGGGAGGTTTTGTCCTAACTAACATAGGGGATAAGAGTTCAGATAGGCATTCGCATACCCCTGTTGATAGCAATCCTCCTAAACATTCCCCTATTAATAAATCAAGAAGGAACAGTAAAATAACTGATAATAAGGTATCCAAATCACCAATCAATGTAATCAAGGGCAAGCCAATAACCCCTAAAACATCTCAATCTGAATTACCAGGTTTAAAGGATTCTAAAAGCAATGATATTAGTGATCCAGATTCTCCTATGTTTAATGATTCATTTATTTCAAAATATGAAGATAACTCAGGTTCAGAATCTAACCTAAACACTAGCAGGCCTAATAGAGGAAAGGACATGTCAGAAAAACATAAAAATATTCATATAGCTAGAGCTAAAAAATAAAAGTCAGAAGCTGAAGTAAATGAAAGTGTGGAATCCCTTGGGAACAAGGTTACTAATGAATTAATGGAAAAATTCCTAGATGAAATCTGTGATAGGGAGGAACTCAATCATCAAAAGACGCTTTTGATTAAAAGCATTAATGAGGGAAAAGCAGAGAAATCTAATCAGATAAATGAACAAGAGAATCTGAACTTACTAACTATAGATGAAGATATTAATAAGATTATAGGCCTATCTCAAATAGATAATATAGAAGATTTGGGCAAGAATCTTATAGACTTTGAAGATTCCTTGATTAATGAGGAAGTAAATATGAATAATATTCAGATTCAGAATGTTGAAGACATCAGCAAATGTTTAGAAGGAATCTCTAATGCTGATAGACAGCTTGGTATAGCAGCAAACATTGCTGGGTTAACATCCCCAGTTACTCTTAAATCAAAGAAAAAAAGAGGCAGGAAATCTGCATGTGAATTAAGAGCTATGGATGGGCAAGCATCAAATCAATTAAACCTTTTTGATATCTTGAATGCAGGGAAGGGGAAGAGCCTTCCCAAAGGCCAATGAAAGTAACAACATGGAATGTTAGGGGTCTTAATGCCCCTAACAAACAATCCTTAATAAAGAGATATTTAAACTTATTTGAATCTGAAATAATATTAATACAAGAAACTAAATTGAACCAAGAAGATAGCCTTAAATTTAGTTGTAAATTAGGTATTTGGAAATCAAAATTTGTACTCTCAGAAGGGGCCTCAGGTGGGCTTGCTACACTAAGGGACCCTAGGAAAGTTATGTTAGAAAATATCCTTAAACACAATAATTGGTTATCGGTAACAGTCATCAGCCTCGAAACTAATTTAAAATTTAATCTCATCAATGTCTATGGTCCTATCCCGAATTCTGAGAAAAAGAAACTATGGCAGGGCCTTCAATATCATATAAATAGCAATGGCTCTAATATCCATATAATGGGAGGAGACTTCAATGCAATCATAGATATTAATGAAAAAGTTGGGGGTTCAAGATTTGTCTCACATTCACAAAAGGATTTTAGTCTTTGGGTGAATGAAAACAACTTAAAAGACATTCCTATTGACAATGGGAGGTTTACATGGAATAATCGCAAAATAGGGTTCAGTCATATAGCTGAAAGATTAGATAGATTCATGATTAGTGGAGATATGGGAAACTTTAATTTCAATATTCATGCGGAGATTCTCACTAATTCAGGATCAGATCACTTCCCAGTCAGGTTAACTATTTCTAAAAAATTTAAACCACTTAGAAACCCGTTTAAATTTGAGTTTATGTGGTTTCAAGATAAGGACTTCATGCAACTTTTGGAGAGTTGGTGGAATCAGATAGTGGTATCTGGCTCTAGAATGTATTGTATAGTAACTAAGCTTAAAATCATAAAACATAAGATCCTGGATTGGAATAAAGAAAAATTCAATAATATTTTTTAACAGAAAATTAGGATAGAATCAGATATTAATGAGTTAAATGAGACTGTCATAAAACAAGGTATGAATGAAGCATCGTATAATAAAGAAAAAGAATTAATGATTAAACATGCAGAAATATTACACAAGGAAGAAATTTTCTGGAAGCAAAAATCCAGAGAAACATGGCTCAAAGAAGGTGATAATAATACAAAAAAATTTCACAACAGCACTAACAATAATAGAAATATTAACAAAATTTCAAATCTCAAAGGTCCAAATGGTGAGTTTATTGAGGATCTGAGACATATAGCAGCTCACTTAGTTAACTATTACCCAATACTCTTAAACAACTATGAGTTTTCTGATCTAGAAGCCCAAAATCAGGTTTTACCTTCGATTCCCAAACTTATTTTTGAAGGAGATAACAAGTGGCTCAACAACAAATTAACTTTAGAAGAAGTAAAAACAACATTATTTCAACTCCACCCAGAGAAAGCTTCAGGGCTCAATGGCTTCCAAGCTGGTTTTTTTCAAAAATGTTGGCATTTTCTCGGTGAGGAAGTATGGAAAGCTGTAGAAGCAACCAGAAACTCAGGCTCTTTGCTAACAGAAATTAACAATACCTTCTTCTCCCTGATACCTAAGAAACATGATTGTCAAGATCTAGGAGATTTCCACCCAATATCTCTTTGTAACACAATCTATAAAATCTTATCCAAATGTATAGCAAACAGACTTAAAATCTTTCTCCCCTCAATCATTTATGAGGAACATACAGGGTTTGTTCCTAATCACTCAATCCTTGATGGCATTATAATAGCTCAAGAAATAATACATACCATGTAGTATAATAAAGAATCTTGCATGCTCATTAAAATAGACATTCAGAAAGCATATGATAGAGTGGACTGGAGATTCCTCTGTAAATGCCTATAAGCCTTTGGTTTCTCTAAACAATGGATAAACCTAATTTATAACTGTATTTATACTCCTAAGATCTCTCTTTTAATTAATGGCACTCCTGAAGGCTTTTTGAAATATCTAGGGGGATCAGGCAAGGTGATCCATTATCTCCCTTCCTTTATGTAATCATGGCAGAAGCCCTAGGTAGATCTATATCTAAGGCCCACTTAGAAGGTAAAATCTCAAGAGTTAGAGTTACAAAGAATGTACCTAATATCACTCATCAACAATTTGCAGATGACATAATACTACCAGGAGCTAGTAACTTAAAAGAAGCTAAAGCCTTTAAATATGTACTGGAAATATATTCGAAGGCATTAGGTCAAAGGGTCAATCCAAGTAAATCAGAAATCTTTTTTATCAACACTTTCACATCTATGATAAGAAAAATTTGTAATACTTTAGAATACAAGATAGGAAAGTTTCCCTATAAATACTTAGGGATCCCCTTAGATAAGGGGACACACAGCTCAAAATTATGGGAAATAGTGGCGTCTAAAATCCAAAATAAAAAGGGTAGTTGGAAAGGAAAATGGCTTACCAAAGCAGGTCGAGCAACGATGATTAAGTCGGTCCTAACAGCTATACCCACATATCAACTATCTCTTATTCCATTACCTCTTAATATTAAAGCTAATTTAGATAAGTTGCTTAGAGATTTCTATTGGCAAGGGTCTTCAGAAGATAAGAAATCAACTTTAATTAAGTGGGATAACCTCTGCAAACCTATTTCTTGAGGAGGATTAGGCATTAAGAACCTTCAGTGGCAGAATTTAGTGCTAGGTACCAAATTAGTGTGGAATATGTATAATAACCCCAATAGAAAGTGGGATAATGTTCTTCTCAATAAATATATCCCTAATGCAGATCCTGTTAATATTTTTAGAGCCCGATACGAAAGGGTCTCGCATATGGAATTTTATTAATAGCTCTAGAGATATTATTAATAACCTTCTTACGTGGGATGTGGGGTCAAGCAATGATGTATTATTTTGGGAAGATTCATGGGGAGGGTATCCTCCTTTAATAAATGAGGGCTTCTCTCAAGAATTTATTGCTTCATGTAAATCTAGCATAGGTAGTTATATCAAGGATTACGTCTCCCCGGGAGAGGATCTTCTTTGGAGATACCCAAGCGCTACACTAAAAGATTTAGGTGAACTTATCAAATTTTGTAAGATGCTTAGTCTTAGAGTATTAACTCTTAAAATCATAGCAGATCGACTAATATGGGCAGGGTCAAATGATGGAAGGTATAAAGTAAAAGATGGATACAAATCTATTTTGGAAAAACAAAAAATGGACTCTTTAGATATCCCTTTAAACCTATGTTGGAATAAGGTTTGCCTTCTTAAAGTAGGGAATTTCCTCTGGGTGGCTCTTCAAAAGAGAATCCTAACATCAGACAGAATTAGAAAACTAGGATTTGAAGGTCCGTCGAGATGCCCTTTGTGTGAATGTCAAGAGGAAGATGTTAATCACCTATTTTTAAACTGTGAATTGGCACAAGAATGCTGGAACTGGTTATGCAAATGCCTAAAATGGTCCTTGGCTAAGTCAAATGATCTTCTAGAATTTCTCAAAGCTTGGCCTTCCCTTAACAAGGATAGTTTGTTTAAAGATATCTGGGTCATAGCCCCATCCATAGTGGTTTGGGAACTATGGAAAGAATGTAATAGAAGAATTTTCACAAACCAAAAACTTAATATAAGTTCAATTACTAATAAAATAGATAAACAATTATTGAGATTATCAACAACAGACTATGAAATGTACATAGTTATGAAAACTCCTTCAAACAATGTGATAATGACCTTAGAAGGATCTGGCCTAATCTAGATATCCCACCTTTATACAGTAAAGGGGGAAAAAAGTCAAAAGAAGAAAGAAGCTCTTGTAAATGGAGCCCTCCTAAAGCTGGATGGTACAAACTTAATTTTGATGGGGCCTCTAGAGGCAACCTGGGCACAGCAGGCTTAGGTGGGATTATCCACAATGATAAAGGAGAAACTATTGCAAATTTGCTAAGGCCATTAAACCGACTACCAATAATATGGCAGAATGTGAGGCAGTTCTTGCGGGCCTCAAATTATGCCAACAACTAGGTCTTTCTTGTTTAGAGATAGAAGGTGATTCCCAAATTATTATTAACACTATCAAAACAAGGAAATCTACAAATTGGAAACTATCATCGAAATTAGAGGAAATATTGGAAATTCTTGATAAATTCGACCTAATAGAAGTAAAACATATTTATAGGGAAGGGAACTTAGATGCGGACCTTCTAGCTAATAAAGGAGTAGATGGAGAAACTTTCTCAATAATCTTTTAATTATCTAAGTCACACCTTCCTCCAGAAAATTGGTCAGCATGTTCACTCATTGTGAGGACTTGGGATGATCATGATATCAACGTTAGATGTTATAATATTTTCATAGATAGATCTTATCCAAGTCTAGGATTGGGTCCCCTTCTTAGTTTTAGTCATTTATCTTCTCTAGGCTCTATAGATTCGAGACCATAATCTTTGATTGGTCTTTATCCTCTTTTTCTTAAGATTTTTATTCCTATATTATTTAGTCTCGCATGTTTTCCCTAGATCTTTATTATTTCCTCTCCTCCCTTGTTAGCCTTCTCCTTCCCCTTTTCTCTCATTAGTTTCCTTTATCGTGTCTTTCTCCCTCTAAGTGGAATACCTCCTAGGGGTCCCCTTGGTGTCTTTCTTTTTCCTTTCATTTCCCCCCCCTTTCCTTCTTATCCATCCTTTGTCTTCTCTACCCTTCGATCTTATGGCCTCTTTCATTCTTTGGGCCTTTCTTATGTTATAGAGCTGGGATTCCATCTTATTCCTACGGTGTCCTTATGTTATGATGGTTGTGCCTGACTTTCTAGGTGGGTTCTATTAATTATGATAACTCTATTATCAGTTCCTGTTGATACATGGCATTCATTATGGAAAGCAACTTATGATCCTTATTATTATTCGGTATAAAGTACTGACTTGTTTTAATTACAATTCGGAAGCTCTTCTTTACTAGAAAATTCTCAGCATATATAAAGTTTAATCCTTTTTTGTTAGGATATGTCCTTTGAATGGTTGACTCCTTGATTACTCTCTTCTTAAAACCATTTCTGTCTCTTTGACAGAGGACTAGTAATGATGTCAGTCAGGCATTCAACTTATTGATTGCTCTTACCCACAATAAACAATGATGAATGAAATATATGATTCATCATCATTAAGTATGCAAAGTTTTCAGAAAGCCACGAGAAATAGAGATAACCCACTCATGGTGGTTCTCTTCAGACACTCTTAAGTGTAATGTAGTCAGGCTAATGATGATATAGTTTGTTCAAGAAGAAGCTACATGATTTTTCTAGAAAGTTTGTCAAGCTTTTTATTCACTCAGACAACCCTTGTTGCTTCTCTTCCTTGAGGAAAAAATGGAATCCAGGCTTACTACCTATTATACTAAAGGAGACAGGGCAATGACCTTCTGAGGTCTTATCTTCCCTGAAAGATGGAACCAGATATTGAATCCTATGCCGGATTCAACTAGGAGAGTAGTGGAGAAAGTAATAGGTGACAGGTACTTTGATAATGATTTTACCTTTAGAACTAATGGAGTGATCATAGGGCCATTCATTGCTCTATCCACATTTGCTGGTAAAACTTAAGAGGAAATTGTATAGGTAGTTAAGGAAATTTTTATAGATGACCATCTTGGAGGTCTGGAAAAGATGGCTATGTGTGTTGATAATAACCTCACCATACCAATTCCGGAGTTAACATTGCAAAATGATATAGAAAAGTTGGGTGAAATTCCTCAATCCCATCGTATCCCTATGATAACATTTAAAGATGAAGACTGTTTCGATTTTCATTGGCTAGAAATGGCTAGGAATATCGACTTCCTCTTCAATGAGATTCTATCTGAAGAGTTCGAAACTGGGTGGCTACTCAATTACTGGAGAAAGGAGGGGTTTAAAATATTGAAGAGCCTTGAAATAATCGAGCCACTGAATCTCCATATCATGGCACTTGAAGTTTCCAGGTGTACTCGGCGTACCAAGAAGGAGATTGAGGAAGTCAAATACATTGTAGTTATGGTTAAATAGGATAATATCTGGAAATGTATAGCCGTTCAGAAGGATAGTGAGTAATAGCTTGGAAGGTTAATAGATGTGTATATTATACAATCTATGGTTAGTTGGTTAACTTTCAGAATATGATACTTGGACTATCATTGGTTTGGATTAATAATAGGCTTTAAATGTATATAGTTATACTCACATGTCTACATATAGCAATGTATGAAGACAACTTGACATGTAAATCTTCTGTATATATGTAATGGTATGTAGATATATGGTGATACTGTTGCATTATTATCAATTGTACTTATATGATATTATTAATAGTCAGTAAGATTGGTTAGCAATGGTAAATTCAGGAAGCTTTAATTTATAGTGACAATAGTGGATTACATTGATGCATCTTGATCAATCTATTCTAAGATATTTTGTGGGATGCACTTAGGATAAGTGTTGTCTTAATGCATATGTAATCTGCATTTGTTGGAGTATAATACGAGGTGCACTGATGATATATAAAGTAGATGTTCTAAACAAAATGATTGGCTCCAAACTGTAAATTGTGGTTTGCAAAGTTCAGATTGTCGGGTGAAGCTATGTTTAACAACCTAAACTCTTAATACCTAATCTCCTTCTTAGGGATGATCTATAACTTTATGTTTGATAAGTTTAGAAATACAATGTACGGTTTCAGCAGACAACAGTGAATATATGTTGATCTTCAGTATATGAATCAAAGCTTTTTGGTATAAGAAGATAGGGATAATCATTTTTAATCTTATTATATCCAAAATATTATATGTCTACCTCCCCCTGTTGTTTTGAAATGGAAATTGCATAGTTAGAATTCAAAACAATAGGGGGAAGTATCCATATATGATCAGGTCTATGAGATGCTACCCTTCATAACCTTGGTTATTAAAGATGTGGTAGGCTTTACAATCACAATTATGATGCAGTTTTACCTTACTATAAGAGCAATCTGTCCTTCCAGCGTTACATCTTGGGATTTGACTATTAAATGTTCTTATACAGAAATACTATATTGACGGTATCATTTTCAGCACCTTACATCCTCAAATTACTTCCTAGTTTGACGAGAATAAAAGAATATTATGCTTGGCTATTATGAAGAATCATTCTATAATTGATCTAGCTTTTAGTTGGCCCTGGTGGAACACTATAGTTTAGCATGGATATCTTTATTATATGTGTTACAGCCTATGTTTTTAAGTTTTACCTCTCTATATGTTGATATGATTTATTCTCCTTGCTAGGAATTATGGTTTAGTAGTTTTTAAACGTTAGGATTAAAAGGAAAGTTAATCATACACTGTTTTAGCTAGCCAAAATTTGTACTAGATCCTTATTATGGTCTCACTACAATTGCATAAGCAAGGGTTTGTTTGTTTGATATATTTGGCCCATTCTATATATTTGGTCTCTATTAGTAGTTGCAGAATGTTGTTCTTATTACTGATATAGACATCAAGGCCTAATTTCTAGTCCAATTATGGATTAAGGTATTTAGGTAAAGGGTAAGATTTTGCATTTTATATCATGCATTTATGCTTTAGTCAATTTTTTATAAGATCGATAACAAGCATGGGAGGAAGAAATATGTCTGTGCTACAGGATCAAGAGATATGGAAGGAATGCGACAGTGACAGATGCCCTAAATAGAACATTAATGGAGATCTTTCTCTGAAAGCTATGAAGATATTTGGATTTCATGTACCAGTGACAAGTCATATTGACCTTTGTTTGTATATGTAACTAAACAATAATTTTTAAAATTGTTAAAATTTCTCGATAATTATCGAGTAGTGGGTATGCCCATGATATCTGTGTATTAGAATCCGGACTATTAGTCCCAGGCATGGCTAGAGTTTTTCTTGACCCCGCTCTTTCCTACCAGCGCTTGTACTGAGCGAGGTTTACATGTAAAATTTATTTGAATATTAATAATAAATTATTGGCTTCGGCTGTTTACCAATCAAAAAATAAAATAAAATAAAGGTTGCCCAAAAAAATATTAACTTGTTGAAGAATGAACTCAAAATTGCAGATAGATAGAGGTGAAAACTCAGGTGAATTCAAAATAATATTATAACACGGTTCACTTCAAAAATTAATCACTTACCTTTGCCTCAATTGCAATCACTAATGCACTCAACAGTTAGAAAATTTGCTATCGATCATAATTGAGATATTGAAACCAATCGAACCAAATTGTGTAACATAACATTGATCTATGAATGTATTTATACCAATCCTTTTAGAAAATTCATTGGGAAACTTATATGGTATACAAATATTTGGCTAAGCATGTGTAATTATAACACGTCTTATGTAATTTTTGAGGTGATTATGGATCATCCAATAATTTTCTATGATTAATATAGTTGGTGAAAATGCATCGGTTTGAGACACGCATCCATAAAATGCCAAGCAAATTTGGGGCAGCCTCTAAATATATCTATATAACACCATTGGCGAATTTAGGTCGTTGATTAAGAGGAGCTTTAGAAATTGTAGGAAAAAATGTTCAATTACCGTGTCCAAAAAGTAGACTCCATTGGCTATATCATGAAAGAAAGAGAGAATATTACATAAATTGATGGGTGATGGGCCCAGACATTGAGCCCAGTATTTATAAAGTTTGAGCGACACAACCAGTCTGATATACACATATTATTTTCCAAATCCTATAAGGTCACCAACTTAAAATATTCACCACTAAAATTATCTCGTATGTGTGTGTATGTATATGTATATATAGTAGTGTATTTTATATATATTTTAAATATACATGATCTTTGTTTTATTATTTAAATTTTATATTTAATTAATTTTGTTATTTTAATTTATTTTAAAATTAAGATCTTAGATTGAATTAAGATCTATAATTTGTTAGTTTTGACAAAGGTTTTGCAATTTTGATATTTTAAGATTGTTAATATTATTTATTTGAGTTTCAATTCAATTTATCAAAGTGAATGTTATTAAATTACATGAGAAAAGGTAAATAAATATACAAGCAATTGATTTAGAACATTGTTTATATTTCAAAGACCCAACAAATTCTAAATTCTCTCCAAGTACATGATAGAATCTTCATTTATTTGACTTTCATTTCATTTTGTCAAAATGTTGATTAATTTACAAAAAGGCATTGTAGAGTCTTAACACATTGTACATGACAAATAATTTTAAATCAATATACAAATAATTGATTTCCAATGCTATTTATATTGCAAATATGTAACAAAATTTAATTATGCCCACTGATGATTGAAAGTCATCAAATGGATATACTTTTGACATAGGCTCAGGAGCACTATCCTAAGAAGTTGAGAAGAAAATGTACGTTGTCATTTCTTCATTTGAAGGAAAGTAAAATTTCATTTAAATGATTAAATGCTAAGTAATATTGGATTGAAAAATCATAGGTGATATAGGTATTCTACTGGAATAAAAATCAACAATAGCTAAACACTCCTCTAAACCCAAGATTTTGTAGAGATGAAGGTAATAAGGAAAATGATAATGACCTTGAGTTTAGGATTATATTTTTCAAGAAATATGTAATTATGTTCTTTTTATAAACTATAGAACCTAAATCAAAAGAGATTAAAGAAATTTTATACAATTTTCTAGTAGGACCAACTTGTAGACTCTTATATTTCTTTTTTTCTTTGTAAAATTTATCCTACAAATTATAATTTCAAATTGATAATACAAGTTCTTTGTTATTTTTTTGTTTAAACTAAGATACCTATTTGAAATCCAAGTACTTAGTTCTTCATGTTGATAAGGACCAAATAAACATTCAAAATACAAAGAATGCACTAGAAAAACATGCAAAATCTATGACAAAATGTTTTAAAATGTGTCCACGTCTTTGTTAATACCTTTAATGTTGCTTGTACATGTCTCTACAATTATTTGTATCCTATACTATTATAACAAAATAATTATATTGGAATTTGGAACAAAACAATCCTATTAGCATTTGGCACGAACTTCACTCCATTACAGTCTTATTAATAGAGTAAATAACTTATGAAAATTATAAATATCATATGAAAGAAATATGTTAACCAACATGAGTGATTAAGATGTACTTGAATCGTTATAAGCTACAATTTTAGAAATGGTACTATTTGTATTAAAGTGTTTACAATATCAAAGAGTTAAAACATAACATAATCATGTATCTGGGTAATATAATGCACAATAAGTAACAAGCTATTATTATGTATTTTATAATGACACATTACAAATTTAATAAATATTGATAGTGGTAGATAAATTTATCATGGTAACTCATATTATACTGATAAATCTTATAGATGATTTTCCAATCTTATTCAATTCAAAATAAGTTATCAAAATGATCATAATAGATAAAGAAATTAGATTCGCACAAGAACCTACAACTTTGCATGTAGCTTTAGGAATGTAACTAAATTTTATTATATCATGCCATCATGAAATAGATAGTAAAAAATAAAAGGCCTAATCAATTAGATGAATATCATTTACCCATGAATAAAAGTGAAAAGAATACCTTCAAGATTTTTCCATGATTCCATTTGACACATTATATGGAAGGAAATGTCTATTATTGAGTTGGGGAATTTTGAAGAATATAGTTGTTTTTGTAAATGATATTTAAAGAGTATAACTATATATTAAAAAAGGATAGAGGAATCTAATGGATATAAGACTTATGCAAATAAGAAGAATCTAATGGATAGAAGACTTATGAAAATAAGAAAAATCTAATGAATTTTTCAATTGAAAATATGCTTCTAAGAGTTTAAATCCACAAATATTCTATCTCATTTGGAAAAAAAACCAAATTGATACCACACTATGAATCCTTCAATTAAAAATGATTTTGTCAAACCCTTGTTAGTTTAAAAGTGGTTTAGATTGAACCTTTAATTTCTTCATTATCCTAAATGAAATCATAAAACTACATACCAAGATTTCCTACCTACTTGATTTTCTAGCCATACAGGCTATAAATATCTATCTTTTCCACTTCCTTAATGCCTCTAAAGATAATCCTTTTCTAGCATGGGTAGGTTTCTTTTTTCTTAGATACCCTAATAGGGGCTTTATATAGGTTGATTTTTTTAAATTGATAGGAATAATTATGCATAATAGTTTTCTCTTTTGATGGTATTATGGGTAGGGTAGCTTTGGCTTGGATACAAATAAATGGTAGAATGTGTCTCCAATCATTGTCTTAATTGGTATTTATAATCATTTTGAACAATTTATACAATATAAATAAAATATTAGCAATATAGAGAATAAAGTTGAGATGTAAGTATTTTAGAAAATTGAGGAGTTTCTCAACATTATTTTTCCATCAATAGAAAGTACAAAGGATGGTGACTAGGAGAATCTAAGTGTTGACATGAATAAGAGTGAAGAAATGGCATTGGAGGTAAATGATAATAGATAATGTGAAGATTTGGTTGAGAACATGTATAAAGTGCATTCTTTTGAATGTTTCACCTTCATTGCACTAAATTATATGAAAGAGGTGTGTTCAAAGATTATTACGAGTTTATTTAGGAATTCAATGGATATACTTTTAGAATATTTTCTATGGTATGGGAAAGTTATTAATAGGAAATAATGTTTAGTTATGGCTATAACTTAAATGTGGCTTAAATGTGAATTGTAATAGATAGAATATTTTGTGTGTGATATTTTAAAGCATCGATTAATATTTGATAGTAGAAAAGTACTATTTTCAATTGTAATAGGTTTAAATATACAAATTATGTTAAAGAAATGTTGGGAAGAGGATTTGTAGGATTAAGGTTTTCTTTATTCTAGGGATACATTCTGTTTCATATAAAAATTGAAATGAAGAGCTTAGGGAGAATCTAGAGGCACTTCTAATTTAGATTTAATTTAGGAACTAGCAATTTTACAGGAGGCTGATTGGGGACACATTGAGTAGAAAAAAGAATGAGGGAAAAGTACTCATGAAGAGTGATGAAATTTAAGGTTGGTTGTAGCTCGAATAAAAATAATCATAAAATACATATGAGTTCATGTGGAAATCTTAAAGAGATACATGAAACTTATGAGCATTGTTATGCATAATATGGTGCTTAATGTGTAGAAAGGAATGTTGGAAATAATGAGTGGCTACATAATGTCGTGTATAGACCATGGGTTGTTGATGAGAACTAAGCATAGTTGTGGTCTTGCATGGTCTATAATTTAGAGGGTAGATAGATGCAACAAAGGAACCGGTGGAATCTAAAGTAGGCTAATTCCAATTTCAAATTTAGAAGTATCTAACAAGATATATAAGATATTGCAAGTTGGTTGAATGTTGAATTAAGAAGATAGATTGAAAAGTTGGTTGTTAAAATGTAATCAGTATGATTGTTTTAGTTTTATAATATTATGTAATAATATAGTATGATAATTTATGTGACAACCTTGACTCTACTCCGCCCCTTAAAATAGTTTATATAATTTTCATCATAATTAATAATATAAATTAGTTATTTTTGTGATAAGAAAGAATTCCCTTAAAAGACCTTAATACCTATAATTAAAAACCTCAAATTATAGATTAAAAATTCAAAAGATTTTACTAAAAAAAGTTATAAATATTAAAAAATATTTTTAAAATTAAAATAAAATCTAAATATTTTTTTTACAAATAATTAATATATATTATTTATAATAATACAGAACAAATAAATTTAAATAATTCTATAGCCCATTTGAAACAAGAAAATAACCCACCAAAATAATATGTCTTCCAACAAAACTGAATATAATGAAAACACCACCTAAAAAAAATCTAATTACCAAAGAGAAAAATACAAAGACCTATTTCACACAAATCTCTAACCTCCAACTTGAAGGAAAAGTTTAAAAAAGTTGCAAAATATGCATATAGTTTGTGTTTCACACGAATCTCTAACTTTGTCCTCCATTTAGAAATTTGTATGGATTGATAAGTCAAAAGGGAAAGTTCAAAAGAGAAAATGACATAACAACCACAAAACATATGTGAGGTATTAGGAACACTTTCTGATAGTGAAATCTTATTTACAACTTTTCAATGTGATTTTTTAAAAAAAAAATTGGAAGTTAGATTTTTTGGGGGTATGATTTTCTCATTTGAAGTAAAAAAGAAATACAAAAAAAAGAAAGAAAATCATGTGAAATTGAGGGAGTGGGAAAAGGAAAGACGATCTTTCAAATCTAAATAAAAGAATTTATTTTGAAATGATTTGGGTGAATTAATTAGTTAACAATTTTTTATATCGATGTAATGGGTATGTTGGTAGGTGTGACATGTAAATTATAAGTTATGAAGGTACAAGATTTTTGATTGTGATATGGGTTAATAAATAAGAATAATAGAATAATATTGATGAAAAGATGTGTTGAAACATATTTTTTGCGGTGTCATAAATAAGAATAGCACAATAATATCAAAGAATAAACATGGTGAATAAGACACCTTGTGATACAATAAAAATAAAAAGACGCTTTGTGATTAAAGAGAATTGGACCATTAATATTAAGTTTTGTTTTCAAAAAATTTAACTCCTTCAAAATATATTAAGGGAATTTTTTATTTAGTTTCTCAATTTTTTGATGAATAAGAGTATATTATCATTCATAAAGCACTAATAATACACATATTCACAAAGAATGGGTGGATACAAAATGACACCCCAAAAGTCCACACAAGGCTAGAGCTTGAATCCAAAAATATATAGCAAACAACCACTAAGTGGTGATAGCATTAGCAAAGCGGGGAGGTAGAGGGCCTCAACCATTTGGTTCACCTCGTACATTAGCAAGGTAAAAAGTGTTTGTAAGGGGGTTCCACCCCTAATCATTTTTTTCTTTATCTTGATCATCAAATGTCAAAGAAATAATCAATGCTAGCCAAGGAAACTTGTTAAAGTCATACCAAGTCCAACTAGAAATGCCACAAGAAAGTCATCCAAGAGCTCCACTCTAAGGAGGTGTAAGCTACTTGAAAATTTTAATCTTAAGGGATATATATATATATATATATATATATATATATATATATATATATATATATATATATATATATATATATATATATATATATATATATATATATATATATATATATATATATATATATATATATATATATATATATATATATATATATATATATATATATATATATATATATATATATATCTGTGTGTGTGTGTGTGTGTGTGTGTGTGTAATGTGTCTAAATTAAATTAGAAAATTATAATTATGTTGTATCAAAATAATTAATAGAAAATCATGTTGGGAGCAACAAGAGTAGCATGTAATTTGAAATAAAATATTTTTCAAGTAAATAAATGAGCTTGTAACAAATGAGACTATTTTCAAGTAAAATAATATAGTATAAAAAGCATCAAACAATATTTATGTGGAAGTAAGGAACTCTTAGTATATGACATATGTCAATAGTCATTGTAGACACACAAAAATTTCCTCGCATAATTAAATAAATATTTTATTTATTTAATTATTTAATCAAAATTTAGATATTAATTAAACATACATTATTTATTTATTTAATTAATTCATTAGCCTCTTCTATTATTTAAATAAATGTTTTTGTTTATTTATCTCACTAACCTTTTCTATCTTATGATTAAATTAATATTTATTTATTTAATTATCTATTTATTACTATTAATTAAATAAATATTCTTATTTATTTAATTGATTCTGATCTTTATTTTCTAATTTCAATCAATCATCTCTACCCATATGGATCAACTCCCAAATTTGTAGGCATGTGACAAATGACACTTGTCTCTTCATTTGACTTTTCCACTCTTTATGTCTCCAACATGTCTAGATTCAATGCATCTTGTGATGTAATGTAAAAAGTCAATATCTTCTACCTACCACACAATCTTAACCCTCCATTCACATTAACCTCTTAATCTCTTTATTCTCCTTATTCCTCACCTACTACTTACCATTATAATCTTGTTGTCACCATTATCATTTTCATATCTTCATTATCTTGCATTAATCAACCACACTCCATTCTTTTATATGCCTTCTTATGCACCTGCTTAAAAATATGAGAGCAACCCATTTAAAAAAAAATCTTAAAGGATAGGAGGACAATTGAATAAAGTGCTTCTTGAATGCATATGTACATATCTTTGTTTATTTTCATTAGTATGTATTCGTGAAGAAGTGTTCTAATGATATGATGTCGGTTAGTCTCTAAGATCCTTTTCTATCACCATTATCATCATGTTATCACCATTATCATCTTCATATCTTCATTCAACATAATCTTGCATCAATCAACTACACTTCATTCCTTTACATGTCTTCTTATGCATTGTGCTTAAAAATCTGAGAGTAACCCATTTTAATACATGATCTCAAAGTATAAGAGGATAGTGGAATCAAGCATTTCTTGAATGCGGCATATCTTTGTTTATTTTCATTGTTACGTATTCATGAAGAATTGTTTCATTGATATGATGTTGGTTAGTCTTTGGGAGCCTTTGTTATGACCATTATAATCTTTCTATCTCCCTTATCATCTTCATGTCTTCTTTATCTTACATCAATTAACCACACTCCCTTCCTTTATATGCCTTCTTGTGCACATGCTTAAAAATCTGAGAGCAACCCATTTCAATACAAGATCTCAAAGTATAGGAGGATAATTGAATCATGCATTTCTTGAATGCATATGGGTATATCTTTATTTATCTTCATTTTTATGTATTCATAAAGAAGTGTTTTGTTGATACAATGTTGGTAAATTTTGTGAATCTCTAGAGCTTGTAGTTGGACTTGATTAGGTTTGCAAGTAGGTTGTTCATTTCTATCATCGATAATTATTTTTTCAAATGTAAGTCATTTGGTTTTATGACTTGTCAAGGTCCACACCATCTTTAAGGGTAGCTAGTGATGACCAACATGAGTAACCAAATTCTAGAATACACAAGCAATATGCTGTTGAGATTCAAGAAGATACAATAAAGTAGAGTTTGATCATGTTGTTTATTAAATATATGCAAGAATTTCCTTTATATTTATGAGAACCATATTGTTGTAAATACAAACTTATTGAGATAGTGCAAAGTGTGTAACACTATGTGCTATTTATATGACTTCATCAATTAATGTGAAAGCAAATAGAATCAACATTTTTACCAGATATTATAATTGTAATTACTCTACCACACGTGTAATCTTCTATGATGTAAATTCAATATTACTTGATTCTTTCAAAACATTGTCTTTAGGGTTTTTCATATTGCCATTTTTATGGAGTTAAGAATGTTGCAACAATTTGTTTCAGTTCTTTAAAACCATCCATTGCTTACTCTTTCAAAACATTGTGTTTAAGAATGTTGTAGCGGTTCGTTTCAATTCTTTAAAGCCGTCCATTACTTACTCTTTCAAAACATTGTGTTTAAGGTTTTCCATACACTATCATATTTATTTCTTAAAACCTTCATTTTAAAATGTGATTCTTCATTGTACTATACATAACAATATAAATTTTCAACAACTTCTATGTTAAAAATATGTTTCTATTCTATGTTTCATAATGATTGCAAATATAATACTAGATTCTAATATTAATGCCTTCATTCTAAAATGTGATATGTAAAATTTAACATTTATACTAGATTTTAATATTAATGCCTTCATTTTAAAGTGTGATATGTAAAGTTTTAAATTTATTTCCTTTATATATTTATCTTTAAATATCTTCAAACTATGTTTATATTTAACAATGTAAAATTAAAAAAAAAAACTATAATTAGATATATATAAAATTCTTCATGATATAATCTTTTATATAATCCCAAGTAAAATAAGATACTAATGTAAAAGCTTAATTATAAATGCGATTCTTCATTTCATCATGTGTACGAATAACAAATTATAACTATTATGTTATAAATTTGTTTATATTATATGTTTCAATATATATTAAATTTTAATATTAATGATTCATTATTTATTGTCAAAATTTTCATATTACATTATCTTTCAATATATTTAGCATTACAAAGCATAAATACAAAACTTTGATTAGATGTATACTATTTTTTTAAAAGTATATATCTTAACTAAATAATCTCTATCCAAAAATTAGAAATTATATGAATACATAAATATTGTATTATGATTTTTTCCTTTCTAGATAAACTTAGCATATTTTTAAATATTCACTCTACTTCAAAATACTATAAATTGTTATTAGCTATATTCACATATTAATTCCTAATTTATAAAACCTATAATCTAATTAATATTGACATTTTAAATAGTTCTTTACCACAACTACTTTTATGCACTCTATTTTTTTTATTTTTTTATGTGTGAAAGACGGTAACCCAAATATTTTATTGATATATAAATTAATTACAATCCTGGTTAAAGAACATCAATATGAAATAACCAGACAAAGAAAATCTCCAGCCTTACTCAAAAGATTATAGAAATCACAATATTTACAAATGACAACCTGTTTAATTATTGAGTTGATTTGAGATACAAATGCTCACTATAGATACAATCCAAGGAAGATATGACACAAATATGAGTTGATATCCCCCTCTCATCCATCCATCAAGATTAACTTCATTAGGGGCTTCATTTGTCAAAGCAAGTAACAACTTTTATGCACTCTATTACTATATACTTTTAATAACAGTTTTTGGATTTCTTCCATTAATTAGTGATTAAAAAATCACATTTCTACCAATTAAAATTATTATTTTTATCAAATTTGTTACAAAATTAATAATTTGTATAGTAAAGATGCACATTTTTTATGTTTATAATTCAACAAAATTAATTTTGAGCTCTTCTATTGGCTTAAACATTTAGCCTCTTATACATGGATTTTGTGGAAGCACTACCTCCATTACAATTTTCGAGGCAATATTATAGGGGCAAATACTTTACCATGCCCTTAAAATAATTCATATTTATTTTAAAAAATCTGTTATAATATAAATGCATGGTTTTGGATATAGATTATTTATTAACTAATGTATATTAAATTAAATAATAAAATTTGTTATATGTATTATAATTAGATGTTATATATTTAGATTAAATAACATAAATTATAATTATAATCTAAATATTAATAAACTTAACTTTTTCATCATATAAGTTATATGAACTATTTAAAATATTATTAAAATTGTTCCTTATTAATTAAATGATGTAATTTATTTTGATTTTAACAATTATTTTTTTAAAATAGGAAATTATATTATATTACATTAATGATTTATGTGAAGTATTTAAATTTTGATTTATAGTTATATTTTTAAAATATCTTATAATATATTATATTGATTATTTATGTATAAATTATTTTATTTCAAAAATTAATAATTATATTTAAGAAAAATAATTTTATTGATATTTTTAATTATATATATTTTAAATATTGATAATATATAAAATTTTAAAATTAAAAAAAATATAAAAGATATTAAAAATAATTTATGTACTTCATTAACATAGATATATTCATGGATTAATTTTCTTTTGTTTTTATTAATTTGATTTAACTATGATAATTAAATATCTTAAATTTGTAAAATAAAAGAATAAAATATTTATAATTAATATATATTTATAATACTAAATTAATATAAGAGACTTCACCTATTATATCAAATAGCTATAATATTAATTACATTGTGATTAATACCAATTATACTTGTACTTAGTAACTACAACAATGGCTATTTGTTTATCTTTAACTTATAATTATTAACTTAATATCAAACTCCTAATCAATTAATAAAGTACTACATATCACGACCGTTCCCACTATTTTTCAAACTCACCCCTCCATTCCCACCTTCAACTTGCACATATCCAATTAGTATAACACGTCCAATTAGTTTAATTCTTTTATGATGATTATGAACAACAACATGTCTATACTATTATGAAGAGTTTGCTTTATGCTCTTCTCAACAAACTCTTCATTTATTATAATTTTACTACGCATTATCTAAAATAACTACCTTCAACTAGTTTATAATTTTACTATCATTAAATCTCATTATAATCTAATGCCTAAATTTTAAATTTCAACGGTACTGATCCACGTGGCTTTTTTTTTTAACAAAATAAAACCAAAAAACCAAAAAAACACAAAATCAGCAGCTCCAACTCATCTGCCTGAGCACGTATAAACTCAAGAAATTGAAAAGAAAACCCAAAAAAAACCCAAAAATTGGTTCTATCTACTCAGAAGGAAGGCGCTGAAAACTCCCGGGCGAGAAGGAAGTCTACATAAAGTATCGAAGGAAATCGTATTTTATGCCTAGCTCTGCATCATTTCGAACAGGTCAGTATAAAAATAACCTTCAATGCATAATTCTATGAATGAGATTCAAGATAGAGCATAAATTATATTTTCATTAGATTGTTATATATTTAAGAAGTAGCTTCTAGACTTGGCTTGACCTCGTTGATATAGTATTGCATTCATCGTGTATCGTTCCGGGTGAATATTAATGTAGGGTTGCTGAATTAAAAACTGCGGTGTGGCTCCAATACCCATTTATTTTTTAAAATAATAATTAGACCTAAAGTTTGTTGCAGATGTGTAATTCATGTTTGGGAGTTGGAATTAGATCTAAATTTTGTTGGAGATTTGAAATTCATGTTTGGGATTGGGTTTTTAAATTAATTTGTACTCAATGATTCGAGCAAAACTATTACAGACGATCTCACAAACGTTGGGTGATTGCTATGGAACTGATTGGGTTTTTGTTTTTCTTATCAAATATGGCTTCATCATGCGGTAAACATAATAGACAGCATTGGTTAAAAATAAAGCTGGGTAAATTACACATACTAGGCCAAAAAAATGGGGCAATGTGTGGTATGGTGCACACTTACAAGAACAGATGCTAGTTTCAGTTCCGTAATTAGCCGGCTATGTTTTGGAGCAGCTTTCATCCGGAAAGTTGCCTCACGCAGGGGAAAACAACTTTCAGGCAGTTGAAACATTCTTCACCTCACCCCTGAAAACAAATTTTATCTCGCAACTAATATTTTCTTTTAAAGGTCTGCAAAAATCTTGTCTCAAACTCAAGAATCTGGTAGCTCCAAAACCCCTTTTATTTTTAGGTTTACCTTTCGATTATTTTTAATAGATTGAAGCAGCAGCTGTAGGGAGATTGATTTTGGTTACTCTCATTTAATTTGTTTTTCGTAATATTTTCCTGCCCATACTTTCTAATTGGCATCGTTGATAGCACGGCACAATTTGTGCAGAATCTTGAGGTAAGTCACTTGGCATGGTTTGAGTGAGTTTTTGTTTTTCGTTTTTTGAATATGTATGCGGCTAAAACAATCCTATTGTTAATTTGTTAAATGAAGGCATTGAGTCTATGGTTTTACTTTTACCTATGGCCGTTTTCATTAATTTAGAGATATTTTGAACTGTGAGATGAGTTTTACATTTTTTTTGGTGGTTTTAATTTTTTGTTTATTTTGTGTTGCTTGTTCTTGATGTTTTTTTTGTGACAATTTCCCAAACAGAATTATTTAGTAAATATAGAATGGATACCAGCTACTGCTCATGCTGTAAACACAATGGTTGTTGTTAAAGCTATTTTCACATAGAGTAAATGGTAGACATCAGACCATCTTTGCATGTTAAACTTATCACTTTCTTCTTCAAAACCTGATACATAGTACAGTATATTTCTTCACGCTTTTGTGTTATTATACTGGCTCTTGTACTTTAAAGACCAAATGTCACAAGATAAGGGGTTGGTGTGACACATGCCACACTGTGCAATTTTTTTTGCATACAAAAGACTTGAATCAAATTTTTAGAGAGAGAATTCTTCTTTACAGTTACAGAAATCTGATACTTTAAGGATAAACCCGCCAGACACAAACATATCTAGATTATCCAGATTTCTTCACCTGTGTTGTTTTCCATTGCAAGACACACAAAGAGTCTCCTGTAATCTACTTTTTATGCACCCCTAAAAGGTTTTAGCTGCTTTTCACTGCAGAAAGGTACATAACATTGTTTCTTCTTGATGTCATTTAACACAAGTAATGTCTTTGAGCCTTTGCTTCTTTAGTCTTATCTTGACTGATGAGCTTTAATGGAGAAATAATCAACTGAACACTTTTTGCATAAAACATTTTTTACTTTCCGGTCTTCTATAATTTGGCACCTTTGTAATCATTAATTTTCAGGTCTGGAGAGCCTGCCCATTGTTCAGTTGATAGAAAATATGAAATTTGTGTCCATACTTCAGAATGTTAGTTGCATTAAAGAAAAACATTCCTATTAGTCCATACATAGTCTCTTCTAATAGGCCACAAAAACTCTATTTGCATTTTAGAAAAAAGCATATTGGAGAAGTTGTTGTGTTTTGAGTACCTGAGTCTTTTAGTTACAACATTTTACTCATACTAAATGCTCCAAGATCTTTGGGAGTTTTCAAGGAGAAGTTGGAACTAGTGAAAGATCTTACGCCTGCTTCAGCGCCATTGTGGTTTTTCCAAACCCATTATAAGCTTCACTGCTTATGGGGCAAAATGAAATATGAAGAGAAAAAAGTAGTATCAAAAGAAGAAAATGTTAATGACAGGGGAAGAGAGTTGGTTTGGGCAGTAGGTATGCTCCCCATTGTTAAAACCCAAAGAAAGTTGAAAATGCAAGAGGCTCAAAAATTACAAGTAAATACCATGTAAAGAGAATGAAAAGCTAAAAGCTAAAACCAAACAATCAATAGATAAACTAAAAACAACTAAGAGAAACCAAAATTATTAAAGAAGAAGAAAAAAATGAGTTTAAAGAAAGAGTAAAAAGATAAATATCAGTAAAAAGACCTTTTTTTTAATAAAAGGATATCCAATGTCTCATGTTACAGGTTCTTTCTCATGATACTCTTTTGTGTTTATGCCTCGCTAACAATGCTACAAGAGTTGGACACCTCAGACTCGGCAAGCTGAATTTTGACCTGAAATTGGATTTGGTGCCTAGACTCATCCAAGACTCAACAAACTAAAAAACCCATATGATATAGAGATTTTTAAGGATTGAAAATTTGTTCTGTACACTCTTTGATCGTTTATTGTGCTCAGACTCATCGAAGCTTCTATTTTATCAAAGGAAATATCAAAACTAAAACTATAAGTTTACGGTTCAAAGGAGCTTGTATCATTTGTCCCAACATTACAATAAATTCTGCACTAATGTCTAAGATAGGTCCTTGATGATTTTTCAACCATCATAATTGCATGTGTCTCAGTGACATCAATAACCAAGGGGTTTGCTTGTTTTCTATCCTCCTTTACTATGGCTATGTTCTGTGCCTCTTGATCCATCTGATCAAATTGTGCAGGGTCCTCATTGCTGAAGATGGGATCCTCTGTTAGACACACATATATACTGGAGGGATGTGAATTAGTATTTCATTAGTATCCATTTTGGATCTTACTTTATCATTAAAACAACTATCCAATTGATGAATATAAACACACATCCACACAGGAGTACACCAGATATACGTGGAAACCTATAAAGGAAAAACCATGGTGAAAATAGTTGCTTGGATCTACTGTCCAAAGCAAGCTTTATAAAGAAATATGAAACATAAAAATATTTATGTGCACCATGTTGTAAATTCAAGATCGTTCTATAGAGAATATATATGAGGCTGTACTGAAATAGATTACCATTGTGATTGATCTTTTCACCAGCCATCAATATGCATTTATATCCTTTGAATAGTTATGTCTTGAAGAGCCATGACCATACATGGCTTATGCTACGTAGGGTCATGACCCTTCATAACCGATTGGTAATATTAACTATATTGTAACATATACAAATATCAAATGCTCTTAGTATATATATATATATATATATATATATATATATATATAGTCGACTATTAGATTAATATAATTATATCAATCAATTTGATGCTATATTTCAACACTCCCTCTTAGCAAGAGGAGATTGATATTCACAAGAAGTGAGTGTTATTGAAATCCCCGACTTAGTTCGGAACTAGATTTCTTTTAAATAACACATAACCACTTTGAATCAGGATTTCCGGCATAATCCTGAACATAACTCAACCTGATAAGAAATTTATCAAAATCCCCGACCAATTTGGAATTGGATTTAATGATAAATATAGGTGTCAAGATATCCGGTGCAATCCGGATCAAAACTTGAACCATTCGTTATCATGATCCCCGACTAAATTTGGAATTGGATTAGATGATAACTTACACACAACTTCATATCAAGATATCCGACATAGCTCAGGACATCATCATGATGTACTCATCCTGATAGAAGAGTTATCGCAATCCCCGACCAATTCGGAACTAGATTTAGCGAAAACAATCAAGATATTCGGTGCAATCCGAATCAAAACTTGATTCACATGTTGTTATAATCCCCGACCAATTCAGAACTGGATTTAACAACTCAAAAATTCAGTGTCAGGAATAGTGACTACAATACATAGTCATACCTAACACTAGGCTAAGCTATTGTCTAACTAGTCACCTAGCAATAGTAACCCAACACATATGAAAGATCGTCACCTTTCATAATATAACACAAAAAATGGGTCCATAAAGTCACACACATGACATCCACCTTGACTCTTCTCAGAGGGTGGATCCACCATGGCTCATCCTAGAGAGTGGAAACCAAGACTTCCACCTTAGACTTGTCTATCAAAGACAAGAATCATTTAAGATATAAAATGATGGATCACAGAAGCTGAAACCTTCTTTTCAGCTAAGGCTTTACTCCTCAACATACCAAGGTTATCTGAAAATACACAATCTCCTTTCTAGCAAGGGGTTTGGTGAGAATATCAGCCGTTTGTTCTCCACTGAATTGTATTTCTTTGTACTGTCTCATAGTCCTGGTGAATTTTGAGCTTACAAAGTATACACCATCTTGACTTGGTACACTCCCTCTGAATTTGTATGACCAAGATCATGCGGTGCCAACTTAATTTGATCTTCTAGCTTCTCCCTCTGACATATAGCCTTCTCACATGGTAATAATCATAATTCTTTGCTAAAATTTCTTGATTACTAGAGAACCAACAAAACATGGTCTACTCCCTCTGAATCAAGATCCTCGGAAGTCTATTGAAGCAGATCCTTTAGCTTCTCCCTCTGTCACGAAGGCATACACTATTTATATAATCAACTCAGTGTCACTGCAGGATGTCACTTCATACCTTCCTTCCTGAGAGAACCAATATGAATAATCTAAATAGTCATAAGGTTACATCGGCTAGCATAAGATGCATTATGATCTTTCCAAGGCCACAACTTTAACACTCCCTCTTAGACTTGAGGGAAGATAATAGAGACCTCTTGTATGATGTTTATCTCAATGATGTATGGAATGCCTTAATCAGGGATTCTTTATCCACATGTATCTCATCGGCGATTCTATGCACGAGTTCCCACTACTATAATCTCAGAATTGTTTTACCTTCAATAGTGAACTCCCTCTCAATCAATACAATTGAGATTGTCACAAGTTAACTGAACCATATGCTCCCTCTGAAGCTCGAGTTCATCAACTTCTTGACCTCTTGAAAATGTTAGACTTTCTCTGAATCTGAATTTCATATGCTTTTGTCCTGAAACTTAAATTTCAAATATTTTCATGTTTTTTACTACTTTAACTTCCCTTTTTCTGCCTCTTAGCCTTTGAACTATTGGGGCTTTCCATAGAGACAATTAAATTATGTCACAAATGACTGCTTACAAATATCAGAATAGAAAAAAATTACTTTGGATTTGTCAAAGTGTTACGCTCTTCCTCTGTTTGTGAATCTCCTTGTTTCTTTATCTCGACAACACCTTTTCTTAGGGATTTTCTTTTGATAGAATTAACTCTGATCAGAAAATTGTAGAATAATTATTCATATGAGTATTTATTCTTGCATAATTATTCATCAATGCACTAGTTTTCAAAATTTGAAATATCAGAATGACACTTGTTATCATTATTGAAAACCTCTTTATATTGTGTCGATATAATATCCATCATTGGCGCCACTTTTGTAAGTTAGTTTATCAGATCAATGAATCTATTGAAATGTCTCTTCAATCTGTTATTTCTTTTGAACTCCATTTACTCTATTGAAGTAACTCTCACCGATATCATATGATTCCTTAGATACTCTTGCCATTTTCTCATTCTTGGTGATCTTATAGAAAACTAGACATAATGTTCCCCTAGTGAATATTACGGTCAAAACTCCAGTCCTCCCCTAGAAATACATTTCGGAGTAACCTTTATCGATCATTCTTTATAAATTACCATATGTTCATCATCATATTAACTTGGTCTTTTGGGAATACTTTTAACTACATTCTAATTCATTTTGTCCCCCTGATATGTTTCATTACCAAGGCACGAGAATCATTCTCCCGACCGTAGTATTCAATGGTTGTATTGGCGTAACATATATTATTGAATAGGTCATTAAAAACTATCTCAATGATGAAAGTTTATCCGATATGTGTAAACTCCTTTCATTTTGTATTTTGAAGGAAACCATCTGATGCAGGAGCATCCTGGGTGTAAGAGCAATCTTGCATCACCCAAAAACATTTCTATTTTTTGAATTCAATAAGGGCTATCTTGTGCAGAGCTACTATTTATGGAAAGTTACTATTTTTGGTAATTTTCGTATGTGCTCAGAATGATCTGATTTCTTTCTTGGAGGTTCATTTTGGTCATATAAGTCTGCCAGTAAAGTTTCATTGCCAGATCAAGTGTATATTGGAAGATATTGAAGATTTTCGGTATTGGCAGCAGGGTACAGAAACTTTGAACTCGGTTTTGAAGGCTTTAGAGGCCCCGGATGAGGTCGAAAATTTGGGTGACGGGCGCTTGCGCGGGTCAAGCCTGTAGAGCGCTTCGTGGCATTTCCGAAATGGGGTTATAATAGCCGAGCGGGTCAACGGGTGATGACTTATGGTCTTCGGAAGTTGGGCCACCTGAAATGGCGAAAAATAATTTTCTTCAAAATTTCTGTTCGGGTTTCAAAGGTTATCTTGAGCCGACTGTGATGTAATAAAATGTAAAATAAAATAATTCTAAGTTTGGTCGGCCTTATTGGCTAAAAAAAATTCTGGAACCTTCCCAGGCGGTGGAAAATTGCCTATATAAGGAAGGCTGTATTATTGTCTTAGGCAGTTCAGAATAGTTCTGGGTAGTAGATCTGGGTAATAGTTCGAGGCTTTGTCCTGAAAAATATTGTAAGGGAATGCCCATGTGGCTTTGCATATTGTAATTCTGAAAGTTTGTAATTCCACATTTGTGGAGATAATAAGAAGCCAATTTTCTGTTCTTGCATATTGTTGTTGTTTCTCTATTTCTGTTATGTGTTTGTGGTATTAAGGGGAGCACCCTTCATCACCATCACTTGTTTCTTTGATAGAAGTGTAAATTTATCATTGGGGTAACTCCATAGCAATATTACTCCATCTCGATAGCTATAGTTTCCCTTGATGAATATTTCATTGGTGAAACTCCTACCGATATGATTTCATTTATGACTCATCCTAGTAATATGTCACATCACTGGGACTTTTAATGATGATTAGTGATAAAACGTATTCTGCATCTATTTTAACGTCTTCATCGGTAGAGAAAATAGAATACATCTCCGACATGACTTTCACAAGCATCATAAGAGTAACTCGTGCAATTGGACCAAATATTATCTCTCGCTCCGATAGTTATTGTTTCTTTGATGACATATATTGATTAGTGGAACCTTTGCCGATGATAGTATGATTTACAGATGTTCGCATAGAGTTTTTCCGGTCACAATTCAATATATAATATTAGGAATAACAACTATATTCCCTTCCAAACTATATTACCACTGTTGATCACTCCTTTCAATTATTTACTTCTTCCCTATACGTACTTCTTCATTATTGGTTAACGAATTATTGACTGTTTTATCATGATCACTGATTAATTATTGTTTGACTTGATCATTGCTCATATTATCATTTACTGTATACAGCATGGTGGAGATCACCACATGTATTATCACTTGTATTTGTATCTTTTTCCTTTATAATAATAATACAGTTGGAGAGATATATGTTTTTAGGCTCCATGCATTGATATGTTGCAATATTTATACCTAGTGTTGTCAAATCGCTACATTGATACTTTCATTTATCCACAGAGTCAGAAATACTCATATGAGGGCTCGCACACCCATGTCGTGCCTATGAACAGATTGATGGTATTCATTGATCCTCTATGTCTCCATTCTAAATCTATTCCATCCGTACTTTAAATATTCATTATTCTACCAGCGCCCAATAGAAATTATTCTCCTGTCGTATGGTTTATGCCGATTCATGGTTGGCACATCCCGTTCTTTTGATCCCCGATATAAATGGATGCTGAGTAATCTCCAGGGGGGGTCGCTGTAATATTAAAATATGGTGTGTAATTTCCTCTCCACACTGGACACTGTGTTTCCTATTTGTTTTCCTTCCCCAATGATGGGTGCGGATTCGTTCGCTAGTGTCCACCATGTCTCTCTTGCTCATTGTGGTTTTGTATGTTCCTTTTCTGCAGAACCGATACCCTTCTATCCTCCTTACGCATTCACTGTTATAAAAACGAATAACCTGCAATCTGAATATTATCCTCTGCGTCAATTTGAATGTCTATAATTCTCCTTCGTTCTTTTGTTTAGACTGAGAACATATATGATATTTTATCTCTAATATCGCTGCCAATATATTACCTAGTGTTTGTGAATTTATTTTATTCTCTTATAGGTTAGGCTCTGATACCATGTTGTAAATTTAAGATCGTTCTATAGAGAATATATATGAGGCTGTACTGAAATAGATTACCATTGTGATTGATCTTTTCACCAGCCATCAATATGCATTTATATCCTTTGAATAGTTATGTCTTGAAGAGCCATGACCATACATGGCTTATGCTATGTAGGGTCATGACCCTTCATAACCGATTGGTAATATTAACTATATTGTAACATATACAAATATCAAATGCTCTTAATATATATATATATATATATATATATATATAATCGACTATTAGATTAATATAATTATATCAATCAATTCAATGCTATAAGACTGGGAGACCAATCTGCACCAATCTGCTCACAACGAATTTGTAGGCACCAACCTACGGGAGACCACTCCCTTCACTCAGGAAGTGAGCACCGACTCAGATCTGAGGCACCAACCTCATTTACAACAAAATGTGAATTGTGCGGACCTTCCAAACTTAGACTGCACCGTCAGATGGATCTGATATGCTATAGAACATTCTCTCAGTGTGTGTAATATCTACAACTTGATTTACACCTTAATTTTTCTCTGCTAATTGAACAAACATCTTGCACAACTATTCTTCTATACATGCACATAATAGGAATGGACCTAGATCAACTATGTATATGCATTACAATGATAATTACATTCACATGTCAGCCTAGAACATAATTATAATATCCGCAAGTCAGCCACAAAAAAATTTCTTGATGAAATGTATATTGGATCTGGTCCGAAAGACTACACGTTACTCCACAAGAAGTGATATGCTATGCGTTATCCAATACACGTTCCACTGGCCCCAATGTACATGTACACATTGTACTGGCCACAATATACATCTACATGCTATCTTTGGCTGGCACACATTACAGTCTTCTTGCGTATCAATCTGGAACATCAACCAGCTAAAAAGTGAACACTCTATCATCTCTAACCTTCAGTCTGTTGAAGCTCACCTCTGATACTCTGGAATCTGATACATCATGAGCAGCTTTACTTTAGTTCCAAACTGCAAGCCATAACTCTTGACTGCAGCATAATGCAGTGCATAACAAATTGCTAGTGTAGACGCTAAGTTTGAGAGACAAACCTCAGTAGCATTCTGCAAATCCTTCCGGGTCACCTTAAACAACTGTAATAGATGCATGATGATATTATAAAACTCTGCAACAGATCTCATCAAAATACTTTGTGCCTCTCCTTCTGGAACTCAAATGGTCATACATAGTCATGACAGTAATTGCACTCTTCCGGATACCTTGACATCAATGGCAAAGTGACCAAAACCTTTGACATCAATGACAATGTTTGTCCTACATCCTCAACCTTGGTGATCCAATCTCATTGTGGATCAACCTCCTTTAGAATGATGGGAGATACGTCAATGCTCAAGATTAGTGTGTGATGGAGGTGGAGGTTTTGATGAACATAAATGATTTCATTCAATCTTTTCACTGGCAACCTATTGAACTTTCTAGAGTTTATGCATAGCTGGCACACTCGGTGAGTACTCGCCATTTTTTGCCTTGCTGAGTTACTCATAGAAAAAATTGCTAGTTTGACTCGCTGATCTTTTGGCAAGTACTCGACTTAAGAAGTACCAAACAACAGAATAGAAATGAGAAAAGAAGATGAAAGGCAACAAAAAATCCTACTAAAGGTCTCATCATTGCAACAGGAGAAGGTAAAGGGGACCAGTGTTTACACCATTACAGTAACTAGATAACTGAAAAGAAACAATTAGATCAATACTTACACCTCAGCCAGCCTCTAACCTGGATTTGTTTGTTCAACAGTGCTTTCTAATCTTTTCTTCACAGCTGTGTGTAGTGTCCTTGATTTTAACCTTCAATAATAAGTCACATTGTAAAAGGATCCTTCTGTAAAGATTGTGTTGAGTAAAAACCAGAGTTGGTGTTAGCTTTGAAAGTCGTGATTGTTAAGTATTTCAGATATTTTTCAGTTTATCTACAAATTTGGAAATGTGGATGATTTTATTTTTCTTGTACAAATTTCAGTATCTATTTATGAAAGATATTATGCACTCCCATTTTATACTTATTTCATATAGGATTCTTAACGGTGCTAGATACATAATTGGATGTTTTCAGATGAAGTTTTATTCCAGTTTTCTTTAGTGCTGAAGAGATGTTTGTAAACAACATAAACCCAGTCTTATAACTGCACTTTGTTTGCTGGCAGATTGGTATAAATTCAAATTGGCATCATGTTTTCCTTCGAGATGAATGACCGCAAAAGTAAGGTCACTATTTTCTATCCACTGGTGTGCAAACAAAACACATGCTAATACATGTTCATCATCATTTTGTGGTTTCAATTTAACTGTTTACAGCAGGTGACAAATTGCTTCATGGAGATCATAATTTCAATGCCATTGTCGACTTTTTCTTTGTGGGAATGGTTAAAGCTAATATACGACTTTGGAATTTTAATGTATATGATTGCTTGCCACAATTTGACTACTAGGTTAGTTTTTACGTTGCAACTGTGCTGGAAGCTCATATTAAATTTGTTTCTTAATCAGAGTTTATTGCAAGTCAATGGAACATCTTCAGATATTTTTATGTTACTCAGGGCTGTGGGATTTAATTATTTGTTGAGTTTGTCTTAGCCTAGATTAATTTTCTCTCATGTACTAATTATTTTAGGTACATTTGCCCACCTATATATAAAAAATCCACAAGTTCTTTGGATCAGGGTGTGGGGAAATGAGATAAATGGTTTTGGGAATTGCTTATTAGGGGATGGTGTGTGATCAGATGGATACATCTTATGGGACGATTCACAAGATAAGGAGAAAACATATGAGAGATAATGAACATATATATAAAGGACAAAGATAGAATTTGTGTGAGCTTAGTTTGTTTTATTGTTAATAGATGATGTTATAGTGGACTTTAGAAATTTAGACAATTACAGATTAAGAACAACTAAACTATGTTTCATGGAGTTTTGGAATTGACAGATTTGAGGATGCACCGATTGGGTTTTGGATTGGGGGACTGTGGACACAAATATAAATTATACATATATGTATATTAGATAATTTTATAGGTATTTATTAATCAAACTTATTAATACTAAATGTAGTATCTTCCCCATAATTCCTATGTTTTCTTTGACACCAAATCCTTATTTTTTTTATAATTCAAAGAACTAAAAAATAAGCTAGGGTGAATGCAAACTGATAAAAGGGGCGATTATGTCTTGAAAAGGGGCAAGCCTCATGTTGAATTTTACAACACAAGCATCGGCAAGATCAAACAACAAATGAAGAACACCTTCCAAAAGGAGAGCAGTAAGAAAGATTTGCTATATTCCTCAAAAGAAAAGATTATAGAATGAAGATACAATGCACAATGAATTTGCTTCATAGAAAGCAAGAGCCCTAAAAATAGAACAAAGTTAAAAAACAAACTAAAGCTAAACTACAATTCAGCTAAAGCTACACTAAGTGAACTTAAGCTTAGCAATGCATGTGCACAAATGTGTAATGCAACAATACGCAAATATGTAATAAATTATTTAATGTTACATCAATGATCATTTAGGCTTTATTAGTTTATTAGGTAATTTCTAGATAACATTGAAACTTTCCTGCTAGCCTTTTAGAAAATTTCTATTTTGTTCTCAGTTATTCTCTATAGAAGGAGACAATGTCTCTATTTGTAATCACTTGTTTATGAATAATGAAATATTATAACATGGTATCAGAGCGGGTCGATGGGCTTTTGTAAGATTTGACAAATTTTTTAAAAGAAAAATTCGTAGCCCTTTTTAAAAGAAAAAATAAATTTGCAAATTCATTGGCAGATCCAAAGATTTTTTGCTGAAAATTGTGAGCCTAGTCAAGGGGTTTGGTCATGCAATTTTCTGGTTTGAGCAAAAGTCTGCAAATTTCGTGGATTGCATGTACTTGTATGTTGCTTGCATATACTTCTTATGTGTTGCATATTGTTTGCTTGTGCTGTTTTCCACATGAAGTGTTTTCTTGTTTATCGCATGATCAAGTTTGGCCATTTTTTGGGTATATTACCATGTGAAGTCCGTTGTTTTGTCGTGTGAAGGAATCTGTGATGGGTTTTCAAATTTTTTTCCATAAAAAATCAAGGTGGTGCGTTTTCTGATTTTTTTCCACAAAAAATCATGGTGATGGAGTTTTTAATTTTTGTTCTTAAACAATTAGTGGATGTGGTTTTTAATAATTTTCTCCTTGAAAATATTATGGGTGAGTTTTTCATAATTTTTTCCTTAAAAATTTATGGGAGGGTTTTATAATTTTTGTCTTTTTAAAAATTATTGTGGGTTTTGTGCGATTTTTTGCTTTAAAAATTTAAAATTATTTTGTAAAAGGGTTTAACCATTTTTCCTCAAAAATACAGTTTTGTATTTGTTGTGAGGTTTTCGCAACACCACCCCATCATAGATGAGGACCTCCCCCCCCCCTTTTTTGTTGCCTTATTGTTGTTAGCAAGGCTGCAAGTGAGTGGAATTGAAAATTGACTAAGTGTTGAGGTGAGACTGATTTGGTTTTAATCTTGGAGATGGGACGAATATTGAAGTTGAGTTGGGCTGGGTAGAGATAAAATTTGGCTAATTATAAAATATTTTGGAGATGAGACTTGTTTCTCTACCCAAGAAAATTGTTGCTCATCTTTGAGCTGAGCCCTTTTTGTTTGCCCCTAGTTGGTGTCTCATCTTGGGGATGAGCCTCTTTTCCTTGCCATGTAATTGGTGTCTCATCTTAGGCTGGAGCTTTGCTTCGTACATCAAATTCGTTGTCTCATCTCACAATGCAAACACTCAACCTCTATGCAATGGCGTTAAGGCTTGAATTTTCTGGGACAGGTGTAAATTCGATCCAAGTAGGGCCTTGTTTAGGTCCTCTAAAACTATTAATAATGAAGTGTATAGCCTAGATTTCGAAGGGCAATGATTGTGCGTGCATCTGCCCCTTTAAATTTGATAATATGATCGCAAAATTCGAAGTTTTGGCTCCCCAAAGCGGTAGTTGAACCCAGAATCCGAACCTGACCTGCAAAACGATTTAAAAATCGATTAATATGGCTTTAAGAATCCTTTTATATGGGGCGGTTTGCATTTAGATTAGGTCTGGCCTAAATCACATTGGTTAAACCCCAATGCATGGCCATACAACCCCTTAATTAATGAAAATCTATGCATCACGACAGTAAATCTGGCCCTAATAAGGTAGCGTGTGGGGCATGATTGGGCTGGTGTAGGGTTAGCGTGCAACATTAGGAGATCAAATAGGCCTTTATTGGATGTAGCGTGTGGCCTTGGGGTTTAAACTTGGACCCAATCATGTAGCGTGTTGTATTGGGGGATTAATTAGGCCCTCCATCATGTAATGTGTGGCTAGTATGGCCCTAAAAAAACTAAATCGAATCTGAAAGCCAGGCCTTAAACATTAAATCTGGACCCCCTATATGAAACATATGGCTTTAATCTGGCCCAAAATTAATGCAAATCTAGGCGCCAAAATAAATTAGGGCCTTCCCTATATGAAGTGTGCAGAAATTAGAAGACTTTAAATTGAAGTTCAAAATGGAATTGAACCCCAATTTTGCCTTAATATAAAATTAAATATGAATCCCTCAAATTTAATTCCTACAGCTAGGTCGGCCCCCTATTTGACAGCATTTAATTGCAAAATTGATTTAATGGCCCAGGTCGGCTTTGTCTTTTTTGAGGGTGATGCCTATATATGGAGGGGGATGTGATCATTTCCATCCCAAATCAAGCCCATTTCTGATGCAGGAGCATCCTAGGATTCTTGGCAATCCTGTATCAACTAAAAATATGTTTGTCTTTGAAGATAGATTGCTAGTTTTGATCTTAGTTGGTGGAGTATTTGCTCAGTTTTGGAGTTTGGTTGCTCGGTTCAGGGGTTACTGGGGTGCTCGGTCTCTGAAGAACACTCGGTAACTGAAGGCGTCGGTTCACTGGCGCTTGGTGATAACTGCGTCACTCGGTCATGTTTGGCGTGCTTGGTTTTTGACGCTCGATTTTCTCTGTTGCTCGGTGTTCTTGCTTACCGACTTATTTGTTTGGATGGATCGGCTTGGCTGACTGGTTTCGTTGATTTGGGTCGCGTTCCTCGAGTTATGGATTGACCGTTGGGCGTGAGAGGACCTAGATTTGGCGTGTTGCATTCTTCTATGCGGATTTGATGACCATTTGGGGCCATCTTGGAGAGTTTATTTATTTGTAAGGCTATTTGTGAGCCGATTGATGTTTTGGCATTTAATATTTGTTTGTAAGGGTTAATTGTTTCATCAGCCGACTTGTGGCTGGGAATTAGTATTTATAGGATGTTTGGGTAGATGTTTAGGATCAGATGGTTGGCAGTGGGGGTTAGCAGCTTGCGAGCTTAGGAACAGGAAGATTACTTGGAAGTTGTGAGTACAAGTTCAGATCTTTCTTGGGGTCCTACCAGTGTCCTGTCTTGTTGCAGATCTAGGCTAGCTGAGTATTGATGTTGTGGAAAAGATTTGGATCCTGCGAGATCTTGTAGACTGTTATTTGCTTTGTAATTGGCCGTAACCGGGAAGGCCTTACAGCCCGACACATTGCATGTAATCAGTGATTTGATGAATAAAGATTTCAGTTTCATATTAGATCTTGTGTTTAAGTTGTGTAATTCCGCTGTGTAATAGTTTGGCTGCAAGGTCGGACAATCCATAATTGGATTCTCCATCCTTGACTGTGTCAAGTGGTATCAGAGCAAAGTTTGTTCTCGTTTAGGCAAAGTTTGTTCCTGTTGGAGCCGAGTAGATCTTGTGTGTTTGCACCTGGATCTTGATTTGAAGATGCCTCCGAGGAGAAATCGTGAGATCTTAGAGGAAGAAGCTGCTGGAGAATTCAGTCTTGATGATTTTAGGGCTTTGCAGAAACAAGTGCAAGACCTACAAGAGGAATTGAGAAAGAAGAAGACTACCTTGAAAGAGGATAGTGATGGTGAATCTGAGGAAGATCATTTTGAAGAAGCTGTAGAAGAAGCTAGAGATCCAGAGGAAAATAGACTCCCGAAGGCTATGTCTAAGATTGGAAAGAGACCTAAGATTGAAGTTTCAACATATTCTGGAAGCCTTAGGCCAGAAGAATTGATTGATTGGCTCAATGAGATTGATGAATACTTTGAGTATGAAGAAATAGAAGATCCTAATAGAGTCAGATTTGCAAAGACTAAGCTAAAGGGTCATGCAAATATTTGGTGGAGAGAAGTTCAGTTGGAAAGAGGTAGAAGAGGAAAGGAAAAGATCACTAAGTGGAACTGAATGGTTGACAAGTTGAAGAAGCATTTCATTTCGGTGGATTATGAGTTGGACATGTTTAAGAAGATGCAAGCTTTGAAGCAGACTGACAAATTGGTACAGGAGTATACTGAGGAGTTTTACAGAATCCTGATTAGGACTGGTCATTTTGAAGCTGATAAAGAGAAGGTTGCTAGGTATGTCTATGGATTGAGACCTAGTATTCAAGAAGAGTTGCTTACTCTTCAGTTGACAACAATAGGAGATGCTTATCAGATGGCATTAAAGACTGAAGAGAAGCTGAATAAGAAGTTTGAAGGAAGACAAAACAATAGGAATAAAGGTGGTAAGACTGGTGAAACAGTTGCTGAAAGTAATTTGACAGAGAATCCTAAGCCTGATATAGGATCTGACAGTAAGAATTAGAATAATGGACAGAGAGGAAGGTGGAAGAATGAGTTCACTGGTACTTGTTATAACTGTGGTGAAGCTGGTCATAGAAGTTTTCAATGTCTTAAGAAGAGGGTGGCACTGACTGCTGAAGAAGATATTGTGAATGTTGCAGAAAAAGGTGAGACTCTTATCACCAGGAGGTTAGCTGCATGTGTCCATGAACAGGTACAGAGAAGAAATCTGTTCAGAACCAAATGTAAATGCAAGGATAAGGTATGTAATGTCATAGTTGATGGTGGCAGTTCTGAGAACTTTGTTTCAGAAGAGATGGTTAGTAAATTGAGTTTGGAAAGAAGGAAACACCCTAACCCTTATCAGGTTAGTTGGATACAAGATGTTTCTAAGGTTAGAGTTGAAGAACAATGCTTGGTTAATTTTCAGATTGGATCTTACCAGGATGAGATATTGTGTGATGTATTACCGATGGATGCTTGTCATCTGTTGCTTGGTAGACCTTGGCAGTTTGATAGAAATGTGTTGTTTGATGGTCGTGCAAATACCTATGTGGTTAGGCATGAAGGAGCTCGGCATAAGTTGATACCTTTACAAGAAACAGGGACTAAGGAATGTGGAGTCATAAGGTGTTGTCCATGTGACAGTGACAAACCTCAAAAGCATAGGGTTGATGAACCTATTCCTGCAAAGTCTAGTTTGAAGGAGAAGGAGAATGATATATCTGAGAAGTTTGTTGAGATCAAGAGGCAGATGGTCTTTTTGACAGATATAGTACAACAGATGGTGACATTTATGACACAGAGAGATGCAGATGATATTGAGTTGATTGAGGAGTTCAGAGAGGATGAACCTTACTGAGGCATTGATGTGATCGGTAGTGGTCAGAGTCAGTTGCTATCAGTTGCCGACCGGAAAGATAAGCAAAGTGGAAAGAAGAAGAACTTGCTGCAGGGATAAATGAATGAAGCGAAGACAACTTGGAATGAAGGACAAGAGGAGATATGGGTGAAGAACAGATTCGACATACCTATTTTGATTCCCTTGAGACGTTCCTGATTTCCTTATGAGAAAATCTTTCTTACTTGGGGTGTCTGATGCAGGAGCATCCTAGGATTCTTGGCAATCCTGTATCAACCAAAAATATGTCTGTCTTCGAAGATAGATTGCTAGTTTTGATCTTAGTTGGTGGAGTATTTGCCTAGTTTTGGAGTTTGGTTGCTCGGTTCAGTGGTTACCGGGGTGCTCGGTCTTTGAAGAACGCTCGATAACTGAAGGCGTTGGTTCACTGGCACTCGGTGATAACTACATCGCTCGGTCATGCTTGGCGTGCTCAGTTTCTGACGCTTGGTTTTCTCTGTTGCTCGGTGTTCTTGCTTACCGACTTGTTTGTTTGGATGGATTGGCTTGGCCGACTGGTTCCGTTGATTTGGGTTGTGTTCCTCGAGTTATGGATTGACCGTTGGGCGTGAGAGGACCTAGATCTGGCATGTTGCATTCTTCTATGCAAATTTGATGATCGTTTGGGGCCATCTTGGAGAGTTTATTTATTTGTAAGGCTATTTGTGAGCCGACTGATGTTTTGGCATTTAATATTTGTTTGTAAGGGTTAATTGTTTCATTAGCCGACTTGTGGCTGGGAATTAGTATTTATAGGATGTTTGGGTAGATGTTTAGGATCAGATGGTTGGCAGTGGGAGTTAGTAGCTTGCAAGCTTAGGAATAGGAAGATTGCTTGGAAGTTGTGAGTACAAGTTTAGATCTTTCCTGGGGTCCTACCAGTGTCCTGTCTTGTTGTAGATCTGGGCTAGCTGAGTACTGATGTTGTGGAAAAGATTTGGATCCTCTAATCTGCAGTGGCAAATTCAGCCTTGGGGAGCAATGATTTTTCCTGTCCATAGTAGGCCTTCTAAATCGTAAGTCTGGAGCAGCGTGATGAACTTATACAACATGTGTGTGGCGAGGTTGAAGAAAGAAGCCATTAAATCAAACAATCCTCTATAAATACAATGCAATCGGCCACAATTTAGAGATCGTTTTCTAATTGCGATTGTAGGTACAGTTGAGAAGGTTCGAGCTACTGGGGGCAGATTGTAAGGTCCTCCTTGATCTAGGGTATCTAAGATAGAGATTTAATCAACTCCTTAGTGTTTTCATGGGATAAGATAGCTTAAAGTGATTAATTTTCAGGTCTAATATAAATCACAGGGATCTGATTTCATGCAACAGCTAGTGAAACCTTAGTTTTAAGTCTTAGTTTCATGTGATAAAATTGGAGATTTGACTAAGTGTTGATATTGTAGGCCTAGGTATGGAGAAAGGAGCTGCACTCCAAAGTCAAAGCCTCAAGCCAAGACACAAGGTGGCCAAGAGCTATAGGGTTCGAGTGCAAGCAAGATGTTTTCACAATGGATTCGAGTAGCAATAAGGAGCGAATTTTGCAAAGTGGTGTTTTTCTTCTTTGGTGGAGGGTGTTTTGTTGGTAAAGGAAGGTCTTCAAGCTTGAGGAAGAAGCTGGTCTAAGGGGCAGAAAATTTTCTTGTTCTTGCTTGGCTCATTTCCCTTTTTTCTTCTTGCACTACTCATCCACCATTTCATCATTCCATCTATAGGGTTTGAAGAGGAGATATAAGTGTAGTTTCATTCATAGGATTTGAAAGGGAGATATAAGTGGTAGTCCCACCCCTAGGACTGAAGAGGTAGATGTAAGTGTAGTCCATCTCATAAGTATTTGAAGAGACAAAAATAAGTGTAGTTTGATAGGCAATTGAAGAGGCAGAAATAAGTGGTAGTTCCATCCCTAGGATTGAAGAGGCAGAGATAAGTGTAGTGCCATATTGTAGAAAGAAGGGGCATAAATAAGGGCTAGGATGGCGGATGCTAGTGCAAGCAAGAACCAAAGGGGAATGCATGCTAAGAAAGACAAGGAAGATGTTGATGTCAGTTTTGTACCACTACATAACATATAGGAATTGAATACTTGATATAGAATGCCAAACACTCAAACCTCTCTTGAAAAGTAAATACTCATGAAGAACATGAGAAAAACTCCAAGGTTCCTTACACTTGTGGATACTTAGTTATATTAATGTGATTTGTTGGTTTATCACGTAGGCGGGCTTACGTTGTTCGTTCAAGGATGTCAAATTCTTGTTATGATGATGATGGGATCTAGCTTTGCAATGTATACTCAAATTTATATCACTTCCAACTTTGCTCTTCAAAACTCTACCTACTAAACTACTTGCTTCTTTACTACTACTCCTATGGAATGGAAAGATTGGCAAATGGACGGGGATCAACCTAATGAAAGCTTGCCAGCGGTGCTACCTCCATAGATGCAATGATTCAAGGGGAATGAGACTAGATTACCACACAAGGCTCCTTAACAAGCTGCTAAGATGCTAGTGGCCTAGTATATAGATCCCTATCAAACATTTACCAATATCACCATACAACTAGCCATCTACTTCTATTCTTAGTTTAACACTTTCTTGAAATGAAATCTACTTTAACAACTCAATGAAATCTAACTTTAACAATTGGAAGTAGAAACCATGCAATAACATCAAGTGTTCTTAATCACCATGCAAGACACAACAATGATAAGAGAAGCAATTTTGGTATTATATAAGCAACAATTTTCTTCAACCCTTTACAAATGAGAGTACATGGCCTTATATAGAGGCTCAAAATTACAACCAATAGTAGAGATTAAGAGGCAAAACCAACGATCCAGATTAAATCTCAGAAACCCTAATTAGGGTTGCCACCCCATCGGCCAATGAGAAGACACCACCTCATCAATGGACCAATGAAAAAAAGGAAAAGTGGCAACCAATGAGAAGGCACCAAAATGGTAACCAATCAGAATCAAACACCTACCCCAACCAAGAAAGGAGAATTTGCCACTTGGGGCTTACATTAAATGATCTTCTAATACAATTCTACCCTTTTCCTTTGTCTTCTTAGCCAAGGCAATGAATTTGGCTAACATGTTGTCGACTTCCTCCATGGGAGGGCAAGGTGTATGCCTCATCCTGAGCTCAGCTGTGTTCATCATGTTCTTTTCTGCTTGCAGTGTCTTCTCACTCTCCTTCTCATATCCTTTGCAAACTCGATAAGGGCCTTGAGAGAGGCAAGGAAGCCCAACTGTTTCTTCCTGATGGCAACCTTCCCCAACTCATCCAATCTCAATCCGAACTCTGTCTCATTAATGTTCTCTTTGATTTCTTCAAAATCAAGTGCAACCCTCGCATCGCTCAACATGTTTGAAATGAAAGTGTCGATGCTTGGACTGTACTGTGCAATCTCATCCCGTATTTCTTGAAGTGCCCTCAATCTGATAGTCAAGGCAACATACCAAGACTCAACAATACTCTTTCCTCCTTCATTGACCAACTTGGCCCTCACCAAGGATCCCTCTGATAGCTTTATGGCCGCCTGTAACCTGGGAACGACTAAGTCACGGATTGGAAGGAAATCCTTCCACTCCCCTTCAAATGCTCTGAAATTGTCCCTAAGAGACACAAATGACCGGAATGTTGAGATAAAAGAAGGCAAGAACTTTCGCCCTTCTTGAATTGTATCACTGATCCAATTTTTGGTTTCTTGCTCTTGAGCTAATATCTCTTCCAGATTACTCCCACTATCTTGTGGAAGGGCTGCCTGAGGCAATTGTTGGATAGGCTGATACACACCTTGATAGCAATTTCTCCAATACTTGTTTTCAGTCTCCAACTTCACAATCTTTTCATTTGCCTTAACTTTTCTCTAATTGAAACCAAGCCTTCCTGAACCTCCTCACACTCCATGTCATCTGTGATTCTTCCCATTTCATGCTCTACTATCTCATAGTCTTGGGCCACAATCTCATCTATTGCCTTGCTAACCTTGCACAACAATCTGAACCTTTCGATGACCATCCTCATCACTCCTGATTTCCTGCAATTTGTTTCTGTCTTGCATCATCTTTCTTTTCCACTCACCCTTGAATGTCCTCAACTATCCGAATGGCCACAAACTCACCCCTTGGCATAAGCATCTGTCTCAACCATAGTGGTGCAGTGCATCTCCCCAAATCTAGATTCGGTTCGACTAGCAAAGCATCACCAACAACCTTAGGTGCTTGGCTTCCTTCCTCAACTGATAGAGCCTCAATATCGATTAACTTATCTCCTTCACCACTAGTGACTGTCATATCCTCCTTAACTTGGTTCTCTGAAAGAGGAGAGTACCCCGTACTATTACCATAACCACTTGATTCCGAACCAGAGCTCACCTCTACCGCTGCCCTTTGCTCACTTGTACCAACCTCTTGGCTCCTAGCCTCAACTATGCTCTCTCTTGATGGCACTGTACTTTGTTTCTTTGCTGGAGGCTCTTGATGTTCTTTGCCTTTCTCAACCTCCAAACTCCTCTTCTTGCTCTTAACTGTTTGCTCCTGGCAACTGCCCCCACCTTGCTGTCCAACTGACTTCGCTGGAATCTTCTCCTCTGGCCTCATCTTCTCATAGGTAAGGTGTACCTTCCGACTTTGTAATTGCCTTAACTTTCTATTGTACCACCACTCAGTGTGTAGATCAACTGTTCTTGTAACTGCCTCTAAGGAAGGATCCTGATAATCATCCCAATCCACTGGACTCAACTTTGTTCCTTCTACTGTATTGTAATCTTCCCTTAGCACATCTTCATCCTCTTCCAGTTGGTCTGGAATATCAAGACCTCTCCATCTGATGGCCCTCATCATGCCCACCGATAACCTTGAGAAAGTCAACTTCCTCACATGAAAGTCATCCTGTGCATTGGCCCAAAAATCCTCCATAGTAGGGATATGCTTGAATGGATCCCCATGAGATGCCTTGATTAGACCATTAGGATCGAATCCTTGCCTTGCCCTATACCATCCTTGATGATATTGTTCTAATCTTTCTCTGCAGCTGCAAAGGCGACAGGATTGGGACAACTATCATTGCCTATCATGAGTGAGAAGGTAACCCCTGTCTCACCTTTGAGCTTCATCATTTTGTCATATTGCTCAAGTTGCCTAGCCAACTCCATCAAAACTATCCTATCGGGTGGGTACCTTGTGTTGTGAGGTTTTTACAACATCGCCTCATCCATGGGGACCCCCTAATTTTCGACCCTTCAAACTTAGTCAGTTTGGCCTTGCCCAGTCTTCAAATTTTGATGGCCTGTTTGATCCAGTGGGTGCAATCCAATGTGTTTGAAAGTGCATTTGAATTGAATTGAAAATTGTGATGTGGGTTTGAATTGAGGATCTTAGCGATATGATGACTTTGAATGGAAGATTTTGATGTTGGTTCGAAATGAGGGATGAACTTGAAATTTGCTTGGTTATTTGAAAATGACTCGTGGCCCTTTCAAATTCTTGGCGTTTTGGCAATTGTAACGGTTGGATTTCAATTTTTTTTTTAAGGTGAGGAGATTTGTTGAATTGCCAAATTCTTATAATTTTCGAAATAATCTTTGGGCTTGTATGTTTCAAATTTTCATTAGAATTTTGATTTTTTTTTGGATTGCAAATTTTGATTGGCCAATTTATTTTTTGAATTGCCATGGTGATGATTTTTATTAGTGATGGATTTAATGCTAAGTTCGAAATTCTTATTTGGGCAAATGATGTTTAAAATTTCTAGAATCTGAATGGCAATTCAAATTGATTGATTATTGGTGGCCCATTTCAAAATTTTATTTGATAATCAAGGCTATTTTCGAAATCTTATGAAATCTGGACTAAATCCTTAATTTTCATATTTATGGACTTCCTTGCTATTTTCAAAAATTGCCATTGGTGAGATATTTGATCTTTTCAATTCAAAATCTTATTGTACATTGAATGTTGTATCTGGAAAAATCAAAATTCTAAATGTCTTGGATCTATTTTCGGCCCTGCCCTTATTGTTTTGGATTGACATTAAATGATTTCATTTTGCAAAAATAAAAAATTGCATTAAAATGGTTGGATCGGTCTTCATTAGGCATTTTTTTGAAATCATTAATTGAATGTTTGTATTTGAAAATTTCAAGAATTTGTTTAGCCCCTGCCAAGTCGTCCCTCAAGTATGCATTGGGTATTAAATTTTTTTGCATTGCCAAAATCGAAATCTAATAAGTATTAATGCAAGTCGTCCCCCATATTTGCACTTGCATTTAATATTTCTTTTTATTTTGGGTGTAGGGTCGGCCTTGTAGGAAGGGATTGGATTGCTTATAAAAGGAGGATCACGCCATTTCATTTCCGCAATTCAAACACAACTTTCTCTGTGCTGCAAATAGCGAATTTTCAAGGCAGTGAAAGCGAGTTTCTCATTAGCATTTTGAAGCATTTTGAAGACAATTCATTTGGTGATTGGCGGCCAGCTTTGGAGGCACTGTTTTGAGTCAGTTGAGGTGAATTTGAAGGATAGTTTAAGACCTTGGTGAGCAGTTCAGACCTGGGCATGAACTTCCACGAGTTTGAAGACCATTTTGAGAGTTTGTGATGCATGTTCAGACCTGATGCGAACTACACCAGACCTGGTTATGAATTTTTGCAAGATTGAAGAACATTTCAAGGGTTAAGGAAGGCCCTTTTTAGGTCTGATTTGGTCTATACCAGACCTGGGCATGTATTTCATCCATTTTCAAGGCATTTTGGAGGCTTCTTGAGGCATATTGTGAAGAAGAACGAAGTAGTATTTGATTGGGTATCGTTGGAAGCATCATTTTCACTAATTTTAGCACCCATTTTCAAGAAGATTAAGGTCTTTTCTATATCATTTTCCTCAGATCCGAAAATTATAGGAGGAGGTTATCAGATTTGTATAAGAGGAAGTAAATTGGTAGAGTTTCATAGCAAGATTTTGAAAGTGAGTTGAAGGATGAGATTCTCTTGTGGACTTAGAAGATTTTGGGGGCTAAGCTCAGCTAATTGCATTGACAAAGGACTCCTAGCTTTGTTGTACTTGGGTGAGTGGCCTATCTTTTCCTCTTTCTTTAATTGCTTTCATTTCATTGGTGCTACTTTAGGTGTTGAAAACTAATTTCAAGAGTAGAGCTAGAAGTTTGGATATTAAGTTGATTACTCGATTGTCTTGATTGACTTTTTTCCTCAAGTTCTTGCTTGAATTTTATCATTGCATTTCATCTTAGGAGGAAGATTTGGAGTGATAAGTGTAGCCCATCTTAAGGTACCAGCGGGGAGTGATAAGTGTAGTATTTCACCCTTAGGCGAAGATTGGAGTGATAAGTGTAGTCCATCTTAAGGCAAAGGCGGGGAGTGATAAGTGTAGTTTGCATTATTGCATTTCATTTTAGGGAGAAGATTGGAGTGATAAGTGTAGTCCATCTTAAGGTATTGGCGGGGAGTGATAAGTGTAGTATTCCACCCCTAGGCGAAGTTTGGAGTGACAAGTGTAGTTCCATATTCATTGTAGAAAAGGCGGGGAGTGATAACTGTTTAGGATGGCTGATGCTAATGCAAGCAAGCGACCCAAAGGAACTAATGCTAAAATAGGAGACAAGGAAGTCATGATACCCAATTCCAACTTCCGCTCAAAATTGAAATACGTTGGAGACACCAACATTGGTGCCCTTGATATGATTCAATTGAGAGATAGGTTGAGAGACAGCCAATCTCTTATTGCAAAGAAAGTCTACAAGTCCGAAGTTGTGCATGCAGCTGCCTTCCCTCCTACCTTGCCTTGTCCAGATTTGATCATGGAGTGTGCATCTAGACTTAACATTCAGAGCAAGTCAGCCATGATGGATGGAGAGAAAGTTTTGGTAAACATCAGCAGTCCATTGATTGAGGATACATTCAACATACCTAAGTAGAATAGCACAGATGCACTATCTATTGATCAGGCCACCAGATTTTACCATGACAACCAGGACACATACTTTGCTCAGTTGAAACAGAATTGGTTACATGAAGGCAAGAAGGGAGTCACCAAGACCTCAAAGCTCACCAGGTCCGACTTCAAGTCAGAATATGGCGATCTCATCGTCCTCCTCAACAGAATCATGGGCTTAGCACAAGGTATGCAATTCGAAACTTGGATGTACTATTTCATTGATGGCATAGAAAGTGGAAAGAGGAAATTTGATTGGGCTGCAATAATTAGTGAAAATCTAGAGTTACAGCTTAGAACAATGTTATCTCAAAAGCAGTTTTACATGGGATCATATCTTTTTTACTTAATAGCAAGATTATTTAGACAACCGGGACTTAAGGCTAGGGGAGAAGTTGGTTGTGGGCCTGGGCAATACTTGGTGTATGAGTGCTATCCACAGCTTCATTTGCGCAACACCCAGGATTACAAGATATTTTATGATGCCTTTGCCATGAAGTTAGTAAGGATGTTGCAAGGAACTCCTGCTCGGAGACTTTCTCCGGAGGCCGAAGCTAAAGTTAAGAAGTATGGGAGTTGGTTCATCCAATTTGAACAATTCACTTACATAAGAGTGGCGGGATGTACAACTTGTCCCAAGAGGCTCCCAAGGTATCCACCCGATTGATTGGTTTTGATGGAGTTGGCTAGACAGCTTTAGCAATATGATAAAATGATGAAACAGAGGGGTGAAGCAGGGGTTACCCTCTCACTTGTGATAGGCAATGACAGTTGTCCCAACCATGTTGCCTTTGCATCTGCTGAAAAGGAGTTAGAACAATATCACCTAGCTTGGTATAAAGCGAGACAAGGGTTCGATCCTCATGGTCTAATCAAGTCCGCTCAAGGAGGAACATTCAGGCATGTGCCTACGATAGAAGATTTTTGGGCTAATGCACAAGATGACTTTCATGTGAGGAAGCTAGCTTTCTCAAGACTGTCGCTAAGCCTGATGAGAACCATAAAATGGAAAAACCTTATGATCCCAGACCAGATGGAAGAAGACGAAGATGTGCTAAGAGAGGACTACCACACAGTAGAAGGAACAGAGTTAGATCCAGTCAATTGGAATGATTAGCAGGATCCATCCTTAGAGGCAATTAATAAGACAGTTGAACTGCACACTCAGGGGTGGTATAACAAGAAGTTAAGTCAGTTGCAAAGATCAAGGGTACGCCTCACTTATGAGAAAATGAGGCCGGTGGAGGTCCAAGCAGAATCAGTTAGTCAGCAGGGTGAGGGCAGTGGCCGACAGCAACCACAGCAGCAACAGCAGGCCAGTAAGGGCAAGAAGAGAGACATAGAAGTTGAGAAGGGTAAGGAAGATAAAAGGCCACCGGCAAAGAAACAGAACAAAGAACCATCTAGAGAAAGTATATTTGAGGCCAGAGGACAAGAGCATGGAGTCAGTAGACAAAGTGCAGCAGTTGAAATGAGCTCAGGTTCAGAGTCAAGTAGTGAAGATAGCAGTAGTGGATATTCTCCTCTATCAGAAAATCAAGTAAACGAAGATGTGGCAGTCTCTAGTGATGAAGAAGATATGCAAGTTGATATTGAGGGTCAAGTAGTACAAGACGAAGATCGGGCACCCAATGATGAGTATGTAGGGCTAGTTCAGCCAAATCCAACAGTGGGAGTTTTCACTGGGCCCGCTTGGATGTTGACGATGCTCCAGCCGATTATCCCGGAGCCACCCATCCAGACAATTGAAGAAATTCAAAGGGATGCTGAAGGAGAGGATGATGCTAGACAGAGGCAAGCAGAAATAGTAGCAAGGGTAATCAGAGATGATGGTCACAGGAAAGTTCAAATTGCCATACCAAAGGTCAGCAAGACGATGGAAGAAATTTCAATTCAAGACTATGATTTTCAAGAGCATGACTTGGGAGCAGCGACTGATGAGATAGAGTGTGGAGAGCTTCAAGAGAGTGTAACTTCAGTAGTTGAAAGGTTAGCAAGGGCAAATGCTGCAAATGCTAAATTGAGAAGAGAAAATGAGTATTGGAAGGGCATTTATGATGGAAAGAGTCAGCCAATCCAACAGGTGCCAAGGGCAGCTCTCCTCCAAGATAGTGAAGACAATTTTGAACAAGAGGCTAGGAAGTGGATCAATGACACCATCCAAGAATGGCGAGATTTCTTGCTTCCTTTCACTGCTATTTTCAGAGCATTTATAACCATCAGGAACAAATTCAGAGCATTTGAAGTAAGATGGAGGGATTTCCTTCCAATTCGTGAGTATATCATTCCTAGGTTGGAAGCAGTTACAAGAATATCAAAGGGAACATTGGTGAAGGCCAAGGTGATAAATGAAGGAGAGAAAAGAATGGTCGAGTCTTGGTTCATGGCCTTGACGTTCAGATTGGGAACGTTGGAAGAAATACAAGACAGAATGGCATAGCACAGTCCAGGCATCAAGGCTTTCATTTCAAACACAATGAATGATGCTAGAGTTGCACTAGATTTCGAAGGAATAACAGAGGAAGATTTCAATGAGACAAAGTTTGGATCGAGGTTGGATGATTTGGGAAAGATTGTCCCTTTAATGAAAAGATTTGACATCCTCGCCTCTCTCAAGGCCTTAGTTCAATTTGCAAAGGATGATGAGAGGGAGAATGAGCAGGTACTACAAGCAGCAAAGGACATGGTCATCATAGCTGAGCTCAAGATGAGGCATTCACCTTGCCCTCCTATGGAAGAAGTTGAAAAAATGTTGGCTAAGTTCATTACTTATGCCAAAAGAATGAAAGAAAAGGGTAGAGTTATATTAGAAGACCATTTGATGTAAGCCCATGTGGCATTTTCCCCTTTCTTCTTGGGTAGGGTAGGTGTCAGTTCTGGGTTGGCTACCATTTTTGGTGCCTTCTCATTGGTTACCACTATTCTTTTTCTCATTGGTCCATTGATGAGGTGGCATCTTTTCATTGGCCTATGGGGAGGTAACCCTAATTAGGGTTTCTAGGATTCAATCTGGATCGTTGGTTTTGCCTCTTAATCTTGGCCATTCGTTGTAATTTCAAGCCTCTATATAAGGCCACTTGATATCATTTGTAAAGGGTTGAAGAAAATTGTTGCTAATATAATACCAAAATTGCTTCTCTTATCATTGTTGTGTCTTGCATGGTGATTAAGAACACTTGGTGTTATTGCATGGTTTCTACTTCCAATTGTTAGAGATAGATTTCATTTCAATTGAGTTGTTAAAGCATTTTCATTTTCAAGCAAGTGTTAAAGGAAGAGTAGTGATAGATGGTTAATTGCATGGTGATATTGGTAGATGTTTAATAGGGATCCTATACTAGGCCACTAGCATCTTGGCGGCTTGTCAAAGAGCCTTGCATGGTAATCTAGTCTTCTTTCCTTAGAATCATTGCATCTGTGGAGGTAACACCGCTGGTATGTCTTCATTAGGTCGATCCCCGTCCATTTGCCAATCTTTCCGTTCTTAGGAGTAGAAGTAAGCAATAACTTAGTACTTGAAGTTGAGAATTAGAAGTTGGGAAGTGAAGTTTGAGAGTTTGAAAAGAGCAAAGTTGAAAGTGATATAAATTGAGAGATCATTTGAAAAGGTTGCGAAAGCTAGAAGTCTTATCACCCTCATAGTAAGAGTTGAAATATTTCCAAACAAAACATACGTAAGGCCGCCAAGTGATTATCAGCAAATCACATTTTTATAACTGAGTTAGTATCCACAGGTGTAAGGAACCTTGGAGTATCTTATATACTTTTCAAGAGAGGGTTGAGTGTTTGGTACGCCGTATCAAGTATTTCAATTGCTATATGTTATGTAGTGGTACAAAACTCACATCAACACCTTGGAAGCCTGTTGGGACAAGCCGTGCATCCAGCCACTCTTATATAAGTGAATTGTGAAAATTGGATGAACCAACTCCCATACTTCTTGACTTTTGTCTCTGCTTTCGGCGAGAGCCTCCTTGCGGGTGTCCCTTGCAGTACCCTTACTGTCTTCATGGCAAAGGCATCATAAAATATCTTGTAATCCTTGGTGTTGTGCAAATGAAGTTGTGGATATCACTCATGCACCAAGCATTGTTCGGGCCCATTGCCAATCACCCCTCTAGCCTTAAGTCCAGGATGTTCATACAGTCTTGCAATCAAATAGAAAAGGTAGGACCCCATGTAGAATTGTTTTTGATTTTGCACTGTCCTAAGTTGCAATTCTAAGTTCTTGCTAATGATTCTAGCCCAATCAAACTTTCTTTTTCCATTTTCAATTCCTTCAATAAAATAGTACATCTAAGGATCAAATTGCATACCTTGAGCGGAGCCCATGACTCGGTTGAGAAGCACAATAAGATTGCCATACTCTGGTTTGAAATTTGACTTGGTGAGCCTTGACGACTTGGTAACTCCTTTCTTGCCTTCGTGCAACCAATTTTGCTTTAGTAGAGTGAGGTAGGCATCTTGATTATCTTAAAAGAACTTGGCCGCCTGATCCGTCAACACCCCTATCATGCCTTTGTGCTGGGGTATATTGAACACTTCCTCTACCACCTGTCCACTGATGTTAGCCAACACCCTCTTTCCTTCATCAAAGATTATGGACTTGGTCACAATATCTAGCTGAGGTGCACACTCCATCACCAACTCTGGACAAGGCAAGGTAGGAGGGAAGGCGGCAACTTGCACAATTCCACACCTGTAGATCTTCTTTGCCATGGAGGAGTGGCCTTCCTTCAACCTATCTTTCAACTGTATCATGTCCATGGTGCCAATGTTGGTGTCATCGACTCGCTTCAATTTTGAGAAGAATGTGGTCTTGGGCATCATGTCTTCCTTGTCTTTCTTGGTATTCATTCCCGTTGGGTTCTTGCTTGCGCTAGCATCCGCCATCCTAACCCTTATTTCTGCCCCTTCTTTATACAGTAAGGTGGGACTACATTTATCTCTGCCCCTCCAATCCTAGGGATGGAACTGACACTTATTTCTGCCTCTTCAATTTCTATCACACTACACTTATCTCTGCCTCTTCACCTAAGGAAGAGACTACCACTTATTTCTGCCTCTTTGAAAACTTATGAGATGGACTAAACTTATATCTCCCAACTTCCTTCCTAGGGGTGAAACTACCACTTACATCTCCTTTCTCCAATTTCCTATGAATGAAAACTACACTTATATCTCCCAACTTCAAGCCCTAGATGAAATGATGAAGTGATGGATGGATGATGCAAGCAAGAAATGAAGGAAGAACCAAGTAAGAACAAGGAAGAATTCTACTTTATCAACCAGCCTTTACTCAAAATCGAAAATCTTCCTTTACAACCAACAAACTCTATCCAAAGAAGGAAAAGATCAAGAAAATCTGCAATCCCCTTACCAAAATTTCGCAAAGCTGCCCTTCTAACAGTAGTCCTCTCTAATAAACATCTCTAAGATAGCAACTAGGGCACAAAATTGTAGCCTCCCTCTAGAAAATTCATTGCCTCCCAAATAGTAGCCTGCCCAAAATTTTCACAAGTGCTTTGTGCAGATTTTGCAAGTGCTGCCTTAGATTTTCGCAAATGTTGCCCAACATGCAGCCTCCTTAAAAAAATCGCAGGTCTGCCCCCTTACATTGCTATGTCTGCCTCTTAATTTCGCATTGGCAGCCTTGAATTTCGCTAACCTTGCCCTTCTTCTGCTCTTGATTTTCGCAACTGCTCCTTGCTGCAAAGAAGGATGAGAAAAAATGGTGAAATGAGGTGTGGGAGAGCCCCCTTAAATACCAAATTTTGCTTCCAAAAAAGCAGGGCCGACTTTGTAGGAGAGAAAAAATAAATTAAAATTTGCCAAATTTAACATGAATTAACTAAAAAAAATTGCATGGCCCAAGGAATATATGGATTTAATTTCGAAATTGCCAATAATTAATTAAAAAAAATTGCAAGAGGGCTGGGATAGAGCTGGGCTATCTTGGAGATAAAAAAAAATTTAATTTATTTAGCCCAAGACAAGCAAATTTCGAAAATCTTATGGGGCTGCAAGTTGTAATTTGGGATTTTCCCAAGAAAATTGATTTTATTACATTTAATCACTACAACCTCACAAAAAAAACAAAATTTGGAAGCCAATCATAATTCAAACAATTTCAAATTTTTTATTTATTAATTTCCCACTTAGAATTTTCGAAAATTTTTCCATGGCAATTTAATTTCCATTATTTTGCAATCCAAAAAAAACCATTTAGCAATTTAATTTCCATTTGGCAATTAATTTTGAAATATTTTGCAATTAAATCAAATTTGACAATTTTAAATTTTTATTTAATTTCCATTTTTCTCCACCAACAATTTACAAGATTTTCCCAAAAATATCCAATTTCACAATTAAATTTAAAAAATGTTCAAGTTTTTCAATTTCATCAACTTTCAAAATTCATCTAAGTCCAAAATTTGCAATTTTATCCCGCCAGATATCATTCTAACAATCGAAGAAAACGTTCTCATTGAATTTCGTTTGGCCCAGAGACAAAATTGACTACTTAGGAAAACCAAGGTATCCGCAAGGTGAAAACAAGCTATACGCCCCAAGCGCCCCAAAAAACATCCAAGGTGTAAAAATTTTTCATTCCAAAACCTTTGGATCACTCCAAAACTCGCTAAGGCACCCAAATACCCGGATCTAGGAAAAATTGTCAAGGCTTGCTCGAAAAAGTGGGGGTCCCCAAATTTTTTGGGGCGATGGTGTGAAAACCTCACAACAGAAGACATGATGCTCAAGACCGCCTTCTTCTCAAAATTGAAGCGAGTGGGTGACACTAAGAGTTACAGATGACATGGAGTGTGAGGAGATTTAAGAAGGCATGGTTTCGAATAGAGAAAAGTTGAGGAAGGCAAATGAAAGGATTGTGAAGTTGGAGGCTGAAAACAGGTATTGGAGAGATTGCTATCAAGGAGTGTGTTAGCCTATCCAACAGTTGCATCAGGCAGCCCTTCCAAGCATCGATACTTTCATTTCAAACATGCTGATCGATGCGGAGGTTGCACTTGATTTTGATGATATCAAAGAGGAAAACATTAATGAGACAGACTTTGGATCGAGGTTGGATGAGTTAGGGAAGGATGCCATCAGGAAGAAGCATTTGGGCATCCTTGCCTCTCTCAGGGCCCTTATCGAGTTTGCTAAGGATTATGAGAAAGAGAGTGAGAAGACACTGCAAGCAGTAAAGAACATGATGAACATAGCTGAGCTCAGGATGAGGCACATACCTTGCCCTTCGATGGAGGAAGTCAACAACATGTTAGTCAAGTTCATTGCTTTGGCTAAGAAGATGAAAGAAAAGGGTAGAATTGTATTAGAAGATCATTTGATGTAGGCCCAAGTGGCAAATTCTCCTTTCTTCTTGGGTAAGATAGGTGTCTGATTCTGATTGGCTATTGTTTTGGTGTCTTTTCATTGGTTGCCACTTTTCTTTTTTTTTCATTGGTCCATTGATGAGGTGGCATCTTCTCATTGGGCGATGGGGTGGCAACCCTAGTTAGGGTTTTTGGGATTTAATCTGGATTGTTGGTTTCGCCTCTTAATCTCTACCGTTGGTTGTATTTTTGAGCCTCTATATAAGACCATTCGCTCTCATTTGTAAAGGGTTGAAAAAAATTGTTGCTTATATAATACCAAAATTGCTTCTCTTATCATTGTTGTGTCTTGCATGGCGATTAAGAACACTTGGTGTTATTGCATGGTTTCTACTTCCAATTGTTAAAGTTAGATTTCATTGAGTTGTTAAAATAGATTTCATTTCAAGAAAGTGGTTAAGTAAGAATAGAAGTAGATGGCTAGTTGTATGGTGATGTTAGTGAATGTTTGATAGGGATCTATATACTAGGCCACTAGCATCCTAGCGGCTTGTTAGGAAGCCTTGTGTGGTAATCTAGTCCAATCTCCCTTGAATCATTGCATCAATGGAGGTAGCGCCGCTGGAAAGCTTTCATTAGATTTGATCCCTGTCCATTTGCTAATCTTTCCATTCCATAGGAGTAGTTGTAAGGCAGCAAGTAGTTTAATAGTTGAAGTTCTGAAGAGCAAAGTTGAAAGTGATATAAATTGAAGGAACTCATTAGAGTATACATTGCAAAGCCGTATCTTATCACCATCATGGCAAGATTTGACATCCTTGAGTGAACAACGTAAGCCCGCCTACGTGATTAACCAACAAATCACATTAATATAATTGAGTTAGTATCCACAAGTGTAAGGAACCTTGGAGTTTTCTCATGTTCTTCATGAGTATTTACTTTTCAAGAGAGGGTTGAGTGTTTGGTATTCTATATCAAGTATTCAATTGCTATATGTTATGTAGTGGTACAAAATTGACATCAACAGTATTATGATTTATGTTTAGAATTTTGTTTTGGGTTTTGATTGATTTTTCTCCTAAAAAATCGTGTTTGGTTTTTTTTGATATTATCCTCAAAAATTGTTTTTGGAGGGTTTTTATTGTTTTCTCCGAAAAAACAGTACTTTGTAAACTTGAATTTCAGGGTTTGGCAAAATTTTCCACAAAAATTGTGGTTTTTTTGCAGCTGTTCCAGATTTCACTTAGAGTTGCTAGGGCAATGGTTTGCACACAATGGTTTTTCGATTTTTCCACAAAATCATGGTTTTAGGTTTCAATAGTTGATCTCAGAGGGATAGCTTTGTTACCCAACATTAGGTTGGACGGATTCTTGGTCATTAACATTTTGCAGATCCAGGGGGGTCTCAACAATAGTAGAATGTTCTGATGAGAAGAGGACAACCTTCTTTGCATTTGTGACCCAAAGACATTGTGTCTTTTGTAGGGTAGCTAGTAAAATGTCCATTAAGGAAGGGTAATAAATTATTTAATGTTATATTAATGGTCATTTAGGCATATTTAGTTTATTAAGTAATTTGTAGATAACATAAAAACTTTACTGTTAGTCTTTTAGAAAGTTTCTATTTCGTTCTCAGTTATTCTCTATATAAGGAGACAATGTCTCCATTTGTAATCACTCGTTTATGACTAATGAATTATTGTAACAATATGTATGACGCAACAAATATGCACGCTCTAACCCCTCCTTAAGTGAAACTTAGGGAGAAGCAAAGAACTCTAAGTGCATAAAATGGAAGAATGCGTGCTAGCAACTAAAGGCTTGATGAGGTACCCATGTACAAAGAAAGTCTCTTAAAGCAGAGAAAAAGAGAAAAAATACATGGGAAAAAATCCCTATCTGAAAGCAAGAGATGCTTTCTAGGAAAGAAACATGAAATACAAAAGGAAGGCCTCATAAAGACCCCCCAAGGACAACTTCCTTCACCCTAAGCATTGAAAGCAATTAAAGATAGTGTGGAAATGTCAAAGGCTTAGTGAAGATGTCTGCAATCTATGCATTTGTCGGTGACACTCAAGCTTCACTTCTCAACAAACATTGGCACCTCAACTTCCCTATGACAATTGTACAACGAAGGAGTTATTTCACCTAATTGTAGATAGTTTTCAAGATCTTGATGACATCAGTAATGTTCATCATTCAAGAAGGGTTGTTGTTGATGAGTGTTTTGTGACCACATCAACACATAGTAAAGTGCCAAAACAATCTATTCTCTCTTGATCATAATCACTACGTACGCTAAGATTGCACAAAAGATCATAGAGTGACTACAAGGTTCCAACTGGAAACTTGCGACTTTAATGTGGAGATGAGCTTGTTTGGCTAAATGTATGTTGATGGTCCCAACCGGTGCTGAGAGGGGAGGGGTGAATCAGTACCCAATAAAACTTGAAGACACTCTTAGATCTACTAACTATTATTGCATGCAAAACATATCCTAAAACAGAAATAATCAACACAAAATCACAAAAACACACAAGATATATCACATGGAAACCCAAAATGGGAGAAAACCACGGTGTGAGTAGGAACTCACAAATTTTGCACTCTTCTGAAGTGCACCTTGTGAAAAGCCTTCCCTGTCAAGGGATTATAAACGCATTGTTAGGTGCGACTCGATTAAGGGATTTAGAATAAGCCTTGTTAAAGCCTACCTTGTCAGAGGACTTTAGAACCAAAGTAACGAGAATCAGAATCGAGTCGGAATCAACAAGGCCGAATCAAATCGCGAATCGGCTATGAATCGAAATCGAATCGACAAATTTTAAAAACTGTTGAATTTGGCAATGAATCGGCTGATTCAATGATTCATAAAAAATCGGCTAGAGTGAATCGAATCCCAAAATCGGCAATTTTGGCGATTCACTGCCGATTCTTGTTTCTATGTTTAGAACAACTACTAGATGTCACTCGGTTAAGGGATTTGATACAAGTGACCTGTTAATGTCCACCCAGATATTGGGATTTTACTATTGCAATTGTTAGAGAGCAATAGAAGGGGTTGATCCTTTGAAATGGCTTTGCGGAGCCTGATAAGATCACTGTTTCATTCACTGAGAGTCATCACCGGGCACCATAGGTATGCTCTCTTCAGGTTATTGTGCTTCCTTGCACACTCTCCTCTTTTTTTTCTTCTTCTCTTCTCCTTTTCCCTTATAGTAGTTTTGATCAGTGTACAGTTTCACTCTTTCTTTTTGGTAGAATGAAGGCAAATGATTTTCTTCGCTAACTGAAGAATAAATACACTTTCTGCAGAGCGTGGGACAACTGTAGACAAGGAGAAAGCTGCGCATGTCACTTAAATCAAATTTCGAAAGATCTTCCCGCTCTTTGCCGTTGTGATCTCCGTTGCGATCTCTTTTTGATCCACCATCCAGTTGTGTTTCAGTCATGTGGGGAAACATTAGATGCGTGTCACAGGCTTTCCCTTGATAGAAGATCCGTCATGAATCTGTCATTCAGTCGTGCTTCAGTTGTTTAAAGGAAACATTAGATGCGTGGCACATACTTTCCCTTTAGAGAAAATCTTCCATGATTTGTGCAATAAATGATAGTAAAAGAATCTCCTCGGTATCCATCAATTGTGCCTTTCACCAATCTTTTCCTTAATAGAAAATCCTACGTGATCTGTGCAACAAATCCTGGTAGAAGAGTCTCCTCAGTGTCTGTCAATTGTGCCTTTCACTTGTCCAGTTTACACCTTTCCTTATGCAGTGTTCTGGTCTCTGTCTTCACGGTTTTAGGTTGTGGTAACCAATTGGAGACCTTCAACGATTCATGTAATGAGGAATCGTGTGGCTTCTTTAGCAGCACTTCACTCATGCATCATACTGATATGGATGACCCATTTTGTAGTACATCCCAGGATAATATTAATGAGAAGTGTGCCTTAAAAAAAGTTAGCTGAAAGTCAGTGATGATGCCATTATTGCAGCCCTTGTTCGCCATGATAACACTGACTAGCTTATTGATGATCTATATAGGACAACTTTGAGGGATAGAGGGCAAGACGACATAAGGATTGGATCCTATATTGCACATTTATAGGGGGTCAGAACAACATTTGAAGATTGGAAATCAGAATACTTGAGTTTACTTACAGACCGTGACCACTTGTTACAGATTGTCGGGAAGTATGCTGAGCAGTTGAGGAATAAGGAGGATGAGGTCGATAAGCTCAATAGGGAGCTTAGTGCTACTCAGGGCACTTTGGAGCATACTCATATTGCTCTACAAGAGGCGAGAAATCAGATTGTGGTCTCTAGCTAGTACAGGGAGCAAGATTACAGGGATAGGTCTGAATTCTTTTAGGAGGTGATTCAGGAGCTTGACAACATACAATAGACCTATGACTTTGACAGTTGTCCAAGAAGATCTTTGGGTCACCGAGAGTTTCCTGATGAGTTAGACCACTTTCAGACGGTGGATAACTCCTTGTTTGAGATGGGTGCCGAGTTGACATTTGATAATCCCCTCTTTGAGATAGATGAGGGAGATACTTCCTATTCCCAGGATGAGGATGAGGTTGGTTGCAGGATTTGGGACCGAAGTGCAGTTATTGTAGATAAGTCTTGGTCACCAGGTTGGAGTAGCAGAGTGAGCTGAGTTGTTGAGTGTTGATGCGAGTTTTGTTCTACTTACACAACATGCAGGACTAAACACTCAATGCTTCGAGAAACATAGAAAATTAAATCCTCTCTTGAATAAAGTCATCTCCCATGCTAAGCTTTGCAATGAAGATCATGGAATGACTCCAAGGTTCCTTACACTTGGGGATATCTAACTTAGTTGAAATAATGTGATTTGTTGATTAATCACTTAGGCGGGCTTACGTGTTTCATTCAACGGATATCAACTCTTGCACTTCTAAAGATTTAGCTTCACAATGTGCAATGAAAATATAACTTCTCTCAAACTTCCATTTCAACAACTTAAACTTGCCAACTTAGGCTTGACTTCTACCCCTACTCCTAACTAGGAATGCAAGGGAATCATGGATGGCTTGGACTCTACCAAGTGAAATCTTATCAGCGACCTCAACTTCACCTAGTGCAAGCTTCTAAGGAATTCAAATGTTTTTTCATATCAACATCTTCTCCTTAATCCAACTTGGAAGTACCGATTGAACTTAAGTGCAATGACTAGCTTACCACACAAGGCTTCCTCACAATCAGCAAGGAGGCTAGTGGCCTAGTATACTTGAGTCAAACAAACAAACATCCACAATTACTTTCATCCAACTAACTACTTCAACATGGAAATAAATCTACTCCAAGTAAGAGATTGAAGAAACCATGAAATACTCCAAATGTCACATACATTCACCATGAAAACCAACAATGAAAGAAGGAATAATTTTGATAGTATTACATCAACAATTTGATCAAGTCTTCCTTGGCTAACCTACTCTACTTTATCTTCTCTCCTACTCTAATCTAATGCTCATTAACTCACCTTTGAATCTCTCTCACCTTCCTTACAAATGAGAAGGCCTTGGCCTTTTATAGATGTCCAATTACAACGAAGGGCCAAGATTAAGAGGCAAAAAATCTGAAATCAAGGGCCCAAATTACATCCCATAAACCCTAATTAGGGTTGCCACATTTTCAACCTATTACATGAGGGCACCAAATCATGGGCCAATAAGAAAATTACAATAATTTTTCAACCAATGAGAAAATATGACACTTGGCATGCTATGATTGCTTATGCTTGAAATCTGGAATTTTTTGATTGGAGGAGATAATCAACCGCCACCTCATCATCCTTATCCTGTAGCTCTGATTGATCTTTGATGAAGGGAATATATCTCTTGCTACTCAACATTTCTAACTTTGATTAACTCTTCTGAAACCATCAACTCCTTGGCAATTTCCTCATGGCATGATTTGGGTGGGCATCCTTGAACTTGCCCCCGATCCGATTTGAACTTGATTGTACTTGGAAATGCCCTCAAGTGATTGGACTTGTCCCTCTGATTTTGATCTTGAATCCTAACTTGATCTCAATTTGAATAGCCTTGATGTCTTGACCCTCGGTAACTTGATGCGAACTTCCTTCCCACTTGTGATCTTCTAAATTGTTCCAAGATTTGTCATCCAAAGAAAGTAGCTTCCCATGACTTCGTTGCCAGAAGTTCCAAGATTTGCTCTCCATTCAGCCTTTTGCTTTGGTTGTCTTTCTTTGGAGTCTCGAACATCTCCTTTAATTCACCTTGCAAAACAAGAGAGAGAAACACATATTAAGCTTGAGGTAATGAAATGAAAGAAAACCTTAAAATCTCATTGTAAGCCTTGTCAAACCCCCTAGTTCATGACTTTGAAGGACTTTAGAGTTTGGAAGGGGGGAAAGAAGAGACACCAACCTCTTGGGCGGAATTGTCCTATGGATGGGACAATTCTGCCCAAGGAAGGATATGACTATTCTTCCTATGAACCAAATCCTTCTACCACCAAGACTCCAAATCCATTCAAAACTACCTTCCTACCACCAAGGGCGACTAACAATCAACTCCCACAGTGGGGCAGAAAACCAAGAGGCATTGGACAAGCTGTCCTATGGGTGGGCAGAATCCGCCCAATCATAGGACAGCTTGTCCTATGGGCGCGCGGAATCCGCCTAGTCATAGGACACACAAAATTTCATTTCAATTTCTCAATTTGAATCTTGTAGGCGCCAGTTGCCAATGCCAAAGGGGAGCGGAAATCATAGGTGCACAGGACAACATGTCCTATGGGTGGGCAGAATCTGCCCAGTCATAGGACAACTTCTCCTATGGCCGGGCGGAATCTGCCCAATCATAAGACACTTTGCACTTCTATACTTAGCCAATTTTTTAGTTCAGGGGCAAGGGAATTTATACAAATATAACATTTAAGTATAAGTCTTCTTATACTTTAAGTTATATTTGTATAAATACATTCCAGGATGTTTGAGATAGGTTTCAACTTCATAGGAGTTAAGCTGCAGATTCTAGATTTTGGGGGTTTTTAAAATATTTCAGGACTTAGCCAAATTTTAAGGTTCAGCACGCCTCCAGCAAAGCTACTTCCCACAATCTATCTCGGCCTTCTAAAATCAATTTGAAGCTGAAACAAGGATTCTTAAAGGGTTTAAACTTGTTACATCGCAAATCCTTAAGTTTCAATCCGATATTCTTGAAAGATCTAGCACAACTCTCGCCCATGCTCCAGACTGACTTGACTTTCCAGAAGGCCAAAATTGCCAAAACCAACTCTTGAACCTCACCTGCTGGACGAAGGACTTGAAAACTGCCACCAACAAAGACAACCTAAGACCGCTACTCCTACTGCTAACAAAAGAGGGGGGGTCCCCATTAGCAATGGGGCTATGGTGTGAAAACCTCACAACACTGAGCAACATGGTTTTTACACCAACAGACCAGGATGGACAGTTATGTCTTGTGGCATGATGGGTGCTATGCCTTTCCTTGCACTACCTCTCGCGGTTGGTGAGATGTCTCATGTTGGTGAACATTCCTTGGTTGACTCCTCTTTTCACACAGCTGCGACTCCTCCACATTATCACATTGATTCATCCAGAGCCTATGGTAATTCTATCACCACATATTTTAGGCATGATGACGATGATCGGGTAGAGCTTCTTCAATACGAGGTTATCGAGCTTGGTATGATGGTTATGTTGGTTGGTGTGAATTTTTCACACAATGGTATACATTGTATGACTCCGGGTATTGAGAGACAGTCATGGAATCCTTATGCTGATTTAGGATGTCTAGTAGAGTTGATCAGTGCATCGCATTGTGGCCCTATTGTATGGGATGCATGTTGTTTTCCATTCAGCCCACCTACGAGGGACCTCTTCCACTTACTAGATAGGAGTGGGATGAGTGATTGGTTGGGTACGCTTTCCTGCTTGCAGGTGGAGACCTTGTCCGACAGTCTTGATAGCTTGCCTCTTTAGTGCAATTTTCGGTTCAGGCTACTAATCAGAGAGGCAGGGTTATGGCAGTTGGACACTTCTGGTGTTTCACTCAGTGTGGGCATAGAGCGTCAGGATATTTCAGCCAGCTGGGGAGATGGATGGCCCTTTTGTTCATGGGATTCAGGAGGGACATGCTCGCGGTTGGTTTTCATTCTAGGAGCCGATCAGTATGAGGTTTGGTTTTCCCCTACATATGACTGTAGAGGCACTGGTGATCCCAATTGGAGTGAGGTTCTTAGTTGGGTTGAGGACTTTCTCACAGATAATGACAACACATGGTAGATTGGTACTATAGATCCTACAGTGATTTGGGATCCTAGCATTAGGCTCGTTGCTGTGTGAGTGGCTTCACGGGTAGGAGCATAACGTCTGTTTCAGTTTCACACGACAGATTGGTGGAGCAGCTTCCTTGAGCTTGGTTTGGGATCCAGGCATTATGATCACAACATGCAGATAATGATTGCTTGAGGGCAAGCAATCTCCGGGAAGTTGTATTTTTGTAATGTCCCCTTTTTGGGGCACATTATTTCATGCCGTGTCGTTAGCCTTATTTATCATGGTTCAGAGGGCTAACCGAGGCTTGGCAGTGTTGTGAGGTCTCACATCATCGCCCCAAATAATTTTGGGGACCCCCATTTTCGAACTAGACTTGGCCTTTTCTTCTAGACCCTGGTATCCTGGTGCCTTGACAAGCCTTTTGATTTTGATGAATGATGTAAAAATGAATTTGGGGTTTGTGATTTTCGATTTTGATTTTGGTTTTGATCTCTTGAGGGAGTTGTGAAGCATAATCGAACCATTTCGTTTATTAATTTCGAAGACATTGCCAAGTAATTAAGAAATCTGAGCTAAACATTGTAGGGTCTTGGCAAATAAAATCTAAAATCTGAGATCAAGATTTCAAAATTTGGCCTTTAGAAGTTTTAAATCTAGCTTTTGGAGTAATAAATCTGTTTTTGAAATCGAAAATCTGGGCACTAATATTGAAAAATTGAGCTTTGAAAATGAAAATCCATGCGATAAAAATCAAATCAGGCCTTTAAATTAAAATCTGGGCTGATGTATTTAAAATTCTGCATTAAAAATGGAAATGTTTGGTATTGAAATCAAGATTGGGGTCTTTCTTCAATGGCGTGGCCTTCTCACCCAATGATATTTCGAAAATCAGGCTTTAGGGGTTAAAGTTAGCAATTTCAATACAAATAAATGTTAATTTTAGGACATGTCGTCCCTCTTTGGCATTTTTATTAATTAATTTTAAACTCCAATGGCAGGTCGGCCCTTTTCCAAGCATGATTTAACTTTCGTTTTTCCTCCAATGGCAGGTTGGCCTTATTATTTAGGGCCCCAAGTAGGGTATATGAAGGGCGCCACTCCATTCCATTTCCTCACACCATTCACTCACCCATCAAGCAGTGAGGGTAGCGAGCTTCCAAAGTGAGTTTAGACAGCGAAATCTAGGTCAGAGGCAGTGAAATGGAGGAGCAGTCAAGACATCTAGGGCATCAGCAGCGAATAGTTTGGGAGGACGCAGCGAACTGTGTTTGGAGGAGCAGTGCCTTAAGGGGCGAAATTGAGTCTAGCAGAGGCCAGCGAGATCTAATAACAAGGAGGCTGCGAATTCACATTATAGGGGAGCAGTCAAGGCATTGTTAAGAGCAGACCTGAATGGGAATGTAAAGAGACAGCGAAATTGAGATCAAGGGCAGATTCGAGAGTGTTTGGAGGAACAGCAGCGATCTGATATAGGAGGACTGAGATCTGATCCATTGGGGCAGCGAAATACATAAAGGAAAGCAGCAAAATTTGTGGAAAGAAGAGCAGATCTGGGTCTAATATTTGGAGGCCTGTGACTTTAGCATTGGAGAACAGCAAATTTGTCTTAAGGAGAGCAGATTTGAGTTATAGGCCAGCAAATTGAAGCAGAGGCAGCGAAGTTGGAGGATGAGAATGGATGGAAGATGAGGTAAATTGGGCAAATTATGAAGTATTTTGGAGATGGGACTTGTTTCTCAGTTCAAGAAAATTTCTTGTTCATCTCCGAGCTGAGCATGATTTAGCTCCGTCTATTTCTTGTTCATCTCCGAGCTGTGCACGATTTAGCTCCGTCTATTTCTTGTTCATCTCTGAGCTGTGCACGATTTAGCTCCATCTATTTGTTGCTCATCTTCAAGCTGAACGCATTTTAGTTCCATCTAATCGTTGCTCATCTCCGAGCTGGGGCCTCTTTTCGTGCACCAAATTTTGTCGTCTTATCTTGCAATACACTATTTGAAGGCCTGGTTTTTTTATGACAGACTTAAGTTTGGCCTTGTTTGGACCCTCAAGACTACTAATAATTAGGTATATGGACCCAAAATGTTGAAGAGGAGATGCTACGAAGTCAAGGACAAGATTTGGTTCGTAATTAAGAAGTGGAAGGAAGAACCCAATTATCACAAGAAGGCAAGATTCAAGACAACAACTATTCAAAGAACATGAGAGATGGAGCAGTTGAAGATGAGCCATCACAATTGAAGGATTAACAAATGATCTCTCCTCAACAATTAGAGGGTATTTATCAAGTTTAAAGGATGAGCTTGCTGAGGTGGCAGCCATATCCTCATTCAATAGAAGCATGCCAAGTGTCACATAGTGATGATTTGATGAGATTATGTCCAGGTTCATTGAATTTGAAAGGAGGATGAGGATAAGGAACACATTTCCCAAGGTGATGAGGTGGCTTCTTCTACATGTCTTTGATCCACATGTCTTTGATCCTTATTCGATTGTTAAGGATTTGAATTTTTTTATTGGCCCATGGAGGCAATGTAATTTTTCTATTGGCCCACATGGTGGTGCTTAATTGTAATTGGGTGGGTATTAAATATTTGTAGTAGGTGGTTATGGAAACTTTAATTAGGGTTTGTTGCCTCTTAATCTTGGCCCTTGATTTAAAGTTTTTGCCTCTTAATCTTGGCCATTCGTTGTATTTGAGGCCTCTATATAAGGCCATTTGCTCTCATTTGTAAAGCAGAGTTATGTTGGAGAATTGGTGCCAAAATACTATCAAAGTTGTTCTCTATTCATTGTTGTGGCTTGCATGGTGGATATACATGGTCATTTTGGTGTATTTGCATGGTTCTTCACATCTCTCAATTAAGATAGGATTTTATTTCAAAGTTGTTAGAGTAAGGGTAGAAGTAGGTAGATTGTGTGGTGATATTGGTGGATGTTTGATTGGATTCCATAAAACTAGGCCACTAGTTCCTTGTAGATGCAAGGGTGCCTTGTGTGGTAATCTAGTAATTGCACTCAAGTTCAATTGACATTAGATCCTTAATTTGTACTCCAAGTTGGATTGAGGGGAAGGTGTTGATATGAAAACCATTTTGAGATCCTTTGAAGCTTTGCACTAGGTGGAAGTGAAGTCGCAAGCAAGCCTCCATTTGGTAAGAGTCCTAGTCCATCCATTAATTTCCCATCCATAGTTAGAAATAGAAGTAGTCTAGATAGTAGGAGTTAATGAGCAACGTTGGAAGTGATGTAAATCACGGATATACTTTATCATACGTTGCAAAGCCAAATCTTTAGCAATGCAGGTAAGTTGGCACCTTTGAATGATTTACGTAAGCCCGCCTAAGTGATTAATCGACAAATCACATCATTTCAACTGAGTTAGATATCCACAGGTATAAGGAACCTTGGAGTCATTTCATGATCTTCATTACAAAGCTTAGCATGGGAGATGACTTTGTTCAAGAGAGGATTTAATGTTTTATGTTTCTCGAAGCATTGAATATTTAGTCCTGCATGTTGTGTAAGTGGAACAAAACTCGCATCAATAGGCAGTATTCAAGGAGATAATTGGCCTAGGTGATTTCAGTTTCAAGCCAATCGGAGCAGTTTCCACAGGTTTCCAGGGTACTTACCATTTATAGTAAGTCGACAGGGTTCAAAATTCTTGCCTTTTCAGTAGTGGACTAGGAGCGTCTCGCCGAGAGCTTTCCGGCAAGCTATCACACGTCGTCATCCGAGCTTGTTTGGTCCTCCATTTTAATGTCGGAAGACTCCTCACTTTATTTATTATATCACTTTATAACTCAACGGTCATATTTATTTAAAAGTGACTTAAAGTGGAAATATAAAGAGACAGAGTGGGAATATGAAGAGACAAAGTGGGGAAACTGAAGAGTCAGAACTGCAGCCATAAGAGGAGGCTTGGAGTCTCATTGTGTATGCTTCAGTTTATGGATTTTATTTCTCATTGAGAATTCGAGAAGCTTCAACGTTCGAATCTGAAACTTGAGGACGAAAACCTTCAGAATTTCTCGGTGGATTAGACGGAAACCCAGTTCATCTCCGGTGCGGATTCACATCAAAGTTTGCCATTGTTTTATAAGTTCTTATCATCCAGTCTTACTATTATTTGCTGTATTTCAGATTGGGATGTTGTAATCTATGGTTTTTGTATTGCTGTTGTATAATACAAACCATTTTCTGAGAAGTTTAATAAGATTATATTTGCTGGTTATCCGAATATATCTGTTGGTTATTTGCATGTTTTTATTTGTTTCAAATTTGCATGAGATATATTTGTGAAATTCGGAGAATGGCCGGTTAGGGACATTTCAATTTTCTAATCATCTCAATTGTTAACCTTGAAAACATCCTCTTTGCATTTGCCCAATAATCTTCTAAGTGTGTTACATGCTTGTACTTGCTTCCATAAGCTCTCTTAATCTGCCAATTTGGATCACTGTTCTTCCTCTCACTATAGGATCCCAATCCATAACACTCAAATTCTTTCTCCGCCGGCTCTACTGCTTGAAGGGATGGACAAGTCTCGACTGAATTTCCTAGGTGAAATGGGAGTGAAACTCCTTGCTTGTGCTTGTGCTTTTGAATCTTGTCATATGTGAGGAGTTGTCATGCTACTTCATTTATTTCTAACTTGTTCATTGTGTACCTTGGAACGCTTTGGGACATGATGAATTCTCCATCACTCCTATGGAACAATAAACAAATACTAGGACTATGGAGACTATACACATTGTTAAAGAAATTGATGCATTACATAAGGATGAAATAATGCACAATGATTAAAACGTTTTCCATTCAAAGGAGGAACATGGGGCTGATGAAAATCAGAAGGAAGAGCAAGATGAACAATATTCCTATGATGATACAGTTTGCAGCAAGGGTATAGCAGCTATATTAGGATATACGGGCAGACTTTAGAGTGGCATTCTTGAAGGGCATGCTAAAGCATCTCATATTGATTGCATTGTAAGGTATGTTATTGTTTTTTTTTTCGACCTACATATGAATGTTTTGATCATGTCTTCAATGATAAACAAGAAGTTGAAAGATAACTGGTTTAAAGGAAATTGTACTGTAACCATATTTTTACTCATTTTAGATTGGTGACTTAATTACTAGATGAGACTACAGTACCCTAGTTTGCATTATTAGATGATCTTGTTTAAATTTGTGTTGATTTCATGAAAAAGATACATGTAAAGGAAAATAAATTTCTGCATCTAAATATTACATGTATATATATGCCAAATATCTTGTATGTACTATACAAAGGAAAGAATTGAAAGATAAGATCATCTGGGCTCACACAGGCCGTGAGCATAGCCAACTTTCAAAAGAGTAGGAATGAATACAAGGCATATCAAGGCTTATTGGAGGTTAATTATTGAGATCGATGAGGCCTTGTATTAAATTCGAGGCCATGCCCATTGATTTTGAGCTCACACGTTTGCTACCAAGGCTCATACATTACCTTTATGGGCTGCATTCATCGAATGTGAGGCCACACGTTTCCCATTTGGGACCCCATGTTTGAGGCCTAAGGCCTAGTTTGTTTGAATTCAAACCCACATGTCTCATTTTAGGGTCGTGATGCTTAGAATTTTGAGCCATAAGTTTCATATATAGGACCCCTTTTAGCTTTATAAGTCCCAGATTTGGGGCTGCAGTGATCGATTTAGGGTCTGCCTTATGGTTTCAGGGCCACACATTACTAGTTTAGGAATCATGTTTGGAGTTTTGAGCCCACACATTTGGGCTATAGGGCCAGATTTGCATCGAATTTAGGCCCGATTTAATCTAATTGGGCCCACACGTTTCATTTACAATTTTGATTTGGGGCCAGGCCTATGGCTTTGGGTCCACATGTTTGTTGTTGGTCAGATTTGCGTTGAATTTAGGCCTGATTTAATCTAGCTAGGCCCACATGTTTCATTTACAATTCTGATTTGGGGTCAGGCCTATGGCTTTGGGTCCACACGTTTGCCGTTGGAGGTTAGATTTGGCCCTATCCTAATCAAATTAAGGCCTGATCTTAATCAGATTAGACCTACACGTTTCATATTGAAGCTGATTGCCAAAGGGCTTGATTTAGGTCTGTGTATTTAAAATGGGGCCAAATGTTTGGATATCAGGCCTGATTTAGGCTTTATCATATTTATTTAGGCTTGTACATTGCTAACTTAGGCCCACACGTTTGGATTGGGCCAGACCTATGGCTGCACATTTGATTAAGTGTGAGATTTAGGCCATATGCCTGATTTAGGGCCTTTCATTAATTTTAGGGCCTGTACATTTCACATAGGGCCTGATTTAGGAAATTTAAACTCATATGTCTGAGATCAAGGGGGCAGCATTGGGATTAGGGCCAGACCTTTTGGCTTAGAGCTTATGCGTTTGAAATGAAGGCCTATTTTATTGAATCCAAACCCACATGCTAGAGACTTAGGACCTAGGCCATTGAATATGAGGTCACACGTTACAGATTTGGGACTGACGGATTGCAATTAGCTCATACGTTTAGCTACAAGTTCAAAGCTGAGCACATAGCTTGCAAAATGGGGCCATACGTTGCTTATTGAGGCTGTTTGAACTTTAGGAAGGGGCCTCATGATTAGTTGTAAATCCCTCATACCTTTCTCTTACATCGTTTTTCATCTCATTGAATAAAAGTCTCACTTAGATTGATCTTCTTGGTCCCATTAGTTAATGAATGTAATTCATCTCCTTGCCACATAAGAAAGTGGATTCCACCCTTTTATTTGCCAAGTTGCCACTTAAGGAAGTGGGTTCCACCTTTTTATTTGTCAAGCTGCCGCTTAAGGACTTGGGTTCCACCTTGTATCTATCAAGCTGCCACTTAAGGAAGTTGGTTCCACCTTTTTATCTGTCAAGCTGCCACTTAAGGAAGTGGGTTCCACCTTTTTATCTATCAAGCTGCCACTTAAGGACTTGGGTTCCACCTTTGTATCTATCAAGCTGGCATTTAAGGAAGTGGGTTCCACCTTTTTATCTGTCAAGCTGCCACTTAAGGAAGTGGGTTCCACCTTTTTATCTGTCAAGCTGCCACTAAAGGAAGTGGGTTCCACCTTTGTATCTATCAAGTTGCCACTTAAGGTAGTGGATCCACCTTTTTATGTGATGCAGTCAAGGATGGAGGATCCAATTAAGGATTGTCCAAACTTGGAGCCAAACACCGACATAGCGAAAAACACAATAAGAAACCAGATCTGAAAGAAAACAGATGTCTTTATACATCAACTAACTGATTACATGCAATGTGCCGGGCTGTAAGGCCTTCCCGATTACGGCCAATTACAAAGCAAGAAACAGTTCTACAAGATCACACAAAATCCAATACACTTCTTCACACACTCAGCTAGCCCAGGTTTGCAACACAACAGGACACTGGTAGGCACTCCAAGAAAGATCTAAACTTGTGCTCGCAAGCCACCAAGCAATCTTCTTGTTCCTAAGCTCGCAAGCTGCTAACTCTGCTACTCTATCCAGATCTGTACTCTAATTCCAGATCTCTGCTTCTACATCCCTAAACAACTACCCAAACATCTTAAATACTAATCTTCAGCCACAAGTCGGCTAGAAGAAACCATTAACTCCTACAAACAAATATTAGATGAAATACAAGTCGGCCCTCAAATAGCCTTACAATAATTAAATTCAACATGTCGGCCTCCAAATCCACATAGGATAACGTGACATCAGCGACCAATAATAAATGCACCAAGTTGGCCTCCCAAATCTCCAAGAACACCCGTCGATAAGCCAAACTACCGAGTGTCAGGAAATACATCGAGCCTACATACCAACTGAGCTCTGCAAACATTACCGAGCACCAGTTATGCCGAGTCTCCTTCAGTGATCGAGCTCCCTTCAGCAACCGAGTCCTCCAACGATCGAGCCACTTTAGCAACCAAGCAACAGGTATGAACACCGAGACCTCGTCGGTGACCAAGGACCGAGCAACAAAACACCAAGTCACCGAGTGACTATCATCCACCGAGATCCACCAGAACTTCCAACTGAGAATCCCAACCAAGATTACCGAGCTCCATCAGTGAAGCAACACAAACTTCAACCGATAACTATTACCCAAACAACCGAGTAAAAGCAGGTCTTTACCGAGCTCATCCACCTCCTTGATCGAGTGCCAAAAAATCACAAGGAACCAAACAAGAAGCCAGGATGCCACTGCATCATTATGTGTCAAGTCGCCACTTAAGGGAGTGGATTCCACCTTTTTATCTGTCAAGTCGCTACTTAAGGAAGTGGATTCCACCTTTTTATTTGGTAAACTTAAAGAAGTAAGATTTTGAGCTTTGTTTTCCCTTATGGTGATTTAACTTAGACAATTTTACAAGGCCAAATTATACATTGGTTTCGATATTTGAAGGTTGCCACTTAAGGAAGTTGATTCCACTTCTTTATTTGGCAGGTTTCCACTTAAGGTGGTGGATTCCACCTTCTTATTTGGCAAGGTGGAACAACCTTCCTATCTAACCAAGCAATTTGAAACACAACCTTGCTCCTTTTCATTGCCTTTGACTATCTTGAACCCAAAATTTGATTCTTAACTTCTAGCTCTTAGACTTAGCCAATTTTTTGCCTTTTTCAATTTTCCAATGCTTGACTTTGAGAGACTTGAAAAATTTTAAACTGCTGCAAATCTACTCTACTACCTAAACCTACCAACGGGAAGCAAAAAGAGGGGGTCCCTATTTGCAATGGGGCGACGGTGTGAAAACCTCACAACAAGTTGATGCACCCATATTGCTATATCATTCTTAGAGAAAGTTGACAAGTCTAAGTGAATAGTGTAAGTCCCCTTGCACAACTAGCATATATCAAAGCCAAACTAGCTCATCCACACTAAAGTTGCAAGTTCGTAGTTTGAACCTTGGGGTATCCTCTATGATCTTCTATGCAATTTTAGCATATGTGTTGATTTCATTCAAGAGAGGATAGAGTGTCTTTGGCACTTTATTTTGTGTTGGAGTGGTCTTAAACCACCCACGAATAGGTTCCCACTGATTAATTAATTGGAGTAAAGAGACCATAGTTAAGTTAATTAAATTAGGTAGATAGAATAACTTTAATTAATTAAATAATGCGTAATTATTTAATCATTAATGTGACCATGCTAGTATGACAAGATGACTAAATTCAACTAATAAAATTAATCAAATGTAGGTGTCTACAAGTTATATGATCTTTAGATCTTTCACAAGAAAAATTGTAACCACCTCTTTTTAAATATGTAACCAAGTTCTTCATCCACTCTTTCCTCAAATCTGAAATGATCTTCTTTAAGGTCTTCTTCTTCTCAATCTAGTGTATGTATCTAATATGTTTCCTTATTTTCTTACAACACACACCAACACCTTCTTCTCCATCTAGAACACCTATATATATATATTCTATGAAAAAGGACATGTCTTTTAAAATTGAAGAGTCTTGTTATTTCTTTTCTTACCATAATTAGATCATTTAATCAGTCAATGCATTCCTTAATTAATTCAATCTTCATCACACCTTTTAAGAGTGCTTTATCTGGTCAAGTCTTATGAATTAACATTACACCTTGCATCATAGTGACCTTTTCACATATCATTGCATTGCAAATGGGAACCCCTTACATTTTTGCCCACTTGGTCTTTTGCTTTTGAGTTCTTGCTAGTTTTGGTGTAGTTTCTAGAGGTTCCTAGTGTTTTGAGTGGGCGTTGATGATTTATGCTAAGTTTAGAGTGAAGTGTCATTTGCCTTTGGCTTTAAAAAGGAAAGTTTTGTGAGGGATAGTGGAATTTGGTCAAGTATGAAAAGGAAATTGATCTTTCAAAGGGCGGGCTAGTGAAATTTCAAGTGTTTTGATGAACTTCCATTTTTTTGGAAATTTCTATTTTTAATAAGTTTCACTTTGTCCCCGTTTGGCCTAATTTTGAGTTGGAAGAGCTTACTATTTTTAGTAAGTCTGTTTTTGGCGATAGATGAGCATTGACAGAGGAAAAAGTGGAGGATGTCTAGTTCTAAATCTGGAAGAATGAGTAGAGGATATCCAGCTTTACCCTTGACATAGATGTTAAACAACTCAGTTCATTTTCGGTTGTCTCATGAATCCTGCACTTTCCTGGTGATGCAAATGCAGACAAACTTCGTGGATGTAATTCTGCATTCAAAGGCCACCGAAGTTGAGAAATATCAACTTGATGAATGCCTTGATCATGAAACTGTTGCCAGTCCATTCGGAAACCTTTTCCTTTTTGAATTTTTTTCTCTAATTTCTCATTTTTTTGGATTTTTTTTATATATGAGAGATCTAACACATCTCTAATTTGACACTTGAAAGCTCATACTGGTTCCAACCAACTGAATTTCATCACTTGGTGGTTCTGATTTTGGCAAACTCTGATTGTGAAATGAATGATTTGATATTCGACCCTCCTAGCACCAATTTTGTTGGTGAGTGTTTCGTGACACCCCACAACATAGGATAAAATACCGAAGTATCTTGTCGTCTCTTGAGCAAAATCCTATGTATGTTAAGATTGCGAAAGATCATACAAGTGACTCCAAGGTTCTTTTATGTCAGGTCTTGTATGTGGATAATCTCAATGGTTGTTGTGATATGTTGGTAACACAAAGGGACTTACGTTTGAATTGTTCTTCACTTCTTTTGTAATGCTGGTTGGAACTTCTTCATCGGATATTGCAATCTCATGATGCTTCTTCAAATTGACACAACTGAAATAAACTGAAATTTAAAGGGAAAGGGTTAGAAGGATCTAAATCTACTCGTAAGGACAATGATATCTATGGATAGTGTTCTAGTGGACAAATTCCAAAGTAACCAAGTTTTGCTTCGCAAAGATCAACTACAACTCTGTAAGAACCAGTGCTATCTTCTAAGGGTTATGCAAAGAATTTTCATTTCATAATGAAAACCATCATAACGAACAATGTGCATTCAATGATCGAAGTTAAGCGTCCATATAATAGTGGCTCGGGGTAACTTTAAATTTCAATTAATAATCAACAAGATGCAAAAAGTATGGGCCATGAAAATTCATCAAACACCATTACATTCTCCATTAAAATCAAAGCACTTTATCTAACAATTGAGAAATTGGAAAAACACCATTCAACATGTTGAAATAACCATGAATCCACCACATCTTCAATGAAATCAATTTTTATTTCGCCAGGTCTTGCAACAATGTCTTCTCCTTCTCCCATTCTACTTCTATTCTTAAGAGCCAGATCTAACTATCTACCTATTTGCCTATTTTATGAATCTCTGAATTTGACAAAAAACCTAAGAACTCGACACTTTGCACAAGCTAGAGACCAGAGACCAGAGACCAAAGCAAAGGCACCTACACACCACTAAACTACTAAGCAATGGAGTGTGTGTTAACAATACAATAAAGCTGAATACACGGTTTATGGGCCATACAAGGTGGTTAGAAGAATTGGTGACTTGTGTTAAATTTGATCAGATTTATATGATAGTATTTTTTAATTTAATTATTGTTATGCAGATGTGAATATATAATCAATAATGATCAAACCCTACAGAGCTCAATGATCTTTAAGGATCGCTGCTTTCAATCCACAAAGATATATTTAACAATATTGATCTGCTGTGAATTAATATCGATATGGTGTGAATTAATATCGATCTGTTGTTGCTCTATATCGATGAGACAAGTTAATCGAATGCTGTATACTTATATTGCTCTGCACTTAGTGATATCTGTACGTTTGCAAAGTATGGGAGCGGCCTTATATATATATGAGTGCCAAGAGTCGTGTTTCATGTAGAGACACGTCTCTACGTGAGACATGTCTTTCTATTAACAAATGCCATTCGACAATTAACAAGTTTTCAATGATATCATTAACAATTACATGATCAATATATTTGCTGTGATACTCATAATTTTATATTGATATAAATTATTGATACTCTCGGCAATAATATGATTATTAATCATTGCAATATAATCGATCATGTATATATATTTAATAATATGACTGTTATTAAATATATACACATGATCGGTGGTTATTAAGTCATTGATTATTAATCATGCACAGTAGAGATTAATTATGATAACCATAATCATATCAGATAATCAGATCAGTATACTATGAAGGATAGAGATTAAATGTTCAAGGCCGATAATCCACTTATACGTTTGATTACATCGGTTAGAGTAATCCAACCAAAGCTACATATCTCTAACAATTTGCTTATGAGCTGGAACTTCTTGCTAACAACAAAATCCATAACACCTTTGATGTTTCATGCCTTAAGAAAGCCCTTGGATAGTAGGTCACTCCTTCACAAAAGCTACTGTCATTGGACTATAAAAGCTTTGCTACTTTGGTTTTGTTGCTAAAATGCATGCTATTTCTAATGTTATGAGTACAGTGGATATAGTGTTCCTGGAGCCTAATTTCACTGTAAATCTAATGCTTTTTATTACAGTTTAGAAAGTTCAACTCTTTTCGCTTATAGATAGATTGATTTTGCAAACTGTCGATCCTTACACATGTTCTCTTTAATTCTTTCAAGACTACCAAAGTTGAATCGATATTAATACACCATATAACCTTCTAACACTGGAAGCATGACTGCAAATTAACATTTTTTAATTTTTAGTCAATAATTTAGTTATCACTTGTCATTCTACTCTTAATTTTTTTTTGATAAAAAAGGCTTCTGTTGAGTTTGAAAATCAGTATTAGATGTTCTTATTGTCTTTCTTTCGGTGTTCTTTGCAGAGTATACTTTTCCTACATGTCTTCATTACATGGCTGAAATCTTTTATCCTATTTATTTCATCGAAAGGAAAGATCTTCAAAATGCAAATTTTATTTTAACAGGTTATAAAATTCTATCTCATGAGCTGGGCTTCTATATCTTTTTCTTGCTTTATTAAATTGAAATGTAGTAATAAAGGTAACATATAGTCTGCCTTGTTGAATTCTAATGACTTTATGGTAGACATCTTTTGAGTGTTGAATTCTAAGCTGCACAACTCTAAAATGGAGTAGTAGGGAATAAACAAGTGGGGACAACAAATTGATGAAAATATAAATTTGATTGATAACAAAAGAAATGCCAAATAGATTTCGCAAAATCATATACCTAATATATGGCATTTGTGATGGTAGTGTTGATGGGTGTTTTATGACCACACCAACACAGAATAAAGTGCCAAATCACTCTATCCTCTCCCGATCAAAATCACCACATATGCTAAGACTGCACAAAAGATCATAGAGGCGACTACAAGGTTCCAACTAGGAACTTGCTGAAGAGCACACGATTATACTGAGAGGGGGGGGGGGTGAATCAGTATAATAACTTTTTTAAATTTAAATGCTTTTATTCAAAGATAACTTCAATTATTCAAATAAACAATTATGCACATGAACACAATATTTACGTGGAAACCCAATATGGGAAAAAACCACAAGATAATTTGCTTTTATATAATATTGTTCTTTTACAATGTTTTGTAGGCACCAACCTACTAGAAGCTCCAACCTCTAAATTTATGAGCACCGACTCACTGGAAGCACCAACTCCCACACTTCGCAGGCACCGACCTACTGGAAGCACCAACTCCCCCTGTCCGGATTCTGAGCACCAACTCACTGTATACAGATTTTCTTCCACCTTGGCAACTGTTGCTTTCTTCAACTGATGATGGATGCAATTTAGTCTCTTTAGTCAGCCAATAACTCTCCCCTTTTTTTATCTTCAGAATAATACCTTCATAACTGTATTTTCATAATATATATATCAGATTAAAATCTGATTATATAATCATTTAATTCTTTATTTTTATCATATTCACTGCTCTTCTTCTTTCTCCTCCACTTGCTGACTTATTTCTATTTTCAAAATAAGACTGAATATTTATATTCATATGAAACATTATGTCCTTTTTAAAAGTTATGACTTTTCAGTTTGAAAAGGTGTCTCTTTTATTAAAATATTATTAACTTAAAAATAAGTTAATAATTCCTTTATTTAATCATATTAAATAAAACTTTAAAAGACTTTCCCTTGCCTTTAAAACTCTTTTATATATCTTCTCTTATCTTCGATATATCTGATATAACTTTTACCTTTGATAAATATTAATCAATCTTCGATATTTTCTCTGTTCTTTGAAAGCCGCTGTACATATATTTTTACACGTTCGAATATCTTACCTTCGAAACCTTTTTTAAAAACGGCATATATATATGTTGAATACTGTACATATATTTTTACACCTTCGAATATATTATCTTTGACCGCTGTATATATTAATCACTGTATATATTTGTTTAACTCTGCATAATATTATATACGTGTCTACATATAATTGTTATGTGCTGCATACTTATGTTTGTCTTCATTTCCTTCGATGTTTTAATATCCGCTATACATATTTTCTGCTTTTGTTTTTATTATTCATTGCTGTACAATACTCAAGACATCTGTTCATATACATGTTCGTATCTGATACATGTTCGTATGTTCACTGTATAAAATATATTGCTGTTTATGATATCTTCGTATGCATATGATCGCTGTATCATGTCGCTTCTCTGCTTTCATATACGTTTGTTCATTGTATGTGTACCCGTCTCTGCATATAATACCTCTGTATATTATTGCTGGGTATGTACTGCCGTATGTATCTGCAATCATTCTTTAACTCAGTATATATCAATACATGGACCTTCTAAGAATCAGATGTTAAGAATGGTAATAGAGGATGTTCAGGTGCAATAACTAAATACGTCACCCCAAAAATAGTATATGGTCTTGTTGTATAAACAAATAACTTTGAGTCAGCCTCTTGTCCATCATTATCAACAACAAAGAAGTACAATTTAGCACCTTCTGATCTTCCTATCCAGTTACGCTGCATTTCCTTGATGCTCTCTGGCCAATCAAGACCATCCAAATCTTCAAGAAGGCGATCAGCATACTTAGCAATTTTAAGTACCCACTGACGCATTGGCTTGCGGACAACAGGATGACCGCCTCGCTCACTAACACCATCAATCACCTCCTCATTAGCCAAAACAGTGCCAAGAGCAGGACACCAGTTAACGGGGACTTCAGCCTGATATGCAAGTCCCATCTTCAATAACTGAAGAAAGATCCACTATGTCCACTTGTAATAATCAGGTTCAGTTGTTGAAATTTCACGATGCCAATCATATGAAAACCCTAAGGATTTTAGCTATCAGTTGACAACCATCAAAGTCTGTTGCAAGATTATTAATATAAATATGTCAACATAAAGATTCTTTTGATGTATATCATATATGGTTTATATTGCCTTTGATATATAACATATCGCTGCATACAATGCTGAATATTATAGAAGTCTTTGTCACTGTTTAGATGTCTTTATGTCGTTCTTTGTTGTATATATCTGAGTATCAATGATATCTCTGCATATTGAATTTATGCTGTATGTATACGTATATGTTGTCTATCATTGATTATTTCTATAATGTATATATATCATATCCTGCTTCTATTCATATACGTATCTTCACATTATACATGCTTCACATTATACTTCTATATGTCTTCATCTATTATATATCTTCATATATATGTATTTTCACTGTTGAACATATAATCTCTGATTATATGCCATGTATATATGCCGCTGTTATTATATTCATATGTGCATCTCTGATTCATATATGTTGTATTTAACCTTCTTTGATATCTGATTTTGACATCAATGACAATATGTCCATCACTTGCAACTTTAATGTGGAGATGAGCTCTTTTGGCTTGATGTACTGTTGTTCATGCAAGGGGCTTTATGTATTGACTTAGACTTGTCAACTTTTCTACAAATGATATGGTGTTAAGTGCACAAATTACTTCTAACTTCTATCTTAAAACAAAGCGCAAATGGGATATTCGTTTAGAAATCTAGATTATCTCTAATTCTACTTAAACTAATGCAAGACTATGTTGATGTTATGGTGAGAATGAACTAGTCCTAGCTTCGCCTAGTCAATGTTAATGTTATTGTAGCTATGGTTGGATTCCTTCAGGCAGACATAGATAACATAAAGGTTGTGATAATATAATTATTGTGATATACTAATTATATTGATAATTATTGAAAATATAATAATTCAATATAATTATTATATTATTATTGTAATAATATTATCATATTATAATTATTATATTGATAATATAATATAATTTTATTGGTGATATAATAATATTATATTATTATGATAACATAATTAGGGCCAACTTGGAAGTGTAGTGTCCTTCGGTGAAGGGGCACAACCAATATGTATAAAGGAAGGGTGCAACTTTCTCTTTTGGAATTAATTAATATATACACACAATCAAAAAAACATGATGGTATCATAGTAGGTTCTCTTCCTAGGCCCGTGAGCTTCATAAATATTCTACAAGATAAACAATGTCCATGATTAACCCTTGTTATGATCGCCAATGTCTCCAAATGCTTGCTCAGCTCATAGGGATTCTGCTCGGCTTGTTGCTTGTCGGCAGCATTGGACAGTGCTTTTGAAGCATGTCTGTGCGCTCGGGAGACAACTCAAAGCGCGGTCTTGGCAATGCACTTTAGGCAGTTTGCGAAAACCAATAGATATGAATCTGCTTCTATATAGCATGGATGAATATGAGCTCTGTCAGATATGACCACCTTCTGAAAGTCTAACAATAGACTATGAGATAATATATTTGCCTAGCCTGACAGTATCGCAATAATATATTCGAGAAGGATATGATAACATAATACCCTCGCACCACACAATATATGATAGGGCCAATTATATTGCAACGCTAACATAAGGAAGCTTGAATCATATTTACCAAATGATTTTAATTAATGATATTGACTGCTGGGAATTACTCCAAAAACATAAGGATAATTGCTGACTGTCGAAAGAAAATTTAATTGTTTAGAAAGATGAAACATGTCATCCACAGTTCGAGCACGACAATGAGACAATATTTTATTATGGAAACAATTCGCTTCAGGCCTTTTGTTATTGGTTTTGGGTGAACAGATACATTGTTGATTTTATTAGAAGAAATGATCCACTTACAAGGGAGTGGGGGGAATTAATATACTACCCTTTGTCTTTGATATGAACATTGATATTGAATCATGGAAATAATAATTGTGGGTGAATAATTGCAAATAAAGTAATAGCTTCTAGACATTAGTTGTGGAATTTTCATATTCTCTTGTCTCTTTCCGTTGGAGCTCCTTTCCTAGGCGAGTCTTTACTCTCAGTGTGGGAGCTTTTACTTGGTGAGAAATTTTCCTTCCTTGGTGCTAGTATAGGATAGCAGTTGAATTGAAGCTTGATGCCTCTTGGAAATGAACAATGCAAACACTATGGTAATTGTGAGTGATACTATGGGTGCAAATAATTGGTCAGTGACACTTTCTTTGTAGAGTGGCGCTTAGTAAATGCCATCCGTGTGAAATATTGTAGGTATTCACGTGGGAAGCAACAACTGTAGGCCATTTTGGAATCAGCCAACATTCTATACTTTCTATTACAGACTTGTTCTAGTCCATTCTTTGGTGCTTCAATGTTGTTTGAAGGTTTTGAGTGAGTTTCTTGAGTTCTGTGGAGAAGTTAATTGCATTGTTGGAGGCTAATTTCAAGAGCTACACCTATTGTATGGGACTAAATAGATAACACTCAGCACTGCCCATTTTAAAAATTAACTATAAGGAAATCCTTAGCAACTAGGTAGATCTACACATAGCTAACAAGAATTAGATCCCAGTGTTTCATGATCCATTTGTGCAGATTAGGCAAACTGGGCCACAACCCCCTAAAATGATCAATAAGTCCAAGATTTGAAAAAATGACCAAGTTGTGGTTGACCTCCTCCATTTTAGCCTCCAACGCTACAAAGCACACATTAGTCGTTGGTGGAATAGCAACATCCCTCTGCGATGAGTCCAGTTTGAGGGGTCTTTGACCCTCATTAGAGTCACGCATAGGGGATTTGTGAGGAAAGGAGACCCTATGCCCGCAACACAATCTCTAAGCCCACGCCTAGTAATGGCTTCTAATAACCATTCTTTCATTTTAAACCCTGTGCTTGGCCACGATGCTCAGGCTTGCCAAACGTCGAGTGGGAGGTTTGACTAGATTCAAAACCCTGAAAATCTAGACTTAGCATTTGTCTCTCCAAGCAATCATCATCGCTGTCCAAATCTTTGTTGTGGAATGGTGTTCTCCGCACTGAAAAGCCCTGTCATAGGTTATTACCAAAACATCCCTTCACCCCATGCAAATTCCTCACATCGTAGAAGTCAAGTACCGAAGCACCAGAAGGTTTCAGGGCAATTCTAGCACCTGAAATGAAACCCCAACCATGAAGCATCATTCTTTAATACTCTTTACACATTCTTATGCATCCACAGGAAAGATGTTTATACTAGAGAGACAAACGAGATTATCATCAATTTTTCGAAAGAGCATTGACTTGGATATTTATGGATTTGGAACAAGAAAATACTATGCAATTGATTCCAGAGGAACATTAACATTTGATTTTTTGCACACAAAGCATTTTTCAGGAGAAACTTATTTTAATTTTTATCAAGAGTTTTTCAAGTTTACATCAAAGGTATTGCTTGTTACATCAGTGATAGTTATGATAGTCATAGAAAGACAAGCATGATATTCATCATTTTTTTGAGAGAGCAATGGGTTCGATATTTATGGATTTGTAACCAAAAATACTATGCAATTGATTTGAGAAGAACATTGCCATTTGATTCACTGGAAATAAAGCATTCTTCAAGAGATAAAATAAGCTTAATTTTTTTATTAACACTTTTCAAAATTTATGTCAAAGGTATTGCTCATTACATTAGTGATTGTTATGATAGTCCTAGAAAGATAAATGAGATATTGATTAACTTTTCAAGAGAGCACTCACTTGGAACTTTATGAATCTGGAACTAAAAATACTATTGTCATCTAATTCCTAGAAAACAAAGCATTCTTCAAGAGACATTAATAAGCTTACTTTGCTTTGTATTAATGATTTTTCAAAGTTTACCTTAAAGGTATTGCCCACATCAATGATAGTTCGATAGAGGGTGCATTGTTGTCATCTCAAGACAGTTTACCTAATTTCACATGATATATGACCCAACATGAGGGATGCCTATATTTGAAAAGGAGTTAGACTATGACGCTAAAATCTAGCTTTACAACATTTAAATTGTAATGCCCAATTCTAATCAAAGCATTAAAACATCAAACCTTGCAAACTTAGATTTTGTAGGTGGACTAAAATCGGATTTTCAATCCACCTATGAAGCATCCAATTAGTAGCTACATGATCTCGCCCACTATGTGTCATGAACTGTGGACCAGTCTCCAAAGTTCATGCCACCTCTTCATCCTCTGCATTCGTCTTTTGCTGAACTAATTTTCCATTGCTTCTTGAGCATTGGCAAGCCCATCTTCGTCTATCTTCAATAGCTGCAGAAGTTCAGCCATACTCATATCCCCTTTTCCTGCTTTGGCTTCATCTACTTTGAAATCAATGTGAAGTTTGGAGACGAGGCATCATACATTTTTCTCTTTTGAGCATCACATCAGTCATTCCCTTCAAAAATCTCTTAACTTTTGTCCAGCTGCAGAGTCTCGCCACCTTTAAGTTGTGCAACATCCTCATGGATTTGACTGATTTATTCCCCAACTGACTACAGTTTTCAAATGGGCTCCCTAGAAAATTTGGAGTTTGGTTGAGGAAATGGGAATACACCTGAAAGAGCACTTGAGCAACATATATGAAGGCAAAAAAATAATTGGTTCAGAGTTGCATTTAGTGAAATGAGGAGAGAAGGGAAGAAAGGGGGATTTAAAATCATGAAGAGTCCCTCACATTAGAGGGCGTGGAGATGATTGCGACACTCTGTTTCTCAAGGTTTTTTGGACGGTAAATATTTTTTAGGGCATCTAGGCATAAGAAGATAATAAAAGAACTAAAAATATAATCTCTAGCTTTGTAAAATGATAAAATTCTATCATGTAAAACATTCAACATTGACTATAGAAAAATAAAAATTGAACTTGAAAATATAGTGTTACATTGAAATATTGAACATTATTGTTTATTTTCAATTTAAACCAGTTCTGTGGAACATTTTTTTTAGTTTTAGAATTAATTACAATGGTTTCATGTATAGCTTGATCATGTTGGTCAATATTTTCAGTGATTTTGGACCTTTATTTTATAGGTAGAGATTTAAAAAGGGACCACTTATACTAAACGATAGGAAAAATTCTTCCACATGCCAAAACCAATGCATCTTTATCCACAGGCAAGATGTTTATACTAGAAAGACAAACAAAATTTTCATCAATTTTTCGAGAGAGCATTGACTTGGATATTTATGGATATGGACCTAGAAAATACTATGCAATTTACTCCAGAAGAACATTGCCATTTATTTTTTTGCAAACAAAGCATTATTCAAGAGACATATAATAAACTTATTTTATTTTTTATCAATAGTTTTTCAAAGTTTACATCAAAGGTATTGCCTATTACATCGATGATAGTTATGATAGTCCTAGAAAAACAAACATGATATTCCTCATTTTCTCGAGAGAGCAATGGCTTAGATATTTATGGATCTGTAACCAAAAATAATATGCAATTGATTTGAGAAGAACATTGCCATTTGATTCACTGCAAACAAAGCATTCTTCAAGAGATAAAATAAGCTTTTTTTTTATATTAATAGTCTTCAAAGTTTACGTCAAAGGTATTGCTCATTACATTAGTGATTGCTACGATAGTCATAGAAAGATAAATGAGATACTCATTAACTTTTCAAGAGAGCACTCGCTTGGAACTTTATGGTTCTGGAACTAAATATATTATTTCCATCTAATTCCCCGAAAATAAAGAATCTTCAAGAGACATTAATAAGCTTACTCTGCTTTTTATTAACAGTTTTTCGAAATTTACCTTAAAGGGATTGCCCATTACATCAGTGATAGTAATGATAGAGGGTGCATTGTTGTCATCTCAAGACAGTTTACCTGATTTCACATGATATATGAACCAACATGAGGGATGCCTATATATGAAAAGGAGTTAGATTATTATGCTGAAATATGGGTTTACAACATTTCAATTGTAATGCCCAATTCTAATCAAACCATAAAAACATCAAACCTTGCAAACTTAGATTTTGTAGGTGGACTAAAATGGGGTTTTCAACCCACCTATGGAGCATCCAACTAGTAGCTGCATGATCTTGTTCACATTGTGTCATGAGTTGTGGACCAATCTCCAAGGTTCATGCCATGCCTTCATCCTCTGAATTCCTCTTTTGTTGGACTTATTTTTCATTGCTTCTTAAGCATGGGAAGTGGTGCAGGAGCACCTAGGGCCTTTGGCTACCCTAGCTTACTGTTTTTGGCTTGTATTGACCTTAACCAAGTCACTGTCCAATAAGGACTATGAAGAGTCCCTAGTGTGTGTGTGAGGAGATCAACTAGTTCTAGGAAGGTTGCTAGAAGTCCCAACAATGGCTTATCTAGACTTATGGATTGTTAGGATGTTTAGTCTAATTGGCAAGCTATCATGCAAGTCGGTCAAAGACTAAGGTTGACTGTCTAGAATGAATAAATAACATGAGAATTGGTCTTAGGAGTGTTAGATAAACCTTTGAGGTCATTTAAGACTCATTGGTATGGTTTAGAGAAAGTTGTACAAAAAGATGTAAACGTTGTCAATGCCAACTTTGCAATTTTGCAAAGTTGTCATGACAACATTTGACCAAACTGGCTCTCGAAGGCTAGAATTAGTTAGGGGTCTTTCTAACCGGTTTAGCTCAGTTCCCCTATACTATTTAAGGGATTTTCCAACCCAAGGACAAGGTTGGCATGTTTTGTAAGTTTTTGTTTTCAAGTAAATAAAGATTGGTGCGCTCTGCAAGTCTGTAACAGTGCTAAGAGCTCGGTTACTCCAATCATATGGATTGAACCCGAGCCCAGCTTGCATGGATTAAATCTGCGTTGTATTTAAGTTCTTTTGTGTGTTTTGTTTTGGTAGTTAGGTTGTTTCTTTTATTAGTTTTCAAATTTCTCATCTGTGACCAATTTACTGGTTCATCCAGAGTGGAGGGCACTAAAATGACCCTAGCATGAGATTCCATGGAGGGAACTGTACGGCCCTTTGGGACATGCTAATGTATTGTATATGCTTTGTAAATATGAACTTTCATGGCCAGATTTGCAGGGGAACTATTTTTGGAATCAAGCCCTAGGCGAGCCAGTGGATTCTCGACTAGGAGAGCTTGACTGTGATCAACAAAGGATAGAAGGCTTAGGGATTGAAGGAGTCAATCCAAACATGGATAAGTGAAGGATATGTAACACAGACTCAATCCTAAGGAGAGCCCATGAACAAACCGATAAAGGGTATAGAAGCCAATTCTTCACTAAAAACCTAAGAAGCCTAATTAGGCCTAGAAAGTAAGCATGGTTGTAGGAGGTACCATACGGACACACTAAGGACCTAAGAGCCAGAAAATCCTAAGTAAATTTGAAAAGGGTGGTCTGGATATGAAGTTTGTTCTGCAACTTGTGTGGAAAGTTTGAGAGTTATACCCCCAAAAAAAGGTTTGAAGACCTAGAAAGACCTAGTAGGGCTTTAGGCCTATTTCAAAGAGATCGACTGCTGAATGGGAGTAGATAGAGGCTAGAACACCTCAAATCAAGTCTATATTTGCCAAAAGGAAGTCTTCTATCCAAATTACAGAGAAAGGTCAATTTGCTTGTAAGGTGATGAACTTGAGGGAATGAGTTCATGTGCGGGATCTAGAAGAAGGTATAGAAACACAAACTTGGTAGAGAGGTCTAGAGGAGTGGAGGTGATTGTCAGAAGTCCCTCATTGAATAGGGTCTAAGATAACCCTAGAAAGGTCAGGAGCAGGACCTAGATCAAGTCCTAGGTGAATTAGGACAAGTATAGATACCTCCCTATCAAATTGGTATCAGAGCCAATAAAAGATTGGGATAAGACATAGTGTATGTCAGAAGGTGGAAGTACATCAGTGGGAGAATCCACCATGGTGACCAATGCCGAATTGGCAAGGGAAGTGGTAGAATAAAAGGAGAGAAATGGGATCCTTGAAGAAACCGAAGAAGCTCTGAAGGATAAACTTGAAGAAGTTGTAGAGGCAGCTGATAAGATGAAAGAGAAGTTGGAAGTTGATGATGAGAAAGGCAAAGCAGTGGATGAGGATGACTACCTACTAGAACCAGACACTCCAATGGAGGAGGAACCCTTCCTAAAGCCATCAAGGCATTGGGTGGTAAAGCACTTGAGGGGATACCCCTGTTCACCGGCAAGATGGATTCAGAGTTAGTTATGGAGTGGATTGAAGAGATGGAGAATCATTTTGAGTGTGAAGGTGTAACAGAGGCACAAAGGGTGAAGGCTGCCAAGTCAAGACTCAGGGGACCAGCTCTAACATGGTGGAAGGTCCTCCAAGAAGAGAAGGAAAGAGAAGGGAAAAAACCAATAGCCAATTGGAGGGCTATGGTAACAAAGATTAAAGATAATTATCTACCAGAGGATCATGAGATCCAAATGCACAAGAAGAGGCAAAGTCTCAGACAAGAGGAAATTGATGTGGCCTCTTACACCGAGGAGTTTCAAAAACTTTGCTTAAGGTCTAAAGTCCAAGAAGAAGAGAGTATCCAAGTGGCTAGGTATTTGGGTGGTTTAAGATGGAGCATACATGAGGAGATTAGTTTGTGGACTCCTACTACTATTCACAAGTGCTTCCAATTAGCACTTAAAGTGGAAGAGAAAATCATGAAGAAACAAGACTCTAATCCTAGGGGTAGAGGAAGGGGAATAGACCCTAGAGGACATAAGGGTGGATATGGTCGAAGGAGTAATGAGCCAAGAAGCCAAGGAGACTCCAAGCTGGTTGAGCAAAACAGTGAGTCAAGTGGAACAGGTAATTATAGCAGAGGAAAAGGATTTCAAGGTGGTGGAAGAAGCAAATCAAGCTATTTAAGTAGAGGGTCACACCTTGCAAGCATGAAGTGTTACAATTGTGGACAAGTAGGCCACCCTTCCTATAGGTGCCCTGATAAAACCTCTAGTTCACAAGGGGAAAAAAAGATAACTTATGCACAAGAAGAGGTGAGTAATGTTAAGTCACCATAGGTTAGTTTAGATTCAAAACATGGTGAGAACCTCATGTTTAGGAGGGTTCTACTCAAGAAACCAATCAAAGAAGAACCTAAGCGAAGGAGGGCTCTCTTTAGGATCAAATATAAGATCCTTGGAAAAGTGTGCAAGGTTATCATTGATTCAGGTTCAACTGATAACATTATTTCAGAGGAAGCAGTCCAAAAATTGAAGCTTGTTAGGATACCTCATACTCATCCTTACAAGGTTACTTGGTTAAACAAGGGGCAAAATGTCCTAGTGAATGAACACGTGTGGGTGGAGTTTATGATTGGTGGTTACCAAGATAAGATGTTGTGTGACATCCTACCAATGGATGCTTGTCATTTGTTGTTAGGAAGACCTTGGCAATATGACCGAGATGTAGTCTATCATGGAAAGAAGAACATGCACTTTTAAGAAAGATGGGGTTACCTATAAAATATAGTCCCTTATGGAGGAAGGAACTACAACTACATGGGATCCTAGTGTACTTTTGATGAGTGGGAAGGAGTTCTTGCGTGAACTAAAGGATGAGGAAGGAGTTGGATTAGCCATAGTCCTAAAACCCAAGGAGGAGATCAAGTCACTACATCCTCTTTGCCAAAAGAAGTATAACATCTTTTGGATCAGTTTAGAGACATAATCAGTGATGGCACACCAGCTACTCTTCCTCCTCAAAGAGAAATCATTCATCAAATAGATTTTGTACCGGGAGCATCTTTTCCCAACAAAGCAGCATACAAAATGACCCCAGACCAGAATAAAGAGATTGCAAGGCAGATCCGAGAGTTACTTGATCAAGGGTTAATAAGAAAGAGCATTAGCCCATGTGCTGTTCCAGTGGTTTTGGCACCAAAGAAGGGAGGTAAGTGGAGATTATGCACTGATTCTAGGGCAACCAATAGGATAACTATTAGATATAGGTTTCCTATCCCTAGAATAAAAGACCTTATGGATTGTCTTGCGGGGTCTAGGTACTTCACCAAAATTGACCTCAAAAGTGGGTATCACCAAATTAGAATGAAAGAAGGGGATGAGTGGAAGTCAGCCTTTAAAACTACTGAGGGTCTTTATGAATGGTTAGTTATGCCCTTTCGGCTCGCAAATGCACCTAGTATATTCATGAGATTAATGAATGAGGTCCTAAAAGATTACATAGGTAGGTTTGTGGTGGTGTACTTAGATGATATCCTCATCTTTAGTAAGACCAAGGAAGAACATATGCAAGACCTATAAATTGTCTTGAGAAGTTTGCATGAAGAAAAACTAGCCATCAATCTAGAAAAGAGTGAATTCCTAAAGCAAGAACTAGTCTACCTAGGCTTTGTTGTGTCTCAAGGCGACCTTAAGATGGACCCAAGTCAAGTTGAAGCCATTCTAAGTTGGCCCACTCCTAAAACATGGACATAAGTGAGGAGCTTCATGGATTATCTCAGTTCTATAGGAAATTCATAAGGGGCTTTAGTGAGATATGTGCACCCTTTCTTGACACCATTAAAGAGGAGTTAAAACCAAGTTCATATGGACCGAGGAAGCTCAAGATTAAGGTTTTGAAAAATTGAAACAAAGAGTGGCAACTCAGCCCATCCTAGTCTTACCAAGCTTTGACAAGCTATTTGTAGTCGAATGTGATGCAAGCAACATAGCAGTGGGAGCAGTCCTTAATCAAGAAGGAAGACCGGTTGCATTATTCAGTGAAAGATTGAATGAGGCTAAGTCAAGGTACTCTTCATATGATTTGGAACTCGATGCATTGATACAAGCACTCAAGAAATGGCGACACTATCTATTGCCCAAGGAGTTTGTTGTCTATACAAATAACCAAGCACTAAGTTACATCAATACACAAGAAAAGCTAAGTCATAGGCACATCAAGTGGATGGAGTTTCTCCAAGCTTATACCTTTACTATTAAGCACAAAAAGGGTCTACACAACAAGGTAGCTGATGCACTTAGCCGAAGGTTGCTGACTGTCCAAGAAATTCAGCTTCAAAGCATTGGTCTAGAGGGATTTAAGGATTTCTACAAAGAGGATGAAGAATTCTCCAAGGCATATAAGGTATGTGATGAATTTGAGAACCACTTTCATAGTGAGTTTGCTGACTATACTTTACAAAATGGCTTGTTATTCAAGGGTAATCAGCTATGTGTACCCAAGGGATCAATGAGGGAAAATCTTATACAAGAAAAACATAATGGGAGCCTTAGTGGACACTTTGGTTTGAATAAGACATTGGACCTAGTTCAAAGGTTTTATTATTGGCCCAAGATGCCAAGAGATGTTAGGAGGTATGTAGAGCAATGCATTGTTTGCCAAAAAGATAAGGGCACATCTTCCAATGCAGGGTTATATCAGACTTTACCAATTCCAAATAGGCCATGAGAGTCTTAGTATGGATTTCATAGTGGGCTTACTGAGGACAACTACTGGTTTTGATAGTGTCTTTGTGGTGGTTGATAGGTTTAGTAAGATGAGTCACTTTATACCATGCAAAACCACACATGATGCCAGCTATATTGCACACCTTTTCTTCAAAGAATTGGTAAGGATTCATGGCCTACCAATCAACATTGTGTCAGATAGGGATGTGAAGTTTATGGGACACTTTTGGAAGACCCTATGGAAGAGACTAGGCACAAATCTTGTATTTGGTTCAGCTTATCATCCTCAAACGGATGGCCAAACAGAGGTGATCAATAGGGTGTTAGGAAACATCTTGAGATGTCATACTAAGGAGTATGGACAAGTGTGGGACCAGGTGTTACCACAAGCTGAGTTTACTTACAATGACAACATGAATAGATCCACCGGCAAGAGCCCATTTGAAGTGGTGTATGGCATGCACCCAAGAGGTGTGTGTGAACTCAAAGAGTTAGGGAATCAAGCAGGAGTTAGTGGTCATGCAGATGACTTTGCTCAATCTATGCAGGAAGTTCATGAGCAGGTGAGAAGGACATTGGTGGAAGCAAATCAAAAGTTGAAGACTAGAGTAGATGAGAGAAGAAAGGACTTGCAGTTTGAAGTAGGAGATTGGGTGATGGCACATCTCAATAAGGCTAGACTTCAGAAAGGCATTATACCCAGCAAGCTACAAATTAGAAGGGTTGGACCATGTAAAGTGCTAGCCAAGTATGGCTCAAGTGCATTCAAGATAGGCCTACCAAAGGAACTGACCATATCTCTGGTTTTTAATGTCCAAGATCTGGTTAGATATAAAGGACGTGATGTCAAAGAGGAGGAGCACAGTCTAGATGTTCATACTGATGTAAAGGACCTCCAATTACCAGTGCCTAAGAAGCCTCGAGTTGAGAAAATCCTAGACTCAAGAGTAAAGAAACAAGAAAGGCATGGTGTCTACATGGAACACCATGTAAAATGGCAGTCCCTGCATGAATTAGAAGCTACATGGATAGCAAAAAATAGCTTCAAGAAGACGGGTATAGATTTGGAACTCTTATCCCCTAATGGCACTTAGTTTCTTGTTGGAGGGGGACAATGGTGCAGGAGCACCTAAGATCTTTGGCTACTCTAGCTTACTGTTTTTGTCTTGTAGTGACCTTAGCAAAGTCATTGTCCAATAAGGACTATGAAGAGTCCCTACTGTGTCTGTGAGGAGATCATCTAGTTCTAGGAAGGTTGGTAGAAGTCCCAACAATAGCTTATCTAAACTTGTGGATTCTTAGGATGTTTAGTCTAATTGCCAAGCTATCATGCCAGTCGGTCAAAGACTGAGGTTGACTGTCTAAAATGAAGAAATAACATGAGAATTGGTCTTAGGAGTGTTAGATAAACCTTTGAGGTCATTTAAGACACATTGGTATGGTTTAGAGAAAGTTGTACAAAAGATGTAAAAGTTGTCAATGACAACTTTGTAATTTTGCAAAGTTGTCATGACAATATTTGACCAAACTGCCTCTCGAAGGCCAGAATTAGTTAGGGGTCTTTCTAACTGGTTTAGGTCGGTTCCCCTATACTATTTAAGGGATTTTCTTATCCAAGGACAGGGTTGGCATGTTTTGTAAGTTTTTGTTTTCAAGTAATTAAAGACTGGTGCACTCTGGAAGACTGTAACAGTGCTAAGAGTTCGGTTACTCCAATCATATGGATTGGGCCGGAGCCTAGCTTGCATGGATTAAATCTGCATTGTATTTAAGTTCTTTTGTGTGTTTTGTTTTGGTAGTTAGGTTGTTTCTTTATTAGTTTTCAAATTTCTCCTCTGCGACTAGTTTACTGGTTCATCCAGAGTGGAGGGCACTAAAATGACCCTAGCATGAAATTCCATGGAGGGAACTGTATGACCCTTTGGGACATGCTAGGGTATTGTATATACTTTGTAAATATGAACTTTCGTGGCAAGATTTGCAAGGGAACTATTTTTGGAATCAAGCCCTAGGCGAGCCAGTGGATGCCCGGTTAGGAGAGCTTGACTGTGATCAGCAAAGGATAGAAGGCTCAGGGACTGAAGGAGTCAATCTAAACATCGATAAGTGAAGGATATGTAACATAGACTCAATCCTAAGAAGGAGAGCCCGTGAATGATCTGATAAAGGGTATAGCAGCCAATTCTTCACTGAAAACCAGAGAAGCCTAATTAGGCCTAGAAAGTAAGCATGGTTGTAGGAGGTACTGTACGGACACACTGAGGACCCAAGAACCAGAAAATCCTAAGTAACTTTGAAAAGGGTGTTTGGATATGAAGTTTGTTCTGTAACTTGTGTGGAAAGTTTGAGTGATATACCCCAAAAAGAAGGTTTGAAGACCTAGAAAGGCCTAATAGGGCTTTAGGCCTATTTCGAAGAGACCGAGTAGTGAATGAGAGTAGATAGAGGCTAGAACACCTCAAATCAAGTCTAGATTTTCCAAAAGGAAGTCTTCTATCCAAATTACAGAGAAAGGTCAATTTGCTGGTAAGGCGATGAACTTGAGGGAATGAGTTCATGTGAGGCATTTAGAAGAAGGAATGGAAACACAAACTTGGTAGAGAGGTCTAGAGGAGTGGAGGTGATTGTTCGAAATCCCTATTGAATAGGGTCTAAGATAACCCTAGAAAGGTCAAGAGAAGGACCTAGATCAAGTCCTAGGTGAATTAGGACAAGTATAGAGACTTCCCTATCAGGAAGTAGGCGCATCTTCCTCCATCTTCAACAGCTGCAGAAGTTCAGCCATACTCATATCCCCTTTTCTTGCTCTGGCTCCGTCTACTTTGAAATCAATGTGAAGTTTGGAGACAAGGCTTCATACGCTTTTCTCTTTGGAGCGTCACATCAGTTATCCCCTTCAAAAACTCCCAACTTTTTTCCAGTTGCAGAGTCTCCTCACCTTTAGGTTGTGCAACATCCTCATGGATTTGACCGATTTCTTCCGCACCTGACTATAGTTTTCAAATATACTACACAAAATATTTGGAGTTTTGTTGAGGACTGAAAGGAAATGGGAACCAACCTGAAAAGATCACCTGAGCATCATTTATTAAGGAAAAAAATAATTGGTTCAAAGCTGCATTTAGTGAAATGATGAGAATAGGGAAGAAAGGGAATTTAAAATCATGAAGAGTCTCTCATATTAGAGGGCGAGGAGATGACTGTGACACTCTGTTTCTAAAAGTTTCTAGGATGGCAAAATTTTTCCGCGGCATTTAGGCATAAGAAGATAATAAAAGAATTAAAACTATAATTTGTAGCTTTGTAAAATGATAAAATTCTAATAGCATTAGCCTCTATCACGTGAAACATTATACATTGACTATAGAAAAATAAAAATTGAACTTGAAAATATAGTGCAACACTGAAAGATTGAACATTAGTAGTCGATTTTGCAATATATGTGAAGTTCTCAAATTTTCAATAGTCTATATAATAAGCAATGATCATGAAAATAGAAGACCGTGCCTTCAAAACTCATGAAGAATCTTCAATGTGAAAGAGCAAGGAGGGTGATTGTAATGTCCCCTATTGGGAGTATACTTGATTTACGAAAAAATTCCCAACTAGGGTTTGGATTGTGCTTGGAAATGGAAATTTAACTTTGTCTTTGTAATGCCACTTACTAGGAGTCTAGCAATTTCCAATTATTAACATACATCAGCATGCATTTAAATCAGATCAAATTAAGAAACAATTAATGATTCATAATACATTTGGCTGTTAATATACTTATGCCCCAATTCCTTCTCTCCTAAACATCAACCTTACGAAGGATGGGATTTTACTTGTCCTTAGTGCGCTTGTAAACCAATCTACAAGTAAGCTCCCTCAAGGTTTTTGGAACACATATTTGTACCCATCTTGGGACCTTTCCCTCAAGGTATTGGAGATACATGTCCTTAACCCATCTTGGGATTCACCTACTTTGTGAGGAATTACTTTGTCTTTCCCTGACCAAACCAACCTATCCCCTTAATGGTCTATAGTGAGTGATTAAGGAATAGGCTATGTATATATTAATGTCTCTCTCACACACAAATATATATATAAGCAAATTTAAGTTGTCATTAGTGAAGTCAGATGCAAACACCATTCCCACCAGTATAGGTACATTGGAAGATCACTCATATTACTTTATAGGCACCAGTAGACTATAAAAGAGTGTATGCACTTGTAGACGAAACAGAGGAGATGCGCTGGTAGACCTAACATAGTACATTGTACTGGTCTTATTGCATACAGGGATGGACCGGGTATAAGATTGATACCGGTCAACAGCATGTCAACCTGCACCGATGAGTGCAGAGTTGGTTAAGTGAAAACCGGAATATGCGGAGCATCCACCGTTAAGAACTGAAGTTAGCTTTTTAACATGAGTTAGTTTTATTTCTACGCAGATGTTTCAAGGTAAACTCAGGATCAGAATGCAAAGCTTTTTCTTTGTTGCATGACTCAAGGACGAGTTTACAGCCTGGCGGTTCTCTGAGTTAAGGGTTTCATTAAGATGAACTTTATATAAATACAGGTCATAGGACACAAGAAGAGTGTTGTTGAATATACAGAGTAGAAGAGAGATATCTTTTGAGAGAAGAGCTACAATTACAGAAGTGAAAGGCGGAAAGATTCAACAGCCAGGCAGAACCGAGAAAGATGAACACGTATGATCTAATCAAACAGAGAGTGTCAAGTTAAGATCATTGCTTTTGTATTGTTAAAGCATATTGAAATCTCTCTACCACGGTGAATCCTAATAGGTTCTTTGTAAAAATACTTTAACCGGGTAACATCTTTGTTGATGTTGAAAGTCTTCTGACAAGGTGGCTCCTAACAGAGTTAAGATCTTAACTGATCTTCTACCAAATCCCTTAACCGGGTAGCACTCTTGAAAGTGCTTTGTAAGCTCCTAACAAGGCCCTTTTATTACTGCAGTAGTGAAGTTGTGAGCTCTGTCTCATCGTGGTTTTTTACTTCTAACCGATGGTTTCCACGTATACATGATGTGTTAATTTGAGTATTTCTATTTCTGTTTGTGGATGGTTATTTACATTCTGTTTATCTTGCAAGAATCTTTATACAAGTTTTAAATTGCAATAGAAAGAGTATTTACTGATTCACCCCCCCTCTTTGTAACCGGTTAGGAATAACAATTGGTATTAGAGCTTAGTTCTCTTGGATATAAAGCTTAACCACTTGAGAAAAAGATCATGGAGGGTTATGTTAGGGATTTTTGTTGCATGAATCAAATGTCTTAAATGATTCCTTGAAACTAGGCTCCTTGAAACTAATTCAAACAAGAGAAAGACCTAATTGCTGAGGATTGGATAAGATCCTCCTTCATTTTTGAGCTCCACATACTCAGGCAGGTATTACCTTTTGATGATTACTGATTACACAATATTATATAAGTGGAAACTGATCTGCTATTTGTCCTTCTAAAGAATCAATCTATAGAACACTCTGCATATGACCAGGATCAATTTGATGCAGAGCTTAACCAAGCAAAATATGATTGCAAATACAGCAAGGATCAGTGATTTAAGGATTCTCATCCTTCTTCCTTTTAAGGAGGGGCAACCTAAATGATTATCTCTTTAAGGAATCAAGAAATAAGAACTGTATGATTTAGGCACAATCCAATCTATTTTGTGCAAAACAAAATGAAATGAAAAACTACTGGTAAATGATATGAAAGTTTCATTTTTTACTTTTGAGAAATATGAAAGATAAAACTATAAGAAACAAATACTAAACTAGTGCCTTATCCAATGGGCAAGAGAAATTCAAATGCAAATCAATAAGATAATTTCAAAAGAAATACAACAGTATGGCTTACATACTATCTGCAAATTCAAGTAAATTGCCTTACAAATTACTTTGTTAACCAAACACTGTTATCATCAACAATCCTTACAGATATGTTTACCCTTTGAAATGAATTATGAGAAATTTAATTCTTTCCTTGAAAGAAACTCATAATCAATTAAACAAGTTGCTTTGCAACTGGTATATTTGAAATGCCTAACATATAAAACATACAAGAGTACAACATAAAGGTAAAGAGACAATCAACAATATATGGCAGAAGTTGCAGTGTATTTGTATTAAAATCAACTTGCCAATTACATTCAAAATTCGATTACTCAGAAGGTCAGACACAAAATTTAGAAGTCTGCTTCAAAGCGATTCTGTTCAATTTTTTCTATTATCTTCCACCCCCCTAAAAATGAGTTTTACAACCCTATTTATATATATCTTCAACCGTCTTGGAATTCTCTTATCAACGAGAATGCAACAAGCTTCGGATGGTTGAAAACCCTAACCCTAAGAGCATAAGAGACAAATCATAAAAAACAAAATACAACAAGCCCTTAGGCAGTGGAAAGACAATTTTCTTGGACTATCCTTCGTCTTTGATCGCTTGGAAATTGACACCTTTGTCTACAAGTATTCATGATAGCTTCTCAAGTTTTAATGAGATATGGTGACTGCCATTTCAGGCTAACCTACACCATTCTTAAATGATAGCTTATCATCCTTGTATTCTGAGCTCAGGTTTCAGGGATTCCAAATGTCCTCCTTACTCATCATCCAAAATGTCCAAGTCAACTGCAGTGGATTTAACTTTCTTGGGCTTTGTTAGCTCATCCCATGCAGTTACTTCTTCCTCTGACGGCCAATTAAAGTCCTGGACGAGCTGCAGTTGTGCTTTTTGTCTTTCCCACCTGACATCTGTAATTGCTTTGACATCTGTTATGAACTTGGTGAGATCTGTCTTTGCCTTAATAGCTTCGTCCAGGGTTTTATTGAAGCTCTCCAAATCAACATTATTCTCCTCACCTAAAAATGCCTCCTTCCTAGGCAATAAAAGATCAACATCTGACCTCCACTGATCAAGGCCCTTTATGGCTCCATCCTCGTTCTTAATAGAAGGGATAAACTTATTGGAACAGGAGCTGAGCATGGCTATCTTAGCCTCAATCAAATTCGCCTTACCTTTAAAAAGTGGTAATATGGCTTTAATTCTACCTATCTCCTCACCAACCCTCACAACTGTCTCTGGGATATCACTTCTCAAAGATTGAGCAAATGCCAATCTCTCAAAAAGTGGTGCTCTAACAGACCAAACTGCATGATACCTGCTCAAAATTTGTACATAGTTATCAACTTCTATCTGCAATTCTGGCAACTTGCTATAAGCATTAAAAACAAGATCAAATTTATCTTTAATTACATTTATCCTATGCTGCAGAATATCTAACAGGGCCTGCAAGATAGCCTCATTCTTCTCCTCATTTATCTTCTTCAATTCTGCAGCCACCTCTTCTTCTGTCATTCCATGTGCCTCAATCAATACAGGCTGCTCAGGAGGTGCAGGGGCCACTACAGGACCATAAATGATTTGTTGCTGCAATTCTTTTGCATGTTTGTCCAATGCCTTCACCTTTATTATGTGCAAATCCCTATCTTTTACAAGGGCACTATAATCATTCCACAGAGCACCATACCTCTCTGACAGCTGCTTCATTTTATCTTCATTTAACTTTGCAAATTGGGTCAATACCTGAGATATCTCTAGGTCCCTTGTATTGTGGATAGACCACACAATTTTATCCCCCTCCAACTGTTCTTTGACATTCAAAATTTGAGGCTTCTTGTTCTTAGGGTACAAACTCCACATAGCTAATGCTTGATTCTTTGGGCTATACCCAAATCCTTTTATTATATCCCCCACTTGGGTCTCTGAAGACAAAGTCACATCTTCCTGTCTCTTTATTTGATCTATGATGAAATTAGAATACAAGTTCCACTCGGGTACAAGTAGCATATTGCTATCTTTAACCTTCTGCCTGGCTTCTTCTAAAGTAATGGTCTCAGACTTAGGGTCATATTTTCTCAAAGTTTGTATTGCCTCATCAAGCACTTGACCTTCTTCTGAAATCTGGACACTTGAGGCCACTTGTTGCTGCTTGTGCCATATTAAGAAGCTTTTGAACTCATCTGACTTAATGAAATTGTCATCCTTCAAAAAGGCATCTTGCTCTATCATCCTCTCATCTTGGCCAAGGGCCAAGGGCAGCTCAACATCTTCAGTTTCAAACCTTTGTTTTCTCTTTGCTTCTCTTATATTCTTTCTTATTTGGTGATGATGGGCACCAGTTCCTGTAAAAAGGGCACTCACTCTATCTCTTTTCCTTTCAGAAGGCTCCCCAGTCAGTAACCTCTATTTTTTCTTAAGGGGCTCAGAAGTATCCTCAGAGCTGGGTAATTCACTGAGGTCAATAGTTTCATCTCCCTCTCTAGGCCCGTCAGTCAATGGTTTGCTACATAGTGGGTGGGCTATACACTGGGTAACCGTCATCACTATCATCTTCATACTCAGAATTAGACTGGGCTCCCTTACCCTTATCAGTTTCATCAATTAAATCCTTCATGGATCTTACCAATGTGTCGAATTGAGCCATCATCTACTCAAGTCTTTGGAGGTAAGGTAAAGTGGGAAAGAAACCCCCAGACACTAGTCCCTTTCTTTTCAACTGTCTCTCAATATTAAACAATTGTTCTAATTGATTTACTCTCTTCTCTACCTCATTATCCTCAATGATGTTTCTAATGACATCTTCCTCTGGATATTCCTCATGCTGTTTATTGAAAGGAATGCTAGGAGTGTAATATCTCCTTGCAGCGACCATGAATCCCTCTGTATCCACATATCTATAGGGTGCTGCATACGTCTTGAACTTCTCCAACCATTCATTTACCTTATGGAGAGCTCCCGTTCCTATTGTGAGATAATGCACCTTAAAGTGCCGAGGTGTGAAAGTCCCTTTTCTATGGGGAGCCAAGTCCATAAACCTTGATCATTGTATAACCCTTCTCATAGAAAATATCCCCCCAATTATGACCTTTGGTCCATTTATCAACAAACTGTTGGGGTCTTACCAACTGCAGGACCCTAGTGGATAACCTTGTGCAATTAACTCCCAAACTCCGGAAAATGGGGTATACAATCCAATTTTCAAAGGCACCGAAATCATGCCTTGGACATGAAGGACTCCAAATTCCCAACCAACACTGCACTGGATTGGGCTGCCCATTCCACACCATTTGTGGCTTGAGATCATTTAAATTTATGAGATCATAATTATGGTACAAGATAAGGTGCATCAGCAAGGAGTAGTGCAAGAACTTGGGGGTGGAACCAGGTGTGAAATTCTTCAAAGACAACAAACCCTCATGCATTTTATTTATCACATATCCTTTATAATCATATCCTCGACTCACAAGGCGGTTCTGCGAATCCATGACCAGCATTAAAATATCAGAGGTAATCCTATCTGGTCCGCCATCAACTCTCAAGACCTGGCATAACCCATATGCAATGTATTTCATATAAAATCGGAGATCTTTGTAATAATATGGAGTTGACCCACTCATAGGTACAATGTAGTTTCTGTTTTCTTTGGAGACATGGCTCTTAATCTCCTTAGAGACCAATACAGCCTCTCGGACATATCTATTGGCTTGGGCTTGTAGGTCTATCTCGGTAGCTATAGGGATTTGAATTCCAAAAGCCTTCATGAATGAATTTCGGTCTAGGGTAACTAGAGGAGAACCATCACCTTTTCTAATGGTTTTTGAAAGGGGATCATAGCACTGGGATAGCATAAGTAATGCGTCCACATCTAGGAAAACCTCAGGAACAATTAATTTGGCTAACCCTGATGTCCAAGGGTTTGAGACTGGAACTGAACTATCATGATTCTTATAAAAATACCCAAATAAACACATGCCTGTGACCTTAGGAGTCTTAGCATCTCTGCAATCAGCTAATTCATCCATAAAATAGTCGTCACTAACCTTTTTGTTTTGTGACGATCCGGGCAAGAGAGTGAGGAATTCATTTGAATAGCTTTCTTTCATCTTTTCCTTAGACCCTCGACTGGTGGAAGCTCCGCCTACTGTTGCTTGACTCATCCCGACTGACAACTGGAAGCCTTTTGCAAATCTTTGGTCACACTGAAATTTTGGAAAAGCTCTGAAAACTTGACACTCTGTACTCTTCAAAATACTCCGTAATCCTCCAATGAGTAACATCTAACTGTTTTATTGTGCGGAATTGAATGCACCACCTTGTCTGACACTGAAAAGCCATCGAAGATGTCACTTCTACCATTACTCAGCACGAACGAGGCTCAATTCACTAGCCGTAGCTCAGGAAAAAGACAGGTAATCAAATTTGATTAGCTAGAGACCTGGCGACTGGAGAGAAGTCTCACAGTCGTTAATAATGTTGGCGCCTTTTAAAATGTTTATGAGATCTGGCGAGTAGGAGGGCTCTTCGTAATTGCTAAATGATTTTGCACTTTATGAATTCATTATGAGATTAAGTGATCACCGCAAGATTTTGATCTAGAGACTTAGCGACCATAGCCAATCTCCTTAGCCCATCTTTTAATTTTTTATTTGGAGATCACCCGACTATAGTGTATTTCTTAGTCGCAGATGAAATATTTCTCTTCACGAGATCACACGACTAAGATTACTTTCAACTTTTATTATGAGATATGGCGACAACAGGTAAACTCTCAATCGCTGAGAACTTTCCTTAATCTGAATTTGGTATCGAGACTTCGCGACCACCACAAGATCGAGATTAAATCAAGGGCCAAGAAGATGCAGCTTACTAACCTTTCTTTTAACTCAACACAATCTAGACATCATGCGACTATATGTATCTCCTAGTCGTGAAACACTTTCTCTAACCTTGGTTAACACTGGAGACTTGGCGAATACCTCAATTCTCTGAGTCGCTGAATCTTTTTCTAAACCGTAGTTCAGTTCTGAGATTAAATGCCATCCGTTGATTAAATCTTCATCTTACGGTTCATACTGAGCCTTCTAATCCTTTATAACTTAACTGCCGCATCAAGAGACCTGGAGACAACTGCGTCGCTGGATTGCTGACCGCTTGGAGAATAACCGCCGCATCAGGAGACAACGTGACCGTTAAAATGCCAAGTCGTTGAATGATGGAACTAACCGCATGAAAACCTAGAGACTTGGCGATCAACATAGAAGAAGACCGCACAATTATTTAGAGACTCAGCGACCAAAGAGAAAATCATAATCGCTGAAAAACACTTAGCTTTAAAAAATCATTCAGAGACAACCCAACCAAAGGTAATTTTTACTTAGAGATGGGGCGACTATAGTTGCTCTCACAAAATTTATCATAGCAGTCGCTAGATCTCGGAAAAACATACAGAGACTTGGAGACTAAAACCAACCGCTAGATCATTTTAAAGACAAAGAATATTCCAAAGTTGTTTAGAGATTAGGCAACAAAGGGTTTTCGGGCAATCGCTAGACTTTTAGGAATGTGCCAATTTCTTTAGGAGACTAAGCGACTAGCTGAGGAAATATAAAGCGCACATGCCTTTAAGAAGTTTTAAGTGACCTGATAAAGTAACAGAAAAATAGAAGGCCAAAAGGTTAAATTAGGGCTTTTTGGATTTTATAGGGCCAAGGGTCTGAAACCTAAGGTTATTCACCTAGGACTGAAAATTTTACAAGAGAGAGCAGACAAGAACTCAAAATTTCGATCAGGAAAACACTGAGACCAAAAATACTACCAACAGGTTACAGGTATCAGAAGCAGCTTGAGGAAGCGAATGACATCATTGCCTCTCTAGAGAATAGGTTGAGAATGTCCCTAGCTAAAAGAAAGGAGCTGGCTCTGCAGTTGAGTGAGAGCAATGAAACAATTGATGAACTCTCTGGTCATAGTGGATTTGATGAAGCTGAGGAGGTAGTCTGTGAGCTCATGGAGAGGAACTAGATCCTAACCGATCAGATCTCCAATCTAAAGAGGGAGCAAGAAGATTATGCCCTAAGGATGACTGAACTGATTGAGAAAAAGAGGAAAGTTGAAAATGAAAGAAACACTGCAGTTAAGTCATTAACAGCCTCTAAGAGAGCAAGGAACCTGACAGAGGAAGCTATAAGGGCAAATGATCTTGTCGTTCTGCAATTTCAAGAAGACATGCAAATAGTCACTCAAGAAAACGCCAACATGCAAAAATGGTGGCATGATAGAGATGATGCATGCAAGAGGCTGGCAATTGAGCTATATCAACTGAAGGAAGAGATGAAAGAACTTGAAGAAAGGAATGAAACTCTTAGAAGATGGAATGAAAGCTCTGTCAAGCTTGATGAGCAACTCAAAGCTCAAAGAAAGCACAAAGATCCCACCAAACTTGAGTACACCGGTCAAGAAACCCAGGTGATTGGTGAGTCATCAGGAGCCAACAGAAGCAAGAAGGAAAAGAAGAAACCAGGGGAATAAAAAGGTAATAAGACCTTTAACATTTCTTGCAAACACTGTGGGAAACCGGGCCATAAAATAAGCAATTGCAGAAATGCACTGGTAAAGCCAACTAACAGTTACTGCAAAAACTGTTGCAAGTATGGCCACAAGACCAATGAATGCCGGTCGAGCCCCACAAATGTGTCCAGTAGAAACAAGGGAAGCTTCAAGGGCTATTGCTACGCATGCAATAAGTTTGGACACAAAACTGATGAATGTAGATCCAAAACTATGGCATTCAGATCCCCACCAAGACCGGTATTCGCCAAAAGAAACAAGAACCGAAGCACAACCAATTGTGCTAACTGTGGTATGTGTAGTCATAATGACTCTTGGTGGAAATCACCTAACATTAGAAGGGTTAATCCATGGAAGGCAACCGGGATGGTCTGTTACACTTGTAACAAAGTTGGACACCTAGCTAAAGACTGTAGGAACCAGTCAATGAACAAAAGGAAAGGATCGTTCAAACTGGTGGTGAAGACCTCGTCTCCCAATGAGAAGAACATCAAAGGAAAGGAGACCAAGAAAGAAGTCAAGCAGATTTGGTTCAAGAAGGAATCAAAGAGCTCCATTGAGGAGAAGACAGAGGGAAAATCATCATCTCATGATGGTGATATCTTTTCAGCCAACTGAGCCTATAGGGCTTAGAGGGAACCGGTAGTCCATCTACTGTTCCCAGTAGAAGTGGTGGGTACCAAACTCACTCAGTCTGCATGAAAGGCCAGACAGGTAAGCATTGATCAATTGGGGTATGCTCAACCGAAAAAGCCTGAATATCGGTTCGCGAAAAAGGAAAGAAAGGTTAGGTAAGGCATTTAATGGTGTAGTCGTTAAACAATAGTTACCGTTTGGTAATTACCGTTATGCCCTAACTCTATATAAAGAAAGGAGGATTACTCATTTACCTTTACTTTGCAATTTTGTGATTAACAATTTTTTATGCTTGATTAATATTCTTGTGCTTTGATCATCGTAAGATATTGTCTGCAAGACCGATCAAGCTACTTTCTGTATCAACCAGTTGATTACAATGACATCTTCATCATTTGTCACCAAGTTGATTCTAAGAAACCTAATCAAAAGACCTGCCTATGATATCATGGCGGTCTAGAACAGGGCGAACGACATGACTGGTGTACTATCAAGCGTGCTTGATGGTGTTTTCATGATGGAAGATGTGACTACTTTCATTCACGCCAAGCAGGAAGAACTGGGAGAGACCTTCATTCAGAGTGAGTAGGTCTCGCTATGTGAGGATGGAATGCTTCCAGACAAATACGCAAAGCTGGTGTCGTTTGGGCTAATCAACGGAGTTTGCTACCCGACCGTCTTCTGACCTGACTGGACTCGATACGTACTCAGTCATCTTCATGAACCGGGATTTTGGCTCACAAAAGGAGCATGCAATGAGATCACGAAGGAAGACCTACATAGAGTGACCGGGTATAGTCAAGAAGGGGAAGCACTAACCATAAGAACTATCTCCAATGTTGTCGTCGCCAAGCTCACAAAGTCAAAATTTGATGGTCGACTTATGACCGTGAAGACCTACATAGAGTGACCGGGTATAGTCAAGAAGGGGAAGCACTAACCATAAGAACTATCTCCAATGTTGTCGTCGCCAAGCTCACAAAGTCAAAATTTGATGGTCGACTTATGACCGTGAACAACATCAAAGACGAAGGAGTTCGGTTCGCATCCGCTGTGATAGGTTACAAAATCTATCAGTCCAACAACTTGAACATCATACCGGGAGGAGCCATTCATGCCGCTCATCAGATAATGCATGACAACGCGAAGTACGATCTCTACAGAATGCTTTGAGGTCAGATATTTGAAAATATGAAGAAGCTCTGTATTGTACAGAAGAAATCCATGAAGTACGAGACCCTACTGGTATGCCTCTTCTATTATGCGAATTTCTTCTCGGGAATTGGAAAGGTGACATGGGGAATCGATCGACCGGTTATGCACCAAATAAGTGAAATGGCCAACCAACTAGGAAATTAGTTCAGTAAAGTTATGACCAAATAGTTTGAGGCATTCCAACTGAGAATGCACGTTAGAGAGCAGGTGCCATCAACTATTGTTGACTCATATAAGGATGATGTATGTTTTCTGGTTTCCACCGATCACTACATTATTCAAGCAGTGGAACTGAGAACAGAATATGCTCCTGAACTGGGTTATGAGATCACCACCAAGACAGCCAAGGCATATGCTGATGCTTTGACCGAAGCTAACCTAGATCTCACTGCCCACCGGTTTGGTACCTTTGAAGAGATTTAAGAGAATCTGAAGAAAAGGGTACCAATAAAAAATGTCTACACTAAAAAGACCCCCACACCAAAGAAGAAACCGATGACAGAACAACCCAAGGCTCAAAGGAAGAGAGCTCAACCGGTCCCAACACATAAGAGGAAGAACAAGAAGAAACAAAAATTGAAGAAATAGTTCGTCTAGTCAGAAAGACGACATCTGGTAAACCGGTGAAGGAGGATCCACCAAGAAGGAGAAAGCCCACATTTGATGAATTTGTAGCTGGATTGAAAGAATCTGGTGGAATGGGTGCTGTCAACAGAAGATATCAATTGGCCAATGAAGAAGATACGAGAAAAATAGAGGAAGCAATAGTTCATTGTATCTATAAATTCAACCTCTCTCCTATTGAACTTCATAATATTGTACTTGATGATCTCCAAGAAATTCTTGAAGCTAGATGGAAAGCTTCAATGGATAGAGACAATGAGCTGAGGATTTGAGCTCTGCTTGAGGTCTAGAACCATCTTACTCTGGAAGAGGCCACTCACCAAGCCGAACTGCATTAGCAAAATTTCCTGAAAAAGAAGAGGATCGGTCTAATACTCATTGGAGAAGTTGAGAAGGTTCACGAGCAAGGAGTAGCAATATGGACCAAACTTCTTCAGACCCAAAAATAGGCAGAAGAAGCACACCAAAGGACCACTGTACCACCGGTCCCTGATATTGGAAAAGGAAAAGGAATTCTAGAAGCAGAAGCACCGGTTAAAGAGAAGATTCCTACCAAAACGGTCATCGTTGACATCATTGATGATAAAGGCAGTGATCCAGTTCGCCCAACCGTTATTGTCTCTCCGGATAAACGTAAGATTCACAGCATGATTGTCAATGATATAGTTGATGAGGTGATGGATTTTGGAGAGGTAGGCAATGCTGCTAGATGGTATAGTGTGGTAGGAAAAGAAGATAAACAGGCCGTAATTATAGCTCTAGTGAAAACTTTTATGGGTTACCACAGAACTCCAAGGGACTATAGGTCCAAGTTTCCCCCTGAACTCAATTCTAGGCTAATGCAAAATGGAGAACCGGGCTAGGCACTAACTTTAGAATCAATAAGGAGACACTGTCAAAAGTAAGACCTGGTCTCAGTGAAGAGAGAATCAAGTTTCTACAAGAGGAAGCATCAATGAACTTGGATACCAAGTATATAGTTGCCAAGATACTCAACGGGTATGAAAATGAAGTCTATAAAGAGACTCTAGATTTCTGGCAGTAGTATGATTTCAATGCACTTGAAGGAACAGGTCCTCAAGATCGACCTGAATAGGCACAAGAACCATTTGTTCAATTCACTTCTCGTGAAGAACCTACAATCGGTGAGGAGAATATTCATACAGAAAAGTTCACATCTGGTGAACAGGTGAATCTGGGAGAGTCATCAATCAAGATGACCACCGACAACACTACAGGTGTTGAAGAAGAAATTGTCATGGGTGATTTGCATATAGCTGAATAGAAGCACCAGGGAGAAGTCCCACCAGAAGAACAATTTCCACAAGAAGAGGATGCTCAACCAGAAGTTGAAGAGCAACCAGAAGTGGAAGCACAAAATGAGGAAGAAGTACCAGTAGCAAAAGACCTACCAGAAGAAGACGCACAACAGGAAAATGTGGCATTACCAGAAGAGTTATCCCAACCGGAAGATGATGAAAACAAACAAGAAGAACAAAATGAACAGGAACAAGAGTTACTTGTACACATTGAGCAACTACTGGTGCAGGAGCCTACACATAAGGAATAGGTAGATGTTCCAAGCTCATCCTTATCCAAGAGGAAGCTATCTTTTGCAGTTGACACTGAAGCAAAAAGGATAAAGGCTACTGAGACTATGGTTGATATTAGCAAAATGTCAACAAGGCAACTAAAGGAGCTAACTAAAAGGAAACAGGACATGGTCCTAACAAGTGTCAAAAATATCCTAAGCAACTTTGTAGTTGATGATGACATCGATGAAGATGAACTTGTCATAGATCAATTAGAGATATTAACACAAGCAATTGGAGAAGATCTAACCGATCCAGAGACAGTGGCAATTGATCACTATGAAAAGAGGAGAATAGAAATTCTCGACAAATAGGTTGTGGAAATCAAGGTCACAATATTTACCAATTTAAGGGCACTTCAACAACAGATTCAAGCTGTAGGAAGTCTGATGACCAGAACTTCAAATTTTGATACTTTTATTCAAGATCTCACTGAGAAGTCAAGAAAGACTTCAAAAGACATAAGAGCTCTGTCTTTATAGATTAAAATAAAGAATAAGTTTGCAACGGACTTCAGTAGGGAAATGACAAGCCTGGCTCTCATTCTGAGAAAGGCATCTGAAGAGAAGACCAAAATTATTTCTGGCTCCAACATTTGATATAATGCAACAGACTGCCATAGATGCTGAGAATCTAATTGGTGAATCGAATTACAAAAATATAGAGGACAAGGAAAATATTATTGTCTATCTAAAAGCAACACATAAAAATATAGAATATGTAACTGGTCAGTGGAACCCATTTCTTCAGTCAGCAAAGACAATATACAAGGATATCTTCACAAAGCTTCAAATATAACATCATAAGTGAAGCATAACCCTTTGTCTTGTGGAGGCAAAAGGGGGAAGAAGAAGAAGATATTGGTTGAAGAAGTGAAGACAAGAGAAGAAGACTTCAGAGAAGGTCAGGAGGTCAGAGATCAAAACAGAAGATCATAACATAAGAGCTAAAGCATTTGACCAGGGGAAGTCTAGAACAGGGGAAGTATGCAACCAGAGGAGCTGACACTACACAAATAGGGGATGTCTAAATGAAAGAGAAGTCTACAGGACAAGGTATTAATTGTGATGAGTAAGTGAGTAATCGTTTTGCCACCAATGACAAAGGGGAAGATTGTTAGAAAATTTAAGTTGTCATTAGTGAAGTCAGATGCAAACACCATTCCCACCAGTATAGGTACACTAGAAGATCACTCATATTACTTTATAGGCACCAGTAGACTATAACAAAGTGTATGCACCAGTAGGCAAAACAGAGGAGATGCACTGGTAGACCGAACATAGTACATTGTACCGGTCTTATATTGCATACATGGATGGACCGAGTATAAGATTGATACCAGTCAACAACATGTCAACCCGCACCAATGAATGCAGAGCTGTTTAAGTTAAAAACGGAATATGCAGAGCATCCACCGTTTAGAACTGAAGTTAACTTTTTAATAGGAGTTAGTTTTATTTCTACGCGGATGTTTCAAGGTAAACTCAAGATCAGAACGCAAAGGTTTTTCTTTGTTGTATGATTTAAGGACAAGTTTACAGCCTGACGGTTCTATGAGTTAAGGGTTTCATTAAGATGAACTTTGTATAAATACAGGTCATAGGACGCAGGAAGAGTGTTGTTGAATATACAGAGCAGAAGAGAGATATCTTCTAAGAGAAGAGCTACAGTCACAGAGGTGAAAGATAGAAAGATTCAACAACTAGGCAGAATCGGGAAAGATCAACAGGCATGATCTAATCAAACATAGAGTGTCAAGTTAAGATTATTGCTTTTGTATTGTGAAAGCATATTGAAATCCCTCTATCAGGGTGAACCCTAATAGGTTCTTTGTAAAAATCCTTTAACCGAGTAACATCTTTGTTGATGTTGAAAGTCCTCTAACAAGGCGGCTCCTAACAGAGCTAAGATCTAAACCGATCTTCTACCAAATTTCTTAACTGGGTAGCACTCTTGCAAGTGCTTTGTAAGCTCCTAAGATGGCATCTTTATTATTGCAGTAGTGAAGTTGTGAGCTCCGTCTCACCATGGTTTTTTCCTTCTAACTGAGGGTTTCCATGTATACATGATGTGTTAGTCTAAGTATTTTTATTTTTGTTTGTGGATGGTTATTTACATTCTGTTTATCTTGCAAGAATCTTTAGACAAGTTTTAAATTGTAATAGAAATAGTATTTCTTGATTCACCCCCCTCTCAGTAACCAGTTAGGAATAACAATATATATATATATATATATAAGGGTTGCTTAATAGCTTTCAGATATATCATTCCATGAATCAGTATTTAACTCGTTGATATGTTTCATCATAATTTACTTTCACGCAATGCTTGCCAACAGTGTAAATGATTCATTTCCTTTCTCATCTTTTCCTTGTGAAGAGTATCAAATATATTTATAACCTCTTATTCTTCCATGCCTTGATAGGATGGATTTGATATCCATTATATGCTTTGTCCATCTGAAAGATCGCAACCCTTAAGATGCTAGATATATGTCCTTTTTTGAAATGCATCCATTCACCCTTTACTTAATTGATGACACTAATTAGTGAATCACTTCTGTTGATTGTTGTTTGATAATTCTCAAGTTACACCTTGCCTTTTAGACGCTCCCTCTTATTTTAGGATATATTGATAATATTATAAAAGTTAGTCAACTTAATTCGATATCTTTTGTAATGAATTGCTGCCTCACTTTACGAGTTAGATCACAGGTTATTAGGTTATCAAATTACTGGTCAAATGATTAGTTGGCTAATATAATCTCTGATTTCTACTACTGTAATATACCATACTTATGGTATATGTATCTTGAGATTATGCATTGTTAGTATTTGGTCAATGATACTATTACTAGATTTTAATGATTCTTACTCGTATTAAAAATGTGTCACGCCGAATTAGTTGCCGTTTATTCTTAACGATTGTGTTTGTCTTTGACCGAGCATACTTATTATTGTACAATCTCAAAGACATTGATTTGTTGATCAAGACTATCTATTTTTTGCATTACTTGGGACATCGTTTTAATGATATTACTACACCTTAGTCAATAGTGAACATATTCGATTATTATCACTGATGATGACTAATTATATTGAAGGCTTGTATTATCAACTTATCCTCAATTCCTATCCTTAGTGACGATTTTGCCGTAGCAGTGTTAATCGATGATCTTCATAACAAAGACTGACCATAATATTGTTTATTAGTCATTGATTGATTAACGAGAGCCTTCGGTGTGTATGTTGCTTATAACCTATTGAAAGTAAGTCATCTTTAATGGTGCTTTTATTAGACTATAGACCTTGTTCTAGGATGCCTGCAGTAAACGGGGAACATGACAGTGACTATCATACCATGCTTCTTTGAGTTTGTGAGACCATGGGACATTTTTTGAAAACTTCTTTTTCCAATTTTGGAGACTGTAACTTTTCAATGTATAATAAGCTGTTAAACATTCTAAAAATATAAAATTCAAATAACATTTAACATCTTTCACCTTAAGCTTTGAATAATGGAGATTTCACAAATTGATAATTGTTAATTGAACTTGTAGATTGAGCATAACATTGAAATATAATTGTGAAACTATAAAGATGAATATCTTATTGGTGTACAATAAGTTATCACGAAAAGAATTATTTAAAAATTCTCTCATTTTTTGTTTTTTTAATAATATAAATATGTTGCTTCTTTTTTTTGTAAAACATCTTTTAATGGGGTGGAAGTCAGGATGCCTATAGGTCCTTTCAACCTAATTGTGGACATCCTTTGATGTCGGAGGGATGTCAAGATGTCACTAGGTATTTATTCTAAAATAGGAGATATCATTTAGATGCCAAAAGAATGATGGATCATGGAGTGTTACCTGAAACATTGGTGCGAAAAATTACACGTAATTATTTACAGGAGCTTTGTATTCATTCATCATGTGTTGCGCAAATATCGTGACTCTAATGCCAAAAAGACTCAGAAACATCTCAAGGTCACAAGAAAAAGTCAATGGAAAATGGGGATGCATGGAGGATGTCCCTCCATACCGAAAATGTCTGGGAACATTTTTATGGTACAAATATTATGTTTTCAAGGTGATCAATTCAAATGATTGCCATATAGGCTAGAGAATTTGGGCCTTTGAAGGAAATAATAAAGTCACAAAATCTCTTCGTGATCTTTCTGACAAGTTCAATCAAGATGGTCTCCTTGGAGGATGAATAGTCTTTATTTTTTAGTTGTGAGAGTATTGATCACAAGGTTAGCTAAATACTTTGTGAGTGGTTTGCCTGTCCTGCCTATGGGGTCATAAGACATGACGTTGATTGACTTATCCAGGTCCAGTAATAATCTATTCTCTTATCAATCTTCTAGTGACGATGACTGTAATGACCCTGCTCAAATCTGCTCTCACAATGCTGATAAAGGCTCAAGGAATTTCATCAAACACTTTGCATACAAGGGTTATATGACTGATATAAAATTTCAGTTTGCTTTAATGACTCTTTTCTTCAATTAGTATCGATGAGAATGTTTACAAATGACTCTAAATTGATTAAACAGTGACCTAACATGAATGTGCAACTTATTTTGATAATATTGAATGCATATATGAATTCTAATCATAAAAAATGATCACCTACAGCCCAACTGGTATTTTGTCAAACAGTTGGTATGCAAACTACTAAGTTGACTACAAATGATATAGAATTGCTCAATGACAACTACAAATGACAAGCAAATTAGTATCTCTTATTACAACACAATGATCCAATACAACGCTCACCAATAAGCCAAGACTCTTGACATTTACCAGAATTACAAATATATGATATGCTGGTATGGAATTGCACTCCTACAGCTGTAACTCAAAGTTATGCTTATACAATGAAATGATGGACTATATGCAATGAAACCTGGTTGGATTGAAGCACCCTTGTGAATAGATGAAGAAGCAACCAAACTCCAATTGAAAATGTGTTCTTCCAAGCCAAATCGAGCTCTCTAAGCCAGCCGCCCCTGTTCTAGTCAGATCTTGAAAATAAAATAATATGCAGCATATAAATGCCGTCTCAAGCACCAAACATCATCTCCAAGATCCAAGGAAATGGGCGACCCAAGCCTTGAATGAAATCGATGCCAAATGTGAGCTCCACAACCAAAATTGCACTTACCAAAGGCGCCCTTTCAAGACTGTAATATCTGATTTTAATATCAGATTTATTCAGCAATATAATCTGCTTTCTTCACCAAGGAAAATCGATGCCAATAATGATGAACCAGCTCCAAAGGATGGCTATAATTTCCAATGCAAATAGCAACCGATATCATGTAAAATTGTGGCCCTAATATGCAGACTTTTGTGACTGAATCAACAATTCTGGAAATGATGAATGTTGCAAGTAGAACCCTGATTGTAGATGGCTGCACTCATTTTCGGATTGCTTTTTCGCTCTGCTTTTTCTCTTTGCTTTTTTCGGATCTGCTTTTTCGGACTGCTTTTTCGCTTTGCTTTTTCGGATCTGCTTTTTTCTTCCTGTTGCAATCAAAAACTCAAACCCTCAGGTAAGTCTGAGGACTCCAATTAAGCTCAACTTGAAATGGCTGAATACCACTTCCAAAGTGCAACCCTTCAAAGGATATTTCACCTCCTCAGTTATGCAAATCCTTAAGAAACTCCGTTCTTAAAAATCAAATGACAATTTGCAGACCAAGATGGCTCCACAAATGCTCAAAGAGAAAAGTAGTGTAAACTCTATTTATTCACTTTTCTAAGAAGCCACGAGAACTTCTAGAAGTATCCATAAAATATTCTTATAAAATCCCTTTATAATGCACTTTTATATAAAAAGTAACTTTATAAAATAAAAAGTGCAACTCAACTCAAAATTATAACATTTTGGCCCCACATAACACATTATAATAAAAAATATGATAAACACCATCTCTCCAAAATCAAATAAGACCATCCAATCCCCAAATAATCATTAGAATGACTCTCTCCACATCGCGGCCAGTCTACGAGAGCCTGTGATAGACTGATTTGGCACGCCAAACGATGTCAGCCAGAATGGGGACATGACACTCCGCCCTTTCTGAAATTGCTTGTCCCCAAGCAATGGCTGAACAATAAACCAATCAATCCACGTGGATCCCAAAATTAGTCATGAACTATACTGCTGTCAATCAATGCAGGCTCCTGCAATATCCTCTGCAATATAACCAAGAGGAATCCATAATCAAACTGACAAATACAGCTCAACCAAACTCCAAAATCACAACTGCCATAGTAAGGAACCCACGAGACACAAACTCTCAGAACATCAGAACCCAAGTAGAGTGGACGACTCAAACTGCCAACATAGTAAATACCATCAACGCATCCCATTGGCCTATGCGGAATGTACAATCCAGCTCTGCAACAATGGTGAACACTCCCGAATGAAACTATACCAAGTATGGAGAATCCACACACTGTACAACTCTTGCAGTCAACACAATTCTGCAGATCACCGACCACTGTCTCGTAACCATAACTCCCATGCACCGCTGATGGCGAAAAGACATCACAAGATAAATAGCAAGAAATAGAACCCAAACCAAATCTGCCTGCCATCAACTCTGCAACACAAGGATCAAATGCAAACTGATGTACATACCCTGCAGTATAATGCTGATAAGAAGAACCAACCTCAATCAACAACTCACCATGCACAGGTGATACAACCCACTGTGACTGATTACTAGCTAAGTCAGGAGATGTCATAGCCAAAAGAGTAGAATCAATAACAACAACCGTTGAAGCATCACTCCCAAACTCCTGCTCTAAGTCATGTATTATCAAGCTATCAACCGCATAACCTATCGCCATGTCATGCCCATCACATCTCTCATCCTGTGGCGTCAAACCATCCCATAACTGATGACAAGCACTAGGGACCAAAGTACATCTACGTATCACCATCTCATCAACATGGTCATCAAAAGTTAACTGGTGAGCATACCTCACAGTGTAATGCCGATAAGATGGGCCAATCTCAGTCATTGACTCAGATTGCAATCCAGATGAAATTAACTGCAACCGATCACTAACCAAGCTGGAACTGACTACTACCTCCGAAGACATCGCCAAGGGAGTAGTATCACTAGCAGGAACCATGCCAACTGCCGGCTCAACAACATCACACATGATCTTTGATACAACATCCCTAGTCTCCGTGCCATTAGTAGTAGAGACCACCACCATGTCAGGCATACCACAACAATCTGTTGCAGCACCCAACTCAACTGAACCTGAGTCTAGTGGAAACAAACCCGATATGCCAATGCTAGTATCAAGGATGGATGCATCCCCATCACCACTCTCTGACAATCTCGACCACGGACATCCTCGGATCACCAGACACCGCAACCTGTGACTGTACAGAATCTGGTAAAGACTGTAGTCGCTCTAACTCCATGGTCACCTTAGCCAAATGAAACTGTGACTCCTTGAAAGCCAACTGTGCACTCTCAAGAATCTCAGAAGTCACGTCAAGCTGTTGAGTAAGCTCACTCACCTCATCTTCCTTGGTCAATAATGCATCGCACGCTGTACTGCCCCACTCCATAAGATAATCTTTGTCGGCTACCAACTGCATATAATTTTGTCTCAGAATTCGGATAGCCTCCCATAAAGAGTGGATCTTTGTCAAGGAAAGATAACTGCCTCCCTTCTCATCACTAGTAGGAGAACCCCATCCATAAACTGCTAACAACTGACGAGCAGCATCGAAATGCTGGCAAGCGATAGCAATGTCTCGCTCACTAACTCTCAGCTGACTAGACACATGATGGCGCTGGCTAGACTGTCTCCTACAATCCTCCTCTGATGCACTGTCCAAAGGAGTATCCTCAAAGTTACTGGTCTCTAGAGTATTACCATCCATATCGTGCGAATCAACTCCAAAGCTCATATCAACATACGGAGTATCAAAAACTGTAGCACCGTTGTCCAACTCCTCTGTACCAAAAGAAACTACCAAGGAAACTAAGTCCTCAAAACTGCCCACTGCATCCTCTTGGATATCATCAATGCCAATATGATCCTGGGACTCATCTGTAAACACTGCCAAAAATGGAAGATCATCAACACATTCCAGCAAGAATGGTCGACTGGATATATGAACAAAGCCCAACACCGGTGTATAAAAACTAATACCAATATCGGACAAGCTGCTGGCACAAGAAAGGACAACATCGTGCAATCTGCTAATCAAATCCATGATAGCACCCAAACAATCACTGCTACAAAAAAGTGATAAAGATCTCCAGTCAACTAAATCCCAAACGCTAATATAACAATCTCGAGTCCTTATCCGTAAACTAGAATCAACTGGTAACTCAAGCAAACTCCTCACCTGAGTAATATGACTAATACCAACTAACTCCACATACCTGTCTGACACCGTCCCTGTATCCTGGATGTGAATGCAAGATGAACTCACAACATTATCAACGACCACATATGATCTGCCTGCCGCAGAGAGCTGAGTATCAGGTGTGCAAGATGAAACCAAACTCAACTCCACGCCATGCTCATCCCCATGTCTCTCCAAGTCCTGTAATGCCAATGGAGTATTCACCAAAGAAGCTCGAGTGTCCTCAAGCTCGCGAGAAAGCCTGTCAACTTCCTCCTCCTTCCTCCTCAAGGCATCTGAATAGTCTCCAGCAAGGCTAAGAAGATGGTCACGATCTGATAGAAGATGTAAATAACTCAACTTCATCGTTCCCCTTCCTTCCCTAATCGCCTGTAAGTCAACACAAGAAGACTCTACTTGAACTCCCTTATGTTTGCCTTGTAACTGAATCATCTGGATGTGATCCTCTATCATATCCCGCATCCTGTCATAATGAGATAATGAAGTCACAATACTGTCTTTGCTCACCTTCAGCTGGCTGGACAAATCATGTGAAGTACTACCAGCCTCAACCTCATGTGACGAAGCATCCAAATGTGCCTGGTACTCCCTCTCAGCAAAGTCATGAATACTCAATGTCTGCTCATCTCTACCAGGTATCTCGCCATCGTGCACAACATCCTCAAAATCATCATCTGAACCCTCTACGCTGTAGTCACTGCCTGTCGTAACCAAACCATCCTGAGTACCTGTGAGATCACCCTCTGACAACCTGTATACAACTGTCTCAACTTGAGTATCAAGTTGACAGTTACTATCCATCAGCGTAATATCCTTCACCACTTCTTCTTGTGGCTGAATAGGAACTGAAACCTCTGCCTGGCTGCAAGCTAACTTCTCAAACTCCTCATGCAAGTTCCTGGTAATTGTGTCATCTGCGCTGTGAGAAGATCTGCCAAATAGAAATCCAGTCAACTTATCCACCTTAGCTGGGTCGGACAACATGTCATTCATCATATGGTGGCGCTTAGCCAACTGTTCAGACATGTCATGGCTTATTTTCTTAAGTTCATCTCGAATGTCTAAATAACCATCCTTTCTACTGTTCCGACTCTAGATCTTCCTACTTTGTCCATCAGCTGTCCAAGGTCGTGTCCTCTGAGACTCTGTACTATACCTGTCCATTCTGGATAAAGTAGAGTGCTGATCACTCATACAAGACGGCTCTTACCCAACAGGATGGCAAGAAAACCGCTCTGATACCACTGTAATGACCTTGCTCAAATCTACTCTCACAATGCTGATAAAGGCTCAAGGAATTTCATCAAACACTTTGCATACAAGGGTCATATGACTGATATAAAATTTCAGTTTGCTTTAATGACTCTTTTCTTCAATTAGTATCGATGAGAATGTTTACAAATGACTTTAAATTGATTAAACAATGACCTAACATGAATGTGCAACTTATTCTGATAATATTGTATGCATATATGAATTCTAATCATAAAAAATGATCACCAACAACCAACTAGTATTTTGTCAAACAGTTGGTATGCAAACTACTAAGTTGACTACAAATGATATAGAATTGCTCAACGACAACTACAAATGACTAGCAAATTAGTATCTCTTATTACAACACAATGATCCAATACAATGCTCATCAATAAGCCAAGACTCTTGACATTTACTAGAATTACAAATATATGATATGCTGGTATGAAAATGCACTCCTACAGCTGTAACTAAAAGTTATGCTTATACAATGAAATGATGGACTATATGCAATGAAACCTGGTTGGATTGAAGCGCCCTTGTGAATAGATGAAGAAGCAACCAAACTCCAATTGAAAATGTGTTCTTCCAAGCCAAATCGAGCTCTCTAAGCCAGCCTCCACTGTTCTGGTCAGATCTTGAAAATAAAATAATATGCAGCATATAAATTCCGTCTCAAGCACCAAACATCATCTCCAAGATCCAAGGAAATGGGCGACCCAAGCCTTGAATGAAATCGATGCCAAATGTGAGCTCCACAAGCAAAATCGCACCTACCAAAGGCGCCCTTTCAAGACTGTAATATCTGATTTTAATATCAGATTTATTCACCAATATAATCTGCTTTCTTCACCAAGGAAAATCGATGCCAATAATGATGAACCAGCTCCAACGGATGGCTATAATTTCCAATGCAAATAGCAACCGATATCATGTAAAATTGTGGCCCTAATATGCAGACTTTTGTGACTGAATCGGCAATTCTGGAAATGACGAATGCTGCAAGTAGAACCCTGATTGTAGATGGCTGCACTAATTTTCGGATTGCTTTTTCACTCTGCTTTTTTTGGATCTACTTTTTCTCTTTGCTTTTTCGGACTGCTTTTTCAGATCGGCTTTTTCGCTTTGCTTTTTCGGATCTGCTTTTTTCGGACTGCTTTTTCGGATCCGCTTTTTCGCTTTGCTTTTTCGGATCCGCTTTTTCGAACCTGCTTTTTTCCTCTTGCAACCAAAACTCAAACCTTCAGGTAAGTCTGAGGATTCCAAATTAGCTCAACTTGAAATGGCTGAATACCACTTCCAAAGTGCAACCCTTGAAAGGATATTTCACCGCCTCAGTTATGCAAGTCCTTAAGAAACTCCGTTCCTAAAGATCAAATGACAATATGCAGACTAAGATGGCTCCACAAATGCTCAAAGAGAAAAGTAGTGTAAACTCAAGTCATGGGATGTCCAAATGAGAGGCCAAGCACTCTATTTATTCACTTTTCTAAGAAGCCACGAGAACTTCTAGAAGTATCCATAAAATATTCTTATAAAATCCCTTTATAATGCACTTTTATATAAAAAGTAACTTTATAAAATAAAAAGTGCAACTCAACTCAAAATTATAACATTTTGGCCCCACATAACACATTATAATAAAAAATATGGAAAACACCATCTCTCCAAAAGCAAATAAGACCATCCAATCCCCAAATAATCATCAGAATGACTCTCTCCACATCGCCACCAGTCTATGAGAGCCCGTGATAGACTGATCCGGCACGCCAAACGATGTCAGCCAGAATGGGGACATGACAATGACATGCTCTACTGATTGCCTTAATCACAATTTTAGATGGACTTACAACAATTACACGTGTCCATCCTCTATACCCAAAATGTCTGGGATTTCTTCATAGGAGAGGGCATGTGTGGATATGGTACATTGTTGTGACATAAATATTTCCATTCAAGGTGGCCAATCCATACAACTCTTTCATAGAGTAAAGGATTAATATATTTAAAGGCGTTGTTAGAGACACCTAATTTTTTCATGTTCTTTAATAATAGGGTCAAAAGGGGTTTTCTTTGGAGGTAGCATTGGAATATCAAACCTTTTCCTTTGTTGGAAGAGCATCAATCCAATAGCTAAATATTTCATGACGTGATTGCCTGTCCTAACTTAGGTGGTCATAAGAAATGATCTTAATTAAATGATGCAAGTGGTTAGAGTCCTCTATTATTTTATTTATTTTCCCATGTTGACTTTTCCATTTACTAACTACATTAATCACAAATTGGTATTTGACTTCAACCTCATCCATTTTCCTCAGCAATTTGCACTGTTATGCATTAGACTGAAGATCTCAATAGATCAACATTATTTCTTCTGTACTATTTCAAAACGTCCCTTTTCTCAAGCCTGGATCTGATTTATGTAAAACTTGTAGCTGTCCTATTGTGGTGGGGTGTGCCACAACAAGTGAGTTGGATATGTTATTTAACTTAATTTCAACACTTCATTATGTGTCTGGGGTTTGAACTTGGGGCTTTCACATAAAAGCCCTGATGCTTTTCCAATTGAGCCTAGCCCATTAGACAACTTGATATTAATATTGTTTGATGGTTCATAATTTATTTTCAGTTCGAGCCCTTCCCTTGATTTTTTCCTTAATATTTAGAGTGGATTATAGTGATTTCTGCTGTCTTTTTTTTTAACTTAGTGTCTATAGTATAATTAGAGGACGAAAGGTTAGGTAGGGTGTAGTTCACAGTCATGAATTGTGTGTTATGACAAGACTCTATTCTGTGATTACTCTTTGATGTGCACTAGAGATTGACACATAGAGTCCCTTTGCATTAGACAACAAATTCATTTGAAAAACCAAAAAGTAGTGTTTTAGGTCCTATGACCCCAGGGCTAGAGCTTTCTATAATGTACTTGTTGTAGGCAAGACATAAAATTTGATAATCAAAACAAAAGCATTATAGAAGACATTTTTGTTTTAGCTGAAATCTAATTCCTAAATTCCTATTGTCGGAAACAAAATTTAACTAAAATTATCTGGATTTTGAATACATTTGAAGGATTGAATTAAATTGTTAAATTTCAAGTTTGTGTGTTATATCTAGAATCATAGAGGTTCTTTTGGATCTTTTAGATTCAAATGTCTGAAATAGGAATGAGTAGATCAGAAAGCTCCACTAAAAGTTTGGCGTAGATTTCTAAGAAAATGGGATCAACATGTTGCCTTATTTTAGTCCCCCTATGTAAAATTGGCATTGAAAGTTTTAAAGTTTGGTTAAAAGTTCATTTGTATGTTTAAGTCTCTAAGTGTCAGGATTTTCTAGAACTGGCTACCTGTCGGGTATTTGAGATTTCACTGCAGTCAGGTATTCGGAAAAGTTGGTACCTATGTTTGGTCAAGTCTTTCATTTAAGTCCAAGTCCAAAGTCTAAGTCTCGTCGGAATTTGTTACATTAGTGGATAAAGTTGAAGTTTAAATAAAAGAAGAAAGTACTAATGTATTCATTCAAGAAAATTGATGTTTGAAGTGCTAAAGATGGCGTAAATGGAACCCAAGTGGTAGAACTCCCGAAAAGAAAGATGGTATAAATAGAAGCTTGGTATCGCAATTCCCGAAAATACAAAGAGATGTTGGGACCCACGTCGTGTCAAGTCATGGGTGGATTGAAAGATGTCAGAAAGCAAAGCTTGGAAGTGTGATTCCTGAAATATCGAAAATGGAAACTCGTGGTGGTCAGATAGACTTCAGAAGATTTTCATCGTAGCTACTACATTGATAGATTCCAAAGCAAGGTATGCAGAATCCTGCCCCACAAGAGAAGAAAAGTCGGGGTTAGGGGTGTTAAAATTCTAATTTGAAAGTTTCATATGACAATAGTTAATGTTCCAAAACACCACAAGAACTGTCGAGGGCGAAGGGAATGCTAGAGAATGAATAAAATCGGGAATAGTAGCTGAGAAGTTCAATTTTTGAAATTCCAAAAGGATGTACTCATAGATGCTGCAATTGACAAGGAAATAAAGGCACCTGACGTTTGTTGAAGATTCTTTTTAAGTTTTAGTTCATTTTATGATATCTGTTTTGATTAATGGTAAAAATAAGTTTTGAAGGGACCCGAAACCCTGTACAAAGAAAAAGTTTAAGATAGAGCATTAGGAGTACACCATACACAAGAGATCAACGATAAGTAAAGACCACCATCCCCAAGAAACCAACCAAAAGAACTCAACCAAAGAAACACCCAAACCGTTGCATAAGATAAAACATTGAAAATATGCAGCAAAATATAAACGAGCTATCTTTTTGTCCCGTTCAAATGAGAATGCAGGGTCATGTCAAACGATGGGGAGGATTTCTTAGAATTTTTGCCTTTAACTGTAATCCAGCCTTCTTCAACACTAGCAGCCTTATCCTACCAACACAATGATTCCAGAGCTGGAGATCTAGCCCCCAAAAGTGGGGTTGAGTCTCCCAGAGAAATAGCCAACGCAGGGCCGCCATTAGATCCAACCAAAGGGTGATCAAGAAATGGAACTGTAAGGTTAGATCCGACACTCAACAAAATACCATCATTTCCAGGAAAGCCAACACCCACCGAATCAACAGAAAATCTGGTATCACCCAGCATAAAAAGAGAAGGTTCAGGTCCAGCAACCAGGATAGGGACAAAGCCAGCAGCCCCAACAAACCTTTCAGGAACATTAATATCAGGACATAAACCAACCTTCTCACCAATATGCAGAGTATTGCCAGTACCAGGAGCAACCTACATCTCAGGGTGAGAGGAGCTTTTCAAGACAGTGTAATGTTGGGTAGAAGCACCCTTCCACCAAGAAGGAGAAGATTTCTTTGTCGTGGTAATGAAGCCACATTGGGATGATATATGACCAGTGTTAAAACATTTACGACATCTAAAAGGAATGCCTTCGAAGTCAAGCTGCTAGATCCAAGGTTCCAAGGATGATTCAATTTTAATTTCAGCTGGGAGGCCCTTTGAGGTATCAATTTCTACCAAGATATGAGCAAAAGTAGAATGATACATATTATCAGACTCATTATCAATCAACAAGAATTCCCCTAAATCCCCACCTACTTCTTCGATGACAGAATCCTGCCATAGATGAAGGGGCAAATTGGGGAGCTTGACCCATATAGGGATAGTACTAAATACTTCAGTGGAAGGATTGAAATCAGGGTGCCATGACTTTAGCATGAGCATAAATTTTTCATTCTCCCAACAAAAGAAATAATCACATAGGATCGTAGCTCTATCCACAACATTATCAATGGAAAAACGTTTTGCCATTGGATAGATGTTAACAGTATCTGATAATTTTGGTTCCCATCTTTGAGAAACCCAATCATGCAGTTGGGGAAGGCTAGGCCAAAAACCCCGAAACCGACAAATCAGTCCGTGGGATTTAAAAATTTCATTACTATTCATTAAATTTCTATCAGGAGCAGAGGACATCTTGACAGATAAAGATCCACAAACAGGAACCGGGGCAATGGAAGCCCCATTGTTAGTGGAAACCCTGCGTCCCTTCTTAGCTGCAACTATCTTGGAAGCAATGTCAGCAAAAGACCTTGCCAACCCCATAGAAGCCTTAGAAGCAGGACCATTAACCCCCAAAGAAGAGGTGCCAACCACAACAATCACCCTAGTACTAGAACCATATCAGTCAGGCTCATTCATCAAGGAACCAACATCGAAAGTAGAGAGAGAGAGCAAGAAAAAAGAGTTGTGCTAGAACCATATCAGTAAGGCTCATTCATCAAGGAACCAGCATCGAAAGTAGGGACACTACGATGTTATCTGGATCCTCAAAAATGGCAATATTAGTATTTGGCGACACGGGTGATATAAGTCCACATCTTTGGTCACTAACAAGCTATGGTAGTTAATTCAAGTTAAGGACTATTATTAAGCTATCCAAGGTAGCGTAGAAGTTAGTTGCCTATATCTCTAGTTAATTCAAGTTAAGGACTATTATTAATCTATCCAAGGTAGCGTAGAAGTTAGTTGCCTATATCTCTTAATTATACAATCATATTTAATTATTATTTATTTATATTATTGTTATATGCATCATATTGTTATATTAATAATTGATGATATTATTATATTGATTCATAAATGTAATATTATTTTATACATTATTAATTTTATTTCTTATTATATTTATAATACATTTAATAATAAGTTATATTATAATATATTTTTTATTAATTCATTTTATTATTTATTATTAAATTCTATTTTAATATGGGGATATGACTGACAAAAGGTGAATGGCTAACTATGTTGACGATGAATGAAGTCCATACATAGACAACCATAGTCGTGCATCATTGTATGTCATAGTCTCCCTATATAACTTTGTCTATTCTACATAGTTGTCAAGTGTGGAAAATTTGTTCCACTTAAGATGGACAACTGTGACCTCTATATTGTACATCTTTAGAATTGCATTTATGAAGACTATTTGGACCTTAGTATCTACTATAGAGACAACTCTAGTAGGTCTTTGCACACATTGTAGGAAAACATGGAGAGTACTCGCCGAGTTGCTAAATACTTGTGGGCTTCGAAACCATGCGAGCAACTATTGAGTTAACTCGCTAAAGCCCGTAGACAAAAAAATACCTTTTTACCCATAGAAATTTGTTTTGCAACTTGCTAAACTTGCAGGAAAATGTGACATAGACCCAAAAAAGAAAAACATTGGGTCAAAAAGTGTGAAACATGCATGGAAATCCATGATGTGTTATTAATTCTATGGCCTTTTCGGCTAAGATCAATTAGGACAAGTAAGTTGATAATAATAAATTATGGATATATATTTTTATTATCACACCTTTGGTTAATTAATATATATGTGGAAGTGCGATTTTAAAATAACTAATAATAAGACATTTATTATTTTTATTATAAATAAAATAAATTACTTGGGAGGGCCCAAGTCGGCCACCTTGAGGTGGAAGAGTTTATTCAACATGGGGCTCGAGAAGGCTCGAACTCAAGACCTCCTAGATGAGAGGCTCACAACTTACTGTTGTGCTATGGGGTGTTCCCTTCAATTTTTTTTTTTACTTTTTATGAAGTATTTAATTTTTTTACATTATAAATAGTGTGTGTTAAGAATCATAATATAAAATAGAAATCATTGTAGTTGATTTTTTTTAGAAATCCATTAAAATGAGTTAACTTAAAAATATAAGAACATCCAATTCATGTCAATTGTTCAATAGGTTGGGGAAGAGGAAATTGTAATAAAATGTAATGTTTTAGTTGCCTAGATATGAAATTTATGATGATGATTTTCAAAGACAATCATTATAAATTCATAATAGTTATTAGGTAGCAGCTAGCTATTGTATCCACTATCCTTCTTTGCATGACGAGGCCAGTTTGTCATCCATAAGTATTCAATAGTCAATTCTATAAATAAGCACTTCCTAATGGTTCTTTAGACTCATTTGTTCCATTTTGTAGAACTTTGTAAAAAGAAGTGTTTTTAAAAAAAATCTCAATACTTTTTAAGTTGTCGAGTTTTTTCCAAGTGAAAATTTTTGGACTTTTTTATTACTCTCTGTGTCCAAGTCTGTGAACTATGTTTGCACATACTATCTTAGGTTCAATGCATAGGATACAATGTGTAAGAGAGTATTGAACTTCTCCTACTTCAATTTAATGATAGGTCAAATATGTTCACTAGAGAATTGCAAGGTGGCTCATTTGTTTGATAATGGTCTTCATTTGGTCAAGCATGGTATCAATCATTTATTACACCTTGCTAAAGCTTGGAGAATTAGTCTCCATGTTTGATCATTGTGAAAATGACACATATAATGGAGATGATGCATGTAAAACCCTCTAGCAATAAAATATAAAAAATAATGGTCTTCATCTGGTCAAGCATGGTATCAATCATTTATTACACCTTGCTAAAGCTTGGAGAATTAGTCTCCATGTTTGATCATTGTGAAAATGACAGATATAATGGAGATGATGCATGTAAAACCCTCTAGCAATAACATATAAAAAATAACCCTAAGACAAACAATTACAAGTTACAACCAATAAATAAACCTAAAAGTATTCTATTTAACTTTTTTTTTTAATATTTAAAACATGATGTCTAGTCCACAAATAGGAAAGGTTTCTTTTTCTCATATTTCAATTGTATGCCTTCTCTTCCTAGCTCACAATATAATTCTAGCGCTCCTTTCCCAACACACCTCAATTAGAGGCAATATATCCCTCAAATGTTGGTAGTAAGTAATTAACTAACAAATTTGTCCCTCAAATTAATTTAATCAACTAGTAGGTTAGAGATCAATAGAACCGACCTACTTGCTTATACAATAGTGTGGACAAGGGAATTTGCCACCCTTGAGATTGATAAAATCTCAAGGGACGAATCGACCCCTGTACCACCTCACTAAGCTAGAGCTCTTGTGAGCTAGGGTGATCAATAGGATCAATTGGTTAACTAGAACTTGAAACATAAATGAACGCAAGGTAGATTAAAGAAACTAAAATAACACTATGATACTAATAGATATAAATCTTTTGACTATTGAAATTAACAAGGCATGCTGTTAAGGATGACTGGTTGGCTTCGTGAGCTTACTATCCCAGATGCCTGTGCGAGTCTAGGACTACACTACAGATGTAGAACACCTGCTTAACTGCATGCATTTTGTGTGGACAAGGCACAAAGATTGAGACAAAAAGGTGCAAGACTAATAAATAACTGAACATAAATTAAATCTAGATTAACTGCGAGAAAGAGAAAATATGAATGAAGTATGAGCAACTATTCTAGACTCAAAAGAACACAAGAGGGAGAGAGTAAGCTTACAATTTGGAGGTAGAAGAATCCACATATCTCTTGCTCCTTCCTTTGAAACCAACATATGAACAAAAATAAAAATGTTGGGGGTGCTTGATTAAGAGGTTTGCCACAATCATACCCCACTTTGTTGTTTCTACATCCACAACTAGCCAAGATAGACAAATAAATTATGGATAATCAACAAATGATAAATGACAATAGATAACTAGGAAATGATCAAGATACTATGATATGCTAAACAAAATGAGATGAGGTGAGTGTGAGAGAACTCTCCTTTGAAGCCACAAAGCCAAATCTTGATGGGACGAAGGTGAGGTTGAGATGGTGAGTGATGAAGGTGGTGGAATTGCGATGTTAGAGTGCCCAAGAGCTGTGAAAGGTGTCCAAAAATGATGGAGAAGATTGTGAAGAACCAAGAAGAAGTCTGAATCACCAAGAAGAGAGCCCAAAATGCAAGAAGTGACTAATGAAGCTAATTCTTGAAGTTTTAAGGAGGCCGAATGGTTTTCAATGTCAATGGGTGGTGGGGGAGAGACACCTTCTCCCATTTATATCTTCAAATGTGGGGGAGAGACACCTTCTCCCATTTATATCTTCCAATGTGGGGTAGAGACACCAGTTCATCATGTCCTCCCTTTGCAATTGTGATAACCTTTCACAATTGCCAACCGTCGAAAGAGTCACAACCGTTCATAACTTTACCTTTTGAAGTTCTTATTTTCTTTTTATTCATTTCTCTTTTCCATTAATTCTTTCTTGATTCACACCTTCCCTTTTTTCTTCCTTCCTCTTTCTCCATTCAAATGAAGTTATCTGCTCCCTTTTTGTATCTGATGTTTTAGGGAGTCACAACTTTCAACTTCACACCTTTTTTGCCTTCGTTAAGTTAATTTTAGTTATGTTCTTTTATATTTTAATTTTGTTATATTTCAAATCTATTATTATAGTTTATTATTTAATCATATTTTAGAAAGGGTATATTACACGGAACCACTTATCACATCACTGCTAATCAGACAAAAGTCACCAATTCATTAAAGCTGATCAACAAATCTCAAGTTCAATCTTTCATTCAATTTTTTGACACAATATTTGCACCCTATCAAAAATCTCTTGAAATTCGTTGCAAACCTTTGTGAATTTTGAACCCATTACCACCCTCAATGTGAGCAATGACTCTTAAGTCATAAATCACCTATGCTACAAATGTTTACATGCCACTTAGTCTTATTTACACCTTGTTAATCAATGGACAAAACATATCAACACCAGAATTGGATCTCACGACCTTTCAATTACAATTTCAACATTTTATTCAACTCTACTAAGTACGAATCTGTACTTTTATTATTACACCAGAATACATAAACATTGTTATTTAATTGCAAAGCTCAATCTAAAAATACGTCTATAAATTGCTGCTATGTTACTTTGAATCAAGGTAAGATATGTTACAGAGCTTGTGCTTTGCTTCTTGTGCTTTATGAATTCAAATATATTTATATTGGCTTCCAAATTCCACAATACAAACTATTCTCTTATCCACGAGCTTTAAAGAAGCATTCAATATGAAAATACTTTTGGTATCATCCACAATCTTCATGTTCGCTAGGCATGTGGTATAGACAACTATGATTTCTCTATTAATGGACTTTGATTCTTAATTCTTGCTGCATCTTTTGATGTTGAATTGAATTTTGTACTTCTCTAATACCAAAGTGAGTTTGCTAGATAAAATACACAGATTATTCCATGAGTACAGCCAATAATAACAATCACTATATTGATTTCTTTGGGAATTCTTCACCTATTTAGGGTAAAATTTACATTTGCTAACTTAGGCTTATAATGTGTTTTATTTTCCTTATAATGCGTTTGATTTCACAATTGCCACCATTCAAAAGAGTCACAACCCTTCCCAATTTTTGTCCTTTGCGAGTATAGTGACCTTTCATAACTTTGCCTTTTGAAGGAGTCATATTTTTTTTTTTCTTACATTTATTCTTCAAAGACTAGTCTTGCCTCAACTCACCCCTTCATGAACCCCAACTTGCCCAGATGTAAGACCAAGGTAATACAGTTTGGGCATTGGGTCAAGTTGCATGGATACCTTTGAGTTATCAAAAAATAAATAATTGAGTCACCACTTTTCATTGTTTCCTTTGTGAATAATATATTATATCCCACACTGATTTTACTTGAATGTCGTAAAATGAAATATTCTCCCCTTTATATCTTCAAATGTGGGGAGAGTCACACCTCTTCATCAGGTCCACCCTTTGCAATCATTACAATCTTTCACAATTGCCACCATTTGAAAGAGTCACAACTCTTTACTATTTTTGTCATTTGCGAGTGTTTTTAACCTTTTATAACTTTGCCTTTTGAATGAGTCACTTTATTTTTTTTCTTTTCCATTAATTCTTAGAGGGCTAGAGTTGCTTCAACTCACCCCTTGTTGAACCCCAACTTGGACAATGTGCGATCCCAAGGTAAGACATGTTGGACATTGAGCTGAGTTATAGAGATAACTTTGAGTTAACAAAAAAAGAATTGAGTCACCAATTTTTATTGTTGCCTTCATGAACAATATATTATACTCCACATTGATTTCACTTTTACGTCGTCTTAAAATTAAACTTTCTCCCCTTTATATCTTCCAATCTAGGGGTGAGTTCCACCTCTTAATCATGTTTTCCCTTTGTAATCGTCACAACCTTTCACAATTGCCACGCTTCGAAAGAGTCGCAAGCCTCCACTATTTATGTCCTTTGTGAGTGTTACAATCTTTCATAATTTTTCTTTTTGAAGGAGTTGCTTTGCTTATTTTCTTTTTATGTTTTTTTTCTTTTCCATTAATTCTTTCTTGAACCACACCTACCCTTTTTTCTTCCTTCCTCTCTCCCCATTCAAATGAAATTACCTTCTCCCTTTTTGTATCTCATGTTTGAGGGAGTCACAACTTTCTACTCCTCGCTTTTTGACCCTTCATTAACTTAATTTTAATCATGTTATATTTTAATTTTGTTTTTTTATATTTTATTTTCTTATACTTTAAAGCCATTATTATTGTTTATTAGTAAATCCGATTTTAAAAAGGGGATATTAAGCCAAACCACTTATCTCATGATTATTGTTAATCAGACAAAAGTCACCAATTCTTTAGAGGTAATCAACAAATCTTGAGTTTAATCTTTCGTCCAATTTTTCAACACAATGCTTGCAACCTGTCAAAAACTTCCCAAAATTTGTTGCAAACTTTTGTGAATTTTGAGCCCATGAGCACCCTTAATGTGATGAATGACTCTTAAGTCATAAATCACCTATGCTACAAATATTTACATTCCCTTAGTCTTATTTACAACTTGTCAATGAATGAACAAAACATATCAACACCAAAATTGGATCTCATGACCTTTCAATTACAATTCCAGCACTTTGTTCAACTTTGCCAAGCACGACTCAATACTTTAATTATTACACTATAATACATAAACATTGTTATTTAATTGCAAAGTTTAATCTAAAATTACCTCTATAAATTGTTGCTATGTTACAATATTGAATTGAAGTAAGATTCGTTACAGAGCTTATGCTTTGCTTGCCACGCTTTATCAATTCAAATATATTTGTGTTGGCTTCCAAATGCCACAATACAAGCAATTGTCTTCTTCATAAAGGAGCATTGAATATGAAAATACTTTTGGTATCATCCACAATCTTTCTAGTTGCTAGGCATGTGGCATAGACAAATATGAAATCTTTAATTATGGACTTTAATTTTTTATTGTTGTTGCATCTTGTCGTGTTGGATTGAATCTTATACTACTCTAATACTGAAGTGAATTTGGTAGAGAAAATAAAAAGATTAGTCCATGTTTGCGACCAATAATAACAATTGCTATATTGATTTCTTTGGGGTATCTTTACCTTTTCTGGGTAAATGTTGCATTTTCTTACTTAGGCTTATAATGCCTTTGATTTCCCTTAAAATAACCAAGCAATCTTTTACATCCAACTACTTAATCTAAATCTTAAAACTATAAATATTATTTATTTAATTATTATCAATAACATCAATTTTATTTATTAATAACCTAATATGCTATAGATTTAATACAAAATCTACAATACAAACCTTATGGAAAACAAGATTAGCCTTATGAGTTGTAGGGATACCTTTGAGTTAACCAAAAATCAGAACCGACTCACCACTTTTCATTGTTTCCTTCGTGAATAATATTTTATACCCCATATTGATTTCTCTTGAATGTCCTAAAATGAAACCTGCTCCACTTTATATCTTCAAATGTGGGGGAGTGTCACACTGTTAATACTAGAAGGTATTGAGAGAGGGGGGGGAGTGGGGGGGTGAGGGGTTATCATTGTAACCAAAAACACTAACTATTTTGACCACCAACTTCCACAAGATATAGCATGCAATCACTTATCGCAACACAATGCAAGACTATCGGTTACAAATTTGACTGATAGTTCCAAGAACTTCCTCTGCTTTCCACTAAGTAATCTTCTGCCTACTTTAACTTTGTCCACAGATCAACAATCTTAATGCGATTGCACCAACAATTCAATAACATCATCAATATTGCTAATTCATAACGCTTGACTCCACATTGATTTGACACAATAATTAAATCAACATTCCTGGGTTTTAACGCGTTCTTCCTATTTTCTTGACAACCTTCAAATAATCATAACTCACAACCCACATAAGATAAACTAGTGTGGTCATGGATATCTCATATTTAGACATCACTTGATCTTCCTTTACGATCACACACTCCAACTCATACCATAGCGCGAGATTCAACCTCTTGAACATATCTCATCATAATAGGAACACGTTCAACCAACAACCACTAAGTTGACATCAGTGACGAACTCATAACTGATCATCCTATCATCATGCATGCATCAAACACATGTCATAACATATTCATTTGATCTCTACATCAGTTACATCAGTTATGCCAACAATCTCCCCTTTTGGCATTAATGGCAACACCAAATAGTGTCAACACCAACAATACCAAGAAAATAACTCTTGAATCTTCCTGATCTCTGTATCCTCTTTACTTGTTACTTCTCCGACTTTGATTCTTTACTAATTCTTCTCCTCCTTTGCTGTCTCATCTGTTTGCTTGCCATTTCTCAGTACATCTCTCCCTTCTTAGTACATCTCTCCCCCTTTGACAACAATGCCAAAGGTGCAACATGCCTTAGTCTTCATCTACTGGCTTCATCACATTTTGACTGCTCCCCCTTAGCTGATCACTCATTGTCGATTCAAGTGTACAAAAGCTACTAAAACTTTTACTCAACAAAACTTGTCTTCAATGCTTGAAGATCATCCTTCCAGTTCTTCAATAGGTTTTATTGTAAAAACAATGTGTCCTTACATAATGCTTACTCTTCTAGTGTATCAAATGCACATATATCGAGTAAAACTGAGTCTACCTCAACAGTCACCATAATTTCTTCTTATGTCTCGGCTTTCTTCTCATCAAGAATCTCAACAAACTTTAAACATTCACAAGTAATGACAAGAATCTTACCATTTCCCTGTAAGACTGTGACTTGATTCACACTCATTGATAAACTGACTCTTTCCAATGTAATCAGTTAAATAAATTTCTTTTGTCCTTTAATGCTCATGTCTCTTGATTTCAAATCAATTGTTGTACCTTCTAGACTTTTCATTTGCTCTCCTACAACAATCTCCAATGATCAGATTTACCAATTAAATGTGGCATATTCATCACAATCAACCTTTGGCAAAAAATCTGCCAATACATCTCTTGCTGACTTGAGCTTCTTTCATTTCTTCCTTAATCACTTGTTTCTTAGCCTTAGATTTCAAAACAGTAGAAATCTATATCATCTCACTCAAGCTAAGAGCATAGATATCAATAGGTCCTTGAATGACTAGTTTATCATTATCATTGATACCATCAAAATTTGCTCTACTATTTTCTTCTCTTTATCTTTGTCAGAAGTACTTTCCTGTCCTTGTACTTGCATTACCTTTCTCATTCAATTTGCACTACACCAATTATGCACCTATTCATCTTTTTCCCATCTCCTCTAGTTACAACATCTATCTATACTTGCAATTGTTCCTCATTGATAAGGTGTATACACAATTGCATCATCAATCACCAATTGTGATCCTAAAATCTTCAATTTTCTGTTCTTCCTGAGTATGTGAAATTTCTGGTTCCACTTGTGCTTGTTCTTCTTCAATAGCATGCACTTCTTCTTTCTCTAGTTCCTTCAATTCTACAAATCTCTTCAACAAAGCTTCCGTCACATTATGTACTGATTGAGTCTCACTGGTTGACAAACTTATCAAACTCTTTTTGATCTTGAATGCTGAATCATATCATATGTCACAGTCTTCTGCATAGGGGAACTAACAACTATGGACTTCTTCCTTGTGGTCTTCAGCTCTAATTGACCTTCATATGATTCAGTTCACTTTTATCCTCATCCTTTTCACTTTGTGCTATCTCCTTTTTCCTTCTTTCCAGTAGCCTTCACCGGTTCAGAGATGCATTCATGTATTTGGAGGACTCGAGTGTATCAACCTTGCTTTTGCACTCCACTGTCAACATTATTGATGAAATGATCTTTTCCCGTTTAACTGTTGCACTCCTCATTTGTCTACCAATAGGGACTTTACCAGTTGGTGAAGATATCACTTCAACCTCTTCATCATTAACACCTACAACAACATATGTGTCTGCATGCTCTATTGCATAAATTCTCATTTTCTTTATCTATTTTACTTCTCTTGTAAATCCTTCAGCAAGGCCAATTGGTTCACTTCTTATTTCCTATTTCTCTAGATACTGGTTGAGCATAACTAAGCACCTCATAACATTTCAAATTTGTTTACCGATAGCTAATACTTCATATACAACCAAACTTTGCATCACATCAAAATTCATCATAACTTGACACATCATAATGCATCAAAGTATGCAGATAAAATTTAATTACACTTTCTTCCTCGAGATTTAAAATTGATCTAACCTCGATTTCTTCCCCTAAGCCAAAAACAGGCTTAGTTAACTAATGAATTCTCCACACCTGATGGAGATGCGAACCTTTCTAATGTTTTACTCTCATCCTTCTTTGTCCATACTTTACTCATCTGCTTTCTAGTTTCGTCTACATTCATAGTCTGTTTTCCTTTCTGATCATCTACCTTGTTCACCGATTGGTTTCCCTCACATCTTGACCTGCAAAATCTTGCAATGTGTCCAACCTTATGGCAATGAAAACATGTCATCACAGTAGATCTCCAAGGTCCAGAATTACTTATGTTTGTCTTCAATCTACACTTAATAGCCACATGCCCATATTTGTGGTAATGTGAACATCGAACTTTCCACCGATTCTGATTTTGACAAGGACTCTACCAGTTCACAAATGTTTACTAATTGTTCATCTTAGTCCTGCACTCATTAGCTCTATGACCATACGTTTTGCAGTTATAACAATGAACATTAAACATATTAGGTTTATTCCTGCAAACTCTAGCAGTATGACCTTCATCACAAATTGAACATGTAGGAGTAGTAGGTCTAAACTTGCATTATCTTGCAACATGTCCTACTTTATGACAATTAAAATAGACATGCTTATATCCTTTCTTACCAGGACTTTTCTTGATCACCTTGGGTGGAGACTTGTCATCTTGATTGGGCTTCTAGGACTCAGATGATTCTTTAGTTTCAAAAGTAGTCTTATCGATATAGCCTAGATCGATTGTGTCATTGCTTCTTTATTTTTTAGCTGCTCACCAAGTTTCTCAAAACTCTCATTAAATTTTTTCAACAACTTGTTTACATCATCAAGTTCTTTCTACAATCTCTCATTCTTTTTGCATAGACCTTTATTCCCTCTTCCCAAATCTTTATTACTCATCATCAGATTGTTGATCTCACCTCTTAGATCTTGCATTTTATCTATGGCCTCATGAAGATATATCTGCAAAGTACCAACCTCTTGTTGAGATCTAGAAAGTTCACTCACTCTTGCTTTTAGGGCATCTTCTACCTTCTTCTTAGCTTCTTGTGCAACTTTACTAGCATCCATTTCTTGACTCATCTTAATGGAAAAGCTTCCATTTCCCTCTTGAGATCTTTCTTGTCCTTGTACAATTTTTCATTCTCTTAAGACAAGGCTTCTAGGGCTACTTCAGATTCCTCAGACTTACTTTGCTGAGACAATTGGTCAATATAGTCTTGACTTTCATTTAGTTGTTCAACAAGCTCTTTTCTCTTATCCCTAGAGATCTTCAATTGTTCTTTAATCTTTTCAATCATGTCCTCAGCTTCTTCAAGTTCTCTTCATATCTCAAACCCTCCATATCTGCTTCAAGGATTTTCCCAAGTGGTTAGGCTTCTTCAAGGAAACTCAACTCTGATAACAATTGTTAATACTAGAAGACAATGAGAGGGGTGGGGGCATGAGGTGAATTAGTGTAACCAAAACACTAACTATTTTCACCACCATCCATAAGATATAGCATGCAATCACTTATCGCAACACAACGTAACATCTCCAACTACAGATCTGACCAATAGTTCCAAGAACTTCTTGTGCCTTCCACTAAGTTATCTTCTGCCTACTATAACTTTGTCCACTTATCAACAATCTTGATGTGATTGCACCAACAATCCAATAACATCATAAAGATCAGACATCCTGAATCACAACACTCGACTCCACACTAATTTGCCACAATAATTAAATCAACACTTCTGGGTTTCAACTTGTTCTTCTTGTTTTCCTGACAACCTTCAAACAATCATAACTCACAACAAACATAATATAAACTAGTGTGGTCATGGGTATCTCATCTTTAGACATCACTTGATCTTCCTTTAAGATCGCACACTCCAACTTATACCATTATGCGAGATTCAAGCTCTGAAACATATCTCATCATAATAGGAACACTGTGAACTAACAACCACTAAGTTGACATCAATGAAAATCTCAAACCTGATCATCCTCTCATCATGCCTACATCAAACACATGTCATAACTTACTTATCTGATCTCTGCATCAGTTACATCAATTTTTCCAACACACCTCTTCATTAGATCTGCTGTTTGCAATAATCTCAACTTTTCACAATTGTAACCATTCAAAAGAGTCATAAACCTACATCATTTTTGTTTTTAGTGAGTGTCACAACCTTTCGTAACTTTGCCTTTTAAAAGACTCACTTCCTTTTCTTTTTTTCTTATTCCTTTTTCTCTTTCATTAATTCTTATTATAGGGCTAGTCTTGCCTCAGCTCACCCTTCTTGAACCCCAACTTGGCAATATGTAAGACCAAGGTAAGACAAGTTGGTCATTGAGCTCAGTCAGGAGGATACGTTTGAGATAACAAAAAAAATAATTTAGTCACCACTCTTTATTGTTTCCTTGGTGAATAATATATTATATCGTAACATTGATTTCAGTTAAATTTCCTCCTAAAATGAAACATTCTCCCATTTATATCTTTGAATGTGAGAGAGAAACGCACCTCATCATCATGTCTACTCTTCGCACTCATCAAACCTTTTAACAGTTGTCAGCCTTTTAAAAGAGTCAGAACCCTTCATTAATTTTATCCTTTGTGAATACAAGCTTTCATAACTTTGCCTTTTGAAGTAGTCAATTTCTTAATCTTTTTCTTATATTTTTTTCTCTTTCATTAATTCTTAGATGACTACTCTTGCCTCAGTTCACCCCTTCTTGAACCCCAACTTGACAATATGTAAGACCAAGGTAAGGCAGGTTGGGCATTGAGCTAAGCCATGATGATATCTTTGAGTTAACAAAATAAAAATAAAACTTTAGTCACCACTTTTCATTGTTGCCTTTGTGAATAATATATTATACCGTAAACTGATTTCACTTGAATGTCCTAAAATGAAACTTTCTCCACTTTATATCTTTCAATGTGGGGGAGAGACACCTATTTATCATGTGTTTCTTTTGCAATCATCACAATTTTTCACAATTGCCACCCATCAAAATAGTCACAACCCTTTACAATTTCTATCATTTGTGAGTATCACAACCTTTCATAACTTTGCCTTCCGAAGTAGTCACTTATTTTCTTCTTAATCTTTTTTATTTTCAATTATTTCTTAGAGGGCTAGTCTTGCTTTAGCTCACCTCTTGTTGGATCCGAACTTGACAATATGTAAGACCAAGGTAACGCATGATATCTTTGAGTTAACAAAATAAAAATAAAAATTTAGTCACCACTTTTGATTGCTGCCTTTGTGAATAATATATTATACCGCACACTGATTTCACTTGAATGTCCTAAACTGAAATTTTCTCCACTTTATATCTTTCAATGTGGGGGAGTGACACACATATTTATCATGTGTTTCTTTTGCAATCATCACAACTTTTCACAATTGCTACCCATCCAAAGAGTCACAACCGTTTTCGATTTCTATCCTTTCTGAGTGTCACAACCTTCCATAACTTTGTCTTTCGAAGTAGTCACTTTTTAATTTTCTTCTTAATTTTTTTTCTTTTCAATTATTTCTTAGAGGGCTAGTCTTGACTTAGCTCACCTCTTCTTGAACCCCAACTTGGCAATATGTAAGACCAAGGTAAGACATGCTGGACTTGGGTTAAATCAAGAAGATACCTCTGAGTTAATAAAAAAATATCTTTTTAAATAATATATTATACCTAATATTCATTTCATTTGAATCTCTTAAATTGAAATCTTCTCCCCTTTGTATCTTCCAATGTGGGGATAGTCATATCTCTTTATCATGTCCGCCCTTTGGAATCATCATAATGTTTTACAATTGCCACCCTTCAAAAGCGTCACAACCCTTCACCATATTTGTCATTTGTGAGTGTCACAACCTTTCATAAATTTTGCTTTTGATAGTCACTTAGTTTTTTACTTATTTTCTATTTATTTTGTATTAGTTTTTAGACAACTAGTCTTGTGTCAACTCACCCATTAATTAATCCCAACTTGACAATATGTAAAAGCAATCTAAGGCAGGTTGGGCTCTAAGTTGAGTCACATTTATATCGTTGAGTTAAAAAAAAAAGAATTGAGTTGCCACTTTTTATTATTGCCTTTATGGATCATATTTTATACAAAAACACTAACTATTTTCTCCACCAATTTGCACAAGATATAGCATGCAATCACTTATGGCAACACAGTGCAACATCATCGGTTACAGATATGACCGATAGTTCCAAGAACTTCTTGTGCCCTCTGTTGAGTAATCTTCTCCCTACTGTATCTCTGTCCACCGATCAACAATATTGATGCGATTGTACCGACGATCCAACAACAACATCATCAAGATAACACATCCTGAATCCTAGCAATTGACTCCACACTGATTTGACACAATAATAAAATCAACACTTCTGGGTTTCAAGTTGTTCCTCTTGTTCCCCTGACAACCTTCAAACAATCATAACTCACAACACACAAGATAAACTAGGGCTATCATGAATATTTCATCTTTAGACATCACTTGATATTCCTTTACTATCGCACACTCCAACTCAAACCATAATGTGAGGTTCAACTTGTGGAACATATCTCATCCTAATAGGAACATTGTCAACCAACCACTAAGTTGACATCAATAACAAACTCACAACTAATCAGCCTATCATTGTAGCTACATCAAACACATGTCATAACATACTCATATGATCTCTGCATCAGTTACATCAGCTATGCCAACACACACCTGTTCATCATATTTGACCTTTGCTATCATGTCAACCTTTCACAATTGTTAGCATTCAAAAGAGTCACGAATCTACACTATTTTTGTGCTTAGCGAGTGTCACAACTTTAGTTAACTTTGCCTTCTAAAAGATTCACTTTCTTATTTTTTCTTATTCATTTTTCTTTTTCATTAATTCTTAAATGGCTAGCTTTACCTCAACTCACCTCTTCTTGAACCCCAACTTCGCAATATGTAAGACCAAGGTAAGACAGGTTGGGCGTTGAGCTGAGTCATGGGGATACCTTTGAATTATCAAAGAAAAAATTGCGTCACCACTTTTCGTTGTTGCCTTTGCGAATAATATATTATCTTACACATTTATTACACTTGAATTTCCATTTAAAATGAAACATTCTCCCTTTATATCTTCGAATGTGAGGGAGAGTCTCACTAGATCATCATGTCTACTCTTTGCACTCATCACAACTTTTCACAATTGCCTGTTTTTCAAAATAGTCAGAACCTTTCACTATTTTTGTCCTTTGCGAGTGTTACAAGTTTTCATAACTTTGCCTTTTGAAGGGGTCAATTCCTTATTTTTTTCTCAATCTTTTTTCTTTTCCATTAATTCTTAGAAGACTCGTCTTGCTTCACTTTGACCCATTTTGAACCCCAACTTGGCAATATGTAAGACCAAGGTAAGGTAGTTTGGGCATTGAGCTGAGTTATGAGGATATCTTTGAGTTAACAAAAAAAATAAAAAAATTGATTCCCCAATTTTAATTGCTGCCTTTGTGAATAACATATTATACAACACACTAATTTCACTTGAATATCTTAAAATGAAACTTTCTCCACTTTATATCTTTCAATGTGGGGGAGAGTCACACCTATTTATCATGTGTTTCTTTTGTAATCATCACAACTTTTCACAATTGCCGCCCATCCAAATAGTCGCAAGCCTTTATGATTTATGTCCTTTCTGAGTGTCACAACCTTTCGTAACTTTGCCTTTCGAAGTAGTCACTTCCTTATTTTTTCTTTTTAATCCTTTTTCTTTTCAATTATTTCTTAGATGGCTAGTCTTGCCTTAGCTCACCTCTTATTGAACACCAACTTGGCAATGTGTAAGACCAAGGTAAGACATGCTGGACATTGGGTTGAGTCAAGAAGATACTTTTGAGTTAATAAAAAAAGTTTTTTAAATAATATATTATACCTAACATTTATTTCACTTGAATCTCTTAAATTGAAACCTTCTCCCATTTGTATCTTCCAATGTGGGGAGAGTCATATGTCTTTATCATGTCCGCCCTTTGGAATCATCATAATGTTTTACAATTGCCACCCTTCAAAAGATTTACAACCTTTCACCAATTTTGTCATTTGCGAGTGTCACAACCTTTCATAAATTTTGCTTTTGATAGTCACTTAGTTTTTGCTTATTTCTTATTTATTTTATATTAGTTTTTAGATGACTAGTCTTGCCTTAACTCACCCATTAATGAATCCCAACTTGACAATATATAAAAGCAATGTAAGACAAGTTGGGCTCTAAGTCGAGTCACATTTATATCTTTGAGTTAATAAAAAAAGAATTGAGTCGCCAATATTTATTATCGCCTTTAGTTATAATATTTTATACAAAAACACTAAATATTTTCTCCACCAATTTGCACAAGATATAGCATGCAATCACTTATCGCAACACAGTGCAACATCATTCGTTACAGATCTGACTGATAGTTTCAAGAACTTCTTGTGCCTTCCACTAAGTAATCTTCTCCCTACTATAACTCTGTCCGCTGATCAACAATGTTGATGCGATTGTACCGACGATCCAAGAACATCAACAAGATAACACATCCTGAATCCTAATGGTTGATTCCACACTAATTTGACACAATAATAAAATCAACACTTTTGGGTTTCAACTTGTTCCTCATGTTTCCTTGACAACCTTCAAACAATCATAACTCACAACAGACATAAGATAAAGTAGCGCAATCATGTATATCTCATCTTTAGACATCACTTGATATTCCTTTACGATCGAACACTCCAACTCATACCATAATGTGAGATTCAACATGTGGAATATATCTCATTCTAATAGGAACATTGTTAACCAACAACGACTAAGTTGACATCAATAACAAACTCACAAGTAATCATCCTATCATCGTACCTACATCAAATACAAGTCATAACATACTCATCTGATGTCTACATCAGTTACATTAGTTATGCCAACACACACTTGTTCATCATATTTGGCCTTTGCTATCATCTCAACCTTTCACAATTGTCAGCATTCAAAAGAGTCACAAATCTACACTATTTTTGTGCTTAGTGAGTGTCACAACTTTAGTTAACTTTGCCTTCTAAAAGATTCACTTTCTTATTTTTTTCTTAATCCTTTTTCTCTTTCATTAATTCTTGAAGGTCTAGCATTTCCTCAACTCACCTCTTCTTGAAACCCAACTTCGCAATATGTAAGACCAAGGTAAGACAGGTTGGACGTTGAGTTGAGTCACGGGGATACCTTTGAATTATCAAAAAAAAATTGTGTCACCACTTTTCATTGTTGCCTTTGCGAATAATATATTATCTTACACATTGATTTCATTTAAATTTCCATTTAAAATGAAACATTCTCCCCTTTATATCTTTGAATGTGAGGGAGAGTCTCACCAGATCATCATGTCTACTCTTTGGAATCGTCACAATTTTTCACAATTGCCACTTTTTCAAAAGAGTCAGAACCTTTCATTATTTTTGTCCTTTGCGAGTGTTACAAGTTTTCATAACTTCGCCTTTTGAAGGAGTCAATTCCTTATTTTTTTCTCAAAATTTTTTCTTTTCTATTAATTTTTAGAAGACTCGTCTTGCCTCATTTCGACCCATTTTGAATCCCAGCTTGGCAATATGTAAGACCAAGGTAAGGTAGGTTGGGCATTGAGCTGAGTTATGATGATATTTTTGAGTTAACAAAAAAAATAAAAAAATTGAGTCACCACTTTTCATTGCTGCATTTGTGAATAATATATTATACAACACACTGATTTCACTTGAATGTCCTAAAACGAAACTTTCTCCACTTTATATCTTTCAATGTGGGAGAGAGTCACACCTATTTATCATGTGTTTCTTTTGCAATCATCACAACTTTTCACAATTGCCACCCATCCAAATAGTCACAACCCTTTATGATTTGTCATTTCTGAGTGTGACAACCTTTCATAACTTTGCCTTTCGAAGTAGTCACTTCCTTATTTTCTTTTTAATCTTTTTTCGTTTCAATTATTTCTTAGAGGACTTGTCTTGCCTTAGCTTAGCTCTTATTGAAACCCAAGTTGGCAATATGTAAGACCAAGGTAAGACATGCTGGATATTGGGTTGAGTCAAGAAGATACCTCTGAGTTAATAAAAAAATCTTTTTAAATAATATATTATACCTAGCATTTATTTCACTTGAATCTCTTAAATTGAAACCTTCTCCCCTTTGTATCTTCCAATGCGGGGAGAATCATATCTCTTTATCATGTCCGCCCTTTGAAATCATCATAATGTTTTACAATTGCCTCCCTTCAAAAGAGTCACAACCCTTCACTAGTTTTGTCATTTGCGAGTGTCACAACCTTTCATAAATTTTACTTTTGATAGTCACTTAGTTTTTGCTTATTTGTTATTTATTTTCTATTGGTTTCTAGACGATTAGTCTTGCCTCAACTCACCTATTAATGAATCCCAATTTGACAATATGTAAAAGCAATGTAAGGAAAGTTGGGCTCTAAGTCGAGTCACATTTATATCTTTGAGTTAATAAAAAAAAATTGAGTCGCCACTTTTTATTATTGCCTTTATGGATAGTATTTTATAGCAAAACACTAACTATTTTTCTTCACCAATTCGCACAATACATAGCATGCAATCACTTATCACAACACAATGCAACATCATCGGTCAGAGATCTGACCGATAGTTCCAAGAACTTCTTGTGCCTTTCACTAAGTAATCTTCTCCCTACTGTAACTCTGTCCACTAATCAACAATATTGATGCGATTGTACCGACGATCCAACATCATCAAGGTAACACATCCTGAATCCTAACGGTTGACTCCACACTGATTTGACACAATAATAAAATCAACACTTCTGGGTTTCAACTTGTTCCTCCTGTTTCCCTGACAACTTTCAAATAATCATAACTCATAACACACATAAGATAAACTAGTGCAATCATGGATATCTCATCTTTAGACATCACTTGATATTCCTTTGCGATCGCACACTCGAACTCATACCATAATGTGAGGTTCAACCTCTGGAGCATATCTCATCTTAATAGGAACATTGTCAACCAACAACCACTAAGTTGACATCAATAACAAACTCACAACTAATCATCCCATCATCGTACCTACATCAAACACATGTCATAACATACTCATCTGATGTCTGCATCAATTATCCCAACACACACCTGCTCATCATATTTGGCCTTTGCTATCATCTCAACCTTTCACAATTGTCACCATTCAAAGGAGTCAAAAATTTACACTATTTTTGTGCTCAGCGAGTGTCACAACTTTAGTTAACTTTGCCTTCTAAAAGATTTACTTTCTTATTCATTTTTCTTTTTCATTAATTTTGAAAGGGCTAGCTTTGCCTCAACTCACCTCTTCTTGAACCCCAACTTGGCAATATGTAAGTCCAAGGTAAGACAGGTTGGGCATTGAGTTGAGTCACGAGGATACCTTTGAATTATGAAAAAATAATTGCGTTACCACTTTTCATTATTGCCTTTGCGAATAATGTATTATCTTACACATTGATTTCACTTCAATTTCCAATTAAAATGAAACAGTCTCCCCTTTATATCTTTGAATGTGAGGGATCGTCGCACCAGATCATCATGTCTACTCTTTGCACTCATCACAACTTTTCACAATTGTCACTTTTTCAAAGAGTCAAAACCCTTCACTATTTTTGTCCTTTTTGAGTGTTACAAGTTTTCATAAATTTGCCTTTTGAAGGCGTCAATTCCTTATTTTTTTTTTCTCAATCTTTTTTTTTTTCCATTAATTTTTTAAAAGACTCGTTTTGCCTCACTTCGACTCATTTTGAACTCCAACTTGGCAATATGTAAGACCAAGGTAAGGTAGGTTAGGCATTGAGCTGAGTTATGAGGATATCTTTGAGTTAACAAAATAAAAATAAAAATTGAGTCACCACTTTTCATTGTTGCCTTTGTGAATAATATATTATACCGCACCCTAATTTCATTTTAATGTCCTAAAATGGAACCTTCTCCCCTTTACATCTTTCAATATGAGGGAAAGTCACGCCTTTTTATCATGTGTTTCTTTTGCAAGTGTCACAACTTATCATAATTGCCACCCATCGAAATTGTCACAATGTTTTAATTATTTTTGTCGTTTGTGAGTGTCACAACCTTTCATAACTTTGTATTTCGAAGTAGTCACTTTCTTATTTTCTTCTTAATCATTTTTCACTTTGATTATTTTTTAGAGGGCTAGTCTTGGCTTAGCTCACCACTTCCTGAACCCCAACTTGGCAATATGTAAGACCAAGGTAAGGCAGGTTAGACACTTGATTGAGTCAAGGAGATACCTCTGAGTTAATAAATTTTTTTTTTTTTGAATAATATATTATAGCCCACATTCATTTCACTTTAATCTTCTGAATTGAAACTTTCTTCCATTTTTATGTTCTAATGTGGGAGAGAGTCACATCTATTTATCATGTCCACCGTTTGGAATAATCATAATGTTTCACAATTATCATCCTTCAAAATAGTCACAACCTTTCACCATTTCTGTCATTTGTGAGTGTCACAACCTTTTATAACTTTGAGTTTTTGATAGTCGTTTATGTTTTGCTCATGTCTTATTTTTTTTTCTATTAATTTTTAAAGAGCTAATTTTACCTTAACTTACCCATTAATGAATAAGAACTTAGCAATATGTAAAATCTAGGTAAGGTTGGTTGGGCTCTAATTTGAGTCACACTGATACATTTGAGTAAACAAAAAAAGAATCGAGTCACCACTTTTCATTGTTGCCTTTATGAATAATATTTTATACCGAAACATTAACTATTTTCACCACCAACTTCGACGAGATATAACATGCAATCACGTATCATAACACGGTGCAACATCACCGGTTACAGATTTGACTGATAGTTGCAAGAACTTCATGTGCCTTCCATTAAGTAATCTTCTACCTACTGTAACTTTGTCCACTGATCAATAAGTTTGATGCGACTACACCAACAATCTAATAATATCAAGATCAGACATCGTGAACCGCAATACTCGACTCCACATTGATTTGACACAATAACCAAATGAACACTTTTGGGTTTCAACCTGTTCTTCTTGTTTTCCTAACAACTTTCAAACAATCATAACTCACAACACACATAAGATAAACTAGTGCGGTCATGGATATCTCATAGTCACAACCCTTTAACTATTTTTGTCATTTGTGACTATCCATTTTTCACAACTTTGCATTTCGAAGTAGTCACTTCCTTATTTTCTTCTTAATCCTTTTTCTCTTCGATTATTGCTTAGATGGCTAGTTTTGTATTTGCTCACCTCTTTCTGAACCGCAACTTGGCAATATGTAAGACCAAGGTAAGACAGGTTGGACACTGGGTTGAGTCAAGGAGATACCTCTGAGTTGATAAAAAATAACATTTTGAATAATATATTATACCCCACATTCATTTCACTTTAATCTCCTAAATTGAAACATTCTTCCCTTTTTATATTCCAATGTGGAAGAGAGTCACATCTCTTTATCATGTTTGCCGTTTGGAATTATCATAATGTTTCACAAGAATCACCCTTCAAAATAGTCACAACCCTTCACCATTTCTGTCATTTGCGAGTGTCACAACCTTTCATAACTTTGGGGTTTTGATAGTCACTTATGTTTTGCTTATGTCTTATAATGTTTTTCTATTAATTTTTAAAAAGCTAGTCTTGTCTCAACTCACCCATTAATGAACCAGAACTTAGCAATATGTAAAATCAAGGTAAGGTAGGTTGAGGTCTAAGATGAGTCACACTGATACATTTGAGTAAGCAAAAAAAAGAATCGAGTCACGACTTTTCATTGTTGCCTTTATGAATAATATTTTATACCAAAACATTAACTATTTTCAGCACCAACTTCGACAACATATAGCATGCAATCACTTATCGTAACACGATGCAACATCACTGGTTATAGATTTGACCGATAGTTGCAAGAACTTCATGTGCCTTCCATTAAGTAATCTTCTGCCTACTGTAACTTTGTCCATCGATCAATAAGTTCGATGCGACTGCACCAACAATCCAATAATATCATCAAGATTAGACATCTTGAATCGCAATGCTCGACTCCACACTAATTTGACACAATAACCAAATGAACACTTTTGGGTTGCAACCTATTCTTCTTATTTTCCTGACAAGCTTCAAACAATCATAAATCACAACACAGATAAGATAAACTAATGTGGTCATAGATATCTCATCTTTAGACATCACTTAATCTTCTTTTACGATCACACACTTCAACTCATACCATGACGCGAGATTCAACCTCTGGGACATATCTCATCATATTAGGAATAGTGTCAACCAACAACCAAAATTGACATCAATGATAAACTCATAATTGATCAACTTATCATCATACCTGCATCAAACACATGTCATAACATACTCATCTAATCTCTTCATTAGTTACATCAGTTATTCCAATACACATGTTCATTATGTGCCTTTTGCAATCATCTCAACCTTTCACAATTGTCACACTTCGAAAGAGTCACAAACCTAAACTATTTTTTGTACTTAGCGAGTGTCACAACCTTTCATAACTTTGTCTTTTAAAGGACTCATTTCTTTATTTTTTTTCTTATTCCTTTTTTTTCATTAATTTTTAGATGGTTAGTTTTGACATCCGTTATTGAACCTTAACATGACAATATGTAAGACTAAGGTAAGGCGGGTTGGACATTGAGTTGAGCCACAAAAATGCAAATTAGGTTTGAGTTAAAAAAAAGAATTGAGTCACCACTTTTCATTATTTTTTTTATTTTGCAAATAATATATTATGTCCCACATTGATTTCATTTTAATTTCCTCCTAAAATGGAACATTCTCCTTTTATATTTTTGAATGTGAGGGAGAGTCACACCTCATCATCATGTCTACTCTTTGCACTCATCACAACTTTTCACAATTGCCACCTTTCGAAATAGTCAAAACCCTTCCTTATTTTTATCGTTTACGAGTGTTACAAGTTTTCATAACTTTGCCTTTTGAAGGAGTGAATTCTTTATTTTTTTTTCTTATTCTTTTTTCTCTTGCATTAATTCTTAGAGGACTTGTATTGTCTCAGCTCACCGCTTCTTGAACCCCAACTTGAGAATATGTAAGACCAAGGTAAGACAGGTTGGGCATTTAGCTGATTCATGTGATATCTTTGAGTTAACAAAAAAATAAAATTGAGTCACCACTTTTCATTGTTGCATTTGTGAATAATATAGTATACCGCAGATTGATTTTACTTGAATGTCCTAAAATGAAACTGTCAATGTAGGGGAGAGTCACACCTTTTTATCATGTGTTTCCTTTGCAATCGTCACAACTTTTCACAATTGCCACCCATCCAAATAGTCACAACCCTTAACAATTTCTATCATTTGTGAGTGTCGAAGAATTCTATTCTTTATTTTCTTCTTATCCATTTCTCTCTTCGATTATTTTATAAAGAGCTAGTCTTGCCTTAGCTCACCTATGCTTGTACCCCAACTTGATAATATGTAAGATCAAGGTAAGACAAGTTTGAACACTGGGTTGAGTTAAGGAGATACCTTTGAGTTATTAAAAAAAATAACTTTTTGAATAATATGTTATACCTTACATTCAGTTCACTTGAATCTCTTAAATTGAAACTTTCTCCCCTTTGTATCTTCTAATGTGGGGGAGAGTCCCATCTTTTTATCATGTCCGCTCATTGGAATCATCACAATGTTTCACAATTGCCACCCTTTAAAAGAGTCGCAACCCTTCACTATTTCTGTCATTTGCGAGTGTCACAATCTTTTATAACTTTGGCTTATTTCATATCTTTCACTTATTTTTTTTCTTATTCTTTTTTTCTCTTCTATTAACTTTTAGAGGACTAGTCTTGCTTCAACTCACCCCTTCATGAACCCCTACTTGGGAATATGTAAGACCAAGATAAGGCAAGTTGCGCTCTGAGCTGAGTTGCACTAATACCTTAACAAAAATAATAATTGAGTCACCCTTTTTCATTGTTGTCTTTGTGAATTAAATTTTATATGTCACATTGATTTCACTTGATTGTCCTAAAATGAAATGTTCTCTTTATATCTTCAATTGTGGGGTAGAGTCAAACCTCTTCATCATATATGCTGTTTGCAATCATCACAACCTTTCACAATTGTCACCGTTTGAAAAAGTCACTATTTTTTTTCTTTTGTGAGTGTCATAATTTTTCATAACTTTGTATTTTGAAAGAGTCTATTCCTTATTTTTTTTTCTTATTTCTTTTTGTCTTGCATTAATTTTTAGCTAGATAGTCTTGTCTCAGCTCAACCTTTCTCGAACCCCAACTTGACAATATGTAAACCAATATAGGGTAGGTTGAACACTGAGCTATAAGTCACAGAGTTGCCTTTGAGTTAAGAAAAAAATAAAATTGTGTCACCACTTTTCATTGTTGCCTTTGTGAATAATATATTATACCCCATATTGATTTCACTTGAATATTCTAAAATGAAACCCTCTCCCTTTTATATCTTCTAATGCGGGGAGAGTCACGTCTATTCATTGTGTCCGTTTTTTGTAATCTTCATAACTGTTCATAATTGCCAAACTTCGAAAAAGTCACAACCATTTACCATTTCTGTCTTTGTGAGTGTGACAACCTTTCATAACTTTGCCTTTTGAAAGTGTCATTTAATTTTTTCTTATTCTTTTTTCTCTTCCATTAATATTTAGAGGATTAGTCTTGTCTTACGTAACCCCTTCATGAACCCCAACTTGGCAATATGTAAGTCTAAGATAAGAAAGGTTGGACATTGCACTGAGTGGTAGGGATACTTCCGATTTAAACAAAATTGAGTCACCACTTTTCATTGTTGCCTTTGTGAACAATATATTATACCTCGCATTGATTTCACTTTTATGTCCTAATTTGAAATAGTCACAACCCTTCAACATTTTTGTTGTTTTCGAGTGTCGCATGTTAAATTTTAATTTAATCAGATCTAAACTAAATCAGAAAAGTGAATTTAAACAAATCAGAATAAGAGACACAACATAATTTACCCTGGGAAACCTCTAGGAGGAAAAACCCAACATTTAGATCCAATTAATTTTGCTTCTCAAACTGACTCACAATAACATCATAGTAGATTTGCTGAGGATCCCCGATCCACGAAGAAAATCAAATGTAGTAGACTGTTTCAAATAATAGCCCAGATTTAACTCGTCAAGCGAATCTTTGCCTTGTGAATGGATGCCTAGATGTGTATGTTTTTGCCAAGATAGATTCACCATTAATTTGTTGTAAATACAAATCATATCCTAGATCAGGTCTCCATGAATTTGTTGTGTCTATGTAGTCCAAATCAAATCACAATGCATATCCACTGTTTAGAGCAGATCACAATATATATGTTGCTGGAGCAGATTTGTATTCGTTTTTGGAGCAGATCGCAATATGTATGTCTAAATCAAATTGCACATGCCAAAATTTCATGCACTAACTCAGAGTCTTGAATTTGCTGTTTAGAATCACACCATGGAATCATGACCTTTGCTGTTTGAATGAGATCAATTGGTAGCTAGAAGAAATTCGCTATTTAGCAGATATGATCTGCAACTGTAGTGTTTTTTTTGCAATACACAAAATCCTCATATATATGAGGTAGAAATATTTACAAGGCAAGGTTGGTTTCCAAGGCCGACCTTGAAATATTGAAACTTGGCGCCAAAAATTTGGGCCTATTAATTATTTAAATCTCCAATTAAGTCACAATAAATTATTTATTTAATTCTCCCAATTAAATAAATAATTAATCCATCCATAGATAATAGTATTTAATTCCCCCATTGAAATAATTAATTTATTATTTTAATTATCCTTGTTGAGTTTAGAATCGTTGCAAATGTAACAACACTGCCGTAAAAGTATGTGTTTTCCAAATGCATCAATCTCTTGAATATATACATTGTAAAGACAAGAAGAGAATGGGACATGTCTATTTATAATCTAATTTAATAATTAACTATATATTCATTATAATAATAAATAAATGATTAACATTATATACATATATCTATATATATTAATACAAATGATATCAATTATTATATATATATATAAATCATTTCTCATAATTTATTATATATAATTAGTTTTATCTGACCGATGCTACATACATCAACACTCCCTTTTAGATAGGGAAGATAAAATCATATATCACATTTCTGGTGATAAGAAATCTCATATATCTCGTGAAAGCAAATATCACATACCACGTGATGCTCATTTAATATATCACCTAACATCTGGTATGAGGAATCACCTAACACGCGATACCGAGTTTTACATATCACCTAACATGTGATATGAGGAATCACCTGACACATGATACCCTGTTTTACGTATCACCTAACATATGATACGAGGAATCACCTAACATGTGATACCTAGTTTTACATATCACCTAAGACGTGATACCTGATTTTACATATCACCTAACATTTGATATGAGGAATCACCTAACATGTGATACCTAGTTATACATATCACCTAACATGTGATATGAGGAATCACCTAACACGTGATACCTAATTTTACATATCACCTTAGATCGTAATATGAGGAATCATCTAAGAACATGATACCTAGTTTTCACATCACCTTAGATCATGATACCTGATTTTCATATTACCTCAGATCGTGATACAAGGATATAGTTTATTTGAGAACATTACATTCCCCTTACATATAACCCTATTATGGTATGTGCACTGACATATCAAAAGTCTACCATAACGAATCTCCATTACAAGATCGTCACCTTGTAACATCAAATACAAGTGTTCATTATCTAAGAGATCGTCACCTCTCAGAAATGTACACAGGATGGATGAGCCCATATAAAGTCACACATCTGACAAAAGAAGTTTACACATAAAAACATCTTTATTAGTACAAATCAAAATTTTATATTTCAACCATACCTAGATTCTTCCTGAAGTGATCAACTTTCACCTTGGGGAGTGGTTTGGTAAGAATATTTGTTGTTTGATCGCTTGTATTAATATACTCCAACTGGATCACATTCCTTCCTACCATGTCTCTTATATAGTGATAAGGAATCTCTATAAGATAAAAATAATGGATCACTGATGCTAAAATTCCATTCGAAGAATCACAGTCCTCTAACAACTGATCACTAAGGAACCCATCTTGACATGGTCAGCTCCCTCTGAATCAAGATTCTCGAATGTCCACAGATGCAGATCCTTTAGTTGCTCCCTCTGAAGCTCAAGATTGTGCACCAACCTCCTGACCTCTTTTCTCAAGGTTGTCTATAATGGATTATCAGATTCCCTCTGAATCTGATATCAACTCTCAACTTAGTTCCATAACTGTAGGCATTAAGTTCTTTGTCCCTTGAATGCAATCTTGTATGCTTCTAGATTTGTCCTTAATGCACTTCAAAGATAGATTACAATTAGTTCATAAAACTAAACTATCCCGAAGGAAAATATCAATTATAGAAGTATAAAAGATTTACTATCCCAATCTTATGGCATGAATTAATGACTCAAAATTTATAAACATTATTCAAGGGTAGAAATACTTCTCTTATTGTCAAATATTACTACCCTGAGGCAATTTCTTCCACCAACTTGAATTATTATTGTGATCCTCCCGAAGCTAAATTGAACACTCCCTCTTAGCTTGGGAGGAATCCCTTTTGATAACTTCTGGTTTGTCCTCCCGACGCTAAAACCAATACTCTCTCTTAGGTAAGGAGGGTCTTCTCAGATATTTATAGAGTAACGTCCACCATAGCTACTCCTAGAGGGTGGAAGAAGGGTTTTCACCTCAAACTTCTCTCTCACAGAGAAGAACTCATTAACAAGGGATTGCACTTCAAACTTCTCCTTCATGAAGAAGAACTCACTAAGAAAATCCTCATGATGATATGTTTCCCTCTGAAGCTCTAAGCACTAACATCAACTTCCCGACCTTCTTTTCCAAGGTTGCCTCTATAGATTTGTTAGATTCCCTCTCTATATATATTGTAGATAAAACTAATGTTGCCAGAAGCCACTTACTCATGCATAGAAGTGTGAAACATAACTGCGCTTAGAACAAGGATCTAGATGCTATTATCTCCAACTAGGAACATAGTCCACGTCCTAGACAGCTCACATTAGGCCCAAGAACGCATGGATTTGATGTGAGAACTGATGAAGATTCTCTATGAATTAATGCACAGGCATCTATTTACATTTCAAACCAAGACTTCATCCCTTTTTCGAGGCACTCACGAGAAATATTATTATTATCTTCTAAAGTTCAACAAATAAATTCAATTGCATTCATGTCCGAGCCATGCTATAGAATTCATTTTGCATACGACAATACTTAAAGTCTCGACCCATTTATCAAGCCCCAAAACTATTAAAGCTCACATCAATACTTTAGAAGAAGTATATGGCAAGTATTTTACAAGAAACTTAATTTCCAACAACAATGGAAATATTTTCCTTAACAATAAAATCACTACCCATTACCTTGAACATAAGATAATTGTATTTCTTCACATAAGCCATGGCCAAATCCATATTTTCTATAATAATAATTAAGGAAGTCGTCCAAAGTCTTGAAACTCCTCTACTTGCTATCTTACCTCATTGATTGAGGTTAGTCATCTTGATGAGTCATCGATGACTAATCCCTTTCCTCTATTTTCTTGTCCATTCTGCTTTCAAATGAAGTGGCCATCAAACATTCAGAAGCATTATGCATAGAACAGAGCTTTCATCTACTTTCTATTGCTCATCCAACAAAGCCCAAAGAAAATGGAGTTATAACAAAACCAAACGCTACGATCTCTCATGATTTGCGCCTACACACTTGACTCATTGGAAACATTTCATCTAAATTTCCACAAAACATGTAAGGAATTTTGAATTTGCCGATTCATGAAAAATTGTCATTGAAGCTTCATTGACAAGCATTTTAGATGCACATGTATCATGAATCTTGTGTGTTATACCTTGGTGCAGTCCCATAGTATGTTCCAATGCCCTCAATCACAGGTAACAATGGATGTTAGAAATGAGTGTGGAGATTTCCCTAACACTTATTAATGTGTATTTACTGTGCCTTGCATCTTAGATTTCCTCATTTAATATGCATGACTATCCATCATTCCATATCGCTACAATCATTTCAAATAGACTCAGAAGTCCTCAAACATGCGAGGATCTGTACCATCTCAATTCTAATGTCTACTATCTTCTAACTCCCAAAAACTGCCCCCTAAACTACAACCAAACAACTACATTTATACAAGAGTCTACCGAACTGAGTTGGCCTTCAGATCTACAATCAACGGAAGGAATAGTTAGATCTAGAACCACAGGCCTCCCAATGAAAGATTCCATGATTAAATCTGCGACCCATAATAAATGCACAAGTCGGCCCAATAGGAACTAAAAAATAAACTACTCGGCAAACAAGGACGACCAAGCAACACACAAGCAACGTTGAGCACCACTGAAACAACCGACCGCCCAGGAGATGACCGACCACACTCGGTAACTAAAGGAAACCGACCAACTACCGACCAACTTGGCCAAAGAAGAAACCGAGCAATACATAAAACTTCATACATATTTTTGGTGACATAGGATTGCCAAGGACCCAAGATGCTCCTTCATCATCAATGCTTTAGCGATCACATCACAACTAGATGAATGTCAATTTAGCTCAGAAAATAACTGACGCAGTAGAGGTAAGGAGGATCCAATTAAGGATAGTCCAAACATGCAGCCAAACACCACAATGTGGAATAACTCAACAAGACAATGTTTTCAATTGAATTTTCATTAACATGGCCGACTGTAAGGCTTTCCGGGTTAGGGCCAAATACAATCAAAAGTATTTCTACAATCTCTCAGCTAGTCCAGCTCTTAATCAATCAGCAATTGATGGAAACACTAAGACAGATCTGAACTTGAGCTCGCAAGCCTCTAAGCAATCTCCTTGTCTCCAAGCATGCAAACTACTAGCTCTGCTATTACAACTATCTAATAACAATCTGATCTTCAAGATCTTGCAGGATCCAATTCTAATCTTCTATCGTCCCACTGACTTACCCTTAAACATCTACCCAAGCACTCCTTAAATATATTTCCTCGACTACAAGTCGGCTGTAAGAAATAATTAACTCCTAAGCCAAGTCGGCTTCTACTACAAACAAATATTAAATGCAACAACAGTCAGCTCTCAAATAGCCTTACAAACATTTAATTCTCCATGTCGGTCTCTAGATCTACATAGGAGAATACAACAAAAGCTACCAACAATAAATGCACCAAGTCGGCCAACCAAATCTTCAAGAACTCCAGTCGGTAAACTATAACTACCGAGCACTAGGGAAACTACCGAGCACCAGTGAAACAACCGAGCACGCCAAGCATCACCAAGCATGCCAAGCATCGCCGAGCAAGCATGTCGACCGAGCACCACAGGCATCGCTGAGTACAAGTTCCACCGAGCGCCAGAGGTTTCGTCGAGTTCCTTCAGCGACCGAGCTTTCTTCAATCGCTGAGACCATCGGTTAAAGATGCAACCGAGTAACATAGAACCAATTCAACACACCACCATGCAGATTTGCCGAGTACCCTAGAATGCCCCTGCATCAGACACGCCAGGTTCGAAAGGATTTAGCACATAAACCCCGAATTGGTTCTTCACATACAAATCCTTCAACTCTTCACCTTGCATATTCTTCCACTTCAACTTCCTCTGTCTTTTCAAGTCTTTCCTTGATAACAACACAGACTTGTTCTCCATATTGATCAATCCTTTCAGAATTCTTCAACTCATCTCGGCTACCAAGGCTCAGGTTTCTCCTACCGAGTGTTATATCCAGTAAAGGCATTAGGGAAAGCTTCCTATTATTCTTCTCAATAGTAAATACATTCTTGACAAAATCATACATAGCTCTGCAATCATATTGCCAAGGTCTACCGAGCAATATATGACAACTATTCATCTCCACAATATCACACAACACTTCATCCTTATACTGGCCAATCTGAAAATCAACAAGACACTACTCCCTTACTTCTAGAGTATGAACATTTTGCAACTAGCCAATCCTATAAGGATAAGGATGTCTCATTCTCTTCAAACCAAGTTTCTGAACCATGTCCTCGGCTACAAGGTTATCAGTACTACCACTATCAACAATTACACCCAGTGTTCCAAGACTCGGACTCGCCTCGGACTCGAAAAGCTCAAAATGGACTCGGACTCGGACTCGGCAAATCAAAAAACCCATGAAATGCAAAGATTTTTAAGGATTTTAAGTTTTTTTCCTGCAATATTTAGTCAATTAACATCTAATACACAATAATTGAGATAAATAGAAACTCCTTTGCACACATACACAACTTTGCATAGATCACATAAGTAAAAATACGGATTTCTGAAGAAAACTAGTTAAAGTTACTGACACTGTTAAACCAAATAACATATAGAATTCTGAAATATAGTGTCACTGTCAAATGATAAATCAAAATGTCTACAATATTCATGGAATATGAAATCCATGGAATGAGAAGTTCAAAACATATATCAAAGATTCAAAATAAAGGCTCATAGCCTCATAGTAGCCTATGTCCTACGAGTATGCCTAAAATGACAAATGGAAGACTCTATAGCCATCCTCTCTCCCTGTGTCTGAGGCTGAACGGAAATAGGATCCTCAGTGACATGCTCATCGGAAACCTCCTCCTCCTCATCATCCTCCTCATCATCACCCTCCTCATAATCCTCATCATCAGACTCGGATCCACCACTGTCAGCCTCAGGGTCCTGCACTGGGTCTCCTCGTGCTCTAGCCTCCTCCTGTGCCATCGCTACTGCCTCTGCCTCTCGATCCACCTGATCAACCCACTCCAAGTCTCTATCACTGAAGACAGGATCATTCATCTCAGTGTTCCACTCTTCTTGTGGATCAATGTTCTCTAATTGAATTGGAGATGTGTCAGTGCCCAAGATATGTTTGTGACGAAGGCGAAGGTTGTAGTGAACAAACACAAGATCATTCATCTTTTTCACGGCCAACCTGTTGCGCTTCTTGGAGTGTGTATGCTCAAACATACTCCAATTGCGTTCGCATCCTGAAGCACTAGATGGCTGGCTCAAGATACGAATGGCAATCTTTTGTAGATTTGGCACCTTAGTACCAAACATCTCCCACCATACATCTGAAACAAGAAAATTTGAAATCAGTTCTATAACTTTAACTTTATCAATCTAGATTCTAAAGTGGTAAACCGTAATAGAATTAGAAATTAGAAATTAGAATTTGGAATCATAGATTCTTACCAGGCATCAATGTAGTTCGATTTTTTTTGCATATCTCTTGTGCAAATAAGTCCCCTTGTGCTTTGGTGTACATCTCTACCTCACGGACTGTACTTGTGGAAATTGCATCATCAAGTGACATCCTGTCTATAACATCATAGAGGCCACTCCACACCTCCCCATCAGCCTTGAAACTTGGGCTGAATTGGTATGCTGGATTAAGGAAGTAGGCAGCTGCATGTATAGGCCTGTGAAGTAGATTGTGCCATCGCCTATCAATAACATCCCATAGGGGACCATATCTATCTTGATTTCTTGCATAAAAGGATCGAATGGCCTCTTTCACCCTATCCATGCCCTCATAAATGTATCCCATTGAGGGCTTCTCTCCATCAGCAACCTGTAGGAGAACAACAAGAGGTCGTACAAGCTGCAATAAATGAAGTTGAACAATGAACATAAAGTTATAAACAAGTGTTTAACAAAAAATAATGATATGAAAGGGAATTGGAAATGAGGACAAAAAGGAAAATTACATCAACAATCTCTTTGGCCGGTTGCCAAAAGTTTCTCTCATCAAAAAGCATGTGAACCATGGCAGCCCCTACAGTGGTCTTTGCATATGATGATCTTGTCCACTCCTCACATACAAACATGCCTTTCATACCGGCCTTTGACTTGAGCATGGATTGCAACATGAGAAAATTTGTTGCAAATCTAGTGACCCCTGGACGAGACAACTCTTTTTGCTTTGTGTGTTGCCTCATAAGGTTGAGGACCCAAGTATGATTATATATATACTTGCAAATATTTCTTCCTATGTCTACACATGTTTTGATCCAAGGAAGTTTGCTAAGGTCCTCCAACATGAGGTCAATGCAATGAGCGGCACAAGGGGTCCAAAATATGTGAGGGTGCCTCTCCATAAGAAGTTTACCTACAAAAAAAATAAACAAATTAAAAAAAAGACTTAAAGCAAGAGAAGTAAGACATAGAAATTAAAAATTAAAATAATTTAAAATTTTACCTGCTGCAACATAATTTGCTGCATTATCTGTGCATATTTGCACCACATTCTCCTCACCAACCTCCTTCAACACTCCCTCTATCACCTCACAAAGATACTCAGCATTTTTTGTCTTCCCCGAGGCATCAATGGATTTCAAAAACATTGTACCACCTGAGAAAAAATAAAACAATTTAGTAGTAGTACTTACTACTATGATCAATGATCAATCTAATTCATAATTTCATAACTTAAGTCTTATAGCTTAAAAACTTAACATACCTGATGAGGAGACAAGGAAATTCAGAAGTGTCCTATTTCTTCTATCAGTCCAACCATCTGTCATGATGGTGCAACCCTTTGCCTTCCATACCTTACGTTGCTCCTCAATTTCAACTTGTACATCAGCAACTCGTTGGGACAAAATAGGACCTCTTAGCTCCTCATCATTAGGGGCTTTGAACCCCGCACCACAAACAGTAACAGCATCTATGGCAATTTGCCAATATGGAGACCTAAAAGCAATTAAATAAATAAATTAAAAAGAAGACCTAAAGCAAGAGAAGTAAGACATAGAAATTAAAAATTAAAATTATATATTAATAAGTACCTTGCTGCATTGAATGGAAGGTTGTTGTAGAAGAAAAAATCTCCAAGTGCTAGTTTTGCTTTGTCATGCATCTCCTTATTCCAATTCATGCCCTCAAGCGATGGTTGTGCACCAGGAGTTGTGCGTGGAGCAAAGATGGAATCAAGTGTGGATGGTTTCTTACGAACCCGACCCCCAATGCTCACACTCGCAGATGCAGAAGTAGTACTAGTAGTACTAGTGCCAATAGGAGTCCTAGCATGTGTCCTTGAAGAGCCCTATGTAGCTAAGGCTGCCATTTCTTCTGCTTGTTTCTTCTGTAATTCTTCTCTTCAGCTGCCTCTAAAATAGCTATCATCCTGCGTTTGACATCTTCGGGAACCAGTAAACATGCTTTGGCATCCCGCTTTGGTATATGTGCAAGATGATATTTCAGCCTATTAATGCCTCCCCCATTATATGTTACCTTACAATGCCAACATGTAACAACTCCTTTTTTATGGCCAGGGATGGCATGTAACCAAGCCTCATCCCTTGCTACGGCACGAGGGTCTGCATCCGGGTTTGTTTTAGGCATACTTCCACTTCCACTACCCTCAGTCTGAGACATGATGACTGGTGGCAGCTGCAATATATCATAAATAAAACAAAATAAGCATTTACAAGACTACAATATATATTATAGAAACTGAAAATCAATTTTATGGTTTACCAACACTAGAAATGTAAAATTGTAATTTGTAAATACTAAATACTAAACAAAATGGAAACAAAAAAAGATTCATGAATGCAAAAAAAAAATACAAAACAACAAAAAGAAAGTAACATACCTCTTGGAATTTGCTCTAGAAATGGAAATGCAAATCAACTTTGTAGAAGCCTCCTCCAAATGTGTCTTTCAACTCCTCTCAATGCTTACATGCAAGCTACAAAGTGTAACAAAGTTGAACAAACAATCAGCAATTCTTCAATGAGAGCCAACTGGTTTTCTTCCTAAAACCCCAATCCTCTTCTCTCAAGCCTTTTTTCTCTTTTCTTTCCTTATGCAAGTGATAGAATGACCTTTTTAGGTCAAAGACATATTATAACATGCATAACAAACCAAAAAAACAAAACAAAATAATTAAAAAGTGCTTTTTTAAAGCGCTGAAAAGCGCTCACTGCCGGCAGAGTCCAGGCATCGGGACTCGCCGAGTCTGGCGAGTCCATGGACTCTGCAGGACTCGGCGAGTCCATGCCTGACTCGGCCGAGTCCGAGTCCAGAGGCAGCCAGAATCGGCTGGCCTGACTCTGGCTCGGACTCGCCGAGTCAGGCATGGACTCGCCGAGTCCTGGAACGCTGATTACATCACAAAGTTTACCTCCAGACTTGCACCGAGTTTTGAACAAGTTACTCCCCTGACAAGGTTCCTCCTTTGCACCGAGCAATGTTCTCTGAACCGGCAAGTTCTTAGATTTAGGTTCATTCTAAATGTTCTCATTTACCACAGCAGTCCTTCAGTCACCAAACTTCCTCTATGTACACTCAAAAGATCGATGTCCTTCTTGACCACAATTATAACAAGTACCCTTAAAGATAATCCTACCTGTCTTCATTTTCAATTCCACAGGTTTCGGTTCATCTTCAGCAGTCGATTTATCCTTCACCGAGTGATCAGGCTTCTTCCCTCGGGGATTACTATGTTGTCTTCTTTTCAACTTATCTTCTGCCTTCAGAGCATACTGATTAGCATCTTCAATCGAAACAATCTTCAACATACCAAGCTCATCCTGACTATTGAATCTCAAACCATTCACATACCGAGCTACCTTTTCTTTACCAAGTTCTCTGTCCAGACCGAATAGTTAATTTATAGAACTCCTCGGTATAGTCCTCCACAGTCAAATCTTTTTTCTTCAGATTCTGCAACTTCTTAAACAAGTTAAGCTCATAGTTGGCAGGTATGAACTTAGCTTTCAATTTAGTCACCATCAACCTCCACCGATTGATCTTCATTTCACCTTCAACTTCTTTATCTCTTTGTAATTCTTTCCACCAAAGAGCAGCATGTCCTTTCAACTTAGTTTGTGCCAATCTTACTCTAAGAGGATCTTTAATTTCTTCAAGCTCAAAGAAGTCTTCTAATTCACCAATTCAATCAATCAAATCCTCGGGTCTCAAAGTACTAGAGAAAGTAGAAACTTCCATTTGGTAACTAGTACTTAACCGAGCTCCAGATCTATGTAACCGACCAGTTCTGTCTTCACGAGATCTATCTCTTTGGTCATCTCCACTAGATCCAGTAGCTTCAAAGTCTTCAACAGCTTCCTTATAACCATCTTCAGTACCAAGATTCATTGGCGTGCCAGCAATAGCCCTCATGACCTCAACGATCATGTCATTCTTCATCAATTCCATCTCAGATCTGACATCAACTTTAACCTTGTATGTAATCGTCGATTCCACAACATCACAGAGATCTGCAATTGCTCTAGGGTCCAATCTTCTCGGAGGCATCCTTCAAGATCTTGGAAAACCCAAAACAATAAATCACCAACAAGGTCCTAGTCCAAACAACCTCAACTCGGAGATTGGTTTACACACTTAAGAACTTCAAGCTCTGATACCACCTGATGTAGTACAGGTAAGGAGGATCCAATTAAGGACAGTCCAAACATGCATCCAAACACCACAATGCAGAATAACACAACAAGACAATGTTTTCAACTGAATTTTCATTAACATGCCCAGCTGTAATGCCTTCTCGGTTAGGACCAAATACAATCAAAAGTATTTTTGCAATCTCTCAGCTAGTCCAGCTCTGAATCAGTCAACAATTGATGGAAACACTAAGGCAGATCTGAACTTGAGCTCACAAGCCTCCAAGCAATCTCCTTGTCTCCAAGCATGCAAACCACTAGCTCTGCTACTACAACTATCAGATAACAATCTGATCTTCAAGATCTCGCACGATCCAGATGTAATCTTCTATCTTCTCATTGACTTACCCTTAAACATCTACCCAAGCACTCTTTAAATATATTTCCTCAACCACAAGTCGGCTGGAAGAAATAATTAACTCCTAAGCCAAGTCGGCTTCTACTACGAACAAATATTAAATGCAACAACAGTCGGCTCTCATAGAGCCTTACAAATATTTAATTCTCCATGTCAGCCTCTAGATCTACATAGGAGAATACAACAAAAGCTACCAACAATAAATGCACCAAGTCGGCCAACCAAATCTTCAAGAACTCTAGTCGGTAAACTAGAACTACCGAGCACTAGAGAAGCTACCGAGCACCAGTGAAACAATTGAACACGCCAAGCATCACCGAGCAACATAGGCATCGCCGAGCAAACACGTCGACTGAGCACCACAGGCATCGTCGAGTACAAGATCCACCGAGCGCCAGAGGTTTCATCGAGTTCCTTCAACGACCGAGCTTCCTTCAGTAACCGTGACCGTCTGTTAAAGCTGCAACTGAGTAACACAACCAATTCAACACACCACCATGCAGATTTGCCGAGTACCCTAGAATGCCCTAGCATCAATAACTTTCATCATGGAAATTCAGTTCAATCGTTGATATGTCCTAAAAGGCAAATTAGTTGGTAATGTCATGCCCCCTTCTTGAAATAGGATTAAATAATAAACAATAATAATTAAATTTAAAAAATAAAAGAAGAAAATTAAAAAAATAATTAAAATTTAGTTAAGTTAAACAAATGGTTAAAAGGCGTGAATGGAAAAGTCATGTCTCCCTCAAACATGAGGTATAAAAGGAAGAGAAGAGAAGTTCATTTCAGAGGGAAATGGAAGGAGGAAGAAAGAGGGTGCATAGGAATCAACGAAGGATTAAGGGAAGAAGGAAGGAAAGGGAAGAAAATAAGGAAGTGACTCTTTTGAAAGACGAAGGGTCTTGACTCTTTCAAAAGGTGGTGATTGTGAAAGGGTGTGACCCTTCCTCACAAAAGATAATAAGGGGAAGAAGGATCAAATGGAATGGAGGGAAGGGAGTAGAGTCTTAGAATAATATAATGTTTCTTGAATGGTCATCTTAGTTTGTTTAGGCAGTTTCTATTTTTGACTTTTGTTTACGTTTATTTCTTTTAGAAACATTGGAATGTAGTTGCCTATATATTGTAAGTCCTTTTTCGTTATTGAATATACAATTACCATTTCATGGTATCAAAGCGGGTTGATGGGAGGTTCTTTAGGGTTTGATGATTTGTTTTATAAAAATTCGAACCTTCGTGAAATCTTTTTCTAGATTGTTTTTTTGATTTTTATGAAAAAATCGTCAAGTGCATTTATGAGGGTTTTCGTGAAGACAAGTTGTCTGCAAATCATGTCTTTTAAAGCCCGCGATTTCTTCTAGTGTTCCGTTCATCGTTTTGAGGGTTGAAGATCGAGGGTTTTTTCTGAAGAAACACGTCTATCTTTTCTGAAAATCGCAATGTCTATTTGTAAATCGTGCTATTAGGGTTTAAAGAAAATGACAATTTTTTTCCTCATTTTCTAAGTATTGCGTTTGTTCGAAGGTTTCCTAAAGGCTTTTTGTGCTGATTTTTAGCTGATTATGACCTGATTGAGGGTTTTTGGTCCCATCTAAGGGTGCTGAGCTCGTTTTAGTGCTGTGATTGCATATTTTAGCGCTGCAACTACTGGTTTCTTTGACACATCTGTTGTTCTTGTGTTTTTTTTTCATGCACCTTTGCAACAGTTTTTTGGGTCACATAAAGAGGTTTGGATGCATTGTGAACAAGATGATTTTTGTCCTATTTTTTGGGCGCTGCCCCTGATTTGAGTTTGTAGTACTTGGTGGAGTGTCTTTTCACATTTTTTTCAAGAAAAAAATGTGGTGTTTTTCTTAAGTAGCACCTAGGGTTTTGCACGATTTTTCCTTTGCTCTTTTTGGTGATCTTAGACCTTCGTCTAGGGTTTTTTGGCTTGTGGGTATTCATGCCATATGCGATGAACATTTTTCTGGTTTTCTCCCCCCAAAAAATTCATGGTGGGTTGCATTTCGATTTTCAAAATGGTGGGATTTTGTTTTGTGCATGTTTTTTTCCACTAAAATTTGAAGAGGGGAGGGGTGAGTCAGCACCCACTAAAATGGTGCTGAGAGGGGAGGGGTGAATCAGCACCCACTAAAATTTGAAGACAATCAGATATAATCTAACTAAAACTGCATGTAGAACAGATTCTATCATAGAGATAACTATCACAAGATCAAAGCAGTAGAGAACACCAAATGTATCACGTGGAAACCCAAACAGGAGAAAAGCACGGTGTGAGTAGATCTCACAATTTTTGCAATCTTTTGACGTGCGCCCTGTTAGTAGCCTTCCTTGTTAAAGGATTAAAAACGCATTGTTAGATGCAACCTTGTTAAGGGATTTAAGAAATAAGGCCTGTTAAAGCATGCCTTGTTAGAGGACTTTAGAGCATCTACTCGACGTCACCTTGTCAAAGGATTTAACACAAGCAACCCGTTACGTTAATGTCCGCCCAAATATTGGGATTTTTGCTATTGCAATTGTCAGAGCGCAATAGAGGGTTTGATCTTTTTGAAATGACTTTGCTGAGCTTGATAAGATCGCTGTGTTCATCAACTGAGAGTCATCACCAGACACCACAGATATGCTCTCTCAAGATTGTTGTGTTTCCTTGCACACTCTCCTCTTCTTCTTCTTCTTCTTTTCTTCACCTTTTCGTAGCTTTGCTCAGCGTACAAGTTCACTCTTTTTCACACTTTCTTTGAAGAATAAATAGACTTCCTTCTCTTCCCGCTTTTTGCATGTGCAACCTTCGTAAAGATCTCCTTTGGATCCATCATCCAGTTGAGTTTCAGTTTAGAGAAGAAACATCAGATGCATGCCATATGCTTTTTTTGTTTTGTAAAGGAAATGACAAATTCGTATCGCACACTTCCTTAACTTGAGATTCCGCCATGTTTTAATGCCTTAATTTTCGGTATTCAATCCTTCAATTGTGTCTTGTACCGATCTTTGACATAACACACAAAGCTTGGTCGAAGAGTCAGTTACCACTTTGTCAACTGTGACTTTCACTGGTTCATCATTCTCGATGATATCTGACTGGTTAGAGAGGATCGGTTTGCATCCTTAGGTAGTGTACAGGTCTTTGTTTTCACTTGACACTCTTCCTTTTTGTCTATACCAGTTTTGTTCCTCGGTTTCGGTTATATACTTTTACCGGTCATTTCTTCGGTTCTTCGGTTAGTGACTTCACCGGTCACAATACTTCTTCCATCAGTTTCCTTTCCTTTCTCTCTGTTGACTGCAACTCTTTTGTTTTCTATTATTGTCACTTGTTCCCTATTTGAACAATGTTAGCTTAAGACAACAATGACATCACCACACATCAATGACAACACCACTTTTCCATATACCGTTTACATCCTTACCGGTTAATGCCAACAATCTCCCCCTTTGGCATTGATGACAAACACCTTAGCGGTCTACGTTCATTATCGGTTATAATCTCCCCCTTTGACAATAATGCCAAAGGCTAGTCAAATGTCTACATTTTATGAAGTCTGCACCTCCTTAGAGTTGCAGTCCTTTGTCACCAATCCAATAAAGATGAGGCTGATTCCTCTATTGAAGCTCGATGGATTGATGATAACCTCTGTCCTTTTACTGAAGATCAAGAAGGGGAACTACCCCTAATTTACCTCTGAGATACTCAAAGGTGCTCTTCGGTAAAGGCTTTGTGAATATATCAACAACCTGTTCTTTTGTGGGAACATATTCCAACTTTACTTCTTTATTCTACACCTGCTCTCTCAAATAATGATACTTTATAGCTCTGTGCTTTGTTTTTGAGTGCATGATAGGATTCTTGGATATATTGATTGCACTCGTGCTGTCACAGAATATTGCAATTGGTTTAGGTACATGTTCTTGGATTCCTTCCAATATCTGTTTTATCCAGATTACCTATGTGCAATTAATTGCCGCAACAACATACTCAGCTTTTGCTATGGATTGTGAAATGCTTTTTTGCTTCTTACTTGTCCATGACACAATCCTTTCTCCAAGAGAGAATGCACTTCCACTTGTGCTCTTTCTGTCATCAATGTTACCGGCCCAGTCTACATCGGTGAACACTTTTATCTTGAAACCTCCTTTCTGAGGAAACCATAGACCATATTCCTCAGTACCCTTTAGATATCTGAAGATTCTCTTAATTGCTATTAAATGTGTCTCTTTTGGGTTTGTAGAGAATCTGGCCACAATACCTACTGTATGTGCAATATTAGGTCTGTTGTGCACAACATACTGTAATTTGGCAATCATTGATCGGTACAATGTCTCATTGACTTCTTTAGCATCATCCTCCTTTGATAACTTGTAGTTGGTTATTATTGGTGTGCCAACCGGTCTGGATTTTTCTAGCCCAAATGATTTAAGAATTTCCTTAATATACTTGGACTGAGATATGAAAATACCTTCTTTGAGTTGATGGACTTGCAGACCAATGAAGAATTTTATAGCTCCAATCATGGACATTTCAATTTCTTTCTTCATCTCTTTAGCGAAGTCTTTGCTCATTTTGTCATCTTCAAAGATGATATCATCCACAAATATTTTAGCAATCGGGTTCCCTTCTTTACCAGTCTTGAGATACATATTACTGTTATTTCCTGTTCTCGTGAATCCTATGGTCCGGAGGTATGAGTGTAAGCTTTCATACCAAGCCCTTGGGGCTTGTTTTAGCCCATAGAGAGCCTTCTTCAATTTGCAAACCATATGATTTTCCTTTGTGGATGAGAAGCCCTCCGACTGTTCTATATACACTTCCTCCTCCAATATACCATTCAGAAATGCAGATTTTACATCCATCTGGTATACTTTAAACCTTTTATGGGCAGCATAAGCAACTAGAATTCTTATTCCTTCTAGTCTTGCTACAGGTGCAAAGGTTTCGCCATAATCTAGTCCTGCTTCCTGTGCATATCCTTTGAAGACTAGCCTTGCCTTGTTCCTCACCATCTTTCCTTCTTCGTTCAGCTTGTTTTTGAACACCAACTTGGTGCCTATAACATTTGTCCTCAAGTTTGGGAACAAGAGTCCATGTTTCATTCTTTTCTATTTGCTCAAGCTCCTCTTCCATTGCCTTAACCTAGTTGTTATCCTCTAGAGCTTCTCTGGTAGTTTTAGGCTCTATACTTTCTCTAGCCTTTCTCCTGGTTAGAATGTTAGCACGTTTGTCATCAATAATGTTATCAATGGAGTGATATGTGACATACCTTGGTAGAACTGGTCGGTGGTCCCAGTTTTCATTTTCCAGTTGAGCAATATTTCTAGCGAGATGATGAACTTCTTGTTCATCTTTAATCGGTCTTATGTTTTGATCCCTTCCCGACTCATGCACATTACCCTGTTCCAAGGGTCTGTTTACGTATTCTTCTTCATTAGCAAAATTTATTTTACTGAATTCTAAATGATCATTAACATCATGATCCTGGTGACTGATGCATTAATTATGATTGTTCTTTTCCCTTGGTTTTGAATACTCATCTATCTTTACATTTGCACTTTCCACTATTTTTCTTGTCCTCTTATTCAGACACCGGTAGGCTGAGTAACCCAAAAATATGCCCACATCACTCTTTGGCTCAAACTTGCCAAAGTAAACATCTCTTTTGATCTAACAGTTGCTACCAAAAATCTGAAATAGCTTACATTGGGGGTATGACCAAACCATAACTCATATGGAGTTTTACCGGTTCCTTTCGTAACTTGAACCCGGTTCAGTGTATAAACATTGGTGCTGATTGCTTCTCTCCAGATGGGGTAGATCCTTTTGAATCATCAGAGTTCTTGCACAGTCTATTAGAGTCCTATTTCTTCTTTCAACAACTCCATTTTGTTGAGGGGTTCTCGGTGCAAACATTTGCCTTTTTATCCCCCGTTCTTCCCAGTAGTTAGTAAACTCTTGAGAGGTGTACTCACCTTCTTTGTTTGACCTTAGACACTTCAAGCTTTTACCAGTCTCCTCCACTCGGTCCTTATAGATTTTAAACATGTGAAAGGTTTTTGATTTCTCCTTAAGGAAGAGTGTCCCTATCATCCTTGAAAAATCATCTACAAAGAGCATGAAATATGTGTCTCCATAGTAGCTCTTCGTTTTCATTGGTCCACTTGTTGTTGAAGCTTGTACCTATCAGTTTGTCTAACTGACATTCTTTACACATAGCCCTATCAGGCTTTGTAATATCAGGAAGCCCTCCGATTGACTTCTTACTTACTTTGACAATGCTATCAAAGTTTATGTGGCAGAGCCTTTTGTGCCACAACTAGCTATTGTCCTCATTTGCCATGAGTCAAGTTTTCTCTGTCTCCCCTTTTGTAGTAGCAATGAGGCAAGCCCCCTCGGTTGAGTTCAGGTAGAATAGGTTCCCTTTGCTCTATCTATTGGTGGTGACATGAGCTCCTGATTGATTCTTGACAATAAAAAAACCTTGCCCAAACTCCAACAAGTATCCTTTGTTGTTTAGTTGAGCCACACTCATTAGATTGTACATGAGTCCTACCCAGTACACATCTTTGCAGACAACTTCATTGCCAAGTGCTATTGAGCCTTTGCCTTTGATAGCACAGGGAGAATTGTTACCAAAAGTTACCTATCCACCATCATTTAGCTTCAGGCTGATGAACTTATTTTTGTCACCAGTCATGTGGTGAGTGCATCCACTGTTAATGATCCAGTCGTCACATTGAGATAAGTGCCATTTCACTTATCGCCGTGCTTTCTTCTTTAATTTCCACAAAGACAATTTTATCATCTCCTGATACTTCAGAGTCATTGTCCATGACACCTTGCTCAATAAGGTAGCACTCCTTTCCTTTGTTCCTGAATCGGTTGAACTTTTCTTTATTTTTATTTTCTGGACACCTGACAGCAATGTGTCCTATCTTATTGGAACAAAAGCACTTCAATGGAAGTTTCCCTTTGTACTTCTGTTTTCCTCTTGGAAATCTCTTGCGACGAGTGTTTCAAACTCATCCTGCTCTAGTTCTTCTGATAGTAGATTTTCAATGAAATTACCAGACTTACCAGTAGAACTATTACCGGTCTCTCTTCCTTTCTTGGTGGAAGCAATATTCACAGAAAACTTAAAAACACCATCTAACATGGGTAAGTTGTTATCATAATTGCTTAATTCAAAAGAAGTCAACTTACCGATAAGAGAGTCAAGGGTGACTTGAGATGTGCTCATTGATTTGAGCTCTTGTATGGCCGAGATCTTGATAGCATATTGTGGCCTTACCGCCCTCAGTATCTTGCTTATCACATCTTGTTCACTCAGTGTTCCTTTAGTGCTTTTGATGGAGTTCACCACTTCTTTTATTCTACTGCTGTAGTGGTCAATGTCTTTTCCTTCGTTCATCTTCTTGTCATCATATTTGCCTATGAGGCTTTCTACTTTTTCTCTTTGAACATGTGGGTCGCCTCTGTACACAATTTGAAGCTTTGCCCACATTTGGCAAGATGTAGTTAGATGTTCAATTTGTGCATAAGCATGGTCAAGGAGCATACTAGCTATCATATCCATTGCAGCTGTGTGTTCACTTCTGATCTTCAATTGATCAGTTGCCAAAGTACCGATGGGTTCACTGTAATCACTGATTACATGAGTCTATAACTGATCTCCGATGGTTTTCATATACAACTTCATTCTGCTGCACCATAAACTGAAGTTTTCCGTAGAAAACTTGGGTCCTTCCTTTCTCCTCATATGATCTATTCCTTGTTGCTGTTAAGCATCACAAAAAAGGAACTTGGCTCTGATACTAAATGATGGTCCCAACCGGTGCTGAGAGGGGAGGGGTGAATCAACTCCTCCTAAAATTTGAAGACAATATGATATAATCTAACTAAAACTGTATTCAAAACAGATTCTATCACAAAGATAACTATCACAAGATCAAAGCAGTAGAGAACACCATATGTATCATGTGGAAACCCAAAGTGGGAGAAAACCACGGTGTGAGTAGACCTCACAATGTTTGCGCTCTTCTGAAGTGCGTCTTGTTAGGAGCCTTCCTTGTTAAAGGATTACAAACGCATTGTTAGATGCGACTCGGTTAAGGGATTTAAGAAATAAGGCATGTTAAAGCCTGCCTTGTTAGAGGACTTTAGAACATCTACTCGATGTCACACGGTTAAGGGATTTAATACAACAGACTTGTTAATGTCCACCCAAATACTGAGATTTTTGCTATTGCAATTGTTAGAGAGCAATAGAGGGTTTGATCCTTTTAAGATGACTTTCTTGACCCTGATAAGATTGCTATGTCATCAAGTGAGAGTCATCATGAGGCACCACAGGTATGCTCTCTCCAGATTGTTGTGCTTCCTTGCACACTCTTCTCTTCTTCTTCTTCTCTTCTTCACCTTTTAGTAGCTTTTCTCAGCGTACAGGTTCACTCTATTTCTTCTTGGCAGAATGAAGGCAAATGATATTCTTCACAAGCTGAAGAATAAATAGACTTCCTGCTCTTCCCTCTTTTTGCATGTGTAACCTTCGTAAAGATCTCCTTTGGATCCATCTTCCAGTTGAGTTTTAGTTCAGAGAGAAAACATCAGATGCATGCCATATGCTTTTTCCGTTTTTTAATGGAAACGACAGATTTGTGTCGCATACTTTGCAGTATTATTTTGTTACTAGTACCCTCTTTGGGAATCACAAGTTCTACTATTGGTCAACACCCGACTTTCATTAAAAAAGCATGATTAAGAAACAACATAGGTCTAGGCAAGGCATTTATAATATTAAAGTAAAAAAGGAAAAAATTGAAATGCTCAAACATAGAAAACAACACAGCTTGTTGATAGTCCTACAACATTAGGTGTTAACCATGTCACTAGTATGCCCATATTCTTGGTCACTGAACCTTAATTGATTTTTCCCTTGGTTTTGTAATGTTTTTTTAACAAATTTAGGGTTTGACTGTTTGGTAAAATGGTGGGGCTTCTGCCTATAGTGCTTACAACCAAGGTTTAGACTTTGTGGGGTTACTCTTTACCATGTTGACAATTGAGATCGATTACTCTCAATTTTCTCCCATTAATGGGGCTTGAAAGTCTAATATTTCATAAAATGCAAGAGGCGGGGTGAAATTATAGGCCACAAAATAGTGTTCGGTCAAGGTAAACTTTGATGGAGCCTCAAAAGGAAATCCATGAATGAGTGGAGCTGGTTGTGTAGCTCAGGATCACATAGGGAAGGTGATGGTAACAAAGTTGATCCATTTAGGGGTGACAATAAACAATGATGTAGAATTTAGAGCAGCTCTAATAGGTGTGAAATGTGGAATTGAATTGAAGGTGGAGAAATTACATTTGGAAGGTAACTCTCTTCTAACGATTAATGTTATTAGGCAAAGATCCACCCCTAATTGGAAGCTTTAGAAATGGATTGATTCGATTCAGGAATTAATTGGGAAATTCTCGGATTTTAAAATTACCCATCTGTATAGCAAGGGTTATGAGGTGGTTGATGAGTTGGCCAAAGCGGCGATAGAGTGAGTCTTATAATGGTGAGCTATTATGCATAAGACAAGCGGGTGACAGTTAATGAGGGTGGAGTTTGGGTTGCATTCAAGGTGGACATGTGATAGGAAAGACAATTATGAACGGAGTTGGAAATTGGGCTTTCTTCCCTCTTGGGAGAATGTTATGTTGTGGGCCAATTGGTGTATAATCCACTGGGCAATGATACAGATCCATAGGTTCGTGTGGCATAGATTCTTCCCTTGTCGACATTTGCTAGCACCACCTATTAATTTTGTATATGGTAAGGAGGAAAAAATGATAGGTTTAGTTGGCTTCGAAGAAGATGAAATAAATGATAAAATGTGGTGGAATTGTGCATCCAAAGAAGGGCATACAATATCAGTTTTTTTTCAGGAAATTTTGAGATATAAGTGTGATATTTTCTTTTTACCTTCACAAACATAATGCTTTGTAAGACAACCTTGTTGTTGAACACCATCGGATGCTGAGTGGGGGGGGGGGGGGGGGGTTGGGAGGGTGAATCAACATAAACAAATAAATAACAATTATGGCACAATTATCAGTTGCTGATCATTGATCCAACTAACTAACAACATAAGATATAATAATGACATCATACATGCATGAACACCAGATTAAACTCAATGTGAGAAAAACAACAACGAGAATCTTGCTCACTATAGGAAATAAGTGTTTTCAAAGTTTTAGGCCAGAAGCCAAGGAAGTCACTTTCCCTAATTGTTTAGGCGCATTGGTAGGGATCTAACTAATACCATGAGAACATGCACAACAAATATAGATCTTCACAATGTTGCTTAGAGTATTGCCTTAGAGTAGGCACAAAGAAAATATGAAAAGTTGTAGGAACTTTTGATCAGCTTTTGTAACATTTATGTCTGATTCAACACTTCACGTCTCCATTGTTCCTTATCTACATTACTCAGTCTTCACATTCAATCCAAACATACTTTACATTTAATCCACACATACTTCACAATTACTTCAAACTCTCTCTTGTCAAAGTCATTGATTCTCGCTCATATATAAGTGGTCCACCGAAAACATTAAGGTTGGCCTTTAGAAATATAAGCAATATTAGAACATAGTCGACCATTATAAGAAAAGATATTAAATTCAGTCCACCACAGGAGATAAAGGGACCCAAATACATCTCAATAAGTCTTCTCCAAAATATATGATCAAAGTACATGCATCATCCTCGAAAGCCGATACAAAAGGTAATGTGTAGAAAGACATTAAAACGTGTTATTAGTTGGCCCAAAACTACTTTCCAAAGCTCATAGCGCCATTCGAAGCATGACATACCACAACATGATCATCCTTAGCTTCTCAACTCTTTCCTTATCCTATATCTAGTCCAATAATACTCAAAATTAGTCACCGCAAAGAGATGAGTCGGCTACCAGCCAATCTAGACAACAACATCACACTTGTGACAACAAACCTTTACTTGTGGAGAAAACTATCAAAAGATACGTAAACTGAAACATTGCAAAAATCATTTGACCATATCCACAAAACTACATACCCTAAAATACAAATGCGGAGCATTCTTCAAGCTTGTCCAATCCTTTCCTGATAGCCAACCTTATTGTCAACTAATAACACATCATAACTTTGTCAAATGATTAGTTGGGGACCTAGAATCATGATAGTGCAATATTTATAGTGCAAAGCTGTAATAACCAAAACTGCAAGCTTTCATCATCTTATGTGGAGGGAGGAATGCAACGCATTCTCCAATTAGCTCTTCAAATACTCTATCATGTATATTCTAGCTTGTCATACTATATTCTAGCTTGTCATACTATATTTTAGCTCTTCAAATACTCTATCTTGTATATTCTAGCTTGTTGAATTTTAGTAGCAGCGAGTGAGACTATATTCACATTATGCGTATATGTATTTATGTTGCTCTCATGTGGCAGCAACTACATTCAAGACTTAAACCGTTATTTGGCAGTTGGATACAGTTATAGTCACCTTCGACTAGCGATTGCCTTGAATGTTCACTGTAACACAACCGTTACACGACTCCTGGCATTCGCGGTGTGATGGCCTCGTGCTTCCCTCCTGGTACATGTTCCTGGCTCAGGCCCCCTCCTTCATGGGTAATGGTCACAGTGGTGACGCTTCACCTTGCTGGCTGTAACGCCAAGCAAGGTGAAGCGTCACCTTGACGTTTTTCGGTTTGCGTAACTTCTCAGTCGACGGATTTGTATATGCATTGGTATCGTGATTACTGTGTGGATATTCTTTTGCATATGCTCTCGACACATGAAGCTTCATCAGTTTCATTAAGTGTGTGTTCTTGCATATGTGAGTGGCCTCTGCGTTATGCTTGTGGATTGGGTGTGTCTTCTCACGTGATTGTCATCAGGCCCAAGTGCATATACAGCATTCCACTCATCTGCATGTATATCAGTGTATTGGTCTTACTCATGTAAGGTTCACTTATTATTTGTAACTTCTTGCGTGGAATATATCTCTGTGATATATTGGGTTATTGTTCTTCATCCATTCGGATGTGCTCATGCTTTGTATTTCACCATTTATACATAAATAAAGGAGTACTATTTTGTGGGCTGGGTTGTTTCCCTCTGCCAAGAGGGGTTTTCCCATGGTAATTGGAGGTGTGTTATCAGGATTTTGTTTTGTGCATCTTTCTGGTTTAGATTTCAACATGGTATTAGAGTGGGTCTAGGCATTTCGATCCAGAATCAGAAAGACAAGAGATCCTCTTTTATATTTCTTCTCTCTGCTGGGCCATCATGGTCAACGGTTTAAAGGTCGAGGACAGACTTGATGGTTCTTCCAACTTCTCTTCCTGGAAGTTTAGGATCTTGATTGCTCTAGAGGAAAATGATCTTACATAAATTCTGATCCAGAAGAACCTACTGATGATGTTGAGAAAGCACTGTGGAAAAAGAACATAATTATGGCAAAGAAAATTCTCATCGATTCTGTGAAGGATCATCTAGTCCCCATAATTTCCAATTTGTCTTCAGCAAATGTGATGTTTGAGACCTTGAAAGATCTTTATGAGATTAATAATACCAGCAGAGCTTTGGCCTTGAGACATCAGATCCTTCACATCAAGATGGCTCGAGGAGAATCAGCCATATCCTACTTCATGAAAATCTCAGAACTCAGGGACCAGCTTAGTACTATTGGTGACTCCATTCCTGACAAAGACTTAGTTATGCTTGCTATGAATGGTCTCCCTCACTCTTGGGAATTGTTCATTCAAGGCATCAGTGAACATGATGATCTCTCTAAATTTGATAGATTAAGAGCTGACTGCATCAAGAAGAATGCAGACTTGAGGCTAGAGGTAATGGTCGCAAAAGTCATCATGAAGATGATCAAGTATTGGCAGCCCACACCTCTAAAGGAAAAGGAAAGAAATCATACTTCAAGCGATCTAGGAATAATAACTCTCATCCAGATTCTTCCCACAAAGAAAGAAGGTTGATATCTCTAAAGTAAAATGCTTCAGATGCAACAAATTCGGCCACTATGCTAGGGATTGCACCTTAAGGCCAAAACCTCAAGTCTCTGCTGCACGTGTTGAAGATTCGTCTCCCAAGAGAGAATCATGTGATAAACCTGAAGGTTTTAGTTTTATCTCTGCCTTATCCAGCAACATTCCTACAAATAATGACACCTGGCTGATTGATAGTGGAGCTTCATGTCACATCACCGGTTACGGTGATCACCTTTTCAACCTCAGTGAAAAGGATTCACACCTTCAAGTGATTATTGGAGATGATGCTAGTTATTTAGTTAAAGGGGCTGGCTCTACTTCTTTCCAGCTTGATTCAGGCATTCCTCTGCACCTAAGTGATGTTCTATTTGTTCCTGGCATCAAGAGAAACCTGATTTCCATTTCAGCTCTTGAAGACAAAGGATATCATGTATCCTTCATTGATGGTAAGGTCCTAGCTTGGAAGAAGAACTCCAATTTCCTTTCAGCTCGTGAGATAGGAGTTCGTCATGGCAGCCTCTACAGACTTTCAGCCCGGCCTATTCAAGCTCTTTCTTTTTGTTCCTCAAATCCAAACATTCTTTGGCACAAGAGACTTGGACACTTAGATTTTAGAACCTTGGCATCTATGGAGAAGGCTGTCATTGGTCTTCCTAAGCTGAAGAAGGATCATGAAGGTATATGCAAAGGATGCGCTCTAAGTAAGAATACTAAAAGTACATTTCATAGCAGTGAATCTAGAGCTAAAGGTATTTTAGATTTAATTCATTCAGATTTATGTGGCCGCATGTTTGTTGCTTCCCTAAGCGGTTTTTGGTATTACATTACTTTCATTGATGATTTTTCTCAGAAGTGTTGGAATTACTTTCTTAAGTCAAAAGAATCATATGAAGTGCTGTCTCGTTTCAAAAGTTTGAACGCCCTGGTTGAAAATTCCACTGAGAAAAGGATCAAGACCTTGAAATCTGAAAATGGTGGGGAGTTTGTATCCTGAGTCTTTCATAGTTTTTGTGGTAATGCTGGGATCAAGAGGGCGCTTTGCGTTCCCTATAACCCTCAACAAAATGGTGTCGCTAAAAGGAAGAACATGACCATTGTTGAGGTAGTGAAAGCAATGATTCATGATCAGAATATTCCCATGTTCTTGTGGGCTGAAGCTTGCAGCACGACTGTTTTTATTCAGAATCGCAACCCTCATCAAATTCTTGGTAACATGTCTCTTGAAGAGGCCTTCTCAGGATCAAAGCCAGATGTTAGTTTCTTCAGGATCTTTGGCTGCCCAGTAGTGATCCACATTCCAAAAGAGAAAAGATCAAAATTGGAACCTTCAGGCAAGAAAGGATTCTTTGTTGGCTATAGTGACGCTTCTAAAGCTTTCAGAATTTATGTACCAGGGCAGAGGCAGATTGAGATCAGTAGAGGTGTCATCTTTGATGAAGACATGGCTTGCAATCTTCCCAAGGAATCTGAAGTTGTAGTTAATGAGGAAGATCTTGAACTCCCTCAAGAGTCCACCATGGCTGATCCTAACTCTACTTCAGAGGTTGAGAGGGAGTGTGAAGATCTTGTTGACCCTGCTCCTCTCACTACACCATCTGATCCCACAGGTCCCCACTCTTCTTCCACCAATAAAAAGAGACCCCTATGAGCTAGAAATATTGTGGAAGAAGCTACACCTTTTGCAGCTCCTCGAGGGACTTTCAGAGAAAGAAAACATCCTCACAAGTTTGCTGGTTATGTTGAGTTGATGAATCACATTATTTCATCTGAACCTCCTAATGTTGAGGAGGCCTCCAAACATCAAGTATGGAGAGATGCTATGGTGGAGGAATACAAGTCCATAATTCAGAATGATGTATGGGACATAGTCCCTAGGCCTCAAGACAAATCAGTTGTCTCATCTAAATGGTTATTCAAGATTAAACATGCAGCTGATGGAAGCATAGACAAATACAAAACACGATTTGTGGCTAGAGGCTTTTCCCAAAAGGAAGGTATTGACTATGACGAGACATTTGCACCAGTGCACCAGTGGCTCGATACACCTCCATCAGAACCATCATTGCCATAACTGCAATTAAAGGCTGGAAACGCCACCAGATGGATGTGAAAACAACATTCTTGAATGGAGTCATTGAAGAGGAAGTCTACCTGGAACAGCCAGAAGGGTTCATCATCCATGACAGAGCATCTCATGCGTGTAAGTTGAAAAGAGCCTTGTATGGACTCAAACAAGCATCACGTGCTTGGTATGAGAGAATAGATAAATATCTTTTGGGTTTAGGCTTTCAAAAGAATGTTGTTGATCCTAACTTGTACTTGAAGCTTCAGGATGATAAAATTTTGGTTTTGGTCCTATATGTAGATGATTTGTTTCTTACAGGAAGTGATGATCTCATCACCATGATGAACTACAACTGATTTAGAACTTGAATGGAGAATCTGTAATTTAAGGTTACTAAGGAGTTGTTGATTAGATATGCAAGATGATTAAATCAGTATTATGTTGTCATTGATGTCAACTAGTTTGACAATACTTATCTTGTAAGTTACTATATTGACACATCTGAAGAAAGGTGAAAGAGATGAAGAACAAAAATATCTACATGAGGAAGATGTATATGTCAGATGAGGATAAGGAATACACTGAGTAACTCGTTGATGAGTCTATGACTTGATGAAATTGACTTTATTATGTTGCATTCATCTATGATGAAGGATAGAGCTGAAAGACACAAAGCAGTGTTGTCGGTAAATAAAGCATTCTAGTATACATCGACGGAATGTAGTGTATACCGAGCGTAGTGTTAATTGAGCTTGTGTTCACCGACGCATTTCTTTGTTAACCGAGCAAAATAGAAAAGAATTAAATGATCAGTTTAGCCGATAAAGTGATGAGCTGTAAAGTGTATGAAATCGAGGTAATAGATAAGGTTTGTTATGAAGACCGACGGCTAACATAAATCAAAAAGGATCTAATGGAGCAGATTGAAACGTGTTACTGACACATCAGTCGAGGAAGCTTAAAGCGGCAAAATCTATGAATATGATTAAGCGGCAAAATCTGATGGAGGAAAAGAAAACGATTTACTCGTCTATATAAGAGACATTGGTTTCATTGTTGAAAGATCGCCAGAAGAATAAGATACTGCAGAATTATCGCGTGAACAAGTTTTCATGCATTCTAGTCATACTGGTTAATAACAATCGAGCTGCAGAACAATTACCGAGCTACAAAGAGTAATTACTAACGGACAGTAAGTTGATATAGTATTGAATCTGAAGTGGTATATTGATCAGAAAGATTTGAATTAGCTGAACATTGATTTGTAAACTGCAATTGAAGTTGTTTCGAGGCAGATCATCTACTGTTACATATTTAGCCATTGTACACAGTCAAATCTCTTAACCGAGTGGACTATGAAAGTCTTTTGATGTTTCATTCATAGAGTGATCATTGTTATCCTGTCAACCCCAGAGTGACTGCTGGTTGGACGATAACTTATGGTCTAAATTTTTTTAACAAGGTCACACCTAACAGTGTGTTTGTAACCTTTAACAGGGTTGGGTCTTCACCGACCTCACTTCAGAAGAGTGAACAATTTTGGGTTGCTGGTCCTAGGTGGTTTTTCCCTTCACAGGGTTTCCACGTTAAATCTCATGTTATGTGTTGATTGTGATATTTGTTTGTTATCATACTTTGCATATTACATGTTAGATTTGATCGGTAACTGTTATAAAGTTTTGACTGACAATCGGTAAAAACACAGAACAATGAAAGTATTTTATATTTACCGAGTAGCAGAAGTAGAAGAATTTGTTTTGGATTATACATTTGGAATTGGGACATTGGATAACTAACTCACCCCCCTCTCAGTTATTCTAATACACCATGTGTAAGAAGTATCTAACATCATAATTTGAAATGAAAGATTTTGGCATGCTGCACTACTTCCTTGGCCTTGAAGTATGGCAGAACTCAGATGTCATCATCCTAAGTCAAGGGAAATACGCTATTGACATTCTGAAAAGGTTTGGAATGTTGGATTGTAAATCCATGGCTACTCATATGGAAGTGAATCTGAAAAGGCTGCATGATGACTCAATTAATTCAGATTTGGTTGATCCTTCCATGTACAGTCAACTCATTGGTTCATTGATGTACTTGGTCAACACAAGACCTGACATATGTTTTGCTATTAATACGTTAAGTCAATTTATGTCTGAACCAAGGCACATTCATCATATTGCAGCTAAGCATGTATTGAGATATGTTCGTGGCACCATTGGATATGGACTCGAGTACTCTTCTTGTACTAAGCTGAAGTTGCAAGGATTCTCTGATTCAGATTGGGCAGGTTGTGTGTCTGATAGGAAGAGCAGTTCAGGTAGTTGTTTCAATCTTGGTTCCGCTGTGATTTCCTAGAGTAGCAGAAAACAGTCTTGTGTGGATCAAAGCACAACTAAGGCAGAATATGTGGCAGCATGTATGGCTGCCAAAGAAGTCGTATGGCTTCGTAAATTGCTTGGAGGATTGTTTGGACAACCTCTTGAGCCTTCTATTATCATGTGTGACAACCAAAGCTGCATAAAGCTTTCAATCAATCCAGTATTTCATGACAGGTCCAAACATGTGGAAATCAAGTTTCATTACTTGAGAGACATGGTACAAAGGAATGTAGTTGAACTGAAATACATTCCTACTAAAGAACAAACTGTGGACATCCTCACCAAGCCACTTCCAAGGATGAAGTTCTGTTTCTTTCGAGAACTTGGTTTAGTGGAAAATGAAGCTATTGCTGAGAAGGCACCTCAGGCGGATTGCTCCATTTCTTAGATGCATTCTTCGCTGGGATTAGTTTGAGGTGAAAGCTCTTGACTCACCCTTTGCATGTAGGCAAAGTGGTTAATGCATTCTTCTCTGGGAGAAGTTTAAGGTGAAAGCCCTTGATCCACCGTCTACGAGTAAGCATGGTGGAGTCACCCTCTGCGTGTAGGCAAGGTGATAATAAATTCTTTTCAAGGAGAAGTTTGAGGTGAAAGTCCTTAACCCACCCTCTGGAAGCAGCCATTGTGGGAGTCACTTATGTGAGCTCTAAAATTTTGTTTTTGATTTTTGAATGATCATGTTGAACATTTTGTTGTTATTTTATGCTATAATAAATGTTTTGTCATTATTTGTCTTTCACCCTTTGGGATGAGCTATGGTGAAGTTCTTTGGTTAATGATAACTAATTTTCAATGTTCATTGAGGTTATCTATTGATGTTGTTTCTTTGCAGCTGAGTGCATTTGTTCAGGTGAACTTCTTTGAAAGTCTCTCTCTTGCTAAGAGGGAGTGTTGAATTTTAGTAGCAACGAGTGAGACTATATTCACATTATGCGTATATGTATTTATGTTGCTCTCATGTGGCGACAACTACATTCAAGACTTAAACCGTTATTTGGCAGTTGGATATGGTTATAGTCACCTTCGACTAGCAATTGTCTTGAATGTTCATTGTGACACACAACCGTTACGCGACTCCTGGTATTTGCGGTGTGATGGCCTCGTGCTTCCCTCTTGGCACATGTTCCTGGCTTGGGCCCTCTCGTTCGTGGGTAACGGTCACAGTGGTGACGCTTCACCCTGCTGGCCGTAATGCCAAGCAAGGTGAAGCGTCACGTTACTTGACATTTTTTGGCTCCTGCTAATGCTAGTTCTTCACGGTTTTCATCAGTCCGCATATACATAGAAAGATATGCAATGTGAAGGCACGGAGAGTGTGCGTAACTTCTCAGTCGACGGGTCTGTATATGCATTGGTATTGTGATTACTGTGGGGATATTCTTCTGCATATGCTCTCGACACCTAAAGCTTCATCAGTTTCATTAACTGTGTGTTCTCGCATATGTGAGTGGCCTTTGCGTTATGCTTGTGGATTGGGTGTGTCTTCTCATGTCATTTTCATCAGGCCCAAGTGCGTATACAACATTCCACGCATCTGCATGTATATTAGTGTATTGGTCTTACTCATATAAGCTCCACTTATTATTTGTAACTTCTTGCGTGGAATATATCTCTGTGATATATTGGGTTATTGTTCTTCATCCATTCGGATGTGCTCATGCTTTGTATTTCACCATTTATATATAAATAAAGGAGTACTATTTTGTGGGCTGGGTTGTTTCCCTCTGCCAAGAGGGTTTTTCCTTGGGTAATCGGAGGTGTGTTATTAGGATTTTGTTTTGTGCATCTTTCTGGTTTAGATTTCAACATTCCTGATAGCCAACCTTATTGTCAACTAATAGCACATCATAACTTTGTCAAATGATTAGTTGGGGACCTAGAAACATGATAGTGCAATATTTACAGTGCAAAGTTGTAATAACCAAAATTGCAAGCTTTCATCATTTATGTGGAGGAATGCAACGCATTCTCCAATTAGCTCTTCAAATACTCTATCTTGTATATTCTAGCTTGTCATACTTCCATCTTCTGGATATACCTTATACTATCTCAGTCATAGATGTACTTATTGCTTATTTATCAACGATAAGTGATTTTACCAAGACAAATTATGTGTACCGATAAACTACTCCATTTTAGTGCCAATTTTTATTGCCGATTAGTTGCGAACTTATTCCCGATAAATGGGCGATACGCCTTTTATTTATCGGTCATAGTCACCTAATAGGGACTAACGGAAAAACAAAAGGCCATTATTCATTTTGTGAGAAGATAAAAACCATCAAGGAATTTCTATTAGCTAGATTGGATTGGTGGGTAATGTTGGTGTCACTAAAGCCACTTCTAACGATAACATGTGCCTCCTTTTGACTGCTTACTGAACAAAAAAACAATCCAAATGAGAAAGCTTTAGCAAAGTATCTGCTGCTTCCATTTCTTTTGCTGTAAAATTCTTGTTGCGCTTCTTTAAGCACTCTATAGCTAAATGCTTCTACTGATACAAAATTCAATCGGGATACTCAAACAGGGGTTAAATAGGAATTTTTACTTGCTTTAGGGCTAGATTTGAAAAAATGCCACCAATGGCTGAGTGGTTATGGTAATTTTTCAATTCGTTGAATGCAAACGAAGGAGAGGAAGGTGGTGGTTTGAGTTAGTGAAGAAATAAAATTTGTAGAACGAGGTATGACACTTCATGCTACAAATTAGATTTCTTCACCAACTCATCCCACCACCTTCCTCTTCTTTGTTCACACTCAGTGGAAGTAAAAAACCACCATAAGCACTCAACCATTGGTGACATTTTTCAAATCTACCCCAATTTGAGTATATCCTTACTGAGCATTGTATCAACAAAAGAATTTGCTATGGAGTGCTTAAAAATGTGTAACAAAGATTTTACAATAGAAGAAATAGAAGCAATAGATGCTCCAATAAGGCATTCTCAATTGGATTGCTTTTTTGTTAGGTGGGTAGTGAAAAGTAGACGATCTGTTATCATTAGAGGTGGTTTTAGTGACACTAACACTACCTACCACCTTCCTCTTCTTCGTTGACATTTAGCGCAAGGAAAAATCACTATAAGCACTCAACCATTGATGACATTTTTTAAGTCGACCCCTGAAGTAGGTAAATTCCCTATTTAATCCATGTTTGAGTATCACTGCTGAGTTTTGTATCAACAGAAGCATTTAGCTATGGAGTGCTTAAAGAAGCACATTAGGGATTGTATAGTAGAAGAAATGAAGCAGTAGATTTTTCTGTAAGGCTTTCTCATTTTGATTGCTCTTTTGTTTAGTGGGCAGTTAAAAGAAGATGATCTATTATTGTTAGAGGCGGCTTTAGTGACACCATCAAGGGATTTTTGTTAGGTAGATTGAATTGGTGGGTAATACTAGTGTCGCTAAAGCTACCTCTAACGATAAAAGATAACGTCCTTTTGATTCCCCATTGAACAAAAAAACAATTTAAATGAGAAAGCCTTCGAAGAGCATCTACTACTATTTCTTCTTCAGTAAACTCCTTGTTACGCTTCTTTAAAAACTCCGTAGCTAAATGCTTTAGCTGATACAAAGCTCAGTAGGGATATTTAAACATGGGTTAAATAGTAATTTTTACTTTCTTTAGGGGTGACCTTGAAAAAAACCACCAATGTTGAGTGCTTATGGTGATTTTTCCTTGCGGTGAATGCGAATGAAGAAGATGATGGTGGTGGGCTGAGTTGGTAAAAAAATCAAATCTGTAGAATTTTCGTTCACTAGATTGGATTGGTGGGTAATGCTGGTGTTAATAAAGCCACCTCTAATGATAATAAATGTCCTCTTGATTGTCCATTGAAGGAAAATGTAATCCAAATGAGAAAGCCTTAGCGCAACATCTGCTGCTTCCATTTCTTCTTCTGTAAAACCCATCTTGCCCTTCTTTAAACTGTCCATAGCTAAATGCTTCTGCTGATACAAAACTAAATAGAGATACTCAAATAGGGGTTAAATAAGAATTTTTACTTGCTTTGAAGGTGGATTTGAAAAATGCCACCAATGCTTGAGTGCTTATGGTAATTTTTTCTTGCCCCAAATGCTAAGGAAGAAGAGAAAGGTGGTGGACTGAGTTGGTGAAGAAATCAAATAATGTTGGTGTCACTAAAACCACCTCTAACGATAACATATCACCTCCTTTTGACTTCCCACTTAACAAAAAAATAATCCAAATTAGAAATTCTTAGTAGAGTATTTGTTGCTTCCATTTCTTCTGTTAAAAAATTTCTATCGCACATTTTTAAGCACTCCATAGCTAAATGCTTTTGTTGATATAAAACAAAGTAGAGATTATTCAAACAAAGGTTAAATGCACTTTTTTACTTGCTTAAGGGATGGACTTGAAAAATGCCACCAATGGTTGAGTGCTTATGGGGGTTTCTTCTTATGTTCAATGTGAACAAAGGAAAAGAAGGTGGTGGGCTGAGTTTGTGAAATTCAATTTGAAGAAAAAAACAGTTCAAATGAGAAAGCCTTATCAGAGCATCTGTTACTTCCTTTTTATTCTGCTGTAAAATGGTCTGCTTCTTTAAGCACTCCATAGTAAATGCTCTTGCTGATACAAAACTCAGTAGGGATTCCCAAACAAGGGTTAAATAAGAACTTTTACCTGCTTTAGGGGTGGATTTGAAAAATGCAACCAATTATTGAGTGCTTATGTTTATTTTTCCTTTCTCTGAATGTGAGCGAGGAAGAGGAAGGTGGTGGGCTTAGTTGGTGAATATAACAATTAATTTTGATGTCAGTAAATCCACCTCTAACAATAGCAAATCACCTTTTTTTGATTGTACACTGAACAAAAACACAATCCAAATGAGAAAACTTGAGTAGAGCATTTGTTGCTTCCATTTCATCTATTGAAAAATTCCTATTGCACTTCTTTATGCACTCCATAGTTACATGCTTTTGTTGATGAAAAACTCAGTAGGGATGCTCATACATGGGTTAAATAGGAATTTTGACTTGCTTTAGGGGTGGACTTAAAAAATGCCAACATTGGTTGAGTGCTTATGATGATTTTTCTTGCACTGAATGTGAATGAAGAAGAGGAAAGTGTTGGCCTGAGTTGGTGAAAAAATCAAATTTGTACAAAAAAACAATCCAAATGAGAAAAGCCTTAGCAGAGCATCTGGTGCTTTCATTTATTTTGTTGTAATATCCTTGTTGCACTTCTTTAACCACTCAATAGCTAATTGCTTTTGTTGATACAAAACTCAAGCAGGATACTCAAATAAGGGTTTAATAAGAATTTTTGCTTTCTTTAGGGGTGGACTTGAAAAATGCCACCAATGGTTGAGTGATTATGGTGTTTATTCTTTGCGCTGAATGTGAACAAAGAAGAGGAAGGTGGTGGTTTGAATTGGTGAAGAAATCAAATCTGTAAAATAGGTTGTGACACTTCATGCCACATATTTGATTTTTCACCAACTTAGCTCACCACCTTCCTCTTCTTTGTTCACATATGGTGCAAAGAAAAATCACAATAAGCACTCAACTATTGGTGACACTTTTCATGCCCACCCCTAAAGTAGGAAAAAATTCTTATTTAACCTATATTTGAGTATCCTTATAAAGATGTTTATTAGCAGAAACATTTAGCTATGGAGGGCTTGAAGAGGTGCAAAATAGATTTTATAGCAGAAGAAATGGAAGTAGCAGATGCCTTGCTAAGACTTTCTCATTTCGATTACTTTTTTGTTTACTGGTTAGTTGAAAGGAGGTGATTTGTTATCGTTAGAGGTGGCTTTTGTGACACCATTATTACCCATTAATCCAATATTGTTAACAGAAAAAAGTCAGATACAGACCATCAAGGGATTTTGTCTAGCTAGATTGGATTGGTTGGTAATGCTAGTGTCAGTAAAGCCTCTAATGATAATAGATCACTAATAATAGTGTCAGTAATCCAAACGAGAAAGCCTTAGCAGAGCATTTGTGGCTTCCATTTCTTCTACTATAAAATCGACTTTGCGCTTGTTTCTATTGGTGTCACTAAAGCCACCTCTTATGATAACAAATCGCCTCCTTTTGACTACCCACAGAACAAAAATGCAATCCAAATGAGAAAGCTTCTTTAAATACTCCATAGCTAAATGCTTCTGTTGATATAAAACTCAAGATGGATGCTCAAACATAGGTTAAATAGAAATTTTTACCTGCATAAATGGTGGATTTGAAAAATGCCACTAATGGTTGAGTGCTTATGGTGATTTTTCCTTGCGCTGAATGTAAATGAAGAAGAGGAAGGTGGTGTGCTAACTTGGTGAAGAAATCAAATCCGAACATAAAAGTAATCCATATATGATAGCATTAGCAAAGCATTGGGTGCTTATATTTCTTCTGCATTAATATCTCTGTTATACTTCTTTAAGGACTTTATAGCTTAACGCTATTGTTGATACAAAACACAGTAGGGATACTCAAACAGGGGTTAAATAAGAGTGTTTACTTGCTTTAGGGGTGGATTTGGAAAATGCCACCAATGGTTGAGTTCTTGTGATGATTTTTCTTTGCACTGAATGTAAACGAAGGGGAAAGTTGTTGGTCGAGTTGGTGTAGAAATCAAATCTATAGAATTGGTTTCGAGACTTCATGCCATGTATTTGATTTCTTCACCAACTCAGCCCACCACCTTCCTCTTCTTCGTTCGCATTTAGCGTAAGTAAAAATCACTATAAGCACTCAACTATTGATGACATTTTTCAAGTCCACCCCTAAAGTAGGTGAAAATTCCTATTCAACCCCTGTTTGAGTATCCCTACTGAGTTTTGTATCAGCAGAAACATTTAGCTATAGAGTGCTTAAAGAAGCGCAACAAGGATTTTACAACAGAAGAAATGGAAGCAGTAGATGCTTTGCTAAGGCTTTCTCGTTTGAATTTTTTTTTCTTCAGTGGGTAGTCAAAAGGTGGTGATCTATTATCATTAAAAGTGGCTTTAGTGACACTAGCATTACCCGCCAATGCAATCTAGCTAACACAAAAAAGTCAGATACAAACCATCAATGGATTTTTGTTTGCTAGATTGGATTGGTGGGTAATGTTGGTGTCACTAAAGCCACCTCTAACAATATCTGATCGCCTCCTTTTCATTGTGCACTGAATAAAAAAGAAATCCAAATGAGAAAGCCTTAACAGAGCATTTGTTGTTTCCATTTCTTTCGTTGATACTAAACTCAATCGGGATACTCAAACAAGGTTTAAATAAATTTTTTTACTTACTTTAGGGATGAATTTGAAAAATGCCACCAATGGTTGAGTGCTTATGGTGATTTTTCCTTGCATTGAATGCAAACGAAGAAGAAGAAGGTGGTGGGCTTAGTTGGTGAAGAAATTAAATCTGTAGAATAGGTTGTGACACTTCATGCCATGGATTTGATATATTCACCAACTTAGCCTACCACTTTTCTCTTCTTCAATCCCATTCAGCGCAAAGAAAAATCACCATAAGCACTCAACCATTGGTGGTGTTCTCAAGTCAACCCCTAAAATAGGTAAAAATTCTTATCTAACACTTGTTTGAGTATCCCTAGTGAGTTTTGTATCAGTAGAAACATTTAGCTATGAAGTGCTTAGAGCAACGCAACAAAGATTTTACAACAGAAGAAATGGAAGCAGTAGATGCTTTAGTAAGGCTTTCTCTTTTGAATTGTTTTTTTGTTCAATGAGTAGTCAAAAGGAGGCGATCTCGTTATTGTTATAAGTGACTTTAATGACACTAGCATTACCCACTCAGCCCACCACCATTCTCTTCTTCGTTTACATTTACCACAAGGAAAAATCTCCTTATTTTTCTTTACTCTAAATGCAAGCGAAGAAGAGAAAGGTGGTGGGCTTGGTGAATATATCAAATAATGTTGGTGTTACTATATCCACCTCTAACAATAACATATCACCTCATTTTGCCTACACACTGAACAGAAAAGTAATTCAAATGAGAAAACCTTAGTAGAGCATCTGTTGCTTCTATTTCTTCTATTTAAAACTCTCTATTGCACTTCTTTAAGCACTCCATTACTATATGCTTTTGTTGATACAAAACTCAGTATGCATGCTCAAGTATGGGTTACATAAGAATTTTTACTTGCTTTAGAGGTGGATTTGAAAATGTCACCATTGATTGAGTGCTTATGGTGATTTATCCTTGCACTGAATGCAAATGAAGAGAAGGAAGGTGTTGGGCTGAGTTGGTGAAGAAATCAAATTTGAACAAAAAAGAAATCCAAATGAGAAAGCTTTAGCTGCTTCCATTTTTTGCTGTAAAATCCTTGTTGCACTTCTTTAAGCACTCAATAGCTAAATACTTTTACTGATACAAAATTCAATAAGAATAGTCAAATATGGGTTAAATAGAAATTTTTACTTGCTTTAGGTGTGGATTTGAAAAATGTCACCAATAGTTGAGTGATTATGGCGATTATTCATTGCACTGAACGCGAACAAAGAAGAGGAAGGTGGTGGGTTGAGTTGGTGAAGAAATCAAATCTGTAGAATGGGTTGTGGCACTTCATGCCACGTATTTGATTTCTTCACCAATTCAGCTCACTATATTTCTGTTTTTCGTTTACATATAGCGCAAAGAAAAATCATATTAAGCACTCAACCATTGGTGTCATTTTTCATGTCCACCCCTAAAGTAAGTAAAAATTCTTATTTAATGTCATGTCCCCATTCTGGCTGACATCGTTTAGCATGTCGGATCAGTCTATCACAGGCTCTCGTAGACTGTGGCGATGTGGAGAGAGTCATTTTGTAGATCAATGGTCGTATTTGCTCTTGGAGAAGTGATTTAGAGCTTATTTTTATTATTATGAGTTATGCGGGCCCCACATGTTATAATTTTAAGTTGAGTTGCACTTTTTATTTTATAAAGTTATATTATTATAAAAGTGCATTATAATGAGATTTTATAATGGATGCCTCTAGAAGTTCTTAGTAACTTCTCAAAAAAGTGAATAAATAGGGGGCTTGGGCATTCATTTGGACAAGCTGATTTGAGGATTCTTCTACTTTTCCATATTGGAGCAATTTGTAGTCATTTGATCTGCAAATTTTCATTAGATCTTTGGGAACGATAACTCCCTTGGATTTGCATAACTGAGGAAGTGAGATATCTTCTGAAGGGTTGCACATTGGAAGTGGTATTCAGCCATTTCATGTTGAGCTTATTTGGAATCCTCAGATTTACCTGAGGGTTTGAGTTTTGGTTGTAAGAGAAAGAAAAAAGCAGGTCCGAAAAAGCAATCCGAAAAAGCAAAATGAAAAAGCAAAACGAAAAAGCGGATCCGAAAAAGCTGTCCGAAAAAGCAGATCCGAAAAAGCAGTCCGGAAAAGCAAATCCGAAAAAGCAGACCCGAAAAAGCAAAGCAAAAAAAAAAAGAATTGCAGCCATCTACAATCAACTGTAAATTGGGATCAGTTCGAGTGCAATTGGAGGTGTCTACATCAGCATTCAATCAACAATAAGTGCAGCATTCCAGGTTCTTTCATATGATTCAGATGTTGATATTTGATGTCAAGGTTGTGTTGAAAATTGCATATAAGTAGGCACTGCTGTGACAGTCAATACATAACTATAATTCAGTCACTGTTATTCATTTTTGGATTGTCATAGTGAATGAGAGTGGATTTGATAAGGTCTGGTCATCACAAGAGTTTCATTGTTCATGTGTACTGTTGTAACAGTTCATATATGTATTTTGAAAAAACAGTCAATAGAAATCGGTCATTGCTATATCTTGCATATTGTCATCAGATTTGTAGTGTTGACAATCCAATAGACATTGTTGGCCATTGCATTATCTTGTTTGGCAAAAGTTCATTGTATTATCTTGGTGCCAAGTTATTGAAGTCTGAAAATTGTTATAGCTTGTAAAGTCAGCACTTGTATTGATAGCATATTGTAATAGGCAACCTTCTCGAAACACATCATTGCTTGGGTACTGTTCTTACATCATTTAGTGAGCATTTGTATTGGGTATTCAGTTGTATGCCAACTATTTGACATAATGTCAATGGCTGTAGTTGTGCTTATCAGAATATAGGTTGCATACCAACTGTTTGTGAAAATGCCACTTGGCTGTAGGAGTACTTTTCATATCAGAACTTCATGTATTTGCATTGAAAAAGAAATCTAAAGAAGTTGCTTATCATTTGGCTTTTCAAGTAGTTACTTAGCAATCATTTGCAATCATTAAAACATCATTGGTGCCAAACAGTCAAATCAAAACAAGCAGACATCAGCAAACTCAGGTTGCAGGGAAAGTGTTTGACGAAATTTCTCAGTTCAGTATTAGTGGTTTTTAGTGGCCTATTGGTAAGGGTCATTACAGTGGTATCAGAGCGGTTTCCCGCCAACCTGATTGGGTTATTTCAGACTGAATTCAATTGTCAGCATGGCTTTAATAGGAGACAAGGAATTGAAAGAGAGAATGCACACTGCATTGAAGAAACTAGATCATCCATTTCAGCGAACAAAGGACCTCCTAAGAATTTTGGAGGAGTTGGAAACTTATTTAGGCAAGGTTGATCAGTCAGATTCCTATGCTATGCAAACAACTTTATCTCCAGTATTTGGTTCTTTGGTGAAGCCCCGATTATTGAGACATCATGATGAGGTGGTAAGACTTGCAACTCTCTCTTGCATTAGTGAAATCATGAGGATAATAGCTGGCTTTAATTCTTATGATGATCAGATTATGAGAGAGGTACTTCATGCCATGGTGAAAAGCTTCGAAAGGTTGGATGACATCAGGGACCCTCATTTCACAAAGAGGGGAAGATTACTGGAAGTATTTGCATGGTGTAGGTTTGAAAACATTATGTTGTCAATAGGTTGTATTGATGACATTTGCAGAATGTTTAACACATTTTGGAATATTTTGGATGAGTTTCATTCCAGAGATGTATTAGCATCAATGCACTCCATCATGTTCACAATCTTGTTTGAGGAGAAGGATGAAATTTCTAAACTTTTGGCAGAAGATTTATGGCATGTTTGGACAAAAGAGAGGAATGTGTCACCTATGGCATGTACGTGGTTAAAGAGCCTGATTAATAGGCGTAAGGATCGAAGTACCTTCCCTATGACAGGCAAAAACTTGTATGATGAGTTTGACAGACATGCTGATCCGGTATTGGGAGATGTTAGCACATCTTCACATAATGATTTATTTGCATCATCTTCACAGGCAGAAGTGGTTACAGATGTTGTACAGGTTGAGTCAGTTGCATCAGAAGGTGATATCATAGGCACACCGGATGGCATGAGTGACACTGACAGTGATTGTGGTACAGTTGGTCTTGATGATGTCACAGGTGCTCAAAATAGTAACTACAGCACAGTGGATTCAGATGATGATTGTGAGGAGGTTGTTGTGCATGATGATGAGATGCCTATTAGCGATGAGCAGACATTGAGTATTCAGGACTTTGTTGATAGAGAGTATCAGGCACAGTTAGATGCTACATCACACGAGGTTGAGGCACATAGTACTTCACATGTTTTGTCCAGTCAGCTTAGGGTAAGCGAGGATGGGATTGTGACTTCATTATCTCATCATGACAGGATGCGGGAAATGATAGAGGATCACATCCGGATGATTCAGTTACAGGACAAACATAAGGGAGTTCAGGCAGAGTCTTCTTGTGTTGACTTACAGGCGATCAGGGAAGGAATGGGAGCGATGAAGATGAGTTATTTACATCTTCTTTCAGATCGTGACCATCTTCTTAGCCTTGCCAGAGATCGTTTAGATGCCTTGAGGAGGAAGGAGGAGGAAGTTGGCAGGCTTTCTTGAGAGTTCGAGGACACTCGAGCCTCTTTGTTGAGTACTCCATTGGCATTACAGGACTTAGAGAGACATGTGGATGGGTATGGCGTGGAGTTGAGTTCAACTTCATCTTACACACCTGATACTCAGCTTTCTGCGACATGCGGATCACATGTGGTTGTCGATAGTTGTGAGAGTTCACCTTGCATCCAGGATTCAGGGATAGTGTCAATTATGGCAGACATGGATGTGGGATCAGCTGATATTGGGATTGATCAGGCTACTCAGGTACGGATTTTGCTTGAGGTGTCAGTCGGTCCCAGTTTACGGATGAGGACTCAGGATTGTTACATTGGCGTTTGGGATTCTGTTGACTAGAGATCTTTATCATTTATTGGTAGCTGTGATTGTTTGAGTGCTATCATGGATTTGATTAGCAGATTACACGGTGTTGTTCTCATTCATACCAGCAGCTTGTCAGATGTTGGTATTAGTCTTTATACACCGATGTTAGGAGTAGTGTACATTTCCAATCGACCACTCAGGGTGCAGTGGGTTTGTGATAATTTAGGCACATCTGAGGTGTTAGTGATTACAGATGAGTCCCAGGATCGCACTGGCCTTGATGACATCCAGGAGTCTACTGCGGACAGTTTTGAGGATTTAGCTTCCTCGGCAGATTCATTTGTTACAGCGGAGTTGGGTAGTGATGCTACAGTTTTTGATGCTCCGTATGTTGGTATGAGCTTTGGAGTTGATTCGTAGAGTATGGATAGTAGTAGTCCAGAGATCAGTGGTTTTGAGGATACTCCTTGGACAATGCGTCAGAGGAGGATTGTAGGAGACAGTCTAGCCAGCGCCATCACGTGTCTAGTCAGCTGAGAGTTAGTGAGCGAGACATTGCTATCGCTTGCTAGCATTTCGATGCTGCTCGTCAGTTGTTAGCAGTTTACGGATGGGGTTCTCCTACTAGTGACGAGCAGGGAGGCAGTTATCTTTCCTTGACAGAGATCCACTCTTTATGGGAGGCTATCCGGATTTTGAGACAGAATTATATGCAGTTGGTAGCTGATAGAGATTATCTTATGGAGTGGGGCAGTACAGCATATGATGCATTACTAGTCAAGGAAGATGAGGTGAGTGAGCTTACTCAGCAGCTCGAGGTGACTTCTGAGATTCTTGAGAGTACACAGTTAGCTTTCGAGGAGTCACAGTTTCATTTGGCTGAGGTGACCATGGAGTTAGAGCGACTACAGTCTTTACCAGATTCTGTACAGTCACGGGTTGTGGTGTCTGGTGATTCGAGGATGTCCATGGTCGAGATTGATAGAGGCAGTGGAGATGAGGATATATCTGTCCTCGATACTAGCATTGGCACATCGAGTTCATTTCCACTACAGTCAGGTTCAGTGGAGTTGGGCATTGAGCATTGTGGTATGTTTGACTTGGTGGTGGTCTCTACTACTGATGGCACAGAGACTAGTGATGTTGTACCAGGGATCATGTTTGATGTTGGTGAGCCGGCAGTTGGCTTGGTTCTTGCTTGTGATACTACTCCTTTGGAGGTGTCTTCGGAGGTAGTAGTTGGTTCGGGCTTGGTTAGTGATCAGTTGCAGTTAGTTTCATCTGGATTGCAGTCTGAGCCACTGACTGAGATTGACACATTCTATCGGCCTTACACTGTGAGGTATGCTCATCAGTTTACTTTTGATCCATATGTTGATGAGATGATGATACGGAGATGTACTTTGGGCTCTAGTGTTTGTCATCAGTTATGGGATGGTTTGACGCCACGAGATGAGAGTTGTGATGGGCATAACATGGCGATAGGTTATGCGGTCGATAGCTTGAGAGTACATGACTTTGAGCAGGAGTTTGAGAGTGTTGCTTCAGTGGTTGTTATTGATTCTACTCCTTTGGCTATGACAACTCTTGACTTAGCTGGTGATCAGTCACAGTGGGTTGTATCACGTGTGCATGGTGAGCTGTTGACCGAGGGTGGTTCTTTTTATCAGCATTATACTGCAGGGTATGTTCATCAGTTTGAATTTGATCCTTGCGTTGAGGAGTTGATGGCCGTCAGATTTGGTTTGGGTTCTAGTTCTTGCTATCTATCAAGTGATGACTATTCGCCATCAGCGGTGCATGGGAGTTATAGTTATGGGACAGTGGCCGGTGATCTGCAGAGTTGTGTTGACTGCAGGAGTTGTACAGTGTGTGGATTTTCCATACTTGGTGCAGTTTCATTCGGGAGTGTTCACCACTGTTGCAGAGTTGGATTGTGCGCTCTGCGTAGGCCAGTGGGATGCGTTGATGGTATTTACTGTGTTGGTAGTTTGAGTTGTTTTTACTTGGGTTTTGATATTTTCAGAATTGGTGTCTCGTGGGTTCCTGACTGTGGCAGTCATGGAGTTGGAGTTCAGTTGAGCAGTGGTTCACGATTCATTCATGGATTCCTCTTGGTTATATTGCAGAGGATATTGCAGGAGCTTGCGTTGGTTGACAGCAGTACAGTTCATGACTACATTTGGGATCCAGGTGGATTGATTGGTTTATTGCTCAATCATTGCTTGGGGACAAGCAATTTCAGGAAGGGCGGATTGTCATGTCCCCATTCTGGATGACATCGTTTAGCGTGTCGGATCAGTCTATCACAGGCTCTCGTAGACTGGTGGCGATGTGGAGAGAGTCATTTTGTAGATCAGTGGTCGTATTTGCTCTTGGAGAAGTGATTTAGAGCTTATTTTTATTATTATGAGTTATGCGGGCCCCACATGTTATAATTTTAAGTTGAGTTGCACTTTTTATTTTATAAATTTATATTATTATAAAAGTGCATTATAATGGGATTTTATAATGGATGCCTCTAGAAGTTCTTAGTAACTTCTCAAAAAAGTGAATAAATAAGGGGCTTGGGCATTCATTTGGACAAGCTGATTTGAGGATTCTTCTACTTTTCCATATTGGAGCAATTTGTAGTCATTTGATCTGCAAATTTTCATTAGATCTTTGGGAACGATAACTCCCTTGGATTTGCATAACTGAGGAAGTGAGATATCTTCTGAAGGGTTGCACATTGGAAGTGGTATTCAGCCATTTCATGTTGAGCTTATTTGGAATCCTCAGATTTACCTGAGGGTTTGAGTTTTGGTTGTAAGAGGAAGAAAAAAGTAGGTCCGAAAAAGCAATCCGAAAAAGCAAAATGAAAAAGAAAATGAAAAAGCGGATCCGAAAAAGCAGTCCGAAAAAGCAGATCCGAAAAAGCAGCCCGAAAAAGCAAATCCGAAAAAGCAGTCCGAAAAAGCAGACCCGAAAAAGCAAAGCAAAAAAAAATAGAATTGCAGCCATCTACAATCAACTGTAAATTGGGATCAGTTCGGGTGCAATTGGAGGTGTCTACATCAGCATTCAGTCAACAATAAGTGCAGCATTCCAGGTTCTTTCATATGATTCGGATGTTGATATTTGATGTCAAGGTTGTGTTGAAAATTGCATATAAGTAGGCACTGCTGTGACAGTCAATACATAACTATAATTCAGTCACTGTTATTCATTTTTGGATTGTCATAGTGAATGAGAGTGGATTTGATAAGGTCTGGTCATCACAAGAGTTTCATTGTTCATGTGTACTGTTGTAACAGTCCATATATGTATTCTGAAAAAACAGTCAATAGAAATCAGTCATTGCTATATCTTGCATATTGTCATCAGATTTGTAGTGTTGACAATCCAATAGACATTGTTGGCCATTGCATTATCTTGTTTGGCAAAAGTTCATTGTATTATCTTGGTGCCAAGTTATTGAAGTCTGAAAATTGTTATAGCTTGTAAAGTCAGCACTTGTATTGATAGCATATTGTAATAGGCAACCTTCTCGAAACACATCATTGCTTGGGTACTGTTCTTACATCATTTAGTGAGCATTTGTATTGGGTATTCAGTTGTATGCCAACTATTTGACATAATGTCAATGGCTGTAGTTGTGCTTATCAGAATATAGGTTGCATACCAACTGTTTGTGAAAATGCCACTTGGCTGTAGGAGTACTTTTCATATCAGAACTTCATGTATTTGCATTGAAAAAGAAATCTAAAGAAGTTGCTTATCATTTGGCTTTTCAAGTAGTTACTTAGCAATCATTTGCAATCATTAAAACATCATTGGTGCCAAACAGTCAAATCAAAACAAGCAGACATCAGCAAACTCAGGTTGCAGGGAAAGTGTTTGACGAAATTTCTCAGTTCAGTATTAGTGGTTTTTAGTGGCCTATTGGTAAGGGTCATTACATTTAACCCCTATTTGAGTATCCCTACTGTGTCTTTTTATCAACAAAAGCATTTAGCTATTGAGGGCTTGAAGAAGCGCAAAACGGATTATATAGTAGAAGAAGTGGAAGTAACAGATGTTTAGCTAAGACTTTCTCATTTCGATTACTTTTTTGTTTACTAGTCAAAAGGAGGTGGTATGTTATCATTAGAGGTGGCTTTTGTGACACCAACATTACCCATTAATCCGATATTGTTAACTAAAAAAAATCAGATACAAACCATCAAGGGATTTCGTCTAGCTAGATTGGATTGGTTGGTAATACTGGTGTTAGTAAACCTCTAACCATAATAGATCACCTCATATTGATTGTACATTGAACAAAAAATAATCCAAATGAGGAAGCCTTAGTAGAGCATTTGTGGCTTCTATTTCTTCTATTGTAAAATTCATGCTGCGCTTCTTTGAGCTCTCCATAGCTAAATGCTTCTGCTGATACAAAACTCAGTAGGTATACTCAAATAGGGGTTAAGTAGGAAATTTCACCTTCTTTAGCAGTGGACTTGAAAAATGTCACCAATGGTTGAGTGCTTATGGTGATTTTTCATTGCGCTAAATGCGAATGATGAAGAAGAAGGTGGTGGGCTGAGTTGGTGAAGAAATCAAACACGTAGAATGGGTTGTCACACTTCATGTCATGTAGCAGGATGTTGTATGTTGTTTGGGCAAAAAAAAACTTCCAAAGTTTTGAGTTCCAATATTTGAGGCTTTATTAGTATTGTTTTTTGCATCTTAAAAAATCAAGAAAATGGTGTACGCCATGGAGTTCTATGTGGTACTCAAGGTGCTAATTTGGTCTTAAGAAATATAAGCAATATTAGCACATAGTCGACCATTATAAGCAAAGCTATTAAATTTCATCCTCCCCAGGAGATCACTAGACCCAAATGGATCTCAATAAGTCTTCCACAAAATATACGATCAAAGTTCACGCATCACATAATCCTGCAAAGTCGATCCCAAAGGTAATGTGTAGAAATACATTAAAACGTGTTATTAGTTTGCCCACAACTGCTCTCCAAAACTAATAGTGCCATTCAAAGCATTGCAAGCCACAACATGATCATCCTTAACCTCTCAACTCTTTCCTTATTCTATATCTAGTCCAAAAATACTCAAAACCAATCACCGCAAATAGTTGAGTTGGCTAGGAGCTGACCAAAACAACATCACACTTGTGACAAAAAATTGTTACTTGCAGAGAAAACTATCAAAAGATATCTGTACTGAAGTATTGCAAAAACCATTTGACCATTTTCACCAAACTATATACCCTAAGATACTAATGTGGAGTATTCTTGGAGCTTGTCTAATCCTTTCCTGATAGCCAACCTTACTGTCAACCAATAGCACATCATTACTTCATTAAATGATCAGTTGGGGACTTGGAAACATGATACTGCAATATTTACAGTACAAAGCTGTTATAACCAAAACTCCAAGCTGTCAATATCTTATGTGGAGAAATGCAGAGTATTCTCCCAATAGCTCTTCAAATACTCTATCTTGTCATACTTCCATCTTCTACATATACCTTATATTGTGTTAGTCATAGATGCACTAATCGGGATAAAAAGTATGGCGATAAATTGGTACATTTTAGTGCTGATTTTTATCACCAATAAGTTTCGAACATATTTTGCCTCTAAGTTCACAACTTTTGTAATATCCTTTTCCGGATATTTACCAAAACCCTTATTATAAAACGTGCAGATTTAAAACCGGACAGTAAACCAATGTTTGATATAAATCCCAGAACTTAACCAATCTGTAACCAGCACATATGCATTTAAGGAAACTCTGAAAAGTTTATTTGATTTCTTCAATATTCGGAAATATACGTATAATCCATCAAATACTCAACATAAAAGCCCTCAGAAAATACTATTATTCTTCAGTACAAATTATAACCAGCAATAGAGTTATTGCATTATACAACAGCAACACAATAACCTTCAAATAACTAAGAGCCCAATCTTAAAAACAGAATAACAGTCAGATTGGTTACATATATTGTGCACCTGTGATGCAATGGTGAACTCCACAGTGAATTCACTCAAAGGATGAATTGGGGCTACGTCCAATCCCCCTATAAGCTTGTGGGGTTTCGTCCTCCAAGCTAGTACGAAAGCTGAAAGCTTCCTGCTTCTCTAAGAGAAGGAAAGTGGTTTTCAAATCATAAATCAAGCATATCCAAAAGAATGTAGCCCTCCTCTTTTAATGCCCAACGGTAACCCTTCAACTTACCATTCTTGGCTTTTCGTCTCTGTCTCCCCTTTTGTCACCTTTTGTCTTATAGTAAATATTAAAATGACTTAAATGTTTTCTTTTTTAAGTCCTTTAAGTCAATTTTAATAATATCAGGACTAGCCAAAAATTGCTCTAATGTCCCAATAAAAAAAAGGGGACATTACAAAGCCTCCCTGCTAGAGATTGCTTGCCCTCAAGCAATCATGAAGCCAAAAATCAATACCAGGATCCCATACTATTCTGCAGTACACCCTCAAACTCATACTAGCAATCCTGTTGTGAAACTCAAGCCAAGGGTAAAAAATCATCTGTTAGGGGAACCCTGGATCCCGAATCAGTCTAAGAGACACAACTGCATCCGCCTGTTGAGCCACTCTAAACCACTCTGCTCCATGCCTCAAACGAGTAAGTAACCCAACACGATCCACAAGCTGCAATGCAACCAACCTGTCAACTCGATCCTGGGAGTAGTAAATAGTGATCATCCAAACACTATGCACCTGTATCAACCAAGTTAAGGAGCTATCAATGCTGAGAAGCCCCCCAACTGTGAAGGTCTGCTCATGGAGATATAAAGTACTCAATATAGGCACACGATCAGTCCTCCCTAAATTGCTGATGTAGACGCCAAACTGCTCCATATCATGTGAAATGGGTAAGGATAATGCTGGAAACTCCCTCCTTATGATAGAGATAGAATCCTCATCAACCCTGAACCAAAACCCCTCTAGCTGCTGACTCAAAAAGCCCAACCAACTCCTGAATGAACTACAATCAACAACTGAATATAAGATGATTGTTGAATGAACAGTTTTGCTAACTCTGCAAATTTCCACATCACTCTGATCCTGAAACTGATATTCATCACCAGACACACTTCCCAAATCCTGAATCTTGCTAATCATCTCATCCTCGTCATGAGAATCGGAAAAATCCCCATCCATCTCATAAGGTGGATTATCAAATATGAAATCAGCATCTACCTTGTAGAGTGGGTTATCCAACAAATCAACACCACCTTCAATCCCATCATCACCATCACTAGAAAGTTCAGAACTAGTATCATCCGGTTCTATTTTACCTTAAAGATATTGGGAATGTATGTAGCTGCTGCAATTAAAATCAGAATTCTCTGGATTCATTTCATGTTGATTTCTATGGTCTTCCTTTGCATAACATGCCTCGAAGGCACCAAGCGGAGTGGAATCACTACATTCATCTTCATTCTCACCAAGGGTATGGATCCCCTCCAAAATCTGTATGACTTCCTGGGTTCTCGGATCAAGATCATCTTCCTCATGGGTAGTTGTCATAGATATTTGATTTTCAGCTTGGTATAATGAATAATGTGTCATACTTAGTTGAAGACAAGGCTCATCAGTCTCTTCCTCGTTGTCTTTTCCAAATTTAATGGCGAGACCTCTATCCAATAATAGCTGCAAATAATCTGATTTCATCCGTTTGAATGCTTCCATAATAGTAAGCAATTGAGAACTAGTAGCACCATTGACACTTCTCTTTTGCATCTCTTCCATTTTGGTTTTACGCATAAGGTTTTCAATGAATTGATAGGAATCATCAGCCCTTGTTAATACTTGTACAATTGTTTCTTCTTTGACTAATAACATATCCATTAAATCATTAAGTGACCAAGGTTTTTGACCAACTTCATCAAAGGTAAGTGGGCTGTCCTTAGTTAAATCTTTGGATTTGTCACCAAGTATGGGAGCAATATTTTTAGGATTTTCCTCCAAGTCAACATGAGTTATCTCACCCTCAATGTCATCATTGTTCCCAAACAGTTCCTCCTCACAGAATGAATCTTTTCCACCCTCGTGATCATGATGTTTATCCAAAATAACCTCCAAGTCACCAAACATGATGCTGGTATATTCTTTACTAACACCCAAAGCTGGTCCCATCTCCTGGGTTTCATTGTGTTGATCTTCCATTTCCTCAACGCTGGTCTGTACTTCCTGGATGGCTTCTTCCTCCCTGTTATTCTCACCATTATGCCCCAAAGACCACGCTTCATGGCAAGTGAAACAAATCTTCCCTTTCCTAATTTGATTCCTGCTCAAAGCTGGAGACCCTGTAACCTGTATACCCATAACCATCAACTCAGTATCTGTCATGAGATTACTAAATTTCTCAATATTATGCTCAATCAATTCTTCTGCAAACTCACAAGTTGAAAGTGTAGTTTTATCCTCACATCTGCATGTAGCCATCAAGATTGAATGTAATTGTTCGAATATCACATCATCTTCATTTAGGATTGATAGCAAAATATTTTTAATGCAAATCCTCACGTTGTCAGGCTGATGTTCCCTGTAGTTTCTCAAGAGGCTCTGTAACAGTTGCTGAGCCAATTTTTCCCAACCAAAATCAAATATGGGAATAAAGAATTTAGTTTCTGACATTAATCCCAATATTTTAGTCTGCTTGCCAAATGTAAGATTTTTGCTATCATTGATACCATCCAAGCTGTCCAAGATATGTTGCAATACCTGCTCCAAGATGTTGTCAACATAGGGTATAGTAGGAGCTGTTATCCTAATTATTTCGCTGAGGCAAGATGCTACAAGAATTCTAACATCTTCACATGAATGCTTCATAAATTTTGGCTGTACTAAAGCCACCATAGAAGGTTGTATGGCCCAGTTAAAAATCATGCAGTCAGCCTCGCCTATCCTTGTTAGATATAAATCTATCTCTTCCAACTTAGCAAGTACATCTCCCCTATGTTTCATACTCTGCAGTTGCAAACCAAGGCAGTATAGTTTATTTCCTATCTCGATTTCTTTTTGAATGTCTCGAAGCTGTTCACCATTAAAGGTATCATTGAACTCTTTGGAGAAAACACTGTTTTTCAGATCCTCCATTGTTTTATATTGATGTCACCAAGTCTGAAATTTATTCCCCTATACCCACAGAAAATTCTGCACTCTCTGCTCTGTTCTGTCTTATACCTCACGGCATGCCCAGTACGGTTGTTTTCATAGAAGATTTGAAACAGGATGGTAACTCGTAAAACCCAATGTATCTCCTTATTTTCTTATTCCCCAAATTTTGAAAGCGAGACCTGTATGATTTCATTGAATGTGACTTTAACCGCTCCCTCAACTCTGCAAGGACAGATTGTACTTGCAAATACCTTTGCCAAAAACACAAGCAATTGTACAGATATTGACTGTTCTCATAATCATCAGGGGTACTGAGCATAAAAACAAAACCACCAGTCCTCAACAATACGACATAGTACATTCAAAAAGATTTATCCAGCACAAATGAAACCACTGTAATATTCGGGTCTAATTTTGAGTTTAAAAATTCTGTATGACCACCCTTGAATTAAAATCTGTCCTCACTAGCATTCTGATTTTTAAAAAAAATGTGGACTGTAGTACTTAACTGAAACAGGTAAATTCTTGCTTCCTTCAATTTCTGATTAATACTGGCTGAGGTTTTGGAGAACAGGTGTCGCTAATCAAAATTACTTCCTCCATTTGTTATGGCCCGATAAGTTATTAACGATAATTATAAATTAACCGTTGATTATGAGTTTAACTTATAATACCTTATGCAGTCCAAAATTTTCAAGCCACTAAGATGGGTCGGGCCCACTGTTAAGATGCTGATATTATTTCGGAAGGCACATAGTAATAATATTGCTGGCTCTTGTAAAATTAAACAGACATGTAATGCTCATTTCCAGCGCAGCTGTCACTCCAACATATTATACTCATGTTAATCAGTTTATATTCCTTACACAGGTAGTAAATTCAAATCGAAACCACTGCTAACTGGTATCCACATCTTAATGAATATGTGCGCTCACTGAATAATCATAGTCGCATCGTAAACTGTGTATTTTCTTTCCGTTTGAAGGTCCACGTCTAAAGTCCTCTTTGCAGTCACTAATGCGTATTCACGACCAACCATTGGCCGTTTGTCTTGTAACTGTTTCTTTGCAGCTTCCGTGTACTTCCGCCTGCGTTCGCGTTTAACGTCTCACAACTAATGTTGGAGGAATGGAAACCATAGCAAAGGCCTTAACATAAGCATCTTCGTCTGCAGGATCCTTTTGTGGGCTCTCCAAATGTGGATCTTCGTTCAAATCCTCATAAATCCGACGCCCGTGTCAGAGACTTCAGCAACACTTCAGTTACCCCCGCTCAATAGATTTAAAAAATGGCTTTTTCGTGGGGCTCATGATGCTGCCGAGTCCTTTGAGCGCAAACGAAGAAACTTCCTTGCTTCGTATGCATGGAATCCAGTACTCGGTGCTACGAACTTATTCCTTTGCTGTATGCACCAGAATACCGCGAATGATCCAATAACTGGGACATGTGAACTTGTGTGGGTATGGAATGGCGCAAGAGTTTGCCGTCTCGAACTCCTGCTGTAGATACCTGTTGATGTGAGTTTTGTACCACTACATAACATATAGCAATTGAATACTTGATACAGCGTACCAAACACTCAACCCTCTCTTGAAAAGTATATAAGATACTCCAAGGTTCCTTACACCTGTGGATACTAACTCAGTTATAATGATGTGATTTGCTGGTAATCACTTCGGCGGGCTTACGTTGTTTTGTTTGGAAATATCTCAACTCTTACTATGATGGTGATAAGACTTCTAACTTTCGCAACCTTTTCAAATGATCTCTCAATTTATATCACTTTCAACTTTGCTCTTTTCAAACTCTCAAACTTCACTTTCCAACTTCTAATTCTCAACTTCAACTACTAAGTTACTGGTTACCTTTACTCCTAAGGATGGAAAGATTGGCAAATGGACGGGGATCAACCTAATGAAGACATACCAGTGGTGTTACCTCCACAGATGCAATAATTCTAAGGAAAGGAGACTAGATTACCACACAAGGCTCCTTGACAAGCCGCCAAGATGCTAGTGGCCTAGTCTAGGATCCCTATCAAACATCTACCAATATCACCGTGCAATTAACCATCTATCACTACTCTTCCTTTAACACTTGCTTGAGAATAAAATTTACTTTAACAACTCAATTGAAATGAAATCTATCTCTAACAATTGGAAGTAGAAACCATGCAATAACACCAAGTGTTCTTAATCACCATGCAAGACACAACAATGATAAGAGAAGCAATTTTGGTATTATATTAGCAACAATTTTCTTCAACCTTTTACAAATGAGAGTACATGGCCTTATATAGAGGCTTGAAATTACAATGAACGACCAAGATTAAGAGGCAAAACCAACGATCCAGATTGAATCCCAGAAACCCTAATTAGGGTTACCACCCCACAGGCCAATGAAAAGATGCCACCTCATCAATAGACCAATGAGAAAAAGAATAGTGGTATCCAATGAGAAGGCACCAAAAATGGTAGCCAATCCGAAACTGACACCTACCCTACCCAAGAAGAAAGGGGAAAATGCCACATGGGCTTACATCAAATGGTCTTCTAATATAACTTTACCCTTTTCTTTCATCTTTTTGGCATAAGTAATGAACTTAGCCAACATTTTATCAACTTCTTCCATAGGAGGGCAAGGTGAATGCCTCATCTTAAGCTCAGTTGTGGTGACCATGTCCTTTGCTGCTTGTAGTACCTGCTCATTCTCCCTCTCATCATCCTTTGCAAATTGAACTAAGGCTTTGAGAGAGGCGAGGATGTCAAATCTTTTCATTAAAGGGACAATCTTTCCCAAATCATCCAGCCGCGATCCAAACTCTGTCTCATTGAAATCCTCCTCTGTTATTTCTTCAAAATCTAGTGCAATTCTAGCATCATTCATTGTGTTTGAAATGAAAACCTCTATGCCTGAACTGTGCTGTGTCATTCTGTCCTGTATTTCATCCAGTGTACCAAATCTGAAGATTAGGGCCATGAACCAAGACTCGACCATTGTTTTCTCTCCTTCATTTATCACCTTGGCCTTCACCAATGTTCCCTCTGATATTCTTATAACTGCTTCCAACCTAGGGATGATATACTCACGAATTGGAAGGAAATCCCTCCATCTCACCTCAAACTCTCTGTATTTGTTCCTGATGGTTATAAATGCTCTAAAAATGGCAGTGAAAGGAAGCAAGAAATCTCGCCCCTCCTGGATGGTGTCATTGATCCACTTCTTAGCCTCTTGTTCAAAATTGCCCTCACCATCTTGGGGGAGAGCTGCCCTAGGCACCTGTTGGATTGGCTGACTGGTTCCATCATAAATGCCCTTCCAATACTCATTTTCTCTTCTTAATTTAGCATTTGCAACATTTGCCCTTGCTAGCTTCTCAAAGACTGAAGTTACACTCTCTTGAAGCTCTTCACACTCTATCTCATCTGTCGCTGTTCCCAAGTCATGCTCTTGAAAATCATAGTCTTGAATTGAAATTTCTTCCATTGTCTTGGTGACCTTTGGTATGGCAATTTGAACCTTCCTGTGACCACCATCCCTGATTACCCTTGCCACTGTTTCTGCTTGCTTGTGTCTAGCATCATCTTCTTCCTCAGCATTCCTTTGAATTTCTTCAATTGCTTGGATGGGTGGCTCCGGAATAATCGGCTGGAGCATCTTCAACATCCAAGCGGGCCCAGTGAAAACTCCCACTGCTGGATTTGGCTGAACTAGCCCTGCATACTCATCGTTGGGTGCTTGATCTTCGTTTTGTACTGCTTCACCCTCAATATCAACTTGCATATCTTCTTCATCACTAGAGACTGTCACATCCTCGCTTACTTGATTTTCTGATAGAGGAGAATATCCACTACTGCTATCTTCACTACTTGACTCTGAACTTGAGCTCACTTCGACTGCTGCACTTTGTCTACTGACCCCATGCTCTTGTCCTCTATCTTCATATATACTTTCTCTAGATGGTTCTTTGTTCTGTTTCTTTGCCGGTGGCCTTGGATCTTCCTTACCCTTCTCAACTTCTATATCTTTCCTCTTGCCCTTACTGGCTTGCTGTTGCTGCTGTGGTTGCCGTCGGCCACTGCCCTCACCTTGCTGGCTAACTGATTCTGCTTGGACCTCCACTGCCCTCATTTTCTCATAAGTGAGGCATACCCTTGACCTTTGCAACTGACTTAACTTCTTGTTATACCACTCCTGAGTGTGCAGTTCAACTGTCTTATTAATTGCCTCTAAGGATGGATCCTGCTGATCATTCCAATTGACGGGATCCAACTCTGTTCCTTCTACTGTGTGGTAGTCCTCTCTTAGCACATCTTCGTCTTCTTCCATCTAGTCTGGGATCATAAGGTTTTTCCATTTTATGGTTCTCATCAGGCTTAGCGACAGTCTTGAGAAAGCTAACTTCCTCACATGAAAGTCATCTTGTGCATTAGCCCAAAAATCCTCTATCGTAGGCACATGCCTGAATGTTCCTCCTTGAGCGGACTTGATTAGACCATGAGGATCGAACCCTTGTCTTGCTTTATACCAAGCCAGGTGATATTGCTCTAACTCCTTTTCAGCAGATGCAAAGGCAACATGGTTGGGACAACTGTCATTGCCTATCACAAGTGAGAGGGTAACCCCTGCTTCACCTCTCTGTTTCATCATTTTGTCATATTGCTCAAGCTGTCTAGCCAACTCCATCAAAACCAATCGATCAGGTGGATACCTTGGGAGCCTCTTGGGACAAGTTGTACATCCAGCCACTCTTATGTAAGTGAATCGTTCAAATTGGATGAATCAACTCCCATACTTCTTAACTTTAGCCTCGGCCTCTGGAGAAAGTCTCCGAGCAGGAGTTCCTTGCAACATCCTTACTAACTTCATGGCAAAGGCATCATAAAATATCTTGTAATCCTTGGTGTTGCGCAAATGAAGCTGTGGATAGCACTCATACACCAAGTATTGCCCAGGCCCGTGACCAACTTCTCCCCTAGCCTTAAGTCCCGGTTGTCTAAATAATCTTGCTTGTGCTAAGCCCATGATTCTGTTGAGGAGGACGATGAGGTCGCCATACTCTGATTTGAAGTCGGACCTGGTGAGCTTTGCGTCTTGGTGACTCCCTTCTTGCCTTCATGTAACCAATTCTGTTTCAGCTGAGCAAAGTATGTGTCCTGGTTGTCATGGTATAATCTGGTGGCCTGGTCAATGGATAGCGCCTCTGTGCCATTCTGCTTAGGTATGTTAAATGTATCCTCAATCAATGGACCGCTGATGTTTGCCAAAACTTTCTCTCTATCCATCATGACTGACTTGCTCTGAATGTTAAGTCTAGATGCACACTCCATGATCAAATCTGGACAAGGCAAGGTAGGAGGGAAGGCAGGTGCGTGCACAACTCCGGACTTGTAGACTTTCTTTGCAATAGGAGATTGGCTGTCTCTCAACCTATCTTTCAATTGAATCATATCAAGGGCACCAATGTTGGTGTCTCCAACGTATTTCAATTTTGAGCGGAAGTTGGAATTGGGTATCATGACTTCTTTGTCTCCTATTTTAGCATTAGTTCCTTTGGGTCGCTTGCTTGCATTAGCATCAGCCATCCTAAACACTTATCACTCCCCGCCTTTTCTTCAATGCTGGTGAAACTACACTTATCACTCCAATCTTCGCCTAGGGGTGGAATACTGCACTTATCACTCCCCGCCGTTACCTTAAGATGGGCTACACTTATCACTCCAATCTTCTCCCTGAAATGAAATGCAATGATGCAAACTACACTTATCACTCTCCGCCTTTGCCTTAAGATGGACTACACTTATCACTCCAATCTTCGCCTAGGGGTGGAATACTACACTTATCACTCCCCGCCGATACCTTAAGATGGACTACACTTATCACTCCAAATCTTCTCCCTAAAATGAAATGCAATGATGAAATGCAAGCAAGAACTTGAGGGAAAAAAAGCCAATCAAGACAATCGAGTAATCTACTTAATATCCAAATACCTAACTCTACTCTTGAAATTAGTTTTCAACACCTAAACTAGCACCAATGAAATGAAAGCAATTAAAGAGAGAGGAAAAGATAGGCCACTCACCCAAGTACAACGAAGCTAGGAGTCCCTTGTCAATGCAATTAGCTGAGCTTAGCCTCCAAAACCTCCAAGTCCATAAGAAAATCCCCTCTTTTCAACTTCAACTCACTTTCAAAATTTTGCTATGAATCTTCTATCAATTTACTTCCTCCTCTATCACAAATCTGATTACCTCAAATCCACAAGCTCTCTCCCTCAATCAAATTATGAAATTGAAAATCTTGCTTTCAAATTTTCGGATTTGGGCAAAATACCATGAAAAGGAGCCCCAAATCTTCAAATTTGGGTACTAAAAGTGTAGAAAAGAAGCCTCCAATTGATGTCTTATCAAACACTGCTGTCTCTTACGCAAGCTGTCCCCAAAATCTGCCCTTAGATGCCTTGAAAATGGCTTGAAGATGCCTTGGTCTGACATGAACAGGGCCGCCTCTAAGTTCGCCTCAAAATCTGCCTCCTTTACGATTCGCTCTGCTCCTTAGCACACAACAGTCCCTCGGCAATGCTGCTGCCTTCTAACATCCAGATCCGCTCCCTCTAACAAATCCGCTAATGACTGCCTTTAGTTCGCTGCTTAAACAATTTCGCTCTGTTCCTTAGAGCTCACTGATGTTTGAAGGGATGAAGAATGAATGAGGAGAGGAGAGGAGCCGCCCCATCTTATATCTGCCAAGAGCATTGCCCCTAGAGGGCCGACCTAGCATAAAATTGTAAAAAACAATTAAATTAGCAAGAAATCAAAGCCGACCTGGCACAGGAACCAGATATTTTCGATTTTGCAAAAGAAAACCATTAAATGTTGAAGGATGCAGGCCGACCTAGCACAAAATTCTACGAATTTTTTTGATTTGCACACAAAAATATCCAATTAAATCCAAGGCATCCAGAATTTTGATTTTTCAATGTAAAATAAGATTTTGAATTGAAAAGATTAACTATCCAACCAATGACAATTTCGAAAATAGCAAGGAAGTCCATAAATTTGAAAATTAAGAATTCAGTCCAGATTTTATTGAATCTCGAAAATAATAATGATCATCAAACCAAAATTTGCAATTGGCCATAATAAATAAAGAATTTTGAATTGCCATTCAGATTTTTTCAGAATTTGAAATACCATTAATCCAAATAAGGATTTTTGAATTTATCATTGGATCTATCAACAATGTCAATAAATCATCACCATGGCAGTTCAAAAAATAAAATAAAATTAGCCAATCGAAATTTGCAATCCAATAATCATCATGAAATCGAAATTTGAAAGGATAATCCGAAATTCGCAAACCCCAAAATCATTTAAAAAAAAAAATCATAAAATTAGCAATTAAATAAAATTGAAATTCAATTCCATCAAGATTGCCAAAACGCCAAGAATTTTGAGGATCGCAAAATTAAATTTCAAATAATCAAACAAATTCCAACTTCATCTCTCATCTTAAACCACCAAATTTCCATTTCAAATCAATTCATAAAATCTTCACTTCAAAATCACCACATCGTCAAGATCCTCAATTCAAACCAAAATCAAACCTTTCGATCTAAAATCAAACACAGACCAAACACATCGTATTGCATTCACTGAATCAATCCAGGCAATTAAAATCACAAGGACGGGGCAAGACAAAATTTGGCTAAGTCTAAAAGGTCGAAACTAGGGGGTCCCCCTGGATGGGGCGATGTTGTGAAAACCTCACAACAATACCTCCGCTCCTGAATATTATCTGAAACGCTTTGAACCTGAGCTGAAATCTCACACCTTCTGCTACAGATCACCTTCTACTGACTTTCTGAGGAAGCTATCATCATAATAGAAATCACTTGCAGATGCATTGACAAGATACCCACGGTTAAGAAATGTTTAGCGAAGCATTCCCTGCATTAATACTGACCCAGCAAATATATTAAAGGAACCCGAACTCCCCAGTTTCATCCTCTTCTCTCACGAAAAGGGCATTCACTTGCACAGCAGTACGCAACGATATTCCCAGTGAAAAAAAAAATGATACAACTCTAAGGAAAACTGTATGCTGGAGCAGATGATGCAGCTTATTACCACTTCTTGAGTTTCTTGTTGATGCTGTACGGGAGTGGGCTCTTGTGTCCAGAGTAATAATCAAATCGTATAAACTCACATAATGCAGTTTTAATGATTTCTGAAACTTCAACTAATCTTTCTATTTGCTGCAAATATAGATTGATAGTAATTGCATTCAAACAATCTTCTTACTACTGATAAACTGGAAATGTGATTTGATAAAAAATGTCTTCAGCAATTTGCACTGCTACAGAAAACTTATCTTTATCAAAATATTGAGTTCTGAAATCTGTTACCGACAAGAACCTCACAGGCTGGCAGAAAGGCCAGCTCTGATACCACTGTAATATCCTTTTCTGGATATTTACCAAAACCCTTAATATAAAACGTGTAGATTTAAAACCGGACAGTAAACCAATGTTTGATATGAATCCCAGAACTTAACCAATCTGTACCCAGCACATGTGCATTTAAGGAAACTCTGAAAAGTTTATTTGATTTCTTCAATATTCGGATAGATACGTATAATCCATCAAATACTCAACATAAAAGCCCTCAGAAAATACTATTATTCTTCAGTACAAATTATAACCAGCAATAGAGTTATTGCATTATACAACAGCAACACAATAACCTTCAAATAACTAAGAGCCCAATCTTAAAAACAGAATAACAGTCAGATTGGTTACATATATTGTGCACCTGTGATGCAATGGTGAACTCCGCAGTGAATTCACTCAAAGGATGAATTGGGGCTACGTCCAATCCACCTATAAGCTTGTGGGGTTTCGTCCTCCAAGCTGGTATGAAAGTTGAAAGCTTCCTGCTTCTCTAAGAGAAGGAAAGTGGTTTTCAAATCATAAATCAAGCATATCCAAAAGAATGTAGCCCTCCTCTTTTAATGCCCAACGGTAACCCTTCAACTTACCATTCTTGGCTTTTCGTCTCTGTCTCCCCTTTTGTCACCTTTTGTCTTATAGTAAATATTAAAATGACTTAAATGTTTTCTTTTTTAAGTCCTTTAAGTCAATTTTAATAATATCAGGACTAGCCAAAAATTGCTCTAATGTCCCAATAAAAAAAAGGGGACATTACAAAGCCTCCCTGCTAGAGATTGCTTGCCCTCAAGCAATCATGAAGCCAAAAATCAATACCAGGATCCCATACTATTCTGCAGTACACCCTCAAACTCATACTAGCAATCCTGTTGTGAAACTCAAGCCAAGGGTAAAAAATCATCTGTTAGGGGAACCCTGGATCCCGAATCAGTCTAAGAGACACAACTGCATCCGCCTGTTGAGCCACTCTAAACCACTCTGCTCCATGCCTCAAACGAGTAAGTAACCCAACACGATCCACAAGCTGCAATGCAACCAACCTGTCAACTCGATCCTGGGAGTAGTAAATAGTGATCATCCAAACACTATGCACCTGTATCAACCAAGTTAAGGAGCTATCAATGCTGAGAAGCCCCCCAACTGTGAAGGTCTGCTCATGGAGATATAAAGTACTCAATATAGGCACACGATCAGTCCTCCCTAAATTGCTGATGTAGACGCCAAACTGCTCCATATCATGTGAAATGGGTAAGGATAATGCTGGAAACTCCCTCCTTATGATAGAGATAGAATCCTCATCAACCCTGAACCAAAACCCCTCTAGCTGCTGACTCAAAAAGCCCAACCAACTCCTGAATGAACTACAATCAACAACTGAATATAAGATGATTGTTGAATGAACAGTTTTGCTAACTCTGCAAATTTCCACATCACTCTGATCCTGAAACTGATATTCATCACCAGACACACTTCCCAAATCCTGAATCTTGCTAATCATCTCATCCTCGTCATGAGAATCGGAAAAATCCCCATCCATCTCATAAGGTGGATTATCAAATATGAAATCAGCATCTACCTTGTAGAGTGGGTTATCCAACAAATCAACACCACCTTCAATCCCATCATCACCATCACTAGAAAGTTCAGAACTAGTATCATCCGGTTCTATTTTACCTTAAAGATATTGGGAATGTATGTAGCTGCTGCAATTAAAATCAGAATTCTCTGGATTCATTTCATGTTGATTTCTATGGTCTTCCTTTGCATAACATGCCTCGAAGGCACCAAGCGGAGTGGAATCACTACATTCATCTTCATTCTCACCAAGGGTATGGATCCCCTCCAAAATCTGTATGACTTCCTGGGTTCTCGGATCAAGATCATCTTCCTCATGGGTAGTTGTCATAGATATTTGATTTTCAGCTTGGTATAATGAATAATGTGTCATACTTAGTTGAAGACAAGGCTCATCAGTCTCTTCCTCGTTGTCTTTTCCAAATTTAATGGCGAGACCTCTATCCAATAATAGCTGCAAATAATCTGATTTCATCCGTTTGAATGCTTCCATAATAGTAAGCAATTGAGAACTAGTAGCACCATTGACACTTCTCTTTTGCATCTCTTCCATTTTGGTTTTACGCATAAGGTTTTCAATGAATTGATAGGAATCATCAGCCCTTGTTAATACTTGTACAATTGTTTCTTCTTTGACTAATAACATATCCATTAAATCATTAAGTGACCAAGGTTTTTGACCAACTTCATCAAAGGTAAGTGGGCTGTCCTTAGTTAAATCTTTGGATTTGTCACCAAGTATGGGAGCAATATTTTTAGGATTTTCCTCCAAGTCAACATGAGTTATCTCACCCTCAATGTCATCATTGTTCCCAAACAGTTCCTCCTCACAGAATGAATCTTTTCCACCCTCGTGATCATGATGTTTATCCAAAATAACCTCCAAGTCACCAAACATGATGCTGGTATATTCTTTACTAACACCCAAAGCTGGTCCCATCTCCTGGGTTTCATTGTGTTGATCTTCCATTTCCTCAACGCTGGTCTGTACTTCCTGGATGGCTTCTTCCTCCCTGTTATTCTCACCATTATGCCCCAAAGACCACGCTTCATGGCAAGTGAAACAAATCTTCCCTTTCCTAATTTGATTCCTGCTCAAAGCTGGAGACCCTGTAACCTGTATACCCATAACCATCAACTCAGTATCTGTCATGAGATTACTAAATTTCTCAATATTATGCTCAATCAATTCTTCTGCAAACTCACAAGTTGAAAGTGTAGTTTTATCCTCACATCTGCATGTAGCCATCAAGATTGAATGTAATTGTTCGAATATCACATCATCTTCATTTAGGATTGATAGCAAAATATTTTTAATGCAAATCCTCACGTTGTCAGGCTGATGTTCCCTGTAGTTTCTCAAGAGGCTCTGTAACAGTTGCTGAGCCAATTTTTCCCAACCAAAATCAAATATGGGAATAAAGAATTTAGTTTCTGACATTAATCCCAATATTTTAGTCTGCTTGCCAAATGTAAGATTTTTGCTATCATTGATACCATCCAAGCTGTCCAAGATATGTTGCAATACCTGCTCCAAGATGTTGTCAACATAGGGTATAGTAGGAGCTGTTATCCTAATTATTTCGCTGAGGCAAGATGCTACAAGAATTCTAACATCTTCACATGAATGCTTCATAAATTTTGGCTGTACTAAAGCCACCATAGAAGGTTGTATGGCCCAGTTAAAAATCATGCAGTCAGCCTCGCCTATCCTTGTTAGATATAAATCTATCTCTTCCAACTTAGCAAGTACATCTCCCCTATGTTTCATACTCTGCAGTTGCAAACCAAGGCAGTATAGTTTATTTCCTATCTCGATTTCTTTTTGAATGTCTCGAAGCTGTTCACCATTAAAGGTATCATTGAACTCTTTGGAGAAAACACTGTTTTTCAGATCCTCCATTGTTTTATATTGATGTCACCAAGTCTGAAATTTATTCCCCTATACCCACAGAAAATTCTGCACTCTCTGCTCTGTTCTGTCTTATACCTCACGGCATGCCCAGTACGGTTGTTTTCATAGAAGATTTGAAACAGGATGGTAACTCGTAAAACCCAATGTATCTCCTTATTTTCTTATTCCCCAAATTTTGAAAGCGAGACCTGTATGATTTCATTGAATGTGACTTTAACCGCTCCCTCAACTCTGCAAGGACAGATTGTACTTGCAAATACCTTTGCCAAAAACACAAGCAATTGTACAGATATTGACTGTTCTCATAATCATCAGGGGTACTGAGCATAAAAACAAAACCACCAGTCCTCAACAATACGACATAGTACATTCAAAAAGATTTATCCAGCACAAATGAAACCACTGTAATATTCGGGTCTAATTTTGAGTTTAAAAATTCTGTATGACCACCCTTGAATTAAAATCTGTCCTCACTAGCATTCTGATTTTTAAAAAAAATGTGGACTGTAGTACTTAACTGAAACAGGTAAATTCTTGCTTCCTTCAATTTCTGATTAATACTGGCTGAGGTTTTGGAGAACAGGTGTCGCTAATCAAAATTACTTCCTCCATTTGTTATGGCCCGATAAGTTATTAACGATAATTATAAATTAACCGTTGATTATGAGTTTAACTTATAATACCTTATGCAGTCCAAAATTTTCAAGCCACTAAGATGGGTCGGGCCCACTGTTAAGATGCTGATATTATTTCGGAAGGCACATAGTAATAATATTGCTGGCTCTTGTAAAATTAAACAGACATGTAATGCTCATTTCCAGCGCAGCTGTCACTCCAACATATTATACTCATGTTAATCAGTTTATATTCCTTACACAGGTAGTAAATTCAAATCGAAACCACTGCTAACTGGTATCCACATCTTAATGAATATGTGCGCTCACTGAATAATCATAGTCGCATCGTAAACTGTGTATTTTCTTTCCGTTTGAAGGTCCACGTCTAAAGTCCTCTTTGCAGTCACTAATGCGTATTCACGACCAACCATTGGCCGTTTGTCTTGTAACTGTTTCTTTGCAGCTTCCGTGTACTTCCGCCTGCGTTCGCGTTTAACGTCTCACAACTAATGTTGGAGGAATGGAAACCATAGCAAAGGCCTTAACATAAGCATCTTCGTCTGCAGGATCCTTTTGTGGGCTCTCCAAATGTGGATCTTCGTTCAAATCCTCATAAATCCGACGCCCGTGTCAGAGACTTCAGCAACACTTCAGTTACCCCCGCTCAATAGATTTAAAAAATGGCTTTTTCGTGGGGCTCATGATGCTGCCGAGTCCTTTGAGCGCAAACGAAGAAACTTCCTTGCTTCGTATGCATGGAATCCAGTACTCGGTGCTACGAACTTATTCCTTTGCTGTATGCACCAGAATACCGCGAATGATCCAATAACTGGGACATGTGAACTTGTGTGGGTATGGAATGGCGCAAGAGTTTGCCGTCTCGAACTCCTGCTGTAGATACCTGTTGATGTGAGTTTTGTACCACTACATAACATATAGCAATTGAATACTTGATACAGCGTACCAAACACTCAACCCTCTCTTGAAAAGTATATAAGATACTCCAAGGTTCCTTACACCTGTGGATACTAACTCAGTTATAATGATGTGATTTGCTGGTAATCACTTCGGCGGGCTTACGTTGTTTTGTTTGGAAATATCTCAACTCTTACTATGATGGTGATAAGACTTCTAACTTTCGCAACCTTTTCAAATGATCTCTCAATTTATATCACTTTCAACTTTGCTCTTTTCAAACTCTCAAACTTCACTTTCCAACTTCTAATTCTCAACTTCAACTACTAAGTTACTGGTTACCTTTACTCCTAAGGATGGAAAGATTGGCAAATGGACGGGGATCAACCTAATGAAGACATACCAGTGGTGTTACCTCCACAGATGCAATAATTCTAAGGAAAGGAGACTAGATTACCACACAAGGCTCCTTGACAAGCCGCCAAGATGCTAGTGGCCTAGTCTAGGATCCCTATCAAACATCTACCAATATCACCGTGCAATTAACCATCTATCACTACTCTTCCTTTAACACTTGCTTGAGAATAAAATTTACTTTAACAACTCAATTGAAATGAAATCTATCTCTAACAATTGGAAGTAGAAACCATGCAATAACACCAAGTGTTCTTAATCACCATGCAAGACACAACAATGATAAGAGAAGCAATTTTGGTATTATATTAGCAACAATTTTCTTCAACCTTTTACAAATGAGAGTACATGGCCTTATATAGAGGCTTGAAATTACAATGAACGACCAAGATTAAGAGGCAAAACCAACGATCCAGATTGAATCCCAGAAACCCTAATTAGGGTTACCACCCCACAGGCCAATGAAAAGATGCCACCTCATCAATAGACCAATGAGAAAAAGAATAGTGGTATCCAATGAGAAGGCACCAAAAATGGTAGCCAATCCGAAACTGACACCTACCCTACCCAAGAAGAAAGGGGAAAATGCCACATGGGCTTACATCAAATGGTCTTCTAATATAACTTTACCCTTTTCTTTCATCTTTTTGGCATAAGTAATGAACTTAGCCAACATTTTATCAACTTCTTCCATAGGAGGGCAAGGTGAATGCCTCATCTTAAGCTCAGTTGTGGTGACCATGTCCTTTGCTGCTTGTAGTACCTGCTCATTCTCCCTCTCATCATCCTTTGCAAATTGAACTAAGGCTTTGAGAGAGGCGAGGATGTCAAATCTTTTCATTAAAGGGACAATCTTTCCCAAATCATCCAGCCGCGATCCAAACTCTGTCTCATTGAAATCCTCCTCTGTTATTTCTTCAAAATCTAGTGCAATTCTAGCATCATTCATTGTGTTTGAAATGAAAACCTCTATGCCTGAACTGTGCTGTGTCATTCTGTCCTGTATTTCATCCAGTGTACCAAATCTGAAGATTAGGGCCATGAACCAAGACTCGACCATTGTTTTCTCTCCTTCATTTATCACCTTGGCCTTCACCAATGTTCCCTCTGATATTCTTATAACTGCTTCCAACCTAGGGATGATATACTCACGAATTGGAAGGAAATCCCTCCATCTCACCTCAAACTCTCTGTATTTGTTCCTGATGGTTATAAATGCTCTAAAAATGGCAGTGAAAGGAAGCAAGAAATCTCGCCCCTCCTGGATGGTGTCATTGATCCACTTCTTAGCCTCTTGTTCAAAATTGCCCTCACCATCTTGGGGGAGAGCTGCCCTAGGCACCTGTTGGATTGGCTGACTGGTTCCATCATAAATGCCCTTCCAATACTCATTTTCTCTTCTTAATTTAGCATTTGCAACATTTGCCCTTGCTAGCTTCTCAAAGACTGAAGTTACACTCTCTTGAAGCTCTTCACACTCTATCTCATCTGTCGCTGTTCCCAAGTCATGCTCTTGAAAATCATAGTCTTGAATTGAAATTTCTTCCATTGTCTTGGTGACCTTTGGTATGGCAATTTGAACCTTCCTGTGACCACCATCCCTGATTACCCTTGCCACTGTTTCTGCTTGCTTGTGTCTAGCATCATCTTCTTCCTCAGCATTCCTTTGAATTTCTTCAATTGCTTGGATGGGTGGCTCCGGAATAATCGGCTGGAGCATCTTCAACATCCAAGCGGGCCCAGTGAAAACTCCCACTGCTGGATTTGGCTGAACTAGCCCTGCATACTCATCGTTGGGTGCTTGATCTTCGTTTTGTACTGCTTCACCCTCAATATCAACTTGCATATCTTCTTCATCACTAGAGACTGTCACATCCTCGCTTACTTGATTTTCTGATAGAGGAGAATATCCACTACTGCTATCTTCACTACTTGACTCTGAACTTGAGCTCACTTCGACTGCTGCACTTTGTCTACTGACCCCATGCTCTTGTCCTCTATCTTCATATATACTTTCTCTAGATGGTTCTTTGTTCTGTTTCTTTGCCGGTGGCCTTGGATCTTCCTTACCCTTCTCAACTTCTATATCTTTCCTCTTGCCCTTACTGGCTTGCTGTTGCTGCTGTGGTTGCCGTCGGCCACTGCCCTCACCTTGCTGGCTAACTGATTCTGCTTGGACCTCCACTGCCCTCATTTTCTCATAAGTGAGGCATACCCTTGACCTTTGCAACTGACTTAACTTCTTGTTATACCACTCCTGAGTGTGCAGTTCAACTGTCTTATTAATTGCCTCTAAGGATGGATCCTGCTGATCATTCCAATTGACGGGATCCAACTCTGTTCCTTCTACTGTGTGGTAGTCCTCTCTTAGCACATCTTCGTCTTCTTCCATCTAGTCTGGGATCATAAGGTTTTTCCATTTTATGGTTCTCATCAGGCTTAGCGACAGTCTTGAGAAAGCTAACTTCCTCACATGAAAGTCATCTTGTGCATTAGCCCAAAAATCCTCTATCGTAGGCACATGCCTGAATGTTCCTCCTTGAGCGGACTTGATTAGACCATGAGGATCGAACCCTTGTCTTGCTTTATACCAAGCCAGGTGATATTGCTCTAACTCCTTTTCAGCAGATGCAAAGGCAACATGGTTGGGACAACTGTCATTGCCTATCACAAGTGAGAGGGTAACCCCTGCTTCACCTCTCTGTTTCATCATTTTGTCATATTGCTCAAGCTGTCTAGCCAACTCCATCAAAACCAATCGATCAGGTGGATACCTTGGGAGCCTCTTGGGACAAGTTGTACATCCAGCCACTCTTATGTAAGTGAATCGTTCAAATTGGATGAATCAACTCCCATACTTCTTAACTTTAGCCTCGGCCTCTGGAGAAAGTCTCCGAGCAGGAGTTCCTTGCAACATCCTTACTAACTTCATGGCAAAGGCATCATAAAATATCTTGTAATCCTTGGTGTTGCGCAAATGAAGCTGTGGATAGCACTCATACACCAAGTATTGCCCAGGCCCGTGACCAACTTCTCCCCTAGCCTTAAGTCCCGGTTGTCTAAATAATCTTGCTTGTGCTAAGCCCATGATTCTGTTGAGGAGGACGATGAGGTCGCCATACTCTGATTTGAAGTCGGACCTGGTGAGCTTTGCGTCTTGGTGACTCCCTTCTTGCCTTCATGTAACCAATTCTGTTTCAGCTGAGCAAAGTATGTGTCCTGGTTGTCATGGTATAATCTGGTGGCCTGGTCAATGGATAGCGCCTCTGTGCCATTCTGCTTAGGTATGTTAAATGTATCCTCAATCAATGGACCGCTGATGTTTGCCAAAACTTTCTCTCTATCCATCATGACTGACTTGCTCTGAATGTTAAGTCTAGATGCACACTCCATGATCAAATCTGGACAAGGCAAGGTAGGAGGGAAGGCAGGTGCGTGCACAACTCCGGACTTGTAGACTTTCTTTGCAATAGGAGATTGGCTGTCTCTCAACCTATCTTTCAATTGAATCATATCAAGGGCACCAATGTTGGTGTCTCCAACGTATTTCAATTTTGAGCGGAAGTTGGAATTGGGTATCATGACTTCTTTGTCTCCTATTTTAGCATTAGTTCCTTTGGGTCGCTTGCTTGCATTAGCATCAGCCATCCTAAACACTTATCACTCCCCGCCTTTTCTTCAATGCTGGTGAAACTACACTTATCACTCCAATCTTCGCCTAGGGGTGGAATACTGCACTTATCACTCCCCGCCGTTACCTTAAGATGGGCTACACTTATCACTCCAATCTTCTCCCTGAAATGAAATGCAATGATGCAAACTACACTTATCACTCTCCGCCTTTGCCTTAAGATGGACTACACTTATCACTCCAATCTTCGCCTAGGGGTGGAATACTACACTTATCACTCCCCGCCGATACCTTAAGATGGACTACACTTATCACTCCAAATCTTCTCCCTAAAATGAAATGCAATGATGAAATGCAAGCAAGAACTTGAGGGAAAAAAAGCCAATCAAGACAATCGAGTAATCTACTTAATATCCAAATACCTAACTCTACTCTTGAAATTAGTTTTCAACACCTAAACTAGCACCAATGAAATGAAAGCAATTAAAGAGAGAGGAAAAGATAGGCCACTCACCCAAGTACAACGAAGCTAGGAGTCCCTTGTCAATGCAATTAGCTGAGCTTAGCCTCCAAAACCTCCAAGTCCATAAGAAAATCCCCTCTTTTCAACTTCAACTCACTTTCAAAATTTTGCTATGAATCTTCTATCAATTTACTTCCTCCTCTATCACAAATCTGATTACCTCAAATCCACAAGCTCTCTCCCTCAATCAAATTATGAAATTGAAAATCTTGCTTTCAAATTTTCGGATTTGGGCAAAATACCATGAAAAGGAGCCCCAAATCTTCAAATTTGGGTACTAAAAGTGTAGAAAAGAAGCCTCCAATTGATGTCTTATCAAACACTGCTGTCTCTTACGCAAGCTGTCCCCAAAATCTGCCCTTAGATGCCTTGAAAATGGCTTGAAGATGCCTTGGTCTGACATGAACAGGGCCGCCTCTAAGTTCGCCTCAAAATCTGCCTCCTTTACGATTCGCTCTGCTCCTTAGCACACAACAGTCCCTCGGCAATGCTGCTGCCTTCTAACATCCAGATCCGCTCCCTCTAACAAATCCGCTAATGACTGCCTTTAGTTCGCTGCTTAAACAATTTCGCTCTGTTCCTTAGAGCTCACTGATGTTTGAAGGGATGAAGAATGAATGAGGAGAGGAGAGGAGCCGCCCCATCTTATATCTGCCAAGAGCATTGCCCCTAGAGGGCCGACCTAGCATAAAATTGTAAAAAACAATTAAATTAGCAAGAAATCAAAGCCGACCTGGCACAGGAACCAGATATTTTCGATTTTGCAAAAGAAAACCATTAAATGTTGAAGGATGCAGGCCGACCTAGCACAAAATTCTACGAATTTTTTTGATTTGCACACAAAAATATCCAATTAAATCCAAGGCATCCAGAATTTTGATTTTTCAATGTAAAATAAGATTTTGAATTGAAAAGATTAACTATCCAACCAATGACAATTTCGAAAATAGCAAGGAAGTCCATAAATTTGAAAATTAAGAATTCAGTCCAGATTTTATTGAATCTCGAAAATAATAATGATCATCAAACCAAAATTTGCAATTGGCCATAATAAATAAAGAATTTTGAATTGCCATTCAGATTTTTTCAGAATTTGAAATACCATTAATCCAAATAAGGATTTTTGAATTTATCATTGGATCTATCAACAATGTCAATAAATCATCACCATGGCAGTTCAAAAAATAAAATAAAATTAGCCAATCGAAATTTGCAATCCAATAATCATCATGAAATCGAAATTTGAAAGGATAATCCGAAATTCGCAAACCCCAAAATCATTTAAAAAAAAAAATCATAAAATTAGCAATTAAATAAAATTGAAATTCAATTCCATCAAGATTGCCAAAACGCCAAGAATTTTGAGGATCGCAAAATTAAATTTCAAATAATCAAACAAATTCCAACTTCATCTCTCATCTTAAACCACCAAATTTCCATTTCAAATCAATTCATAAAATCTTCACTTCAAAATCACCACATCGTCAAGATCCTCAATTCAAACCAAAATCAAACCTTTCGATCTAAAATCAAACACAGACCAAACACATCGTATTGCATTCACTGAATCAATCCAGGCAATTAAAATCACAAGGACGGGGCAAGACAAAATTTGGCTAAGTCTAAAAGGTCGAAACTAGGGGGTCCCCCTGGATGGGGCGATGTTGTGAAAACCTCACAACAATACCTCCGCTCCTGAATATTATCTGAAACGCTTTGAACCTGAGCTGAAATCTCACACCTTCTGCTACAGATCACCTTCTACTGACTTTCTGAGGAAGCTATCATCATAATAGAAATCACTTGCAGATGCATTGACAAGATACCCACGGTTAAGAAATGTTTAGCGAAGCATTCCCTGCATTAATACTGACCCAGCAAATATATTAAAGGAACCCGAACTCCCCAGTTTCATCCTCTTCTCTCACGAAAAGGGCATTCACTTGCACAGCAGTACGCAACGATATTCCCAGTGAAAAAAAAAATGATACAACTCTAAGGAAAACTGTATGCTGGAGCAGATGATGCAGCTTATTACCACTTCTTGAGTTTCTTGTTGATGCTGTACGGGAGTGGGCTCTTGTGTCCAGAGTAATAATCAAATCGTATAAACTCACATAATGCAGTTTTAATGATTTCTGAAACTTCAACTAATCTTTCTATTTGCTGCAAATATAGATTGATAGTAATTGCATTCAAACAATCTTCTTACTACTGATAAACTGGAAATGTGATTTGATAAAAAATGTCTTCAGCAATTTGCACTGCTACAGAAAACTTATCTTTATCAAAATATTGAGTTCTGAAATCTGTTACCGACAAGAACCTCACAGGCTGGCAGAAAGGCCAGCTCTGATACCACTGTAATATCCTTTTCTGGATATTTACCAAAACCCTTAATATAAAACGTGTAGATTTAAAACCGGACAGTAAACCAATGTTTGATATGAATCCCAGAACTTAACCAATCTGTACCCAGCACATGTGCATTTAAGGAAACTCTGAAAAGTTTATTTGATTTCTTCAATATTCGGATAGATACGTATAATCCATCAAATACTCAACATAAAAGCCCTCAGAAAATACTATTATTCTTCAGTACAAATTATAACCAGCAATAGAGTTATTGCATTATACAACAGCAACACAATAACCTTCAAATAACTAAGAGCCCAATCTTAAAAACAGAATAACAGTCAGATTGGTTACATATATTGTGCACCTGTGATGCAATGGTGAACTCCGCAGTGAATTCACTCAAAGGATGAATTGGGGCTACGTCCAATCCACCTATAAGCTTGTGGGGTTTCGTCCTCCAAGCTGGTATGAAAGTTGAAAGCTTCCTGCTTCTCTAAGAGAAGGAAAGTGGTTTTCAAATCATAAATCAAGCATATCCAAAAGAATGTAGCCCTCCTCTTTTAATGCCCAACGGTAACCCTTCAACTTACCATTCTTGGCTTTTCGTCTCTTTCTCCCCTTTTGTCACCTTTTGTCTTATATTAAATATGAAAATGACTTAAATGTTTTCTTTTTTAAGTTCTTTAAGTCAATTTTAATAATATCAAGACTAGCCAAAAATTGCTCTAATGTCCCAATAAAAAAAAGGGGACATTACAACTTTGCATCGATAAATATGAAATAAGCCTTTTATTTATCGGTTACAGTCACCTAATAGGGATTGATGACCAAAGAAAAGGCCATTATTCATTTTGTGAGCAAATAAAACGATCAAGGGATTTCGGTTAGTTAGATTGGATTGGTGGGTAATGTTGGTGTCTCTAAAATCACCTCTAACAATAACAGATCACCTTCTTTTGACTGCCCACTAGACAAAAAAGAAATCAAAATGAGAAAGCCTTAGCAGAGCGTTTGTTGCTTCCATTGCTTCTGCTATAAAACCTCTGTTGCGCTTTTTTAAGCGCTCCATAGCTAAATGTTTTTGCTGATACAAAACTTAATAGAGATACTCAAACAAGGGTTAAATACGAATTTTTATTCATTTTAGAGGCGGACTTGAAAAATGCCACTAATGTTTGAGTGCTTGTGATTTTTTCTTGCGTTGAATGCGAACAAAGAAGAAGAAGGTGGTGGACAGAGTTGGTGAAAAAATCAAATCCGTAGAATAGGTTGTGACACTTCACGCCACGGTTTTGATTCTTCACTAACTCAGCGCACCATCTTTTTCTTCTTTGTTCGCATTCAACACAAGAAAAAATCACCATAAGGACTCAACCATTAGTTGCATTTGTCAAGTCTACCCTTAAAGAAGGTAAAAATTCCTATTCAATCCTTGTTTGAGTATTCCTACTAAATTTTTTTATTAGCAAAAGCAATTAGATATGAAGTGCTCTAAGAAGCACAACAACGATTTTTATAAGAGAACAAATGGAACGGGCAAATGCTCTTGTAAAAATTTCTCAATTTGGATTTATTTTTTGTTTAGTGGGCAGTTAAAAGGAGGTGATCCGTTATCGTTAGAGGTGGCTTTAGTGACACCAACATTACCGTCTCAACCCATCACCTTCCTCTTCTTGGTTCAAATTTAGCGCAAAAAAAAATCACCATAAACACTCAACCATTGGTGACATTTTTCAAATCCACCATTAAAGCATGTAAATTTTTTATTTAACCATTTTTTGAGTATTCTTACTGAGTTTTGTATCAGGAAAAGCATTTAGCTATGAAGTGCTTAAAGAAGCACATAAATGATTTACAGCAGAAGAAATAGAAGCAGCATATACTTTGCTAAGACTTTCTCATTTGGATTGCTTTTTAGTTCAGTGGGTAGTCAAAAGGAGGTGATTTTTTATTATTTAGAGGTGGCTTTAGTCACACCATCAATGAATTTCTATTAGCTAGATTGGATTGGTGGGTAATGCTAGTGTCACTAAAGCCACCTCTAACTATAACAGATCGCTTCTTTTTGACATCCCACTAAACAAAAAAGCAATCCAAATTAGAAAGCTTTACCAAAGCATGTACTGCTTCCTGCTGCTCTTCTTTAAACACTTTATAGCTAAATGCTTTAGTCGATACAAAACTCAGTAGGGATACTTAAACAGGGGTTAAATAGTAATTTTTGCCTGCTTAAGGTGTGAACGTGAAATTGCCACCAATGATTGAGTGCTTATGGTGATTTTTCCTTGTGCTAAATGCAAACGAAGAAGATGAAGGTGGTGCGTTGAGTTGGTGAAGAATTCAAATACACAATTTTTGTTACCTTGATTGGATTGATGGGTAATGTTGGTGTTGCTAAAACCACCTCTAACAATAACCGATCTCTTTTTTTTGACTGCCCACTGAATAAAAAAGCAATCCAAATGAGAAACATTTAGAGGAGCATCTGTTGGTTCCATTTCTTTTGCTATAAAATCCCTGCTGCACTTCTTTTGCTATAAAATACATAGAATTTTTGTTAGCTAGATTGGATTGATGGGTAATGTTGGTGTCGCAAAAACCATCTCTAAGAATAACATATCGCTTTCTTTTGACTGCCCGCTGAATAGAAAAACAATCCAAATGAGAAAAACTTAGCGGAGCATCTGCTGGTTCCATTTCTTTTTCTATAAAATCCCTGCTGCACTTCTTTAAGCACTGCATAGCTAAATGCTTCTTCTGATACAAAACTTAGTAGGGCTACTAAAAAAAGGGTAAAATAAGAATTTTTGCTTGCTTTAGGGTGGACTTGAAAAATGCCACCAATGGTTGAGTGCTTATGGTAATTTTTACTTTCGTTGAATTCGAATGAAGAAGAGGAATGTGGTGGAGTAAGATGGTGAAAAAATCAAATAATGCTGGTATCACTAAAGCCGCCTCTAACAATAACATATTGCCTCCTTTTGAATGCCCACTGAACAAAAATGTAACCCAAATGAGAAAGCCTTTGCAGTGCATCTGCTGCTTCCATTTCTTCTACTGTAAAATCTTAGTTGCACTTTTTGAAGTACTCCATAGCTAAATGCTTCTGCAGATACAAAACTCAGTAGAGATACTCAAACAAAAGTTAAATAGGAATACTTACCTGCTTTAGTGAGAGACTTAAAAAATGTCACCAGTGGTTGAGTGCTTATGGTGATTTTTCCTTGAGTTGAATGCAAACAAACAAGAGGAAGGTGGTGGGCTGAATTGGTGAAGAAATGAAATAATGTTGGTGTCACTAAAGCCACCTCTAACGATTACAAATCACGTCTATTTGACTACCCACTAAACAAAAAAATAAGCCAAATGTGAAAGCTTCTTTAAAAACTCCATAGCTAAATGCTTCTACTGATATAAAACTCAGCGAAGATGCTTAAACAGGGGTTGAATATGAGTTTTTACCTGCTTTAGGGGTGGAGTTGAAAAACACCACCAATAGTTGAGTGCTTATGGTGATTTTTCCTTGCGCTGAATGTGAATGAAGAAGAGGAAGTTGGTGTGCTGACTTGGTGAAGAAATCAAATCCGAACATAAAAGTAATCCATATGAGATAGCCTTAGCAAAACATTGGGTGCTTGTATTTCTTCTGCATTAAAATCTCTGCTATACCTCTTTAATGACTCTATAGCTTAACACTTCTGCTAATACAAAACATAGTAGGGATACTCAAACAAGGGTTAAATAAGATTGTTTTCCTACTTTAGGGGTGGACATGAAAAATACCACCAATGGTTGAGTTTTTGTGGTGATTTTTCCTTGCGCTAAATGCAAACGAAGAAGAGGAAGGTGGTTGGCTGAGTTAGTGTGGAAATCAAATTTGTAGAATGAGTTTCGACACTTCATGCCACAAATTTGATTTCTTGATCAACTCAACCCACCACCTTCCTATTCTTCGTTTGCATTCAGCGCAAGGAAAAATCACCACGAGCACTCAACCATTGGTGACATTTTTCAAGTTCACCCCTATAGCAGGTAAAAATTCCTATTTAACCCTTGTTTCAGTATCCCTACTGAGTTTTGTATTAGCAGAAGCATTTAACTATGGAGTGCTTAAAGAAGCGCAACAAAGATTTTACATCAGAAAAAATGGAAGCAACAAATGCTTTGCTAAGTCTTTCTCGTTTGGATTTTGTTTTTTCAATAGGTAGTCAAAAGCTCGTGACCTGTTATTGTTAGAGGTGACTTTAGTGACATCAACATTATCCACCAGTCCATTCTAGCTAACACAAAAATGTCAAATACAAACCATCAATGGTTTTTTTTAGCTAGATTGGATTAATGGGTGATGTTGCTGTCACTAAAGCAACCTCTAACAATATTCGATCGCCTTTTTTTGACTGCGCACTGAACAAAAAAGAAATCCAATTGAGAAAGCCATAGCAGAGCATCTACTGCTTCCATTTCTTCTACTGATACTAAACTTAGTAGGGATACTCAAATAGGGGTTAAATAATAATTTTTACTTGCTTTACGGATGAACTTGAAAAATGCGACCAATAGTTGACTGCTTATGGTGATTTTTCCTTCCGTCGAATACGACTGAAGAAGAGGAAGGTGGTGGGCTTAGTTTGTGAAGAAATTAAATATGTAGAATAGGTTGTGACACTTCATGCCATGAATTTGATTTGTTCACCAACTCAACCCACCACCTTCCTCTTCTTTGTTCGCATTCAGCACAGGGAAAAATCATCTTAAGCACTAAACTATTGGTGGTATTTATCAAGTCCACCCCTAAAGTAAGTAAAAATTCCTATTTAACCGTTGTTTGAATATCTCTAGTGAGTTTTGTATCAGTAGAAACAGTTAGCTATGGAGTGCTTAAAGAAGCTCAATAAGGATTTTACAAAAGAAGAAATGGAAGCAGCATATGCTCTAGTAAGGCTTTCTCTTTCGGATTGTTTTTTTGTTCAATTGGTAGTCAAAAGGAGGCAATCTATTATTGTTTGAGGTGATTTTAGTGACACCGATATTACCGTATTAGCCCACCACCTTCCTCTTCTTCGTTCACATTTACCACAAGGGAAAATCTTCTTATGCACTCAACCATTGGTGGCATTTTCAAGTCCACCCTTGTAGCAAATAAGAATTCCTGTTTAAGTCCTCTTTGAGTATCCTTACCGAGTTCTGTATCAACAAAAACATTTAGCTATGGAGTGCTTAAAGAAGCATATTAGAGATTTTACAACAGAAGAAGTGGAAGCAATAGATTCTCTACTAAGTTTTCATTTGGATTGCCTTTTTGTTTAGTGGGCAGTCAAAAGGAGTTGATTTGTTATCATTAGAGTGGCTTTAGTGACACCATCAAGGGACTTCTGTTAGGTAGATTGGACTGGTGGGTAATGTTGGTGTCACTAAAACCTCCTCTAACGATAATAGATTGCCTCCTTTTGACTACCCATTGAACAAAAAAGAAATCCTAATGAGAAAGCCTTAGCAGAGCGTTTGCTGTTTCCATTTCTTCTTTTGTAAAAACCTTGTTGCACTTGTTTAAGTACTACATAGTTGAATGCTTTTGCTGATACAAAACTCAGCAAGGATACTTAAACAGGGGTTAAATATGAATATTTACCTGCATTAGGGATGGACTTGAAAAATGCCACCAATGGTTGAGTGCTTATGGTGATTTTTTCTTGTGTTGAATGTGAACAAAGAATAGGAAAGTGGTGGGCTGAGTTGGTGAAGAAATCAAATAATGCTTCTATCACTAAATCCACCTCTAATGATAACAGATTGCCTCCTTTTGACTGCCCATTGAACAAAAAAACAATCCAAATGAGAAAGTCTAAGTAGAGCATCTGCTACTGTAAAATCCCTTGTTTGCTTCTTTAAGTACTCCATAGCTAAATGCTTCTGCTGATACAAAACTTAGTAGGGATGCTTAAACAGGGGTTGCATACGAATTTTTACTTGCTTTAGGGGTGAACTTGAAAAATGCCACCAATGGTTGAGTGTTTATGGTGATTTTTCCTTGCGCTGAATGCAAATGAAGAGGAGGGAGGTGGTCCGTTGACTTGTTGAAGAAATCAAATCCGAACATAAAGAAATCCGAATGAGAAAGCCTTAGCAGAGCATTTGGTGCTTCCATTTCTTCTGTTGTAAAATCTTGTTGATGTGAGTTTTGTACCACTACATAACATATAGCAATTGAAATACTTGATACGGCATACCAAACACTCAACCCTCTCTTGAAAAGTATATAAGAATACTCCAAGGTTCCTTACACCTGTGGATACTAACTCAGTTATAAAAATGTGATTTGCTGGTAATCACTTCGGCGGGCTTACGTTGTTCATTCAAAGATGTTGAATTCTTACTATGATGATAATGGGAGTGATGTATACTTAAAGGATCTCTTAATTTATATCACTTCCAGCTTTGCTCTTCAAACATTATCAAACTTCAATTTCTCAACTTCAATTACTCAACTTCAACTACGGAGTTACTGATTACTTCTACCACTACTGCTGAATGGAAAGATTGGCAAATGGACAGGGATCAACCTAATGAAGATATACCAGCGGTGTTACCTCCATTGGTGCGATGATTCTAAGGGAAACTCTTAAGATTTTCACACTAACACCTATCTTCCAATCCAACTTGAAGTACAAGTGGAAAGATGAAATGCAAGTAGAACTTGGGAGCAATTGACTAGATTACCACACAAGGCTCCTTGACAAGCCGCCAAGATGCTAGTGGCCTAGTATAAGATCCTCATCAAACATTCACCAACATCACCATTACAACTAATCATCTACTTCTATTCTTACTTTAACAACATGAAATGAAATCCTACTTTAATTTGAGAGATGAGAGGAACCATGCAAATACACCAAAATGATCATGTATATCCACCATGCAAGTCACAACAATGAATAGAGAACAATTTTGATAGTATTTTGGCAACAATTCTCCAACATAACTCCCTTTACAAATGAGAACAAATGGCCTTATATAGAGGCTCAAAATTACAATGAGTGGCCAAGATTAAGAGGCAAAATCAAGGGCCAAGATTAAACCTTACAAACCCTAATTAGGGTTACCATCTTTCAACCAATTACATGAGGGCACCAACTTTGTGGGCCAATGAAAAAATTACAATAATCTGTCAACCAATGAGAACATAGGACACTTGGCATGATTTGATTGCATGCACATGAAATTGCCACCTCATCAACCTTGTCTTATAAAGTTCATTAATCCTTGAGATGAAGTGAGGCCTTAGATGCTTGAGCTTGTCCTTAGGAATTTTCTCACCACCACTTGAACTTGATGTCCTGACCTCGAAAGGGTGAGATCTCCATGCACTTGGGGTAATCTTGCTTTGACCTTGGTGGCTTGCCTGGATGTGAACCTTGTGCAATTTAAGAGCCTTGCTCTTAGCCACCGCCTTGAAATCAAATTTGACCTCTCTCAACCTTTCAATCACTTTCCTCCTTACTTCAATACTTTGCCATTTTTAACCTTCTTATTTGAATTTGATCTGCATGCATGCATCTTTGTTTCAATAACCTGGTTTTGGGGCACCTGACCTCACCATATCTCCTTGATTGTTCCACAATCCACCCATCACTGAGTTCATCAACTGCTTTCATCAATGCTTTTCTCCTTGGTTAACCCTTGACTGCCTTCAACTGTTTGAACTGCCACAACCTCGCCCTTTGGCATAAGTACTTGCCTCAACCATAGTGGTGCAGTGCATCTCCCCAATATTAGATTTGGTTCGATTGGAAAAGCATCACTAGTAGTCTTGCACCCGAATTGAAGAGGTAGGACCCCATGTAGATTTGCCCCGACTTTGTACTATCCAAGTTGCAACTCTAAATTCATGCTAATGATCCTAATCCAATCAATCTTTCTTTTACCATTCTCAATCTCTTCAATAAAATAAAACATCCAAGGATCAAACTGTATACCTTCAGTAGAGCCCGGAATTTGACTGAGAAGCACGATGAGGTCGTTGCACTCTGATTTGCTGTATCCTGACTTTGTGAGCCTTGATGACTTGATGTAACCAATTCTGTCGTATCATATCTGCTGCTGGGGTAGATTGAACCTTTCCTTGCACAAATCCATACCGATTGATCTTCTTTGCCACAGGGGACTAGCTGTCTCTCAACCTCTCTCTTAATTGAATCATATCAAGGGTACCAATGTTGGTGTCTCCAACATATTTCAATTTTGAGCGGAAGTTGGAATTGGGTATCATAACTTCCTTGTCTCCTATTTCAGCATTAATTCCTTTGGGTCGCTTGCTTGCATTAACATCAGCCATCCTAAACACTTATCACTCCCCGCCTTTTCTACAATGCTGGTGAAACTACACTTATCACTCCAATCTTCGCCTAAGGGTGGAATACTACACTTATCACTCCCCGCCGATACCTTAAGATGGACTACACTTATCACTCCAATCTTCTCCTTACAATGATGAAATGCAAAGATACAAACTACACTTATCACTCCCCGCCTTTGCCTTAAGATGGACTACACTTATCACTCCAATCTTCGCCTAGGGGTGGAATACTACACTTATCACTCCCCACTGTTACCTTAAGATGGGCTACACTTATCACTCCAAATCTTCGCCTAAGATGAAATGCAATGATGAAATGCAAGCGAGAATTTGAGGGAAAAAAGCCAATCAAGACAATCGAGTAATCTACTTAATATCCAAATACCTAACTCTACTCTTGAAATTAGTTTTCAACACCTAAACTAGCACCAATGAAATGAAAGCAATTAAAGAGAGAGGAAAAGATAGGCCACTCACCAACAAGGGCTAGGAATCCTTTGTCTATGCAATTAGCTGGGCTTGATCTTCAAAATTTTCTATCTCCACAAGAAAATCTCCCCTTCTTCAATTCACTCTCAAAATCTGATTGCTATGAATCTTCTATCAATAAATTCTTCTATTACAAATCTGATTTGCCTCAACTCAAGCTTCTTCTCTTCATCAAACTCTCCAATTTTCGAATTTGCTTTTCGGATCTGCTTTTTCGGACTGCTTTTTCGCTCTGCTTTTTCGGACTGCTTTTGCTGCCAAGAGAAAAGGAGAGAAGTGAATGAGATGGTGAAATGAAGTGGGGGAGAGCTCCCCTTATATACCAAATTTTGCCTCCAAAAAAACAAGGCCGACTTTGTAGGAGGAGGGAAAAACAAAAAATTAAAATTGCCAAATTAAACATGAATTAAATGAAATAAATTGCCCAGCCCTAGGGGATTTTATTTTAATTTAAAATTGGGTCAACCTAGTGCAAAATTATCGGTTTAAATTAGCCAAATCCGAAATTATCATAGGCACTAAAATTGAAATTTTGAAAAAAGGTCATTTAGGCCTCCAATATAGCTTTAAACCCTCCCCATTGTGGACCCAATAACTTGCCTTGAATTTCACACCTCCTAGGCCTTAAAATATGTTGAATTTAACACACAAAGGGGCTCAATTTAAATTTCTAAATTACAAACACTTAGCCCAAAAAATATGATTTTAATGCATTTAATCATGACAACCAAAATTAATTTTTTATTATTTTGCAACCCAAAAATCATTTTGCAATTTAATTTCCATTTGGCAATTTTATCCTTTTTTATTTTTGCAATTTATTATCTCTAATTGGCAACTTTAAATTTATTCTTTAATTTCCATTTTTCTCCACCAAAAAAAATTTACAAGATTTTCCCAAAAATATCTAATTTCACAATTAAATTTTGAAAATCTCGAGTTCTTCAATTTCATCAATTTTCAAAATTCATTTTAGTCTGAAAATTTTGCAAATTTGCCTTGCCAGACATTTTTCTAACAATCGAAATAAAATATTCCTATTGAATTTCGCTTGGCCTAAAGACAAAATCAACTGTTTAGGAAAATCAATGTTTCACACAAGGTGAAAACAAGCTCTACCCTCCCAAGCACTTCAAAAATATCCCAGGTGTAAAATTTTCATTTCAAAACCTCTAGATCGCCCAAAAATTCGCTAAGGCACCCAAACTCTCGGATCTAGGAAAAATTGTCAAGGCTTGCTCAAAAAAAATAAAAATTGGGGGTCCCCAAATATTTTGGGGCGATGGTGTGAAAACCTCACAACAAATCTTTGATGCGATTCATTAAGCACTCCACAACAAAATATTTCTGTTGATACAAAACTCAATAGGGATACTCAAACTTGGGTTAAATACGATATTTTATCTTCTTTAGTGGTGAATTTGAAAAATGCCTTCAATGGTTGAGTGCTTGTGGTGATTCTTCTTTGCGTTGAACGTGATCAAAGAATAGGATGGTGGTGTGCTGAGTTGGGGTGAAAAAATCAAATCTGTAGAATGGGCTGTAGCACTTTATGCCACGGATTTGATTTCTTCAGCAACTTAGCCCACCACTTTCCTCTTCTATGTTTACATTCAACGCAAGGAAAAATCACCATAAACACTCAACCATTGGTGACATTTTTCAAGTCCACTCCTAAAGTAGGAAAAAATTCCTATTTAATCCCTATTTGAGTATTCCTATTGAGTTTTATATTAGCAGAAGAATTTAGGTATGGAGTGCTTAAAGAAGTGCAACTGAAATTTAACAACAGAAGAAATAGAAACATCAGATGTTTTGTTAACGCTTTCTCATTTGAATTTTTTTTTGTTTAGTGGGCAATCAAAAGGTGGTGATCCTTTATCGTTATAGGTGGCTTTAGTGATACCAACATTACCCACCAATCCAATCTAGTTTAACAGAAAAAAGTCAGATACAAACCATTGATGGATTTCTGTTACCTAGATTGGATTGGTGGGTAGTGTTTGTGTTACTAAAACCACCTTTAACAATAACAGATCACCTCCTTTTGAATGTGCACTGAACAAAAAACAATCCAAATTCGAAAGCCTTAGCAGAGCATCTGCTGTTTCTATTTATTATGTTGATACAAAATTTAGTAGGGATATTCAAACATGGGTTAAATAGGAAATTTAACTTTCTTTAGGAATGGATTTGAAAAAGTCACCAATGGTCGAGCGCTTATGGTGATTTTTCTTTGTGTTGAATGTGAACGAAGAAGAGGAAGGTGATGGGTTGAGTTAGTAAATAAATCAAATCTGTAGAATGGGCTGTGGCACTTTGTGCGATGTAGTAGGTTGTTGTATGTTGTTGTTTGGGCAAAACAAAATCTTCCAATGTTTTGAGTTCCAATATTTCGGGCGTTATTAGTATTCTTTTACATTTCTTAAAAAATCATGAAAATGGTGTGCGCCATGTGGTTCTATGTGATTCTCAAGGTGCTAATCTGGTCTTGGTAGTAGGGGCGTTGCCCCTCAACCCCTGCACGGGGTGCTACTCCTTGACCCTATTGGGGGCGCTTCCCCCAGACGCTCGGAAGGAGTGTTACCCCTTGGCCCTTCTAGGGGCACCCCCAGACGAGAAGGGTTGTTGCCTCTAGACTCGCATTTTATTTTTGGAGTATACTACAACTTTGTGTTTGTGCAGTACAAGTCTTTATCTGCACTCGTCATTAGTATTCTTGGATATTACTTGATGTATGCTTGTCATCTGGAAAATGACTTTCTTTTTTAGGGGGTGGGGGATGATGTAGTCGATATAAAATGCCTATTGTTGTATTTAATAATATAAGTCGATTCACAACCAATCTTATAGAGGGAGGAGGCACAAGCACAACGAACTCCTAGTACTAGACCCCCTATCCCTCCAGTAGTTTTTACTATAGCTCTGCTGGGAAGGGTGTTGATGCATGTTTTATGACTCACCAAATAGTAGAACAAAATATTGAGAGATCTTATCCTCTTGAACAAAGTACCGCGTATGCTAAGATTGCAAGAAGATAATATGGTAACTCCAAAGTTCCTCGACTCGTGGATAAGCTCGGTGTTGATGTGATTTGCTGATGATCACAAGGGGCCTTACGTTTTCAATCCTTTGTCATGATGAATATGGGTACTATCAAAAGATTTTCAATGAAGTACTATTTTTTGGATTTTTCACCGGATATGCAGAAATAAAAGGAGGTTTAGGTTCAGAGATTTCTAATCTACTCCTAAGGGTTACGATAGCAAAGAAAGTACTCTGATGGACAAGTTCCTCAATTACCAAGTCCCGCATTGCCAAGTCAAGCTACAACTACACGTAGACTGGTGCAATCTTCAGAGGTTTGTACGAATGATTGAATTTAGGCACATGGATAGGGGTTCAGGCTAACTTTGCACAATGATTTAGAATTACTAAAATGTCAAAAGTATGAATGAAAGGAACTCATCAAAACATTGTCATATTCTCCAAAACAATCATAACACTTTATCTACTAAACTTAATCTAATTGAGAGAATTATGAAACCACGCAAGCATTAAGACACATCAAATGATCACCACACTTCAATGAAAATTCTATTGTCTCAATAGCTCATAAGCAACAATCTCAAAATTCGCTCTCCTACAAATGAGAAGAGGCCTTTATATAGGTCCTTGAAAACAACAATTGACCCGGATCAAAACAATAACCGATGGCCTAGATTTCGCCACCTCAACCCTAATTAGGGTTAGGGCACAAAAAAAGAAGCTACATTAATGCAAAAGGACTCCACCACCATAGTGGGTAATAAATGCCCACTACTCATGCACACTTAGAAGGAAGGTGGGGTGTAATAAATGACCATTACGTGCTCCCACTATGCATTAAATGCGCTTGCTGTCCTATCTTTGACCTCTTTGCTTGAATGCCTGGAATCTATCTAGCACTATTTCCTATTCTTCCACTCTGACACTGAGTGTTGACTCTTGCTTGAATTCCAAGGTGACCATTGCTCGCTCAGACTCCTTCAAACTTTCATCCCAATTCGATACCAAGTCTTGAGCAAAATGCATATCATTCGAGAATATAGAAAGGTTCTCATAATCATCCTTTGTGAAAAAGATCATTTGAAAGGACTCCAACTTTCTTTTTAGGTTGCCTAGAATTATCTCCTCTTGAGCGAGCCTTTGTGATAAAAGTGAGGCAACATTGTTGGAAACTTCATGTCGGATATTATCAGCTATTTCCTTCAATCGAGTGGATTCCTTAATGAAATGCTCAAACATTTCCTTGGCCAACAACACTTCTCCATACCACCTAGAAAAGTCATATGCTTCACCCTCTCTGACAACCCTGCCATCAATCAGTTTCTCGCTAGGTGTCTCCATCAGTTCGTGCAATTCTATAATTATCTCATCCCTATAGATGTGCTCATCCTCCCAAGATCCCTCCATGCACTGGATTCGGGAAAGGATCGCACGTGCTATGTTATGTATCTTCACCAAATCCTCAGCGTGTTTGTATGCCTCATTCTGGATGCCCTCCATCCAAACCTTTTGCCCTTGTGCAATCTGCCTGATTCTGTCAATTCCTTCAATGAACATAGGGACAACCAGAGGAACAAATGATGGATCCTTCTCAGTAACTGGATGAGACAAGCTTCTTATGTAGTCACATATGGCTTTAATTTCACCTTTTTGCCTCTGGTACTTCTTCTCAAGCTTCTTCATTTTGTCTTTCACTGCCTGCGTGGAGTCATCAAAACCCTCCATGACTTGTGCCCTGGATGAATGACCTAAGTCAACCTCGGTTATATTATATTCTTTAGGAGCTATTTGTTCCTTTGCTTTATCTACCGTTGGTGTTGCAACTTGTAGGATCCTGGCTCCGAATTCTCCTCGGATAATCTTTTGTGAACTTCTTTTCCTTTCCCTTTTCATCTGATCGGTTGACTCGGTCTAGGATTTCCTGCAATTTAGCCGCTGGGTCAACCTCCTTTCCTTGGCTTCTTTGAATCCTTTGTCTCAGCCATTCTGGAACATTTGCGTCCTGAACTTTCTGCACTGCCAACTGTTCTAATATCAATTTCTTCCTCAACCCTTGGACTTTCTATTGTTTCCATAGGGGCTACAGCTTCCATTGTAGGAAATCCTTCCTCTGCTGTAGGAATTTCTGTCACTATTTCTAGAACTTCCTCTTCCATCATTTCTCTTTCTAGAAGTGTACCGAGACTCTCCTCAGTGGTGATATCCTGCTCTCTGCTCCTTTGTGTCAATCTTTTATTAGTGTTGATACCTAGTCTGTTCTGAATTGACCTATTTATGTGGTCTTGCTCCATCATTCTCCTGGTGATATCTGTTTCCTCCCTGGTGAAAGTTCCTATATCTTGCACACTGGGAGTCCGACTAGGTGAGGATGGCACATCTATAGACCTTTGCCTTTTCTGTTTTTTTCTTCAATGTGGAGGTCTAACTTCCTTTTTGCGTGTACTTCCTGAGAAACACCCTTATCCTTTCTGCACTCTGAACTACCTGATGGAATTTCCCCCTCTTCCATCGCTCTTCCTTGTGGCTGCCTCGGTCTTTCATCCCTCATTGCCTGATGACCCATCAACTAGTATGTCCATTGTTCCTTCCATACGACGACCTAACTCAATTGCCTCCCAATCCAGTACCTAGTGAAATCCAAGATCGGTCTAGACAACGTGTCAAGGTCTAGAACTTCTTTCCTTGACCAATCATAGGCACTAATTTCTCTCTTCTCAGAGCAATATCCTTTCTGGACCACATTTAATTCTTCCTCCATTTGGTCAGGAATATGAAAAATCTTGCATGCTCTGATCAGGTTCAGTGGCAATTTGGAATGCATCATTTTCTTCACTTCGTGCTTATCTGCAACATTTGCCCAAAAATCCTCAAGGTGCACCATATGTTGATATTTGATTCCCTGCCACCGACCGTATTTTGTTGCAAGGATCAAAGTTTAGCCTTTCCGTATATTGAGGAAGACGAAAGAATGATAATTTCTCATGAGACCTCTCAACCGCCTTTAGACATTGACACATTTCAACTTCATCCCTGCCTATGGAAATTGGAAAATCAAGTCGCAATTTCTTCTTCCCTTTTTGCATCTTGTCATAAACTGTCAAGTGTTGGGTGATCTCAAGTAAGACCACTTTATCTATCGGATACCCAAGAAGCTTGTATGGTTGTGTTGAGAATCCTTGAAGCCTGATATAAGAAAAGGTGGGAAACTGAATAAACCATGCCCCGTATTCTTCCACCAATTTTATGGCTTCTGCCGACAGCCTCACATGTAGCCTCTTTTGCAGAGTTCGTACAATACGCATTGCAAATGCGTTGTTGACCTGAACATACTCATCAATTGCATGCAAATGCAGCTGGGGATAGCAATCATACACCTTCAGCTGCTGAGTTCCATTCCCAATTGCTCCCTTGCATCTCAATCCTGTATATCTTGTCGTTCAGGCCAACATATAGATGACATACGAACTCATGTGAAATTTCTTCGTCTGCTCAAGGCTTTCCAACTGCTCACTCAGGTTGTCGCTGATCATCCCTACCCAGTCTACATGATTATGTTCTTCCACTACCTGCTCAATGAAGTACCACATCCTGTTGGCAAGTGGTGTTTTGGGGCACTAGGGATCACTTGAGGGTTGTCATTCATGACAACACTTATGCTCGATTGATCACATAAAGATAGTTTTGCTATTGGAATCACAGTCATAAAAATGACTAAGTCCAGAATTAGGGTAACAGGCTACAGTGTTACAGTTTTGGTTAGTGATGGAAATGTATGAGGTATTATGGCCTGCGAAGTTAGTAGAAGGTATTTTGGGATATGTATATGTTTCAGTTAGGAGCGCATACGTTTTGGTGATCAGATCAGTGAGATTCAGTGATCTGAAGGTATGCGAAGACAAAGAATTAGTGTAACAGGGCATATAAGCAGTTGCGAAGATTAAGGCAAGGTTACTGGATATGGTAACATGCTAAGTTAGGTGAATGAAGTATATTGCCGACACTTGGGTTTTATAAGATCGCCGACATCATACTTACTATTTACATAAATAATTATTATGTTTTGTATGGTATTTGGGAAGCCGACTGGATAACAGTTTTTGTACAAGTATAGAATGATTTTGTGGAAGCGAAGATATGTATGTGATGGAATAATGAAACAAGGTTGCGAATCTAAGAGCAGAGAGCAGATGCAAGATCAAGTAATAGATAGAGCTATAACCAGAACTATCTAAGCAAGAGAAGTGCTTGTATTGTTCACATTTTGGAGAACTCTTTGTAACAGTTTTGATTGTAAGAGCAGTTTGCTCACCACCTTTAACCAGGTGTTTTGTATACCCCTAATAGGGTTTTGTATTCCTCTAGCAAGGAAATGTACTATGTAATAATCAGCTCCTAACAAGGCTAGATCTCCTAATAGGGATATAATAGTTTAGTGCATAGTTGTGGGTACCATCCCCACCAGGGTTTTCCCTTGGCCAAGGTTTCTTCGGGAACAAAACATGGTGTTAGGTTTTAATGTTCTTTTCATTTCAGCATTATTATGGTTTACTTATAATTGGTTGAAGTTTAAAGTAAAGTGCAGTAATACTAATTCACCCCCCCTCTTAGTATTACTTAATCCTAACACATCCAACTTTCGAAGAGATAAGACTGAGGCAGGCCAAATATCCCGCTCAACATCATTATCATGTCACTATATTCCCGGTGGAAATCTAGCCACATCAGCTCCTTGGGTAGTTTGGAGAAATGAGACCTGCTCTTTCTCAGCCACTTTTTTTTGATGATGTCTTCACAGTACTGGACTCCGGCCGTGAAGACTCTTCTTGCTCGTTCATTTTCGTCACCAATCTCCAAGAGGAATGAATTCCGAAGGCCTCTGAAATAGTTGGTGGAGAAAGGCCTGCAAGGAAGTTTCCATCAACATCTCTGATGGAAAGGCCTGAGAAATGAGACCTGTTCTTTCTCAGCCACTTTTTTTTGATGATCTCCTCACAGTACTGGACTCTGGCCGTGAAGACTCTTTCTTCTTGCTCCTTCGTTTTCATCACCAATCTCTGAGAGGAAGGAATTCTGAAGGCCTTTGAAATAGCTGGTGGAGAAAGGCTTGCAAGTAAGTTGCCATCAGCATCTTTGATTGTTCTGTCTCTCGCTTGGTAGTGCCTTGCACATTCCCAGATTAACTCAGGATGCTGGAAGGCAGGAGGGAATCCAACTGCAACCACCATACCACTATTCACGATTGGGTTGGCTAAGTGTGTCGGATGATGTTTTTTATATCCGAACATCCTCTTGTGGAATTCATTGAGGTCCAGGCACCCGAGGTTGGTGTCACTGATTTCTGACAACTTTGACACAATCTTGGATTCCAGATAGAATCTACTTTGCTCATTCTTTATCAGCTGCCTTCTGGTCATGTTTGTTCCTCTAAGTTCTGCCATTTCGTTCTCCTGCAAAATAGAAAAGAAACAGACATAGCACGTAGCAAAATAAAAACCAAAATAATTTCTCCAGAAAAGAAGATTTGAGAATTTTGGAAGTTTCTGTATTTTCCCCTGGAATAGGAATCTCCTTCTCCCAAGAATTTTCACGATCCTTCCCACTTACTGAAAAGCAATCCCCTTTTTTCCCGGAGTGCTCCAATTTCTTCTAAAACTAATTCTCACGCTTCCCAAGAAATACCTTTTCTCTCTCTTCGAGAAAATTCACTCAACTTCTAAAAAATTTTTCCTTTCAAAAAGAAATTCTCACTTTCTTTCTCAATCTTGCTTCTTAGCTTGCTTCTCGCAACTCGTTTGTGAAAAATGAATTGGGAGAGGGTCTCTTCTATAGACTTGGGAACCTTGGAAAGATGCTTTAAATGAAGCACTAAATTTAGCAGATTCCACTTAGATTCCTTGCCATTTGTCACTGTTTTTCTCTCAGCTTATTGAGCAGTTTCTAATTCGGGTGTCCGACTTCATGGAGAAGATTTATCCAATTTCCCTCTTTTTGATTTTTTGAATTGCTTTAAAATATTAATTAACCCAATATTTAATTAATTTGAGATTTTAAATCCAAAAGCAATTTTTTTTTTAAAGTTAATTAATTAATTAAATATCAATGAAATCAAGTTTTACTTTCCAATCTCGTCATTTTAAATTCTCACCAAGTTCCAAGCCTCGAATATTTTTTTCTTTTCCTCACGCTTTGGGAATTTTAAGATTTTTGGATTTTAAGTTTTCCCAATTCTCGAAAATTTCGATGATTCCTGTTTTTTTTGGGGTTTTTCAAATTTTCAGGTTCTTGGAATTTTTTTTTTAATGGTCAATTGATTTCCAAAAAATTCTGATGCTATAGAATTTTCGAGATTTTCCAAGTTTTGAATTTTTTTTATTAAATATTAAATACAATATTTAATATTTAATTAATTCCCATTTTTCAAACTTTTTCAGTTTAAAGAAAATGCTTGAGCGCATACTGGAGGGGGTGATAGATTTTAGTTTCTTAGAAAATCTCGAACTTGCTTTGCTTTGCGCTTTGAGCGCACTTTTTCCTTTGCAATGGATTACTTTGCCTTGGGGATTCCGTGACCAAGAGGGAATTGTGCTAGGGGCGCACTTTTGTGTGGGTACGGGATTTTAAATTTTTTCACATTCCTTGGCTGCCTTGGAAATGCGCTCTAGGCACGTATCATATTGAGTCCAGGATTTTAATCTTTTGGACTTTCCTTGACTGCCTTGGAAATGCGCCTTGGGCGCACATTAGTGTAAGTGGAGGATTTTATTTTTTTGCATTCTCCGTGACCGGGTGGCTTTTGCGCTTTGAGCGCATATCCAAAGGTGACGTGGATTTCTTATTTTTTCCATTCCGTGACAGTATTCCTTTTGCGCTTTGTGCACACTTTGCATTGAGTTGAGGATTTTCTCGTGCTCCAACCTTCCCTCCATGAATTCTTCGTGCCTTGATAAACAGATGCTTCCTCTTGGCGAATTTGATATCCTGAAAATCCTTTGTTTGACATAGCTATTCGGACAAAACAACAGGCCAAGCTGACGAGAGAGGGATGGGGTCCCATCTATGGGCGGTAGAGGAAGATGTAGACTATTTTGATGTAACTTGTATTTACTTATAGTTTTACAAAGACAATTTGCTATTTTTAGTTTGCTTGAGAGTTCATACTATTAGGCTATGCCAACCAGCCATCAACATTCCACACGAGGATGCCATTTTGTACCCTATTTGCATTTAAATATATCTAGACTCAGCTTGTTTGTTTTGTTTACTCATTTACTGACTCATTAGAATTTCTCATTGAATTTTGCAAAAAAAAATGCATTTCTAATTAAATTTAAGCAATTTTTTAAGTTGTCAAGTTTTTTGCCGATAAGTTGTCAATTAATCTTTGGTTTTTCCCATTTTTTTTTGCCTTGGTGATAGGTTGCTGATAATGATATTTTCAACTTTTGTCTCAGTATTATCATCATAACATCTGAACACTCAAATACCAAATACATAATGTTATTGAAGAACTCATCAATCATTAGATACTCTTTTTTGTACATCATACTGCAAATCTTCTTCATCAATCAATGAACCCTTAAGTCATCTTTATCAATCAATATCAGATCCTCAGCATCTCCTCAGCCTTAGCAAGTTGACATCAATGTCACTAACAAGAGTTGACATCAATGACAACAGGGTATATAATGCTAACACTTGTGGCATTGGCATGGTGAGCTATTGGAGAGAGGGACTACTAGTGATGGATACTACGGTGAGATTGTTAGGCCAAAGGAGACAAATGGCCTTCTTAGGGGAAGTCTAACAAATGACTGAGGTGGATTTTAAAATCTGTCCCTTGCTTGATCATGCATGGGATAAGAATGGTGTTGGGGACAGATTGCCTCTGAGCTGATCATTGGCATAGGGCTAATTCAAACATGTTTGCTGTGTTATTGGTGTCCATGTTGGATGCAGGAGAGTTGAAGGAAATGGCTAAGAGTTTATGCAAGAAATTGGTATCCCTTGGTATGCTAGACGATGTGCTGGAGAATGTTGATAATGACTTGGTATCCCTCTTCCGAAGGAATTTGTGTTGTGCAGACGCGGATGCGAGGTGGCTAAGTATTCCATCATTCATTATCTTGACCTGACAATAATCCCTCACAGGTGGCAATTGGTGAGCTGAAGTGTTTCTTACTTGAAACTGATGTTGGGCTTGGTGGAAGAGGAGAAGGGTGGGTGGCTTCAAAGGTACATATGGCATGAAGGCCTCTAGGAGTGACAGTGGAGAGAGTGGAGGAAATGATGTGGATTATGTGGCAAGTTCTCTGCGTTTGAGGCAGAGTTTTAGGAGAAGCCTGTGGGGCTTGAAGATCATGCTAACTGTGGCTTGGAGTGCGTCTACAAGGCACTATTGTTGGTAGGCTGTTGTAAGGGGTTATAGTAGTTTTTGTGTGGGGTATGGGGGTGTTTTCTCCTTCACAGTGGTACTCTGGTTTGGAAGGACAAAATCTAATGCAGCCCCAATAGTTTCTACTTGCTTATTAAAAACAAAATGATTTTTTTTTTATCAAATCACCAGGCACAAGATTTTTTTAAGGTGAACTTCCATGCTCAAATCCAAACCAGCAACAAATGCATTTAAATTTCCATTGAGGTTCAAATCGGCTGATGACATACATACATTTTTATACTTATGCAAAGTCAAATGTTTCTAAACTGCTTTCCTTACTCTGGTGAAAGATGAGATCTGACAAATTAATGCTTTACCAAATTTGTGTTTGGTCCATTAACCTTGATGCTACTTATTTAGTCCAGATACTGAAAACCAAAAAAAAAAACAGACCACGAAGAATCTGTTAACAAGCATTAAAGAAGCATATAATTTTTTATTGGCCATCTGAAGCAGGCAATTTTCATTTACAGAAGTAATTTTTTATTTTAAGAAAAAAAAATCATGTATTGGAAATCGTGAGGCATTTTAGGCCACACACTGCCTCTCATTAACTGATCCTGCAACTAACTGAAACTTGTTACATTCTGAAAATCTAACTTTAACGGCCATGGAGATATGGCTGCAATGCAATATGGTTATTTTTATCTTTCTATTTTGCTTTTGCTGCATGGGTATTCACTCTATATGTTATGTAGATTATATCTAAAATACATTATCCATGACAAGTTATAGTTGTATTCCAGGAAAGAACACTCCCCTGTAGTTTTAACTGTCGTAATTCAAGAAATGTTTATTGTACAAGTTTCTTCATTTTTACATCATACTTTTTTTTCTCTAAATTTGATTTTGAGTTTATTAACCAGGTTAAACTTTAGGATGTTTTACCGGAGTCCTACATAAGATTTATGTAAAGCACACACGACGTGTTGATGATGTGGGTCTATGAATGTTATTAGTGATCAAGATAAGTTACTAATAGAGGATTGTTCTCTCCTATTGAATGTTTGGAACTGTATCTGCAGACCACAAACAAGAACACATAGTTCAGCTAAAACACCCCAGCAATAGGTGTGGTCCTACATTCCAAAATGTCTCTTGTGGTCCCCCAAAAATAAAGAAAAAAATCTAAAAAATCTAAATACCCCAGCAATAGGTAAGGTCCTATATTGAACTGGTTAGCCGTCCTTGGTCTTGGGGACGACTGGTTGTCCCCTACAACATGAGCAACTTTAAGTTGCTTCAAAATATTATTCAGGAATAATAAAAAAATAAAGGGGTGTGGCCCCCATGCTCCTAAAACCCCTAAACCTATAAATAACAATAAAACATTAATACTAATATTTCTATATATTTCATATTTGTCATTTTTTAGTTGAAATTTGTCGACCTCTGGACATTTTGATGTAATTTTTTACATAATATGTCGTTTTTTATTATTAAAGCAGCCAAAACAAAGGGGATGTCCCTTACATAAACAAGGCCTGAAGGCGGACAAACAGGCCATCAACAACACATAGGCAGCACAACAGGTGCTCACTGGAAAGAAAAAAGCATAGCCATAAGGCTAGAAGCCCTTCAAAGGAAAGACCAGACTCATGCCACATGAGAAGATGAGACAGTTAGAAGAATGGTTCTTCCTACGCCGACGGACAACTGTCCAAGCAATGCTATCTTTAGCTTGCCTAGATTCACTTAATGTCCTTGAGTTATGTAGGTGACAATACCATAGAAGCGTAAATCCTAAAAAGGTTCCAATTTTTGCAATTTTTAGAAAATCTTTGGGTGTAATAATTTTTACTGGAAGAAATTACAATTTAATCAGTTATGATTTCAATGATGTTCAATATTTTAAGGATTTCAATCGCAAAAAAAAATCATGTAAAAAATTGCAAAGAAATTTGTCTAGGAAATGCATATCTGAGCACCAACTTGTCATAAAACCCTAACAGCACGAAATCACCTTTTTTAAAAGTTTATTTATTTATTTTTAGCACAAATTTGAGCACTACTTGTTGGGACATGGTTCACCATCAAAGATCTGCTACATTTTTCCAAGTTGCCGAGACAATTCACAAGTACAAGACCTTGAATGGATGTATATTTTTAATAGATGTTAAGAACATTAAAATAAAGACACATTCTTTTGTATGCTTCTACATTTGATGTTAAGGATATTAACATCAAAAGTTTAAGAGATCTGTTATTTTCTCAGTATTCCATACTACTATCATTTGCCTTGGGTTCATAGTAATGCTTTCCATATATATAAATCCAAAGACACAATTTAGGGGGAAATAGTAGACAATATTATGAGTAGTAAGGATTCTATTTGATTTTGACACATCTAAACCTTATAAGAATACTTGCCAAAAGTAAATAAAGAAAGCTAAACTAAACTAAAACAAAATTCTATTTGCTCGATACCATCCCGAATAGGTTTGTTTTATTGGATTCTTGCGATCTTGATTAATCAAAAGAATTTTGACATTGCAATTGTCAACAATAATACCAAGGTGGTGGTTTAGATTATCAAGGCTAGATTGTGACAAATTTCTTTTTTAGATGCTAACAAAGTGATAAATTGGAGAGATTCAATTTGACACCAGCCATCAGGTTTTCATGACAAGTGGGTAGGGTAGTGACAATAGTATAATCTAGTGGGAAGCAAAAATATATAAATATCAATATATAGACATTGTGGACTACAAGCAAAATGGTTCTCATAAAAAAAGATGAATACCAACTTGTAGTGTAGAAAAAGTGGACTTTAGCAATATTTTATACCAAATGAAGGATTGTTTTTGTTATTATTAATTTTTTTATAATGCTTTGTTAATAGCCAAAATTCATTTGCTTGAATGCACTCCCTACACTTGTTAGGGAGCTACATTACATTTGGGCTCATCATAGACATGTCGGTTCGAAAGACTTGTGAGGAGTACAATAACAAAACATGAATATTTTAGACATATAGCATAGCATTCTATGCATGCTAAATAGGTATCAAGCAAACTAATACATGCCTTGAAGGAAGTCATGCCTTAGTCTTGTGGGCTTTTCTTCCTCCCGAAGTAGGCCTTATATATTTTCTCTTTAATGATATGGATAGATTTTAGTTGCAATAGTCCCATTGAAAGGGAATCTTCCTTGTTCTTTGGTTTTCCATTGAAACTTGTACCTATAATCTTTGAAAGGCTCAACTCAAAGTCCATCGATGTTTTTAACTCTATTATCCACTTTTATGCAAAATCAAGGAATATTTAGTTTAATAATAGCTAAAATTGTGGCTCAAATAGTTGCTTTCTTCTTGTGTATTAGCGAGTCTTTTTTATTTAACGGAAGATATTTAAACACTCTCTTTAGTGTTTTACAAATCTACTAAAATAGTTATCGATTATAACACCTCAAATCATTTATAGTCTTTTGAGATGTAAAATTCTTTTTCAATATATAGCCAACAATTCCATGCATGTTTAATAGATATAAAGAAAACTAATATATTCCTTGAGAGAGGTCATGCCCTAGTCTCGTGGGCTTATCTTAATTCTTCCTTAAGTAGGTCTCATATATTTTCTTTTTAACAATTTAAATAAACTTCAGTAGGCCTCATATATTTTCTTTTTAACAATTTAAATAAACTTCAATAGAAATTGTTCAATTGAAAGGGAATGTTCTTTATGCTTTGATTTTTATTGAAACTTGTACTTGTATCTAAACTTCTCAATGTCCATCGATGTTTTTAACTTCATTGTCCACTTAAACACAAAATCAAGGAAAATTTACTTCAATAATAAAAGCTAAAATTGTGGCTCAAATAGTTGCTTTTTTTGTACTATTGGGTTTTTATTATCTAATGGAAAAATATTTAACGCCCCCTTCACTATTAAACATAATCTTCCTCTTTTATTTCCACTTGATGGTCTATGTTTTTTTGTTTTGTTTTTTGTTTGTTTTCTTCTTATAGTGTTTCAATTTCTTCATCTTGATCAATTATGTTAAGATTATTTTAGGTCATATTTTGTGATGCTCACGGGGCATTCAAAAACTAAAATTAGGGTAATTTTTAAAAACATATTCTAACAGAATTATAAAATAATTTTGTTGGGGTCAAATTATTTTGGTCATACACGTGCATATTTTGGTAAAAAATGCATGAATTAAAAAAAAAAGTTTTTACATCCTATACACAATAAAAATTTATCATTCAAGTATTAGATTAATTTAAACATTTGAAACATAGGCACAAAATTTTACATTTTTTTAACATTATGTTAATATTTTGTGTAGGTAATTCACATTTTTACTCCAATTGCAACAAACATTGATTTTCAAGAAAAAGATTTTCATTTTTTGACTAAAAGTGGACCCAAATTCTTGCACTCACTCATGCATAAAGTGTGTATAATCTCAAGTTTTATAATTTTTTTAATAAAAAAGCCCAAAAAATTGCACGTGAAAAAATATAAGTAATTAAAAGAAACAAGTGTGATGTTGAAGCGGATTTTGAATCATGGAGGATTATATGGAATTTAATGGTTTTAGTCTACTTTGATTAGGGGAGGGATGTGAGTTAAGGACAAGGATATCAATGCATTAAATTTTCATAGTTCATGTTATTGATTTTGTAAGCTTTTGAATTTGAAATTGTATAAATGTTTTTCAATCAATGTTTCACATTATATTTTATGATCCATCATTAGCATAAAGTGAGCCAAAGAAGAGAACGAATCATAGAGTATGGGCCAAAATATCAAGTATTAGAGTCAAATACAAAAGCTTACAATTCAACAAGGATGTATTGTTAAAAGGTTAAATGAGTAAAAAATAATACATTTGTACCATTTTAGTTTGGGAGAAAAGGAAACTAATGTTGGAAGCAAAATTGAGGTTGAAAAAATAAACGGATACAAATAATTTGAATGTAGTTCTTGAAATGCTTTCAACCTTGTGTGTTTATGTGATTTGAATTTGTAGTATAAGCTATGTGTTTTTGGAATGTACAACTATTGCTTGCATATGAAAAATGGTAAAGAGTTTAGGACGTTTAAACTTAAGTTAGTGAAGTTTAGTGTAGTAAATTTCCTTTACAATTTTATACTCTATTTGGGGCCTACTTTAGTGTGTTTTTTCTTAGATAAGTTAAAGCCTATTTGGGGTAATCCTACCCTATAATTTCATTATTAATCTTGTAATTTAAATGTCATCAAATACTTAAATTAGGACAAAATCTAGCATTACAAACTTCAACACTTGCATTACCCTTTTTGAGGCCCTATTTTGGTGGGACTTGGGCACCTAGGCATACTGTAGTGTCAAAATTATCTGAAGTTGTAGCCATTGCTAGTGTTGGTCTTCACATTATCAAATCTGGTGTTGATTTGATACTTGATTATTTTATGTGCTAGCATGAAAGGGTTATTCTACCTAGTAAGCTCAACACTTTAAAAATTTGTAGTTTTAGTGGATAAACAAGTGTGAAGTTGAAGTGGATTATGAATCATGGATGGAATTTCATGGTTTTAGTCTACTTTGATTAGGGGAAGGATGTGAGTTTAGGACAAGGATATCAATGCATTAAATTCTCATAGTTCATGTGTATTGATTTTGTAAGCTTTTGAATTTGAAATTGTATAAATGTTTTTCAATCAATGTTTCACATTATATTTCATGATCCATCATTAGCATAAAGTGAGCCAAAGAAGAGTGTTAGCCCATTTTCCTAAAAAATGCAAAATCCAACGGAAATGGTCAATCCTTCTGCAAAGCCTAAAAATCTTGTCATGTCCTGTTGCAATTTGTTTCAATCAGCGAAGAAGATTTTTGATGTTTCATGGTTTGCACCCTTAACCAAGGGTTGTTCATGGTGTTGTTGAGCTCCAGTCAAGAGCGCATGTCTTCAAGTGAAAAAACTAGGGAGATATGGTTGTTTGAAGATCTGAGAAATGGGTTTGTCCATGTCCCAGGGTTTAAAAGTTTGTTTAAATCTACAAAACCCTACCTGATTCTATTTGGTCATTACCTTTTGGAATCACTCAAGTCCTAAATAAAACATGTGCTTTATTTACCATCGGGTGGGGCCTTTTTCCTAGTTCTTATTTACCTAAGCCTGTGCCCCTTTTAATTTTTCCTAAGTCCCGATATGTTTCCCTAAGTCTCAACACTTTGTTAAGTGCTTATCTTCCATTCAGATCTAACGACCGTCGCGTGTCTGCAAAGACAAGATGCACAGGGATTTACTAATCGTGATTTTGCGACAGGCGTTAGATCTTCCAGTGGGTATATGACTGATGATGCAGTGGGTCCGATGCCATGTGTCACAACGTACTTGTTTTTCATTGGTTGCACTAATGGTGATGTGGATGTTGTCAGTGGGGCCAGGGTTTTCGACGTATAAAGCAAAGTAAAGTTCGATCAATATCGATGGCTGTTACATGTTCACAAGGTAAAGTTGCACGAAGGTTAATCTTCACGATTATGCGACAACCGTCCGATTGAAGGATGGGCCAAAGGTAGTGCCAGTGGGGCTGATCTTTACCTTTTAACCTAGTCCACACAATGAACTTGAATCTACGGTCCTCACTTCACCTCAGCCTGACCTTTCTAACAAGTTTTTATCTGCGGGGATGTGACGTTATGACGAGTGTTCAAAGTGATGTCACGACTGTGGGGTCGCAGTTTATAAAGAAGTAAAGATCAGAATGATTTGACGGCTGTCATGATGCCGCAAAGGAAAAATTAATGAAATATAGTCATCGCGCTTTTGCGACAGTCGTCCGATGCAAAGACCGATAAAGTGATGGGTCCACTTGCTAGGTCATGTCGACATGCTCGTTTCTGATTGGTTGCCAAAGAATGATGATGTGGATAGACTTTTCAAAGCTCAGTTGACTGTTATATCGATTTGTGAGGATCGTTCGATGTGCTGGGAAGAAACAGGATCAACGACCATGTTTTAAACTTGATAAATTAACCGTTGTAGGTTTACATTTAAATTTTCTGAGCTAGGGTTTGTAGAAAATAAAAGCGACGGTGCGCGAGAACATATTGCAATCTGATTTCTTTCTTCATGAGCCATAAATGATAGGTTTGCAGTTGAGAATTGAATGAACTTTGTAGTGGTCGAGCCAAATATGATTTGATTTTGTTTGCCGCATTGAGCTCAATATTATGCAGGTGGTTGCTTCTGGATGCAGTAGTTACAGTTTGGACCAAGTTGTCAGAGAATTCATCTCCTAGTATGCAGAGGTAGCTGAGATATTTGTAGTGTTATTTCTTTCCGCAGGGATAATGAGATCATGCCCTAATTTGCAGTTTGACTGCTAGGGTTTCTAGAATGTAGAGGATATCAGACTTGTCTCTGATATTTCTTGATTAAATTAGGATTGCTTCCTTGTCACTTCTGCAGTAAATTGTTTGCTGATTTCATGCTGCAGTGGTTGGCAATGTTGCCCTAATTGTGCCCTAAATGACCCTAAGCTTGTAGCAATCCTTGTTCATATAAAAGGATTCCCAAGGTCATTTAGAAGGGTTTCAAATTCTCTATAAATTTCTTCAGAGTTGGTCCCAAGAGTTCTTTCCAGGGTTGAAAAGAAGAATCGTTTGTAAGAGGCCAAAGATAGACTCAGTTCTATAGGCTTGCATCCAAGGATTGGTAGAAGAGGTCTGTAACCTCTTTGTTTTACAAAAGATCTTAGTGACTCTAATAGTGTTCTTATTCATTTGTGGAGTATTCTATGTTCAGTAACTCACTCCTGTATCAGTTTGGCAACTAATATTAGGATTACCATAATAGCTCAGAATCTTGTCTCCTCTTTGATGGTTTGTTATTTCCTATTATCTTGTGAGTTGATGACTTCAAGATCAATAGCTGTAGACATAAGTGTTGTATGTTTTGGTATATTTTTCTCCTAACTTGAAAAGTTAAGTAAATGCTTGATATAACCTAACAGAATTGTAGAGTATTGAGAAGGATATAGGTAAGTAGTGAGATTCTCATTTGATTTTCATTTGCAAGGTGAATGAAAAGAATCAACAATACAGTGAGGAATTGTTTCTGAATATGCCCAATGGATAAGGGACTGATCACAGACACTTTGTCAAATAGATGTTCTTTCTTGTCTAACTGTTCTACCCCAAGACAAACAAATCAACTTCTAAATATTTAAGTTAGTAGTTGTGGACTTAATAGCAAAAGCCCCTGATTTATTTGTGAGTAACTTGATAGTGTGCTTAGCTTCACATCCTATCCCTTTATGTCACAAGTAACAAGAAGTATTATGGGCACATATCTTCTTTGTGAGGATTAGTAGAAAAGGTTGAGATTAAGTGATCCTAATCCTAGGTGCACTTGCCTGAATTTTGTAGAGTTCAAAGTGTAGAAAGCCTTAGTGCTTTATTCATTGGTCCTTGTTCTTGTATGAATGTACTGATTGTGGGAAGTAAGCTACCCCATAGGTATATCTCTGCATTAATAAAGGTTGTTAAAATTTTGCGAAATCAAGAGCCAACAAATAGAATGAATCATAGAGTATGGGCCAAAATATCGAGTATCTATTCTCTTATGAAGCACACTTTGTCTTGATGATGGATCACTAAGTTTGATTCAAAATATTGATGGAAAATATTTATGGAGTCAAATACAAAAGCTTACAATTCAATAAGGATGTATTGTTAAATGAGTAAAAAAGAATATATTTGTACCATTTTGAGTTTGGGAAAAAAGGAAACTACTGTTGGAAGCAAAATTGAGGTTGAAAAAAAAAGGGATACAAATAATTTGAATGTAGTTCTTGAAATGCTTTCAACCTTGTGTGTTTATGTGATTTGAATTTGTAGTATAAGCTATGTGTTTTTGGAATGTAAAAATGAAAAACTATTGCTTGCATGAAAAGTGGTAAAGAGTTTAGGATGTTTAAACTTCTGTTAGTGAAGTTTAGTGTAGTAAATTGTATTCCTTTACAATTTTATACTCTATTTGGGGCCTACTTTAGTGTGTTTTTTCTTTGATAAGTTAAAGCTTATTTGGGGTAATCCTACACTATAATTTCATTATTAATCTTATAATTTAAATGTCATCAAATACTTAAATTAGGACAAAATCTAGCATTACAAAATTCAACACTTTCATTACCCTTTTTGAGGCCCTATTTTGGTGGGACTTGGGCACCTAGGCATACTGTAGTGTCAAAATTATCTGAAGTTGTAGCCATTGCTAGTGTTGGTCTTCACATTATCAAATCTAGTATTGATTTGATACTTGATTATTTTACGTGCTAGTGTGAAAGGGTTAATCTACCTAGTAATCTCAACACTTAAAAAATTTCTACTTTTAGTGGATAACTATAAGATTATCACTTTTCCACCTTGAGTGGATGATTAATTACTACTTTATGTCTCCGGTCATAATATTAAGACGTGTTATAATCTTATGTCATCCGATATTTACCTTGGCCTATATAACCAAGGGGTCCCCTTTGTAACATTATATCTTATCATTGTGTCATTACATTCTTGATATAAAATAATTATTCAGTCTTTTTTGATCTAGACTGTGCTTCTATCGAATGCCTATATCTTGGGTGGCTATATTCTTCATCTAATTTTAAATGATATGGATTATTCTATACCAACTTTAACGAGGTATCAGAGATTGTGAGATTACTTCTTGTTAGTCTTATTCGAGGGATCAAAATTATAAATGTTGGTGCATTTTAGAGGTTTTGTGTTGATGTTTTGTAGCTTCAATTAGATAAACACTATGAGTCAATACTAGTGAAGAAATGTATATATATATATATATATATATATATATATATATATATATATATATATATATATATATATATATATATATATATATATATATATATATATATATATATATATATATATATATATATATATATATATATATATATCTTGAGTATTATATTAATTTCTCTAATATTTACATTATATATAAATAAAATTGTCATTATATTAATTACATAATAATAAATAGAAATGTCTCATGAAGGGACATGTCTCTTCTTGGCTCATTCTCAATATAAATGCAAGAGATTGTTGCATTTGGAAAAAACGATCCTAAAATCCTTAACATGGTATCAGAGCTAAGTTGCAAATGTAAGAGAGTAGTTTGTTGATGGTGAATATGTGATTGTATCAAAAAATACAGTCTCAATACGGGGACCATATCTCACAAATACACAGTTGGATTTTGCTGAATTTTGGATATGTTGGTGATAAACAAATTTAGAAGAATCTCATTGGAGCGATTGACGAGAAAGTGTCAAGTTCAAAAGTTATGACTGACTGTGTACAGGTCTATGTAAAATATGGTGAGTGAAGTTGTGTTGGAGATTTTTGTCCACACCAAGTGCAAAGAATAAGGTCAAGTGAATTGTAGCAGATTTGTTAAGAAGGGTGTCTCTTTCTAGAAAACAAGCATTAATTATAGAGTGTCACCTCTCTTGAAGCAATCAAGTCATTTCACAAGAAGACATAAGCATTGTTCAACAATATAAGATTATAATTTTTACATTGTGGGGGAAATAATAACCAATGTTACATTCCCACTTGACCCATCCTTAGTGGGGAAAAGATTCAAAGGGGAGATGTCTTTCAAATAATTTGAGAAAGTATTTTTTGATTTGATGTATATGGATAGTAAAAGAGTGAGGTTCCTTCTTTAAAAGCCTAACTGCTTCAAGGGGGATCCGATCAGATTGAAGGTTGTCATAGTGTATAGAACCTTTGGATATTCAAGATAGGTCATGTGAAGAATTTTGGTAATGTTCGAGAACGACGACATCATTATGTGAATTTGCATGAAATTTTCTATATGGGCTCACTTTACAGAATGGAGTACTTAAAATTTATAAAATATAAGTATTCCATGTTTTATTAATGCACATAATTTTTTAAGTTTATAATTTATGCTATACTATTGGTTAGTAAAATCTTGTATGCTTCTATCATTGGTACTTTTCGAGATAGTTTAGTGAGCTATTTGTAATCTCTCTCTGACATACCTTCAGGACGGAAGAACAAGAAAATTGCATTCAAGGGAGAAAACACTTAATGCTTGCAAATGAATTGATGATTGAGACCAGATGCAGAGGGAGTCTGACATTTCAAAAGAAGACAAGATGTTGATACAAGAACTTGAGCTTTAGAGGGAGCAGATAGAGGATATGGTTAAATCAACTTTTCATAATCTTGGTCGTATTGATTTAGAGGGAGTAGTCCATACTAAGATGGATTCTCCAGTGATCAAGTAACTATAATAGTCAAAGGACTAGGAGTCATGAATGCCTTTTGGGCCCTGTGTAAATCATGAGGAAGTGACGACTTCTAAATGTTTATCACTTGTATTTGTTAAAGTTATTGGAAGGTGGCAATCTTACAATAACTTGATCTTCTATCATGATAGACATCTTATGATGGCTGAAATAGATCACGATAGATGATATCTTGCATGGTGGATTGAGTTCCTTAAACATGCCATGATCTTCTATTGTGATAGACATCTTATGATGGTTGAAATAGATCATGATAGATGATAAGAATGATCCTATGGTAAGTATTATTGAGGGTACATGTGCACATTACCTATAATTTTTTTTTGAGTTATGGTGAATATCATGAGACTTGATATTTTTGGTTAGACCATATCTTTGATATCATATTGAGGTGATATCTAAAATATTTTTTGAGTTATGGTGAATATCACGAGACTTGATATTCTTGGTAAGACCATTGTTAGAAATAGGGAATACTGAGAGGGGGGGGGGGGTGAATCAGTATTCTACAAACTTTTACTTTTGCCAAATTATGGATATAACAGATTATCTTGATACTTGCATAACATAGTAAACTAAAGAACATGCATAATAGTAAAGCAAATGAACTCATAACACATTATTTGTTCTCGAGGAAACCCTGGCCAAGGGAAAACCCCGGTGGGGATGATACCCACAAAGATCCACTAATCAAAAGTATCATGTTAAGGATGTTGACCCTTTTAGGATCCTGTTACATATATAGTGTCTCAGTCCTGATTAAGGGACTCTAGGCCTTGTTAGAAGCCTCAACCCCGCTAAGAGTTGATAGTACAAAATAGAATGATTACAAGATGAGTCCACTGCCCAAACATGTAATGTACAATAATTACTGTTTACAAAAATAGGGCAAGGTACATAACCTTATACTTCTTGCTTGACTTTTACAATTTCACATCAATATCTTTCGCATACATATGTTCACGTATCTCATCTATATCCTTCGCATTACATATGTCTTACATTTATACAAGTTATTAGGAATAATAACTTTTACAGTCGACTTTACTAAACATAAAACACATTACAAAATACATTTTCACATGTGCTGCCCAAGGGTTAACATCTAGGATGTCATCCCTTTATATGATTAAGACATTATTTTGATAAACAAAATAATCCCTTAACTATTTACCAATTCTGTCTTCTTCTCTGTCCTGTCGGCTTTAACACTGTTCCTGTAATACTCTAATAACTTCTTCCGTACATGCTATACAGACTTGCACCCTTAGGTGAGTCTTCAATATGCATAATAGTATCCATGTTCAAGTGCGCAAGCACTGAAATTACTTCTATCGACATTGCTAATCAAAATTGTCTCCGGTTACATTGGGAAAATGCTACTTACACTTAGACAATTTTGCTCTGTTCTCTGTCATACTTGCTCTCTATCATATGCGGTCTTCACATAGATCATATGTTGCCATAATGACAACATCTAGATATCTAACTTAGCCAAATTGCCAAGAATCTCCCCCTTTGTCACCGGTGGCAACATATGAGAAAATTGGCTAAGTCTCAAAGTTTCAAAACACAAAAATTGTGGCCATAGCAAAAATTATATCTTCACTATCCTTATAACTCCATATATCTTATCTATCATCTATACTTCCCCTAGGAATATTCTTCCTTATCATAAATATATCAATTTTCTACTATCACTCCCCCTTTGACAATAATGACAAAAAGGGTGCCAAAACTATGTTCTCAAAATTGTTTACCTTGATCCAAAATTGTAGAGCCGGTAGGTTTGCAACACAATTTGCAAAGTTCACTTTTAAGCTCTCTATTTCTTTCTCCCATGCCTTCTTAATGGTGTCTGCAAAACTGAGTAGTGCACACAAACTATAAAATGCGATCTCACATGCATGAAGGTTTGCAAAATTAAACTTCTCATAAGATGTCTTTGATGAAAGACATTCTTCTAACTATCCTTCAATGATACTTATCTTGATTGAAATGTGTTCTCTTAGAAGAGCGAATCTTCTCAATTTCCTATCTTTTTCATAATTAAGAATCCTTATTTCATCATTCATTTTATTGATTCTTTTCTCAATATCCAGTATTTTTACATTAGGGCTGGCTAACAGATTTACCTTTGACTGAATTTCTGCCTCTTTTGCTCTTATCTTCTCAGTCACTTCTGATACATGGTTGTCTTTATTTATACACTGTATATACAAAGCTTTTCCTCTGTCCAAATTCCTTCTCAAATCTTTTATGCACACATCCAAATTATTGATATCATTTCTGATATTTTGACTTATATTTAGAAACATTTTGGCCTCATAGGTTGCCTGAGCCTTCACTATAGCAATATCTGACAAATTTGTGAATTCATTGTCAAATGTCTTCATCACTTCTTTGGCTTTTATCTGTGGATCTGCCTCTGTTACCTGATTAGTTACAACACTCTGCAACTTCTCTGTTACTTCTTGCAATAATCCTTCAAGGCTTTTCACCTTCTTGTTCTTTCCAATTATCTTGTTCAGGGATGAGATCAACTCCATTTGATCATCATCATCAACTTCTTTTCCAATATCAGCAAAAATTGATTCAATCTGTGGTTTCTTTGCTGCAATCTCAGGGATAGGACTGATTTCCACTTTGCTTTGTGTTTCTTTCTATCCTTGAATCTTTGTATTAACTTGAATTTTTGCTTGTTTCTCTTATTCTTTCCTTATTTCCTTCCTTTCTTCTTCAATTGACCTATCCTGCTCTTCCAAAGCCGAATTGTCAACAATGTTCTCCAGGTTGCTAAAAGGATTGTCATTAGTGTTCAGTGTGATATTAGTTCCTTCCACATTCATTGATTCATCTTCAATGTTAATTGATGGTGGTGGAGAGGGACTCTTCTGATGCTCAGCTTCCATAGCTTGTTCGACTGCACTAGAGTGCTTACCAACACTTGTCGTCATCACCTTTACAACTGCCTGCTCAGTTTCCTTATTTATTTCCTCATAATTACCTCCCATTATCATAATTGTTCTTCTTTTAGTCCTTAGATGAATATTTAGATCTTTCATGATTTCTTTGAAGTGGTCTTCATCTCTGATGTCACAGAGCTTTCTCCCAAAGTTCTCTTTGATCTTGTTATCTTCTTCAACTACTCTCTTCTTCCTGTTTACTAGCTTCTCAAATAGTTCATCAGGTATCTTTCCTTGAATTGTATCAAATTTCTTGTCTGCTAGGATCATATGTCTTACAATTGCATTTTCCAAGTTTAATCTTTCTGAATAGTTGTAGAGATCATAATACTTGTTCATCTTTGAAAAATCTCCATCATTAATAATTTGATCATTTACTTTTTCAATCTTAGGCTTCCATTTCTTCTTCTTAACTTCCGTATCCTCATCATCTTTAATTTTTGCTACATTCCTTTGCACTGGGGCAACTATTGTCTTCTATCTTTTACCTGGTCCTGTAGCTATTTCCTTTACTCTTTTCCCTGGTGGAGTGGAGGAGGATCTTGTAGACTTTCTTAATTCCTGTCCCTTCTCAACTTTCTCCACTTTTACTACATGCTGCAAATTTCCAGTCTCAACTACTGATAGGGGTGGAACAGACAAAACTTACTTTTGTCCAATGTCTCTTAGTGCTGCTACTGTATTCTTTGCAATCAGAAATTCTTGTTCTGTCATACCTATATCCTTTAGAATTTTCTTTATAGTGCTTTCCATTGTCTTCTTAGATAGCTTTTCTTCCAGAATAGACTTTGCGGAGTTGAAGTTATCCTCATAAGTCCCAAATCTGTTGCTATTTACATCCAATTTACATTTCAACAATCTATTCACATATTCTTCTGCTTCAACTTCATAAATTTCATAACCAAGAGGGTCTATGAATTCTACTATAGGTTCAACTACTTCAATGAAGGTAAAGTTAGTGTCAACAATAAAGCATACTTCATATTTATACTTCTCAACAATAGCCTGTGGAAATCCTGATCTATTCTTCATCAAGTTAAAAAATGTTTTGATCACCAAAGTTGCACTCTCATTGACTTTGTCTATAGGGTGTCTCATATATACTCTGTTGATTATTTCCATTATGATCATGTTATCATTCCAATCTTCACCAATAGTGTAAGAAAATCTTCTAAACAAATGGAAAAACATATAAGTGATCAGGGATGAGAATTTGAATTGGGAGTTCTTTGTCTTCTTAATCTTTTCTAGGTTCTCAAATAACTGAATCCTCAAAATTTCACACATATCCACTTGCACTTTATCAACACACATTAAATAGGCTGCATGAATCATACCGGCTGCCATGTCATCTTCTCTAGAGTTAGCACAAAATTTAGATGTTAAGATCTTGCATAAATATCTAACACCATCTTGTTGAATCTTACTGATTACTATTCCTCTACCATTGTAGGATGACTTAGTATTATCCAGTACTATTTTTCTCATATTTTTCTTATTGAATGGTATAACTCCAGATTTTGACAAATTAGTTACATCATGAATTAGGTCTGCTGTTATATCAATCACTATGTCTTCTAACCAAAACTTCCCATTATGAATTCTGCTCAAAATTATCTTGGTGCATTCTTCATCATCAAATTCGTATTGAAGTGAATACCTTATGATTTCGTTATCTTAGAAATGTTCAAACCCTACTTTCAATGAAATATCTTGATTGTATAGCTTCTCATATTCCTTAGTAAAATCACTTTCACTGAGGGTTTCATGTTTGCATCCCGAATAGCTTCTAACATTTTCTAAATGTAAAACTCCATCTGGTACGGACGATAATGCTAATTTAGGGTCTTCCTCCAAGGGTTCTACTGGTTCCCTTTTAATCTTAGGTCTGATTTTATCTCTTATACTGTGAACCAATGAAACACCATATCTTCTGCAAATTATCTAATTGACTGATAGATTTGCTTAGTAAAATACCTTAATTCTGTGATTTAGGGCTTTGCGTAGATTCGACACGAAGTTCTTTCACCAAATCCTTGCAAACTGCTTTCAATCACTGCTATATTGATCTCCTTAACACTTGTATTTGCTTTAATGATAAAAAAATACCGATCATAAGCTTTTAACCTTTCAATCTCACAAGATTCTGACATTGCATTTAATTCTTTTGCCGCTTCTTTCCAAAAAGTTGTTCTTGCTTTCTTGCAAAACTTAAAACTTCTTGCAAACTCACATAACTTTATATTAGCTCATGCATTCTTAACCATAGCATCATTACATCATATACTACCTGACATTAACTGCACAGGACTCAATTCATCCTATACTAACTTCTACACTATCCTAAGTTCCTATTCTAATTCATTCTTTATGAATTAAGTACTTTGAGATGGGTTAGGAAGAGATTCACTCTTACCATTGGATACTTCACCTTGCTGATTACCTTCAGCGCTGAATGTGTCTTCTTAATCTGTGGCTTTAAAAAACTTTACTTCTTCTGAATTACTACAACATCCTCTTTGACTGTTGCTTGCATTATCATTTCTCCTTGTGTAATTTCTAGGGTTAGGGTTTCTCATGTTATTCATCCTGTAAAACCTTGATGTATGACCAAATTTGTTGCATATCTGACAAACTATTCCATTATTTCCATATCTTGGTCCAGTCTGGTTGATTTGTGATCTGCAATTCCTGTCAATGTGTCCAATCTTGTTGCATCTATAACATAGTACTCCATTGCTTCTGTTCATATCTTTAGTAGGTCTCTTATCTACATGGTTAGTATCTCTAAACATTCTACTACTATTATTATCATTAAATTTAGGCTTCTTACATTCAATATCTCTATGTCCAAAACCATGACAATTATAACAATAACCATTAAGAGGTTTAAATTGCTTACCTCTACAATCTTTCTTCATATGACCAAAAGTATTACATGCAAAACATCTACCTTTGAATTCTCTCTGCGTACCTTTAGGTGATTCTTCTTGTTTAGGTGGTTCTTTTTCTTTAGGTGTATTCTCAGATTTGTTAGCTTCATCATATTTCTTTTCTTCTATGTTTTCATAAACTTTTAGATCTATTTCCTTGCTTTCTTCACTTATCTTAGATGAGTTAAATCCAAGACCAATTTTACCATAGAATGGCTTTTGATAAGATATTTTTTCATCAATCTTCTCACTAGTGAAATATAGTCTCTCAAGTTGTTGCTTAGACTGAGTTAGTTCACCTTTCACAATTGTATTTTACTTTTCAAGTTTAGTATACTGCAATTTGGTTTTCTCAATTCAGATGTCACTTTACGAAGTTTAGATTTCAGATCTTCATTCTTAGATTTCAGATTTTCATTCTCAGATTTCAGATTTGCTTCATTCTTGCTGTTTCCATCTTTCAAACTCAATTTCAGATTTACTATCTTTAATTCATGTTTAAGGATCTCATTTTCTTTTTCCAGATTATCATCACAATCTTCAATTTGAATTGTATAAGATTCCTTCTTTGATTTTAGTTCTTCCAACTTCTTTTCAGCTTCTCAATGAGGTTCTTTGCATCATCATATTTTCCATTCAGAGTATCTCTTTCTTTAGTAAGTATATCAATTTGTTCAAGAGATTCTTCAAGATTCTTCTGTAGCTAATCCATATCCATAGAGACCTTACTCAAGATGCTAGGCTTTCTATGAATGATTCTTTTCTGAGAAACAAAGCTCTGATACCAATTGTTAGAAATAAAGAATATTGAGAGAAGGGGGGGGGGGGATGAATCAATATTCTACAAACTTTTATTTTTGCCCACTTATGGATATAACAGATTATCTTGATACTTGCATAACATAGTAAACTAAAGAACATGCATAACAATAAATAAAATGAACTCATAACACATTATTTGTTCTTGAGGAAACCTAGGCCAAGGGAAAACCCCGGTGGGTATGGTACCCACAAAGATCCACTAATCAAAAGTATCATGTTAAGGATGTTGACCCTGTTAGGATCCTGTTACATATATATAGTGTCTCAGTCCTGATTAAGGGACTCTAGGCCTTGTTAGAAGCCTCAACCTTGCTAAGAGTTGGTAGTACAAAATGGAATGATTACAAGATAAGCCCACTGCCCAAACATGTAATGTACAATAATTCCTGTTTACAAAAGTAGGGCAAGGTACATAACCTTATACTGCTTGGTTGACTTTCACAAATTCACATCAATATCTTTCGCATACATATGTTCACCTATCTCATCTATATCCTTCACATTACATATGTCGTACATTTATACAAGTTATTAGGAATAATAACTTTTACAGTCGGCTTTACTAAACATAAAGCACTTTACAAAATACATTTTAACATGCATTTCCCAAGGGTTAACATCTAGGATGTCATCCCTTTATATGATTAAGACATTATTTTGATAAACAAAATAATCCCTTAACTATTTACCAATTTTGTCTTCTTCTCTGTTCTATCAGCTTTAACACTATTCCTGTAATACTGCAATAACTTCTTTCGTACATGCTGTACAGACTTGCGCTCTCATGTGAGTCTTCAATATGCATCATAGTATCCATGTTCAAGTGCGCAAGCATTGAACTTACTTTTATCGATGTCGCCAATCAAAACTGTCTCCGGTTACACAGGGAAAATGTTGCTTACACTTAGACAACTTTTCTCTGTGCTCTGTCATACTTGCTCTCTGTCATATATGTCTTCACATACATCATATGTTTCCATAATAAAAACATCTAGATATCTAACTCAACCAAATTTCCATATCTTTGATATCATATTGAGGTGATATCTAAAATATTTTTGAGTTATAGTGAATATCATGAGACTTGATATTCTTGGTCAGACCATACCTCTGATATCATATTAAGGTGATATCTAAAATAGTTTTTGAGTACCTAGTGGACATCATGAGACTTGATGTTGGTAGGCTAGTACTCTGAGTACATGGTGAATATCATGTGACTTGATATTCGGTGGCCATTACTCCTAATATCATGAGATGATATCTCTATAAAATTTGATATTACATTAAGGTAATATATATTTTCACATTATTTTGAGTACTTGGTGAGTATCATGCGACTTGATATTCTGTTGCCAATGCTTCGGATATCATTAGATGATATTTTTATAAATTTTTTAGTACTTGGTGAATATCATGCGACTTGATATTCCTCGTCAGCCCATATCTTTGATATCACGGTAAATGATATCTTCTGATCCTGATCATGTGTTTAATCTTCCCTAACTAAGAGGGAGTGTTGACGTTTTGTAGCTCCAGCCAGATAAACACTATGAGTCAATACTAGTGAATATATATATATATATATATATATATATATATATATATATATATATATATATATATATATATATATATATATATATATATATGTAAATATTAGAGAAATTAATATAATACTCGAGATATTATATATATAATCATAATTATCATTATATTAATTACATAATAATTAATAGACATGTCCCATGAAGGGACATGTATCTTCTTGGCTCATTCTTAGTATAAATGCAAGAGATTGTTGCATTTGGAAAACACATACAATTAGATAGTGCTATTACATTTGCAACGATCCTAAAAACCTTAACATTTGGTTTTCATGGTTACAGATTGTAGGTCAAAATTGGAGCTTGTTGGTACAAATTTGATTTCACCATTGGATTTAGAAGGATTCAAAACAATCAATTTTCTTCAAAATTGGACTTTGGAGGCAAGATCTTTGAGGGTTTGGAGGTGGGAGATGGTTACTAGATCCAAGAGGTATCTTCTATTTTTAAGCATTTTGGGCAAAAAATGACCATGCCATCACACTTAAAAGTCCCAAGAACCCCAAGGTTGAGCATTTATTCATAAAAATCAAATACTTTACCTAGGGCCCTAAATTGTTTCCCTCCATGGGTGTATATACATCGTTATGATAGTTTGGTACAAATATGATTTATAAAAAATAATAATTTTTTAGTGAATAAATTATTTTAAAATTTTTATGAAAAAATAAATTACAGTTTCTTTTGTTATTTTGTAAAGTTTTAAAAAAATCAAAATAAAAAACAAAAAATTGAGTATGCAAGCTCTACGTAGAAAGACTTGCATATGTATGATAGACGTACTCTCTGCCCATTCAACATTTATTGCATAGGGTATAGGTCCCACAATGCACCCACCGCTAGGAAGAATACTTTGGTGTAAATAATATTCTGCCAGAAGATTCTATCATATTAATTTTTCAATAGAGGAATATTCCTTGTTGATGCTAGCGTTTCTATAACATGGGTTTAAAATTTTTAGGTCTTGTCTCCATTTTTTTTGGATTTGATAGGTCAACTTCAAACAACCATAACTTGGGCTTAGGAGGTTCTCTTTACAAGCAATGCTTGTTTTTGGGGTATGTTACCCCTTTAGTTTTTCTTAAGCTCAAACTCCCAACACCTAGAAAAAATCAAGAAATTGTTGTCTAATTGTCAGCCTTTACCTTCCCCTTTTTACTCCTTAAGTTTCATATTTTTTGTCTCACCGAACCCAAATGGTTGAACCAATGTTAAGTTCAAAATTAATGTCATTTACCAGGTGCGCACTCACTTGTTTTTAGGAAGTGAGTCAATTAATGACTCTTATGATTATGCATAGATACTGATCAAATCAGTCAAGTACTGTATGAGTTTCATAATGGGCCTTCTGGAGGTCACTATTCACCTAGAACAACAACATTCTTATGCTTATGCATAGATACTGATCAAATCAATCAAGTAATGTATGAGTTTCATGATGGGCCTTCTGGAGGTCACTATTCACCTAGAACAACAACATTTAAAGTCACGAGAGCCGACTATTATTGGCTAGGCCTATTTAAGGATGCAGACACATGGGTGAGAAAATGTGTTGAATGTGCTATGTTTGTCAGCAAAGAGAGGTTGTCAGCTTTACCATTGCAGCCTATTCGGGTAGAGAAGCCCTTTATGAAGTGGGACATTGATTTTATAGGTCCTATAAATCCACCCTCAAGTGCAGGGCACAAGTGGGTTCTTACTGAAACTGATTATTTTACACAATGGACATAAGCAATAGCCTTGAAAGAGGCTAATGAATCAGTTGTCCTTAGCTTCTATGAGGATATTGTTTGTAGATTTGGAGTGTTTGATTCCATAATATCAGATAATGCCCTTGCATTTGTAGGGCTAAAAGTGAGTAATTGGGTAGTTAAGAATGACATATTTAAACACATCTTCTAACTACTATCCACAAGGGAACGGACTGTGGAATCCACCAATAAAAATTTGACAAGGATCATCAAGAGATTATTGCAAGATAGTCAAAGGGATTGGAATTCAAAGCTGAAAACTACCTTATGGGCAGATAGAATTACCCCTAAGAAGGTAACTGGTAATTCACCTTACATGTTAGTATATGGGAAGGAAGCAAGGCTACCAATATCAATTGAACTTCCAACATTGGATCTTATTACTCAGCTAGTTTTGATTGAAGAAGGAGAGCCCTTACAAGTAAGATACACTCAACTTATGGAGCTAGAGGAAACCAAAGACAAAGCGATGAAGAATTTGGAGTATCAACAAAATTTGACCAAAATGGTGTTTGACAAAAAGTTAGGAACAAGGAACTTCGGTGCTGGGTATTTTGTGCTCAAATTGGATGAACTCAAGAGTAGACCAGGTAAGCATTCCAAGTTTGATGCTCTCTAGAGTGGACCATTCATCATCATGGAATGCAAGGATCATAATGTGTTCTAGTTATCAACCATGGATGAAAGTATGCTCCCTATCTCGGTTAACATGATGCATCTCAAGCCCTTTTTAGAGGTTTGATTTGTTTGTATATATCCCTTGTATAGTTTTATGTTTTCAATAAGGTGCTGATGCATCGTGGTTAGTTGTTTTTTTTTCCCATAACTATTGTTCCAACACAAGATTTCCAAGTTTTATTTCAATTCCAAGGTGCAGAGGTGTTGTTTCATTTCAACACACCTTTCACCCAAACACATTTACACATATGTCATATTGCAGTGAAACCTATTGCATTGTAATATGAGATAACTCCAAATAGGTTTGAGTGAAAGGTTTTTTAAAACTCGAGGTACAAGATTTTCTAATGTACCCAAGCTAATTTATTTTCTTTCAAAAGCTTCCATAAAATTAGATAATGCCTTGCATCTGGCTGGATATTATGTCTACAATTCATCATAATGAGGTTTTGCCTCATTATTACAAACCATACAAATAACCTCCAGCCAGATACAAAAGTTTTACGCAGCTATTTTGTTTCCCAAAGTCTTGCCTGTTTTGCGCTATCTGACTCTATACCCAATAGAATGTTTAAACTACTAGTCTTGATGATTAGCAGACAAACATCCAACAGATGTCACCAAAATGTTATCAAATTTTCACCTATAGGCTCGATTTGATGGAGCCTTTGTGTTTCAAATCAATTAAGGTATCTTCTAGTTTTTTAGTGCTTTTGTGTTTTAGTCAAATGCTTAACTTTGATTTACTTCATGAGTTTATTTATTACATTTAATGAAGAGAAGATTATAATAGGTAAATAACACTTTGCAAATCTTTTCAGAAAATATGTTTTTCATTCATTAAAGTTTGTATTTATGCTTCACACAAGTCATGAAACTAGCTAAGAATAAATTCATACATTTTGAATTTAAATGATATATATACATATGTAAAACAAAGAAAATAGATAGGTGAAAGGGGGCCATCCATTTCTTGAATAATAGGTTGAGGTTCACTGGTCTGGTGTGTTTTGTCCTCACTGCTCCATGCTCCACGTCCTCAATGTCTTGGGTCCTATGAAAAAATGCAAAAAAGGAAAGGTTAGATCCAAAGGACCTAAACAATGGCAAGTCCTATCTCATCTACACTTGCCCATATACATATACATGATTCAAAGCCAAAATGTGCATTTTTATTCCTAACATGTTTTTTTCTTGTGCAGCCATAGTTATCTGTCAATGTCATGTGGATGTAAATGTGAATTCCACAAAGGCTCGAGCCCATCATGACATTGATAGACAAGTTACAGATATGAAGTATCAATCTTATGTTTTCATTTAATCAAACATAAATGATGCCATAATGTGAAACTCATCTCAAGAATAAAGAGTGAAAGTAATTCAAGACTACATAATGCAAATCAATCAGAGGTTATTTCTATCATATAAAGCACAAAATGGTATCTTTTTTGTTGCTTAGATAATGGTATACAACATAGGATAATCATATCAGATTTCACAGGAGTTGTGTGTTATAAGGTAACAGAATACAATGACAATATCAATAAACAAGTATGCTGGGTGCTACATAAAGGTATGCTGCTACAAGATAGACTCAAAGGGTTCCAAATGTAGATTCACAGCCTATAAGGGGTAATTCAAAGACACGGATCTACAATTTAGAGAGCAACATTATCAACAAAAAACCATAACAGTGCCTTAAAGGAAAAATATACATTAGAAGTCCTTAAGTCGTGATAGTGATATGACCAATTGTATTCAATGTGCCAAAGAAAGTGAAATTAAAAAAGGGAAACGCCATGACAATTATTATTGTGAAACTAGTCAAAATCAAAACAAAAGAACTCCATAACAGAGATTTCATAGTAGGAGATCATTTTTCAGTTATTCATGACATGATCACACATTCAACAGGGCAGAATTTCACAATGTCCAGTCAAATATCAAAGGGATGAAGTAGAAACTAATTAAGAGGAGGTTATTATGGATCTGGATGATAGGAAAGAGGAGGCAAACCTCCATGTGAATCACTATTATTTGGCTAGTTTGTATCATGGTGCTGCAATCACTAGGTTTGGATTGCTTCTTTACAAATTGGAGGATTGGTTTCTATCAAAAATCTTGATTAGGTATGTTGTTTTGGGGCTTAGTGCTAGTCTTCTTCCAACATTTTTTTTATAAGCGTATGCTCTTCCTATAGATTGAGACTATGGAACTCGATCCTTTTGTTGCAATTTTAGCAAAATAATATTTCATTTTTTTAGGTTGAATGAATGAAGCTGCATATAGGTGATGGAATGAAGATGGTTGAGGAAATGGAAAAATAAATAAATCTACTAGCTCACATGACATTTTACTGACAAATTCCATAGAATTTGAGTTTTCACAAGCTAATGCAGAAACCTCAATAGGTGACATTCATACAAGTTATATTTTAAAAAATCAAATTAATATAAACACGGAGAAGGGAATGCCTTTTCTCATGCCTTCTAAAAAGGCACAGTTCGAGCATCAGGATTACCAACAAATGGCTTAAGGAAGCCCTTCAAAAGAACCGTTTTAGAGTAAGGAAAAATCTGTTGCCTCAAGGACCACATCCATTTTTAAAGAGGTAGTTTATTTTCTTTTAAGTATTAAAGAAATGCTCAGAGGGGCATCACTTATGCAAAATAGCCATAATATTGAGTTGTTTCTTATCCAATGAATAAGTAAGTCAGAGAATACAAGGAGGCACCTGTGGTAATGCTCGAAAATGTTCAGAAAACTCTATTAACCATGGCGGCAGGTGTCTCAGAAGGCCTCCTTTCTAAAGTCCTTCAAACCACTAGTAATGGCAACGCAGATAACTGCAAGGAAGCGTCCACAAAATATCCCAAGCAAATTGAAAACCCTCATCCATGATGACTGCAATAGGTCGCTTCCTCAAAGCGAAATACATAAAAAATCAAATGAATTTTTTAGGGCAAGGAGTGCCTATATGCTTTCACGATGAAAGACAAAGTATTTTTTGCTTTGTTTTTATCTTTCTCTCCCTTGTGTAATACCCCCATGGGTGGTTAGGAGAACTCAACAAAATTTTGATGAAGTGATTTAATATCACTAAAATTTATAAATGTAAAACCAATATCAAGTTTGACATTTTAAGGTTTACCTTTATAATATATACGTTATGTGCATTATTCAATAATAATATTATTAAATAATTTATCGTACATAATTTTAACAAAATATTAATATAATAACAATATTATTAAGTGATTTAATTATCACTTAATTAATATTACTAATATATTAATATTCATTAAAATTATGGACTATAAAATATTTAATAATTATTAATAAGAAATTTAATATTTATTAAATACTTTATAATTTATTACTTAATCAAATATTTTTTATATTTATTAAGTAAAGAAATTATAAATTATTTAATAAAAATTAAAAATGTCAATAAAATATTTATTATTATTTTCTTAAAAGATCAAATAGGATATTTTGGAGGTTGATGACGATTTTCAGATGTCGTCAAGATGGGTTTGAAAGTCTTCAAGAAGTTATTACTGATTCAAGAGCTTTTATGAGTTTTTCAAGGATAAGACTGCATTTATCAAGACATTTATGGTGATATTTGAGGAGGCATGACTTTTAGGTCTATTTTATGACTTTTTGAAGTCTTTTGGGGGGCTCAAATTTGGCCTTGTAGGTTGAATCTGACCCAGAATTTATTGCTTTCAAAATGCAGTTGGTCTACAAAATGCATAAGTATGAGTTGAAGGCTCATTTGTAAGGGTTCTAGTTTTATGTAGATTTGAGAGATTTAGTGACTCTTTAGTCCTTTTCTTTCATTTTTCCATGCTTCTTGTAACAACAGTTTTTACAGATGCAGAAATATATATTGGAAATTATCTTTACATAGTTAGGACCTTCTTGTTTATTTCAGAGTTGTGTATCGATGTATGATTGATAGAACTATTAGTGGAAATATATCTTTTTCCTTTCAGTTCATGTCTTGTGTCATACCCTCTTTGTTACTAAGGTGTTTTGTGCAGCTTACAATCTATATTACGGGGTATTGTTATGGTTTATGGAAGTGGAAGTCATTTTCCTTCATAAATTATTTCTCCTTCACACCTCTCTATGAAATACTCATGTACACACACAAAATAAGTTATGTTGAGATTATTATCATGTTTTTATGATCATAAGTCATATTTTTCTGTAGGTTGCAAAATTCTAAAATCTTGGTGTATCACCTCGTTTATAGCATTTTGAGTTTAGTTTATTATTGCATCCAAACTTTTCCTTTCTATGTGTTAGAAATAGGGAATACTGAGAGGGGGGGGGGTGTCAATCAGTATTCTACAAACTTTTACTTTTTCCCAATTATGGATATAACAGATTATCTTGATACATGCATAACAGAGTAAACTAAAGAACATGTATAACAGTAAAGCAAATGAACTCATAACACATTATTTGTTCTCGAGGAAACCTTGGCCAAGGGAAAACCCTGGTGGGGATGGTACCCACAAAGATCCACTGATCAAAAGTATCTTGTTAAGGATGTTGACCCTGTTAGGAGCCCGTTACATGCATATAGTGTCTCAGTCCTGAGTAAGGGACTTTAGGCCTTGTTAGAAGCCTCAATCCTGCTAAGAGTTGGTAGTACAAAATATGATTACAAGATGAGCTCACTGGCCAAACAAGTAATGTTCAATGATTACTGATTACAAAATAGGGAAAGGTACATAAACTTATGCTGCTTGCTTTGCTTTCACAAGTTCGCATCAATATCTTTTCGCTTGCATTACAATTACAATTTTTTTTTTCTCATCACCTCTTTTTCGCATTTACATATGCCTTACATTTATACAAGTTATTAGGACTAATAACTCTTACAGTTGGCTTTACAAAACATAAAGATTTACACAATATACATATTTACCCAAGGGTTAACATCTAGGATGTCATCCCTTTATATTATTAAGACATTATTTTGATAAACAAAATAATCCCTTAACTCTTTACCAATTGTGTCTTCTTCTCTGTCCCGTCGACTTTAACATTATCTTTGGTAAAAATGCCATAACTTCTTCCGTACATGCTGTACAAACTTGTGCTCTCAGGCAAGTCTTCAATGGTCATCATAGTATCTATGTTCAAGTGCACAAGCACTGAACTTACTCCAATCGACATCGCCAATCAAAACTATCTTGGGTTACACTGGGAAAATACTACACAAGTTTTTGATTTTTTAAAACTATCTCTGGCATATGCAGTCTTCATGTAGATTATATGTTGCCATAATGACAACATCTAGATATCTAACTCAGCCAAATTGCCAACAATCTCCCCCTTTGTCATTAGTGGCAACATATGAGAAAATTGGCTAAGTCTCAAAACTTAAAAAACTCAAAATTGTGGCCATAACAAAAAATATATTTTCGATGTCCTTATAACTTCATAAATCTTATCTATATTCTATAATCCCCCTAAGAATATACTTCCTTATCATATATACATCAATTTTCTACTATATATCTTTCCCCCTTTGACAACAATGACAAAAAAAAGGTGCCAAAAACTATGATAAAAATGTTGTATACCTTGATTCAGAATTGCAGAGTCGGTAGGCTTGCAACACAATTTGCAAAATTCATTTTAATGTTCTCTATCTCCTTCTCCCATGCCTTCTTAATGGAATCTGCAACACTAAGTAGTGCACACAATCCATAAGATGCAATCTCACATGCTTGAAGGTTTGCAAAACTAAACTTCTCAAAAGATGTCTTTGATGAAAGACATTCTTCCAACTGTCCTTCAACAATGCTTATCTTTATTGAAATGTGCTCTCTTAGAAGAGTGAATCTTTTCAATTTCCTGTCCTTTTCATCATTGAGAATCCTTATTTCATCATTTATTTTGTTGATGCTTTTCTCAATATCCAATAGCTTCACATGAGGGCTGGCTAAAATATTTATCTCTGACTGAATTTCTGCTTCTTTAGCCTTAATCTTCTCAACTACTTCAGATACATGGTTTTCAGATTTTGTACACTGAATGTAAAAAGTTTTACCTCTGTCCAAATTCCTTCTCAAGTCTTTTATATAAACATCTAGATTGTTAATATCATTTCTGATATTCTGACTTATATCATGAAATATTTTGGCCTCATAGGTTGCTTGAACCTTCACTTTAGCTATATCTGATAGGTTAGTTAATTCATTATAAAATGCATTCATAACTTTCTTAGCTCTTTCTAGTGGATCTGCCTCTGCTATCTAGTTAGTCACAACACTTTGTAACTTCACTATTATTTCCAGCAATGATCCTTCAAGGCTTTTCACCTTCTTGTTCTTTCCAATTATTTTGTTCAGGGATGTGATTAATTCCATTTGATCATCATCATCAACCTCTTTCCCAAAGCTTTCAAATATTGATCCAACCTGTGATTTCTTTGCAATCTTAGGTGTAAGACTAATTTCCTCTTTGTTAGGGACTTCTTTTTGTCCTTGAATTTATGTACTTGCTTGATTCTTTGTTTTCTTTTCTTCCTCTTTCCTTGTTTCTTTCTTTCCTTCTTCACTAGATCTGTCCTGTTCTTCTAGAGCCGAATTGTCAATAATGTTTTCAAGATTTTTAAAAGGATTATCATCACTGTCCAATGTGATATTGGTTCCTTCCACATGCATTGATTCATCTTCAATGTTAATTGATGGTGGAGAGGGAATCCTCTGATGCTCAACATCCTTAGCCTGTTCTGCTAGCTATGCTGCACTAGAGTGTTTTCCAACACTATATGTCATTACCTTTACTATTGCTTCCTCTGTTTCTTTGTTTATCTCTTCATAGTTTCCTCCCATTATCTAAATGATTCTTCTCTTTGTTCTCTAATGAGTATTAAGTTCTTTCATAATTTCTTTAAAATGATCTTCATCTCTGACATCAGATAGTTTTCTCACAAGATTTTCTTTGATTTTATTGTCTTCTTCTGTTGCTGTCTTTTTTCTATTAACTAGCTTCTCAAATAAATCATCAGGTATCTTACCTTGATTTGTGTCAAACTTCTTATTTGCTAGGATTATGTCTCACAACTGCATTCTCCAAATTCAATCTTTCTGAATAATTATAGAGATCATAGTACTTGTTCATCTTAGAAAAATCTCCATCATGAATAATCTATTCATTTACCTTCTCAATCTTTAGTTTCCATTTATTCTTTTTCACTAGAATATCTTCATCATCTTTTATCTCTGCTATTTTCCTTTGTACTGGTGGAACTATTGCCTTCTATCTCTTACCTGGTCCAGTAGCTATTTCTTTCACTCTTTTCCCTGATGGAGTTGAGGATGATCTTGTAGACTTCCTTATTTCTTGTTCTTCTTGCTCTACTTTCACCACATGTTGCAAATTTCCAATTTCAACCACTGATAGGGGTGGAATAGACAAAACTTCCTTTTGTCCAATGTCTCTAATAGCTGCCGCCAAGGATGGAATACTCTCACTCGGCCAAAACTCGCCAAGCCCTGAAAAAGATTACTCAGGAAAAATCGGCTAGTTTTTAGAAAAACTCGGCAAAAAACTCGGGAACTTAAAAATAGCAAAAAATTAATTAAAAATGCAATTTTTTTGCAAAATTCTATGAGAAGATGCATCCAAGGAGTTAATTAATGAGAAAACAAAATAAACAAGCTAAGTTTAGATATATATAAATGCAAAGTGGGTACAAAATTGCATTCTCATGTGGAATGTTGATGACTGGAAGCAAAATAGTAAACAGTTTCTACAAAACTAGTATGAATCTATGATGCTTGATCATTGATCAATGCCAAAAGTCAAAGTCTTCATAACTAGGTCTTAGGTAGTCTTTGTTGGTGGCTGTTTTCAAGTCCCTAGGTTTGACAAATAAGGTTTGAGTGATTTTGGCCTGTTGGGAAGTCATGTCTGTCTAGGATTTGGGTGAGAGCTAAGCTAAGTTTGTCATAGAGATGGGATCGAAACCAAGTGATTTGTGATAAAATGAGTTAAAACCCTTTGGGAATCCTTTTGCCAGCTTCAGCTTGACCTTAGAAAGTCATGATGGATTGTGGGAGGTAACCCTGTTGAAGGCTTGCTGCATCCTAAAATTTAGCTAAGTCTAGAATTTTTTGAAAACCCCAAAAATCTAGAATCTGCATCTTAACTCCTATGAAGCTGGAACCTATCCCAAACATCCTAGAAGTATTATATTTTATAATTTATACAAATATAACTTAAAGTATAAGAAATTAAATAAATCAAACTTATACTTAAATGTTATATTTGTATAGTATAAGAAATTAAATAAAACAAACTTATACTTAAATATTATATTTGTATAAATCCTCCCGCCCCTGAAGTGGAAAATTGGAAACTTTCCTCCTCTACTCAAAGACCAAAATGTTGCAGATGAAAAACTATGCCCGAAAATGCTGTATATAGCATTCAAACGTTGGGATTGCCATGCAGGAGAGTTTTTTTTAAAAAAACTCACTGAGTTTTAGGAAAAACTCGCTGAAAAATTGATGAGTTCTTGGCCGAGTTAATCGCCGAGCTGGAAACCTCGACGATTAATTGGCGAGTATGCCATCCTTTGCTGCTGCTATCTGCTTTGCAATCATAAACTCTTGTTCTATCATTCCTGTGTCCTTTAGAATCTTCTTAATTGTACTTTTTACTCTCTTCTTTGATTGTTTTTCTTCCTGAATAGACTTTGCAGAGTTGAAGTTCTCCTCATAAGTCCCAAATCTATTGCTGTGTATATCCAACTTGGTCTTAAGCAATCTATTCACATATTCTTCCGCTTTAGTTTCAAAAATTTCACAGCCAAGAGGGTCTATGAACTCTACTCTAGGTTTAACTACTTCAATGGATGTAAAGTCAGTGTCAACCATAAAACATATCTCATTATTATAATTTTCAACAATTGACTATGGAATCCTTGATCTATTCTTCATCAAGTTCTGAAATGTCTTTATTACCAACACTGCACTCTCATTGACCTTGTCAATAAGGTGTCTCATATACACTTTGTTTATCCTTTCCATTGTGGTCTTACCATCATTCCAATCATCACCAATAGTGTAAGGGAATCTTCTTAACAAATGGAAAAACATATAAGTGATCAATGATGAGAATCTAAACTAGGAGTTCTTAGTCTTCTTTATCTTCTCCAAGTTCTCAAATAACTGTATTCTCAAGATTTCACACATTTCTACTTGTACTTTGTCAACACACATCAAATAGGCTGCATAAATCATTCCAGATGCCATGTCATCTTCTCTTGAATTAGCACAAAATTTAGCTGTTAAGATCTTGCATAAATACCAAACATCATCATGTTCTATCTTGCTAATCACTATACCTTTGCCATTTTAAGATGATTTAGTGTTGTCCACTATAGTTTTCTTCACATTCTCTTCATTAAATAGTATGACTCCAGATTTAGATAAACCAATTACTTCATCAATTAGGTCTACTGTAATGTCTATCACTCTGTCATCTAACCAAAACTTTCTATTTTGTATTCTTCTTAGAATTATCTTAGTGCATTCTTCATCATCAAATTCATATTTTAAAGAATACTTTATGATTTCATTATCCTTCAAATGTTCAAACCCTACTCTCAATGACATATCCTGATAGTAAATCTTCTCATACTCTTTAGTAAAATCACTATCATTGAGGGTTTCAAGTTTACATCCCAAATAGCTTCTAACATTCTCTAAATGTAGAACTCCATTTGGTACGGACGATAAAGCCAATTTAGGGTCTTCTTCTAAGGGTTCTACTGGTTCCCTTTTAGTCTTAGGTCTGATATCATCTCTTACATTGTGAATCAATGAAACATCCACATCTTCTACAAATTCTCTAACTGATTGATAGATTTTCTTAGTAAAATACCTCAATTCTGTCATTTAGGGCTTGTGTAGATTTGACACAAAATTCTTTCACCAAATCCTTGCAAACTGCTCTCAATCATTGCTACTTAATCTCTTTAACACTTGTATTCGCCTTAATGATCAAATAATACCGATCATAAGTTTTTAACCTTTCAATCTTACAAAATTCTGACATCGCATTCAATTCCTTTGCCACTTCTTTCCAAAAAGTTATTTATGCTTACCTGCAAAACTTAAAACTTCTTGCGATCTCACATAACATCATTTTATCTTATGCGCTCTTAACCATAGCATCACTACATCATATACTACCTTGCATCAACTGCGCAAGATTCAATTAATCCTATACTAACTTCTACACTAACCTAAGTTCCTATTCTACTGTATTTTTTCATGAATTAAGTACTTTGAGATGGGTTAGGTAGAGATTCACTCTTACCATTAGATACTTCATCTTTCTGATTACCTTCAGTGCTGAATGCGTCTCCTTGATCTGTGGCTTTAACAAACTTCACTTCTTCTGAATTACTACAACAACCTCTTTGACTGTTGCTTTCATTTTCATTTCTCCTTGCATGACTTCTAGAGTTAGGGTTTCTCATGTTATTTATCCTGTAAAAGATTTTGTATGACCGATCATGTTACACATCTGACAAACTACTCCATTGTTTCCATATCTCGGTTTTGACTGGTTGATTTGTGATTTGCAATTCCTGACAATGTGTCCAACCTTGTTGTATCTATAACATAGTATTCCATTTCTCCTGTTCATATCTTCAGTAGGTCTCTTATCTTCATGGTTAGTATCTCTAAACATTCTACTATTATTATTATTCTCATTAAATTTAGGCTTCCTACATTCAATAGCTCTATGTCCAAAACCATGACAATTATAGAAATATCCATTAAGAGGTTTAAATTGCTTACCTGTACAATCTTTCTTCATATGACCAAAAGTATTACATATAAAGCATCTACCTTTAAATTATCTTTGCGTACCTTTAGGTGATTCTTCTTGTTTAGGTGGTTCTTCCTCTTTAGGTGTATCTTCAGATTTGTCAACTTCATCAGATTTCTTTTCATCTATATTTTTAGAAACTTTAGATCTGGTTCCTTGCTTTCTTCACTCACTTTAGATGATTTAAATCTAAGACCAATTTTATCATAGGATGGTTTTTGATAAGACATTTGTTCATCAATCTTCTCACTAGTGGAATATAGTCTCTCAGGTTGTTGCTTAGATTGAGTCAGTTCACCTTTCACAATTGTATTGTATTTTTCAAGTTCAGATGTCACTTTACAAAGTTTAGATTTCAGATCTTCATTCTCAGATTTCAAGGTTTTCATTCTCAGATTTCACATTTGCTTCATTCTTTCTATTTCCATCTTTCAAACTTAACTCCAGATTTTCTATCTTTAATTGATGTTTAAGGATCTCATTTTCTTTTTCCAGATTATCATCACAATCTTCTATTTGAATTGTAGATTCCTTTTCTAATTTCATTTCTTCCAGCTTATTTTTCAATTTCTCAATGAGGTTCTTTACATCATCATATTTTCCTTTTAGAGTATCTCTTTCTTCAGTAAGTATATCAATCTATTCAAAAGCTTCTTCAAGATTCTTTTGTAGTTGATCCATATTCATAGAGATCTTACTCAAGATGCTAAGATTTCTTTGAATGATTCTTTTCCGAGTAACTAAGCTCTGATACCAATTGTTAGAAATAGGGAATATTAAGAGGGGGGTGAATCAGTATTCCACAAACTTTTACTTTTGCCCAATTATGGATATAACAAATTATCTTGATACATGTATAACAAAGTAAACTAAAGAACATGCATAATAGTAAAGCAAATGAGCTCATAACACATTATTTGTTCTCGAGGAAACTTTGGCCAAGGGAAAAATCTGGTGGGGTTGGTACCCACAAAGATCCACTAATCAAAATTATCTTGTTAAGGATGTTGACCTTGTTAGGAGCCTGTTACATGCATATAGTGTCTCAGTCTTGATTAAGGAACTTTAGGCCTTGTTAGAAGCCTCAACCCTGCTAAGAGTTGGTAGTACAAAATATGATTACAAGATGAGCCCATTGCCCAAACAAGTAATGTTCAATGATTACTGATTACAAAATAGGGAAAGGTACATAACCTTATACTACTTTCTTTTCTTTCACAACTTCGCATCAATATCTTTTCACTTATATTACAATCACTATTATTTTCTTTTTCTCATCACCTCTTTTTCACATTTACATATGCCTTACATTTATACAAGTTATGAGGACTAATAACTCTTACAGTCGGCTTTACAAAACATAAAGCTTTACACAAAATACATATTTACCCAAGGGTTAACATCTAGGATGTCGTCCCTTTATATTATTAAGATATTATTTTGATAAACAAAATAATCCCTTAACTCTTTACCAATTCTGTCTTCTTCTCTATCTTGTTGGCTTTAACGCTATCTTTGGTAAAACTGCCATAACTTCTTCCTTACATGCCGTACAGACTTGCGCTCTCAGGTGAGTCTTCAATAGTCATCTTACTATCTATGTTCAAGTGTGCAAGCACTAAACTTAATCCAATCGACATCACCAATCAAAACTGTCTTGGGTTACACTGGGAAAATACTGCACACACTTAGACAATTTTGCTTTACGCTCTATCATACTTGCTCTCTATCATATGCGGTCTTCATGTAGATTATATGTTTCCATAATGACAACATCTAGATATCTAACTCAGCCAAATTACCAACACTATGTACCCTTCTATCCCTTTTCCTCAGAAAGTTAAGTTTTGGGTCTTTAGGTGAAATATCATATAGGAACCGGCCTAGAATCTAGAGATTCATTCTAGCTATAGGTTACCCACAACCTTGGAGTGTTTCCATGTTTCTCGAAGTGACTGAGTTTTGGAGCTTAGTGTGTACAAAGAAATGTACCTTCATAGAATTAGTATTGAATAATAAATGAAATAGAAACTAAATAAACCACAATATAGAAACTATTTAGCAAATGAATGACCAATTAAGCATCTTATGGCTCTCAATCTAAGAGTGTTAATGTGAAGCTCTCAGCAATCTACCATTAATGACAATCCTAGAATGAGAAATGATAATGATAAAGCAAATGCTAACAATTAATTCAAATTGAAATGCTAAATTGCTCTTAAAATGCCTTTCTAGCTATAAAATGCAAGAGGTTCTATGCAATTCTTAGATGTGTGGTTATGAATTATGATTTATTTTGGTCTTCCTTTTATAGATTTATGCAAGGGTAGGGGGTATAGTTGTGTTGATCATGATTAAGCTTGAGTTGAGTCTTTGGTTCCACCCTTTGAAGATAATGCAAAGTTTGTGTCCTCAAAGCTTGGGACAAGAAGACAAGATGAATGGACAAGATGCTCTTTCACTTTGAGTGATTGAGATTGAATTTGGCTTGATCCATGTGAATGCATTTTCTCAAATCTTATTGGTTGATTGAATTTTCTCTCCTTTTTGGTTGTTGAGAGAAATTAGGATTTAATAATTGATTTAAATTCATTTATTTAGCCATGTACCCCTTGAATGGGTTGAATTCGATTTAATTCAAAACTATACAATTAATGGAATTAACTGCACATTGATTTGATTTCACTTGATTAAAATGCTCTCAATTTTGATTGATCTTGAATTAAGACTTAATTTTAATTTTGATTGGCTAAATGTTTGATTCGATTCAATTTCTTTGATCTTGTCTTTGATTTGCTTTTATTTATTACTTAATTGTCTTTGTCCATTTTTAGGTGATTACAAATGCCCCTCTTTGAGTTGATGTGTGAAGCATGTCAATTCAAAGAATACTCTGATCTTGCTGATTATAGGTCCCGATTAAACTAATGGTTGATCTTTGATGTTCACTTGACGTTATCCGATGGTTGATTCTTGATATTTGATATGAGATTGATGCAGATTTTGATGATGTTCGTTTAATTGATGTTGTTCTTTGATGCTTGTTCTGATGATTGATCCTTGATATGAAGATTGATTCGATGAAATATTATGATGTGATACCTGATTTGATGATTGATTTTGATGCGATGCCCCATTTGATTGATTTATGAAATTTTTTCTAATAAAAGCTTTCACTTTGATTTGATGGTCGATCTCTTGATTTGATGATGCTGCTACTGATGTTGATTATCCGATGGTATGCCCCCTCGAAAATGAATTAAAATTTGATCAATGATTGAAATTTTTGATGATTTAGGTCAATTTATGTTGATGTAGTTCAATTTTATAATAAATTTTAATTTTATTTCTGATATTATTTTTATGTCTGCTTGATTACAAATGCCCCTGTTTTGGCTGATTTGATGAAAAATTCAAGTTATTAGGTCAATTGTGGTAAAAGATTCCTCTTTTAGGTCAAATATACCCTTTTAGGTCAAAAGGTCTATATAAAGGGGTAAAATTTCCTTTTCACTTTTTTTTTTCACTTTTTACTCTCTGACTTTTATTGACTTTTGACAATGTCAATCCCCATCCACGAGCATAGATTCGAGCAATGTTGTCAATATCAGTGTCTACCTGGATCTGGACCTCTGGTGAGTGCCTATACTTCCTCGTTTTATCATTTCATGCATTTAATTTCAAGAAATTTGAATATTTCTTGTAGAAACCCTCTTTTTTTTTCTTTTTTAAATCCAAATAACGCTTTTGCATAATTAAACTGCGCTTTCACCCTCCAAGTTGTGCTTCTGCGTTATGAAACTGCGCTTATACTTGCCAGTTTTGGGCCCTAATCCACTTTTTCCATGTTAAAGAGCACTTCTGCTCTTATTTTTGCTTTTGCCAATTTAAATAGCACTTCCGATCTTTTTAATTGCGCTTTCAAATTCTTTTGGTGCTTTTGCCCCAAAATATGCTTTTAATCCATTAAGTAGTGCTTTTAAATATTTAAACAATGCTTTTGCATTTGTGTGCTTTTAAAGCCTGAAATAGCGCTTTCACCCAGCCATAAATGATTCCAAATTGATTAAGTCCACTTTGCAATTTTCTCGACGTCATCAATTAGATGATAGGTTAAGCTAACGAACTTGATGTTTTTAACAAGTTGTAAGATGTCAGTATGAGTCAATTATAATTTGAATATTTAATCATCAATCTTTATTCAGATGATGGGTGATGATAAATTTTCCATTCTATCTGAGTAGAAACATGAAAATTGATTGTGGTTTGATATTTTAAAAATTTTGATTGACTTAGAATGATCCAAATAATAATTGATTTCAATTATGATGTAATTGAACTTGCTTTTTGCAAGTTGTCCTTGGGTCCTTGCGTGTTTGTGGTGCTTATCCTTTATCATGGAGCATGATTCCTGATCTGAGTGCAGCGGATCTGTTGGTTCCCAAAATGGACTTTATGCTCTAACAGACAACCAATACATCTACAGATTTTGAGGATTGGTTAGATCTAAATATTTATCTCTAGAGATGATTGGACCAACTATAGGGTCTTAGTATGCCCTCTTCTGCTTTTGGCTTTGCAAAACCAAGGTGGGTTTACTTGGTCCAAGGTATTCTCTTTCTCTTTTGGACCTTAAATAACAGATAAATGATAAGAAGATTTAAGTATCAACCTAATACTCATAGGGTCTTTCCATTATCATAGGTAGGACACTTACAAATAGATGTTCGATAAATTTGTATGAAATGGGGGAGTAAAATAGAACCCTATCAAACACTGATCTCTGTAAAAGGGACTCACTGCTGACCAGTGTCTTATCCATTGGGTAACACCTCCACTGCAAGATTGTTATACATAAACAAATATACTGAACCTTGAATGATCTTTATCCTTTGAAAATGCTAATCACCCTGTGGTGGATTTTATCAAAGGACTCCTAGATTCACACTACTTACTGGTGTATCCTTAAGTAAAACTTTAGAGAATTTATGTCACATTCAAAGCTTATTTAATCTGATCCTGGATCAGAGCTAAGAAATACAAACATACACACACATATTATCCATGCAATGAATTGGAACAATTCATAACTCAAATAGAAATACTCAAGGAGAGATATAAACCTTGGATTTTATTTCAAATGCTATATCAGTATTATGTAAACAAAATGCTTTCCAGTGCAACTTTCTAAATTTAATTTGACAACAATATTGCTCTTTACAAAAAACATGCTTAATAAAATCTACAGTACCCTAGACTGAGAGCAAGGTCATCAGTTGGTGTTATGAGACTGAACAAAAGAATCAAATTACATCCCCTACCCAGCCCATAGAGCACTTGGGACCAAGAAAATGACTGAAACTCCAGGAGTTAAGCACAACTTCAAACCCTCTGTGGAGACCAGCATTTCGGAACCATTACAATAATCAGAAACTTGGAATATATCCCTTTAGGAAATAAAACCTAAAAGATATTTCCATTATGACACCTGTATCTTTTTAGAAAGATCCAATCTGCAAACAATTTTATTTCCTACCAAAACTGATCTCAGAGACAAAATCACTTACTGCTCCTTCCTGCTTGCCCAAAACTGATTTCTAATGGCGCCAATCTAACCGTCGTCTCGTGGCGTTTCCAACGGTATATTATAGTTGCATATTTGAGTAAAAATTCCATCCGGAACATCATTTTCAAATTTTAGCTTTATCACCAACATACAGATTAAAATTTTGAAAATAACATGTTTGGACTTTATGAATTTGTTTAAAAATTTGCATATTGATTTTAATCGGGCGGGTCCCACATGTGCCACATGGCACAATTTGATTCGCTTGGTCAACTACCTTATCACCACTTGGATGCCACATGTCACCTTGTCGCATGATCGCAAGGGCCAAATACGGCCCTTGCGATCATGCGACCATTGTCGGATGGTCGCACAAATCTCAAGGTGCCGACTTGCACAAGTTGCACACTTTACTAAAATATCTTACTTGTGCATGTGGGGTCCGTTTGCCAACTCATCGCAAAGTGAACACCTTGAAACACGTGCACACAAGATAGACCCTCCAACTTGGGCTTCGCTTCACTATACCAATATACTAAGCATTGCTTTATTTAAACATCTCTTACAACCAAAACGTGCTGAGTGTGGGACAAATCTGAAGGCATAACTCCATGTTTTAGATGCCTTTTCTCGTCCAAATTCTCAGATCAAAGCTTGGCTGTTGCATTTCAAAATGTTCCAGCTGCTTCTTGTTTTCACTTCCTTGCTTGGTCCGCACCTTCCTTTGCGTGGACTCTCATCACATAGTGCGTGAGGGAAGACTAAACAACACCTCTCATATTTACATACGCGCACAACTCCACTCCTCTTCTTAACGTACGCAACACAAATATGGGGAAAGCTTACGCAGTAGCTTTGGAAGCATTCACGCAAAGCTTGCAACCTCTTACCTTTGGACGGCACACGCACAACCAACACCCATTTCATTTGGGTCATGAGACATAGAACAAGGTACGCATAGAAATTAAAAAGTGCTCACAACCCAAAATGCATTCTGCGCTTCATTTGGTGCATACACATACTTGTTGGCCATATTACACAACGAAATCTTAGACACATTCTGGAGGGTATTTCTTTTTTCCTACGCTGGCCTTCTTTCCATCTTGCACTAGTGTGTGTTTCAATGCAGACCTTACGCAACTTGGCATCTTTATTTTAAAACTCTGGCATTTTTATTACTTACGCTTGCTTCAACATGCACAACACCTCCTTTGAGACGCAAGTCCTCCTTTGATTTGTGCGTGGGCCCTCTTTAGACTCCCACACACCCCTTCATTGCGCTGGCCATTTCTTCCTCACATTGGCTGCCATTAAAAGAGTGCTTTATGCACTTTCTTAAACTGGTTTTGTTTGGCCCTGGCAACATTGACTCCAAACGGTGGCTTCCCTTTTAGCTTATGCTGGCCTCACTCAAAAATTCTATCTTGTCGCATGATTGCATGGGCCAGAAATGGCTCTTGAGATCATGCGACCACTGTGAGAGAAAGGGCAGTCCTTGCATTGGCATCCACCTCATCTATTAATGTGTGCTCTTCTTTGTTATTTCATGCGCTAGCACCTTGCAAACTCACGCATGCTGCTGGTGTCTTTGATCCTAAATAAATGCTGGCATCTCACATGAGCCTTTCTCAATGCTTGAGTCCATTTGTTCTAGTTGCTTCTGGGGACTAGAAATAATGCTGGCATGATGTTTTGTCTGCTGATCAAATTTAGTTTGGATACGAAACACATCTGCCTGAGCAATAAAATATGCCCTAAGATCTATCTCCATGTATTTTAATTGTTCTCTTTTCCTTATAATTTTTATGCAAGCGCTGTCGCAAGGAGTGCTTAGTATTCCTTAGGCTAGATTCAATGGAGATGGAACCTAAATCATTATCCAGCTGTATGTGAGAGATATTTGGAAAGACCATGAATGACCAAAAAAAAAACATCATACTCTGTCAATCTACCCGATTAAGATGAATGACCGGCAAAAGCTTGAGAAAAGAATTCCACATGTTTTCTACAAGCATGTGACAATCTATGACAGAATCTAGTTGATCTGATCCACGTTGATCCTATTCTGGGTTCAGTAAACAGTGCTTGGAGTTTGCAACAGAACTCTGGGTATCCATCAATTTTCTAGCAGCTGAAATATCATTATCTCTAGTCTCTTGCAAGTGCATTTTCTATATATAAGAAAAACCAATATATGAAGTACGTCTTGCTAGATTTGAAAGTCTAGAGACTTCTATATCGATTTTTCTTTGAGACCACCAATCTACACTATCAAACTGAGAATGATCATCATGGTTGATCATTGCATGAATATTACATTGTAAGAAATGACACTTTCTTTTCCCATATACGCTTCTTGACTTCACTTTCTTACTGTCATCCTTGTCATTTATGTTTATGAATATCCAACCCCTTAAGATCCTAGCACGATTTACAATTTTGAACTTAGTACTGTCTTCCCTTGTCTATACACAAGTACATGCAATGCTCTTATCTTTACAACAGAACTCGCAATTTCAGCATGGTCTCCCTTTGCACAAATGTTCTTCCGTTTCTCTTCATGTGCCACAATCCACAATTCCAAGTGTCATCTTGAAACCACAATTCATGGATAATGTAACTAACATCTTACTATTAAAATCATCCAAAGGTTGGGCATGAATGTAAGGATTCCTAATATGGTTCAAAATCTAGAGGTGAACTCAATGTTGAGTGGAGACCAAAGTTATCATAGTTCTCGAATATTTAATCACATCCAAAGAAGCTCAATCCCAACATTAAAACCATCATGTCTTGACTACATCATTGTGTTATTTTTTCGTGATTGGCACATATATTTTGCATAGTGCTCTTGTACATAAACTGCAACTTTGAGACTCTTTCCTTTCACCTTACTGAAAAAGATCATTTTTTAATTGCACATAATGAAAATGACATTGGCCTATAAAATAATTAGGCAGGTCGGGCCCCAAGTGGGTCCGGCCTAAATTTTTTTCGAACTCAAACACTTTAGCCTCAAAAGTGATCTGGATGACACTTCCACCAACTAGATGTGATCTAGACAACGCCAGACACATAAAAACTTGATTTCTAATAACCCTTGCCAAGTCATCAAATCTGAATAAAATGCCTCCATAACTAGCCTCAAAAACTCACCCACTGAAACTTTCACGAACTGGCAACCTGGGCACTAATTCACCTCAATACAAGGAATATGGATCCATAATTATTTTCCTCTGAAAATCAAAATAATCATAATCAAATGCCAAAGTCAGCACATTAATAATATTCAGGATACAAAACAACAAAATATGCATAAATTGGGTTTAGAAATGGCTTTAGAAAGTGGTCAAATGGATTGGCAGAGACTCCAAAATTCTCAGGAAAGTACACTTCCAGGTCTACAATATGGATCATCCTTTAATTATGCCTGCCCTTGAACTGGGTGCAAATGGCAAAACCCCAAAGTATGCCACTTAGAAAACTGAACTGTGCACACATAGTAAAACTTAATAATCTGCAAATGAAAAGGCTTTGGCAAATAGGTCAAACGAGCACATGGGGGGCTGAAAATTAGCGTGCATACTCTCTCTCATGCCTATAGCATGATGTAACAAACTGCATGTTATGACCAATCACACTATTCAAGATACAACATCCCAAATAGGGCCTCCGACTAAACTGTGCAACTGATCCTTATTAAAAAGTTAGGAATTCCAAATGGAATCAGACTGGCAAATTACCCAAATGGATTCATCATGGCCTGAAAATTTCCATGGTAGCACTTTGTCATGATTAGAACATGGGGGAATAATCAATTATCCAATGGCAATCAATCAGGTGCAAGTTGTAAGGCTTCAAAGTAGGGCATTCAAAATTATGCACTTTCTCATTTTGGGAAACTTAATTAATTGCAAACAAAAATGCCCTGGCAAACCTATCATATGAAATCATAAGAATCTGCAAATGAAGCTAAAACTTCTCTCTCATGCCTACAACACCTCAAACCAATCCTTATATCATGAAACATTATCAGGTCAAAGATGCAAGCATGCAAAGTAGGCCATTTGCTACAACCAGGCAATATGCGGAATGCAAATTTAAAATGAGCACCTTTAAACAACTGTCTCCAAAACTCACCAGAACTAATAACTGAAAGTTGTAACTCATTCCATTTACTTCCATGATAAGCTTTTAACATGTTCCCCGATGGGTATTTCATGAAAATCATCAGGTCACATTTTACTTGCACTTTAAGTAGACAACTTCAAAAGCTTTTAGGGGTACTCACCTTGCCTTAGAGAAAATTTTGAATTGGTCACTCCAAATTTGTGCCAAATTTGTGAGTACCAACAGTGGCTCTATTTGGGGATGCATGCCCCTTGTGGGCACGTAGAGAATTCAGAATCTCTTGGTTAAGCAAACCACCCAAAAACATACATCAGTCCTCTCACTCTCTTTTGAAAACTAGGGAACCTTTATTGAGAGAAACACACCACACTACTGAAAGCAAAGCAAGTATACAATGAGCACTTTATATACAAATGGCCCAAAGCCATCAAACTGAAATCACCTCTTACCTCTATCAAATACTTGATTCTCATTTCCATGGATCAAAGGTAAGCTGAGATTATTGCTCCTATCTGTCTGATCAAACATATGTTCCTTTCTCATCAGCTTGCAAACTTCGTCAACACTTTCAGCACTAAACATCTGATCACTAATATCAAACTGAAAATACTTGTCACTTACTTTCAAATCATCACTAAACTGAAAAGAGAAGGAAAACGATTCAAGATGAAAACTGGAATCGGCAAGCACACTTTTATCACTAGTTTGCATGAATGAAACTTCATTTTCAACAAGAGCCCGCATACTATGATGAAATGCATCCAAGTAAAATTCAGACTGGACACTTTCATACTGAAGAAAACATTCATCAGTACTATGGACTTTTGAAAATGAATCACTAAGAGATAACAGTTCACTTGAGAGCTGCACACTTAAAGAAGTAAAATCAGATTTACCTTCCCCCTCACCATCATAACTTGATTCCAAATCTTCCACACAAGGCAAACTATAATCTGAAATCTGATCAACACATGAGTCTTCATATTCATCATAAATGACATCAGTGCATTCATCTTTAGACTCACATATACTATCTCTTAGTGGACAACTTGATTCAAGAATAGGGATAGTGCTGTTACACTCAACAACAACCATTTCAACCTTCTCACACTCAAGAAGATCAATATCAAAGTTTATATCTGCTGCAAATAAAAATGAAGAGGTACTTGGTGGTGCATACCGCTGAAAATCAACAGCCAAGATTTCTAAAATCTGATCACTATTCAATACAACTTCATCTTCATCAATCATACTTTCTTGTGGATTACATGATTGATCATGAGAACATTCAGTTACTTCTTCATTAATAACAAAATCTGAACATACAGACATGTTTTCATCACATGTATCTCTTTCATAACTAGAAGTTGAAACTTGAAAAGCTTGAACAAGAGCACAATCTTCATCGGATGCATTATAACCATTTTCATGGAACTCATTTACATCCCCCTTAGTGCTGTCCTGAAAGTACCCTTCATTGACAAAATTGTCTTCCATCCAAGTGTTACACATATTCATCTTTTCATGCATTGAAAACAAATGATCTTCAGAATCATGAAGAGCCTTATCACTTAATGATGCATCTCCTTCATCCTGACTTTCATTGTCTTCATTGTCAGCATCATAAAACTCAAAACAAAATGTGTTTTCAGACTTAACACCACAAGCATCTTTCAGCAACTTGTTTATTTTTATAGCAGCCAACAATCTTAAATCCACAGGCCAATCATCTGACTTGGGCATGTAAATGCTACAAAATAATTCAGGCCACGAGGATTCCTTGGGTCTGAGAGAAAGGGGAATGTCTATGATTGAATCAATGAATCTTCTACAACACGAGACAAGAGTTTCTCCCCTATCCCCTTTCATTTTATCTCTGATATAAATGAGGATCTGCTCCTCAAGCCTTGTTTCCAAATCCTCAACTTCCTCAAGAACTTCTTCCAAGACCATTGAGTTTGATTCAAATATGAACTCCTCATTCAAATCACACCAACTCACATCTTCAGTGGGATTCATTTTTTTGAACGTGATATTATGATTTCTTCACAAAGATGTGGTTACAAATTTCTTGAAACATACATACTCAAAATTGAAATGAAACTAAAATCCCAGCAATGAAGTAAGCACAAAAATATGTTTTATCCTTTTCTTGGTGACTTTCTTCACCCAATAAGGAACATGCATAAACTGAAAAATATATTGCATCTCATACCTTTAACTTTCACACTGGAGGAGCACTATCTACCTTTGATACTTTTGCTCATCTTAAAACTGAAACTCACCCACAAACTAAAAAGTAGGGATGATGATCCACTTGATGTCTCGTATCCTTTCTTCACTGAATACACTTTGAAAATAAACAGAAAAAATCTGCAGCATTGGTGCAGAGATAGAGTCGCCACCCAAATAAGATTGGGAAAAATATAAAGTTTTGCAAGGAACACTCACAAAGCTTCAGCAATGTAAACATTGATTCTTTCCTCAACAAGACACTTTCAGATGATAGATTTTACCTCAAAGACAAAACAATATCCTTCTATACTCCACACTAAAATTAATACAACTCTGTGCAATTTCAATGGACAAACTTACTGGATATGACAAATGAGAAGGCCAGGAGTCTAGCTCAACTTGTACCTACGTCATTTGTAAGATTTATGATGCTACTCCCCAACAGAGTCACCATTTTGTTGGTTCCCAAAATGGACTTTATGCTCTAACAGACAACCAATACATCTATAGATTTTGAGGATTGGTTAGATCTAAATATTTAGCTCTAGAGAAGATTGGACCAACTATAGGGTCTTAGTATGCCCTCTTCTACTTTTGGCTCTGCAAAACCAAGGCAGGTTTACCTAGTCCAAGGTATTCTCTTTCTCTTTTGGACCTTAAAAAATAGATAAATGATAAGAAGATTTAAGTATCAACCTAATACTCATAGGGTCTTTCCATTATCATAGGTAGGACACTTACAAATAGATGTTCAATAAATTTGTATGAAATGGGGGAGTAAAATAGAACCCTATCAAACACTGATCTTTGTAAAAGGGACTCACTACTGACCAGTGTCTTATCCATTGGGTAACACCTCCACTGCAAGATTGTTATACATAAACAAATATACTGAACCTTGAATGATCTTTATCCTTTGAAAATGCTAATCACCCTGTGGTGGATTTTATCAAAGGACTCCTAGATTCACACTACTTACTGGTGTATCCTTAAGTAAAACTTTAGAGAATTTATGTCACATTCAAAGCTTATTTAATCTGATCCTCGATCAGAGCTAAAAAATAAAAATATACACATAGAGATTATCCATGCAATGAATTGGAACAATTCATAACTCAAATAGAAATACTCAAGGAGAGATATAAACCTTGGATTTTATTTCAAATGCTATATTAGTATTATGTAAACAAAATGCTTTCTAGTGCAACTTTCTAAATTTAACTTGAACCAACAATACTGCTCTTTACAAAAAACATGCTTAAGAAAATCTACAGTACCCTAGACTGAGAGCAAGGTCATCAGTCGGTGTTATGAGACTGAACAGAAGAATCAAATTACATCCCCTACCCAGCCCATAGAGCACTTGGGACCAAGAAAATGACCGAAACTCCAGGAGTTAAGCACAACTTCAAACCCTCTGTGGAGACCAGCATTTCGAAACCATTACAATAATTAGAAACTTGGAATATATCCCTCCAGGAAAGAAAACCTAAAAGATATTTCCATTATGACACATGTATCTTTTTAGAAAGATCCAATCTGCAAACCATTTTATTTCCCACCAAAATTGATCTCAGAGACAAAATCACTTACTGCTCCTTCCCACTTGCCCAAAATTGATTTCTAATGGCGCCAATTTAACCGTCATCTCGTGGCATTTCCAACGGTATATTATACTTGCATATTTGAGTAAAAATTCCATCCGGAACATCATTTTCAAATTTCAGCTTCATCACCAACATACAGATTAAAATTTTGAAAATAACATAAAGTTTGGACTTTATGAATTTGTTTAAAAATTTGCACATTGATTTTAATCAAGCGGGTCCCACATGTGCCACATGGCACAATTTGATTCGCTTGGTCAACTACCTTATCACCACTTGGACGCCACATGTCACCTTGTCGCATGATCGCAAGGGCCAAATTTGGCCCTTGTAATCATGCGACCATCGTCGGATGGTTGCACAAATCTCAAGGTACCGACCTGCACAAGTTGCACACTTTACTAAAATATCTTACCTATGCATGTGGGGTGTGTTTGCCAACTCATCACCAAGTGAACACCTTGAAACACGTGTGCACAAGACAGACCCTCCAACTTGGGCTTCGCTTCACTTTACCAATATACTAAGCATTGCTTTATTTAAACATCTCTTACAACCAAAACGTGCTGAGTGTGGAACAAATCCGAAGGCATAACTCCATGTTTTAGATGCCTTTTCCCATCCAAATTCTCAGATCAAAGCTTGGCTATTGCATTTCAAAATGTTCCAGCTGCTTCTCATTTTCACTTCCTTGCTTGGTCCGCACCTTCCTTTGCGTGGACTGTCATCACATAGTGCGTGAGGGAAGAATAAACAACGCCTCTCATATTTACATACGCACACAACTCAACTCCTCTTCTTAACGTATGCAACACAATATGGGGGAAGCTTACGCAGCAACTTTGGAAGCATTCACACAAAGCCTGCAACCTCTTACCTTTGGAAGGCACGTGCACAGCCAACACCCACTTCATTTGGGTCATGAGACATAGAACAAGGTACACATAGAGATTAAAAAGTGCTCACAACCCAAAATGCATTCCACGCTTCATTTGGTGCATACACATACTTGTTGGCCATATTACACAACGAAATCTCAGACACATTCTGGAGGGTATTTCTATTTTCCTACACTGGCCTCCTTTCTATCTTGCGCTGGTGTGTGTTTCAATGCAAACCTTATGCAACTTGGTATCTTTATTTTAAAACTCTGGCATTTTTATTACTTACGCTTGCTTCAACATGCACAACACCTCCTTTCAGACGCAAGTCCTCCTTTGATTTATGCGTGGGCCCTCTTTAGACTCCCACACACCCCTTCATTGCGCTGGCCATTTCTTCCTCACGATGGCTGCCATTAAAAGAGTGCTTTACGCACTTTCTTAAACTGGTTTTGTTTGGCCCTGGCAACATTGACTTCAAACAGTGGCTTCCCTTTTAGCTTACGCTGGCCTCCCTCAAAAATTCTACCTTGTCACATGATCGCATGGGCTAGAAATGGCGCTTGAGATCATGCGACCACTGTGAGGGAAAGGGCAGTCTTTGTGTTGGCATCCACCTCATCTATTAATGTGTGCTCTTCTTTGTTATTTCATGCGCTAGCACCTTGCAAACTCAAGCATGCTGCTGGTGTCTTTGATCCTAAATAAATGCTGGCATCTCACATGAGCCTTTCTCAATGCTTGAGGTCGTTTGTTCTAGTTGCTTCTGGGGACTAGTAATAATGCTGGCATGATGTTTTGTCCATTGATCAAATTCAGTTTGGATACGAAACACATATGCTCGAGCAATAAAATATGCCCTAAGATCTATCTCCATGTATTTTAACTGTTCTCTTTGCCTTATAATTTTTATGCAAGCACTGTCGCAAGGAGTGCTTAGTATTCCTTAGACCAGATTCAATGGAGATGGAACCTAAATCATTATCTAGCTATATGTGAGAGATATTTGGAAAGACCATGAATGACCAAAAAAAACATCATACTCTGTCAATCTACCCAATTAAGATGAATGACTGACAAAAGCTTGAGAAAAGAATTCCACGTGTTTTCTACAAGCATGTGACAATTTGTGACAGAATCCAGCTGAACTGATCCACTTTGATCCTATTCTGGGTTCAGTAAACAGTGCTTGGAGTTTGCAACAGAACTCTGGGTATCCATCAATTTTCTAGCAGCTGAAATATCATTATCTCTAGTCTCTTGCAAGTGCATTTCTGTGAATAAGAAAAACCAATATATGAAGTACATCTTGCTGGATTTGAAAGTCTAGAGACTTCTATATCGATTTTTCTTTGAGACCACCAATCTACACTATCAAACTGAGAATGATCATCATGGTTGATCATTGCATGAATATTACATTGTAAGTAGTGACACTTTCTTTTACCATATACGCTTCTTGCCTTCACTTTCTTACTGTCATCCTTGTCATTTATATTTATCACTATCCAACCCCTTAAGATCCTGGCATGATTTACAATTTTAAACTTAGTACTGTCTTCCCTTGTCTATACACAAGTACATGCAATGCTCTTATCTTTACAACAGAACTCGCAATTTTAGCATGGTCTCCCTTTGCGCAAATGTTCTTTGTTTCTCTTCATGTGCCACAATCCACAATTCCAAGTGTCATCTTGAAATCACAATTCATGGATAATGTAACTAACATCTTACTATTAAAATCATCCAAAGGTTGGGCATGAATGTAAGGATTCCTAATATGGTTCAAAATCTAGAGGTGAACTCAATGTTGAGTGGAGACCAAACTTATCATAGTTCTCAAAGATTTAATCACATCGAAAGAAGCTCAATCCCAACACTAAAACCATCCTGTCTTGACTACATCATTGTGTTATTTTTTCATGATTGGCACATATATTTTGCATAGTGGTCTTGTACATAAACTGCAACTTTGAGACTCTTTTTCCTTTCACCTGACTGAGAAAGATCATTTTTTAATTATACATAATGAAGATGACATTGGCCTATAAAATAATCAGGAAGGTCGGGCCCCAAGTGGGTCCGGCTTAAAATTTTTTCGAACTTAAACACTGTAGCCTCAAAAGTGATTTGGATGACACTTCCACCAATTGGATGTGATCTGGACAACGCCAGACACATAAAAACTTGATTTCTAATAACCCTTGCCAAGTCATCAAATCTGAATAAAATGACTCCATAACTAGCCTCAAAAACTCACCCACTGAAACTTTCACGAACCGGCAACCTGGGCACTGATTCACCTCAATACAGGGAATATGGATCCATAATTATTTTATTTTGAAAGTCAAAATGCCAATCATAATCAAACGCCAAAGTCAGTACATTAATAATATTCAGGATACAAAACAACAAAATATGCATAAACTGGGTTTAGAACTGGCTTTAGAAAGTGGTCAAATGGATTGGCAGAGACTCCAAAATTCTTAGGAAAGTACACTTCCAGGTCTACAATATGGATCATCTTTAATTATGCATGACCTCGAACTAGGTGCAAATGGAAAAACCCCAAAGTATGCCACTTAAAAAACTAAACTGTGCGCACACAGTAAAACTTAATAATCTGCAAATGAAAAGGCTTTGGAAAATAGGTCAAATGGGCACATGGGGGGCTGAAAATTGGCGTGCAACTTCTCTCTCATGTCTATAGCATGATGTAAAAAAACACATGTTATGACCAATCACACTATTCAAGATACAACATCCCAAACAGGGCCACCGACTAAACTGTGCAACTGATCCTTATTAAAAAGTTAGGAATTGCAAACGGAATCAGACTGGAAAATTACCCAAATGGATTCATCATGGCCTGAAAATTTCCATGGTAGCACTTTGTCATGATTAGAACATGGGGGAACAGTCAATTATCCAATGACTATCAATCAGGTGCAAGTTGTAAGGCTTCAAAGTAGGGCATTCAAAATTATGCACTCTCATTCTGGGAAACTTAATTAATTGCAAACAAAAATGCCCTGGCAAACCTATCATATGAAATCATAAGAATCTGCAAATGAAGCTGAAACTTCTCTCTCATTCCTACAACACCTCAGACCAATCCTTATATCATGAAACACTATCAGGTCAGAGATGCAAGCATGCAAAGTAGGCCATTTGCTACAACCAGGCAATATGCGGAATGCAGATTTAAAATGAGCACCTTTAAACAACTATCTCCAAAACTCACTAGAACTAATAATTGAAAGTTGTAACTCATTCCATTTACTTCCATGATAAGCTTTTAACATGTTCCCCGATGGGTATTTCATGAAAATCATCAGGTCACATTTTACTTGCACTTTAAGTAGACAACTTCAAAAGCTTTTAGGGGTACTCACCTTGCCTTAGAGAAAATTTTGAATTGATCACTCCAAATTTGTGCCAAATTTGCGAGTACCAACAGGATCATCACCATATTAGTCTCTTTGGCCTATCTTTCCTTTTACATCTTCCTGAATTTTGAGTGAATCGGGGTCTCCTCATTGCTATGGCTGAGTGTTGGCACTCAGACCATAATACTTTCCATTTGCCACTAGGGGAGATCACCATTACCCCTGAGGATGTATATCGGATCCTCCATTTACCAACTCATGGTGAGCAAGTTGTTAGGAATGGGAACACTAAGAGGGGGGGGGGGTGAATTAGTGTTCACTGTATTTTATCTTTTCACTTAATTTTTAAACCAAACTTAAATGCTTAAGTACTGAAATGAAAATCTATATAAACATGAAACATGAAATCAACACATAACACCAATATGGTTATGGGGAAAACCAAATAGGTAAAAACCCCAGTGGGAATTGACAACCACTAATATTCTGTACTAGTGTTTTATGATCCTTGTTAGAAGATCCTTAACCCTGTTAGGAGTTGCTTTACAATGCATTAAGTACAATAGACCTTGTTAAGGGTCAGACCCTATTAGGAGTCTTCTACAATGAACCCTGTTAGGGGTGTGGACGCACTGTCCTAGAGATCACTGCTCAAGTGGTGAAGACTACAACCTTCTGATCTCAGATACACACTATATCTACTAGATGAACTGTCACTATGACACTGCTTGTCAAATCGGTTCCTTTGATGCACTGATGCTTTGACCTCTTGCAAATCTCTAATACATCTTATAGTCTCTTCACACACTTTTTCTCTACTTATCACAACTCTATATCAACATCCATACCAATTACAATGGGCGCATCTCATATTTATATGCACATACAAAACAAACAACTAGGTCGGCCCTTTAACCGATTACATACAATGCTTCCAATTGAATTGGCTCAAGTGTATTTACAAAAAAACATATTTACATGTCAGAAGCCTAATTACAATAGGTGCATAGCCTTTACAACATAAGAATATAACCACAAATCAAAATGCTAATAGTCAGTTGCTTACTCTATTCTTCTCTGGCACACATTGGCTGTGTAACTTCAACTATTTGTAACTTTGGCATACTTGCATATCTGATCATGCGCTCATAGACTAAGCATGAATATAGTCTAACCAACTTATCTTCCAGGGCACACACCATAACTCAGTCATACGCACGTGCGCTGATGCTCTGAGCTTCAGGAACTCTGTGAACTGTCTAGTCTTCAACACTTAGCTGATTTTTGATCTTCCCATCAAGTGCGCTGACTCCAAACTACTATATGAATTTTTTGTCATAATGACAACACTAAACTATGTCATATACATCAGTATAGCCAACTTGCCAACAATCTCCCCCTTTGTCATTGATGACAACAAAGGAATATGGCCAAGTTGCTAACTATTCCTTAATAGAAAAACTTTTGTCTTATATCTCCTTTATACATAATTATACCATATTCTATACATACTCCCCCTTTGACATTAATGACAAAGGTGTTTCAAAAACTATATCTACAAATACTTACTATTGCAACTTTTGGATCTCCTTCTTCCAAAATGTGATCAATGAATTTACAATCTGTAGATGGGCACATAATGTATACTGTAGCTTCTCCATCTTCTCCAAATTTGTGCTAGGACCTTGATCATATGTCACCATGGTGGCATCGATCTCCTTGATATTCTGATTAAGTATGTCTAATGAGGGTGCAAGAGCATTGTCTACCTAGCCCTTATCTTGGACATCTCATTTTCTGCCTTCTCAATCTTCTCTATCTATCCTTGGTAGACATTATTGCACATGTTCACATCAACTAATGGATCTTCTACTGATTTCCTTATGCTGTCTATCATAGCCTCAACATCTTGTATCTTTTTGTACAGATCACTAGTCAACTTGTCTTGGTTCATACAATTAGCAATAATCTTTCTACCCTTTGCTGCAAACTCCTTGAAGGATGCTTGACTAGTCTTTAGTGAGCTCAGGTCAAGTGCATAGTTGCTAACCAATTCACTGAGTCTCTTCTTCAAATATTTCTCTTCTGCAACTAGGGATTTAGAGTTTTCCAGGCTAGAGAAATTAATCTTGAATTGTGAAATGACTATACTCACATCATCAACGGAGTGCACCTTAGACACTTTCTTGTCTACTGGTAACAAGTTGTTCAAGATGTTTACTGATTCTACAAGGAGGGGATTTCTCATCACTTGTTTCTCCTTGGATTTCTCCATAGCTAAGATGCTGACCTTAATCAGGTCTTCTTCTCCCCAAGAGTCCAAACTGGTTGTGTCAAGAGTCAAACTTGACAACAATGTTGTTGAGGGTGATGAAGTAATGGGAGTGCTATCCACTATTTCTTGTTTAACTCTTATTTCAACATAAGGTTTATCTGTTGTTCCTTTTTACTCTTCTTTTTATTCTTCCATCTTTTCTTCTTCTTTCTTTTATTCTATTTTTTCTTTTTCTTCTTCCACTTTTGTCATATCTTCAATCATTACTTCTTGTGGATTGGGAGAATTGTTACCACATAAAATTTCAGCTTCTTGTGTGCTCACAAAATCTTCTTCAAACTTGTCCAACTCAGTGTCAATGGCCGCCATGGCTATCTCTACATTATCAATGATAATGGTGCTATCCTTTAGTGACTTTGTCATGGGCACAGACTTATCTACCTCTGTTTGTGTTTTAACTATAGGTGCTGAGTCTTGAGGACCTGTCACTAATGCATTAGTGGGCTCTGCCACCTTGACTTCCTTTGAGGGTACTTGAGCTGTGGACGCAGTAGGTGGATACATGTGCCTATTCATAAAGACCTTCTCAAATGCTTTCTCTATTTCCTTGGCAACTAACTCAAAGTTTTTATCCATTATATTCAATGTTTTTGTCTTAGTCCTAAGGTGAGGCTTCACCAAATCTAAAAATAGATTTTTCTCTTCTAGCTCGCATACAGGAAGGGTTTCATCTAAAATCTTCTCTCTTATCCTTAGATCCTCTTCAATAGCCTATTTCTTTTGGAATTCTAAGATGTTCCATACATTATCAGGGATCATAGTCTTTAGTTCTAAGACTATCTTCTTAAAATTCAACATATGTTTTACTATCATTCCATGTATCTCTGATTTGTCTATCTCACTGTATTTCTCATAAAACTTTCACACTTGATCAATTCTGCCTTCATCAATGATTCTTTTTCTTAACATACTCAAACTAGGTTTGAAACTTACTTCAGGAGGTGCTTGAGTGTTTATTCTGTTCCTTGTCACTCTCGAGGATGTATGACCAATTTTGATTTCTTTCTTCCTCTTAGGCATTTCCTTATACTCAGGAGGAGCAGTAAGGTCAATGGTTTCTTTGGGCACAGAAGGAGTAACATTAGTTTTACCCTTCTGAATATTAGACTTCTCAATCTTTACTTTCTTTAGCTTATGATCTTATGATTCAGTCTTTGCTATTGTTGCGCTCTCAATTTCCAAAGCAATCTTTTGTTCCCTTGCTTTGTCTAGGTCTACTTCAGACACTCCATGAATTCTCAAGATCTTTGAGTTAACCTTAGCAACCTTCCTTTTTGTTGTTGCACTATTTAACACTGCATCAACTTCTTTTGTTTTCTCCTCATTATATAGGTTCCCCATCTTGGCTCATTAGGGTCTTTAGGTGCTGACAATAGATCTTGAGAATAAGCCTCTAGAATAGGCTCTTCCACTTCATATCCTAGTGGATGAATCCACTTTATCATTGGTTCAACTGCCTCCATGCAAGTTGTGTTAGTCTCAACCATAAAGAAAATAGTGTCCTTATACTTTTAAACTATCTTCTCTAGAATTCTGAACCTCATCTGCATCTTAGCCCTGAATGTTTTCAACTCCAGTATCATGTAGTCCTTCAAGGCACTCTCAGTACATGCCTTGAGCTATGGCATTGTGTGGATAGATTTGTCAAGATATAGATCAGACACTTTTCCAACAATATGGAAGTACATATAAATGATCAAAGACCCAAATCTAAATATCTTGGTCTTATCATGCTTGATTGCCTTGATGTTGTCAAGTAGCTGTGCACGCAAGATTTCACATAGGTTGAACTCTCCATCTTCATTTAAAATTCTTATGGTTGCAAGAATTGTAGCCACAAATGCACTATTTACCTTGCTGGTGTGTTGAAACCTGTATCCAAGTATCATAGACATCAATTTGATGCCATTTTTCTCAATAGGCTCTATGGTCATTCTGTGCCTATCACTTCTTGACTTGCATGATTGTTCAACAAGTTTCCTCACATATTTTCCAACTAGAAGAACGACGCCTTTCTTTGATAGGCCTATTATCTCATGAATTAGGTCACCTGTAATTCTAACTGACACTTCACCTATCCAAAATAGGTCATCATGAATTCTTCTCAATAAAATCTTGATCCATTTTGATTCATAGAACTCATATGCCATAGCATACTCCACTATAGGGTGATTATTCCACTGCGCATACTCATCCATGAAGGTTTTGTTTGGTTTTAACATAGTTTCCATGTGTGCCCTTAATCTATCCAATCCTACTAGTTCTTTCTTATAGTAGATGTATGCCCTAATGTCCTCGACATGCATAACACCCATAGGCATGTGGGAGAATGCCCCTTCTAGGTCATCTAGTGTTGATTTAAATGGATGCCTCTTAAACACATATCTTTTCTTTTCTGCAACATCAAATACTATAGGAGTAGCCATCACTTACTTGTATAATGTTTTATCAAAGGTTTCCAAGAGATTCTGAATTAGCACGATGAACTAGGGTTTCCACAACTGATCAAATGTACAATAGGTCACTTGATGAATCAAACTGCAATCCTTCTCAATCAACTAGTAGGGCTCTTCTGCTCTCCAAACACTCTCAATTCGAATGCAATGAGAGATCTTCTAACTTCTGTGTACTTTAAAGTAAAAATTCTTCCATTAATGCTTGTCACATAAACCAGGCTGTTATTTGGAAATTTCTAACTTTCATTCTGAAAACAATCAGCTAATGCGCTCTTGCACAAAGGTCCCTCTAGTCTCCAAAAGCTCAAGTCCAAAGATGCATACTCGAGAGTGAGTATACTAGTTGTGCAGGGGTCTAGAGCTAAATTAGCTCCCCCTATGACCCTAAGGGCCATTCATCCAGATGTAGAGGGTGCGTCCACTATGCATGCATCTAATACATATTCATCAACCTTGTCCTTCTTTGCTTTTGACCAAATCAAGCTTGCATCCTTTGAAGATTTTACAAAATTAACTTCTCCTTCAGGATCCAAAACTAGTTCTTCGGGCTTTTTAGGGCTTTCCTGACCTTGTGTCCTTGATCTGCAAAACTTTGAGATGTGTCTAGCCTTGTTACAAGAGTGACAAATTACTGGAGGCCTTATATTCCTCGGCGCATTGACATGAGTCACCATTTTACATTGTCTAGCTGAGTGACCATTATAGTTACATATATGACATGTAAAATTCTGAGAACTTCTTACATTTGACTGATTCTAATTTCTTTGATTATACTAAGTCCTATTCTTCTGACTCGTCTTGCAATTCATAGCTCTATGACCAAATTCATTGCATGAATAACAATAATCATTAAAACAGTTCCTTGCTATATGTCCATGCTTGTTACATGCATAACAAGTACGGTCTATTGGCTTGCGCTCATTCTTAGGTGGTTCACTATTATCTTTAGTTTGATCTTTATTCTTCTTAGTATCAGTAGAGTCTTTTTGTGTATTCATTCTTTCTCGCATGTTGTCAATATGATTTTGTGCTTCATTATATCCAATGCAGCTAGTATCTCCTTTAGCTCTTCTTGCATACAACTGAGATTCTATCAAATCAGAACTGGTGTGTAATTTGTCAATGTGATTGTTTGCCTCTTTCAATTCAAATTCCAAGCTTTCTTTGCTGTTTCTTAGCTCCAAGATTTCCATGTTTTCTTGCCTTAATTCTTCATTGAGTTGAAGGTTCTCTTTGACCTGTTCTTCATAGACTTCCTGATTGTTAATTAGCTTATCATCAAATTCTTCAAGTTGTTCTTTTAAGGATGCATTTTCTTCATTCATATTATTGACCATTGTCCCTAGATCACTAGTAGAGCATTATTTCAAATCCTTTCTTATCCTTTAGATGACTAATTGAGCATCACTGAGTTTTTCCTTTAGTTTTTCAGTTTCGGATTTGTCCAGGTCTTCAAGAGCAGCTTCAAGATTTCTTTTTAGATGTTTCATTTCTTCTTTGTCCATGATCTCCTTAAGTGGTTAAACTTCTTTGCTGAGGACCAGAGCTCTGATACCAATTGTTAGGAATGGGAACATTGAGAGGGCGGGGGGGGGGTGAATCAGTGTTCACTATATTTTATCTTTTCACTTAATCTTTAAACTGAACTTAAATGCTTAAGTACTAAAATGAACATCCATATAAACATGAAACATGAAATCAACACATAACACCAATATGGTTGTGGGGAAACCCAAATAGGTAAAAACCTTGGTGGGAATTGACACCTACTAATATTCTGTACTAGTGTTTTATGATCCTTTTTAGAAGATCCTTAACCTTGTTAGGAGTTGCTTTACAATGCATTAAGTACAGTAGACCTTGTTAAGGGTCGGACCCTGTTAGGAGTCTTTTACAATGAACCCTATTAGGGGTGTGGATGCATTGTCCTAGAGGTCACTGCTCAAGTGGTGAAGGCTACAACCTTCTAATCTCAGATACACACTATATTTGCTGGATGAATTGTCACTATGACACTACTTGTTAGATCAGTTCCTTTGATGCACTGATGCTTTGACCTCTTGCAAAGATATAATACATCTTATAGTCTCTTTACACACTTCTTCTCTTCTTATCACAACTCTATATCAACATCCATACCAATTACAATGGGTGCATCTCATATTTATATGCACATACAAAACAAACAACTAGGTCGACCCTTTAATCGATTACATACAACACTTCCAATTGAATTGGCTCAAGCGTGTTTACAAAAAAACTTATTTACATGTTGGAAACCTAATTACAATAGGTGCATATCCTTTACAACATCAGAATATAACCACAAATCAAAATGCTAACAGTCGGATACTTACTCTATTCTTCTTTGGCACAAACTAGCTGTGTAACTTCAACTATCTGTAACTTTGGCATACTTTCATATTTGATTATGCGCTCATATACTAAGCATGAATATAGTCTAACCAACTTATCTTCCAAGGTGCACACCATAAATCAGTCGTATGCACGTGCGCTGATTCCCTAAGCTTCAGGAACTCTGTACACTGTCTAGTCTTCAACACTTAGCTGATTTTTGATCTTCCCATCAAGTGCACGCACTCCAAACTACTATATGACTTTAATAACAACACTAAAATAAGTCATATACATTAGTATATCCAACTAGCCAACATAGGTATACTATGATTCTCTGTATGATGGATTTGCATGTCAGTGGGTGTTTAGTGATCATATCATTGGTGATGTGCACATTCAGTGGGCTTAGTTTGTTTCATTTCATGTATTGCCAACTGTTCTGGGTACCTTGATTGGTGGGTTCTTACTTCTTGATAGATGTGGGCATGGGTTTGCTGTCGGTTGGGGTCCTATCCTTGAGGATCTGATGGCACATCCTTGTCACTTTGATTAGGGTTCTTGTGTCTGGCACAATTATACCACGAGTTACACAGTGGTTTATAGGCATTCTACTACACTTATTGGAGGGGCTATCCTTCTTCAGCTATGGACTTGGGAGAATATCCTAGTGATATGTCCTATTTACAGCATGAGATCATCAGCCATATTGGCCATTTCCTTGGATGTACGATAGTATTATCATCCAGACCCACATGGGTAAGCTAGATTATTAGTGGTGTGTCATTGATGACATGGACACTGTTGTGTGGAAGCCGTATCTTAGTTGCAAGGTTTGGCCAGAGGATGATGGTGAGCTACCTTACATGTTCTACCCTTGATGGATGATTGGGCATTCCACATATACTATTGAGAGGTTTTGCTTCCAACAAGTTCTATGTTAGTATGTGTGCACTCAGGATATGCCATAGGGAGTAGCCATGTATGCTCAGGTACAGGCCAAGAGATCATTATGGGGCCCATGTGTGGATTATGGGACAATTGTGTGAGAGATATGAGACATTAGGTATCATCCTAGGTCTGCTAGATCACATGTCATGGATGATGGTATTACTTATGATTATGTTGCTTGGCTTCATTGATATCCTTTTCCTAGATTCACCGATCCTGTGGAGAGAGTTCATGCCATTAATGAGCACTCAGATGGAGATGATGGTGATGTAGGAGATGATGGTGGTGATGATGATGGAGATGATGGCAGAGATGGTGTTGGTAGGATTAGGGGATGGCGTGGATGACATGGTTGTTGAGGAGCTAGAGCTGGTATAGTTCATATTCCAATGATTGATGCTACTCCTATTCCTCCTAGGGGTGATGATTAGGTGAGGGGTCATCGGGTGGACAAAGTTATACATCATGTTGCCAGAGATCTAGAAGATAGACCTAGAGTTAGGTGTCAGTAGGAGGTTGATGCAGATATTGCACAAGTTTTAATCGATCAGGCACAGGGTGCTCCTAAAAAACATGTTATTCCTCTAGTTCTTCCATAGGCTACCTCATCTCAGGCACATGCTTCTACCTTGATGCCTTTATCTTCTTCAATTCCATCATATTTGAGATTTTTTCCATCCTTGGGTGATCTATCTTCTTCGATGCCATCTTCTATTCCTCCTCTACATTCTTCTGTAGCACAGGTTTCTACCCTAGCCTTAGTATCAAATGTTGTATCTCTTTAGACTCAGATATCAGCGGTGTAACAATAGGTTGCTCAGTTGACTTCGATGATGCAGAGTTTTATGGAAGCTATGAGTTAGCAGGGTTTAAAGCTAGTTTGAGTCGGCCTCTAGATTGTGCTTCTGGTCCTAATGGTACCGATGGTGCTGGTGATTCAACTATTTGAGATATCTCTGATTTTATGATTGATATACATGATCTCTCTTCCTTGTTGTTATTGAGACATTGGACTCTTATTGTATCATTTTTGACCCATTGATGTTGTTTATGTTGATACTTTGATACTTTGTGGACATTGCTATTTGGATATTGCATTTATGATCATTCATTTAGACTTTGATATCTTGTTGATTTCTTGATGATGGTACCATGGACTCTGATACTCTCTTTGATAGATTTCACTATATATGATGTCATTATGTGTTGGATCTCTTTTTCAGGTGTTTTTCTATGATATGTAGATCTGTATGATTCTATGTCCTATATGATTTGTTTTATTCTTTTCAAAATGTAATTTTCAAATGTATGCCTACTTTCTAATGATTCTTAAATGAATATCTTACGTATGACATAGAATAGATGAATGCAATGTTGATTTAATGATATTCTGTATGTATGCAATGGCTACATATAGGATGTTAGATGGATAATAAATAATTGATCTAATGGATGTATTTCTTTTTATATGCAAATGTGATGGATCTATGTAATGATGCAATGACCACGAGCTTTTAATAATTAATGATTCTAAATGTCATGGATGAATGATACTGTCATGAATGATGTGCATTTAATGATGAATGATCCTAATAGATGCAATGAATGATTAACTAACTAATGTAATGCACTTAATGGATTGATACTTAAGAATGCACCTTAAATGAGATGAATGCAATCTAATGATAATTAATGAACTTTAAATGGATGCAATCTAATGATATATACCTTAATGAAATGTAAATAGATTATAATGATATATGACAACTAATGCAATGTACTTAGATTTTAATGATATATGCAATCTAATGAAATCAATGATTCAAATGTTGGACACATTCAAATGAATGCAAGGTTTAATGAAGATGACTGCAACTTCACCAATGCAAGTGAACTAATGAAATGCACTTTGTTTTTTATTCCAACACACTTGATCACATATAGTTGTTTTTGATGATCCTTTGATTTTCTGATTTGACTACACCCCCTTTTCTTTTCTTCTTGCAAATTAAGCTAAGAAAGGCAAAATATATACTAAATGCATTTAATCTAAGATGTATGCAACTAACTGTCATTATTCAAAAATTTGGAGCTTATAATCATCATTGAGCATTTTTGGAATCTTGGTTTAGTACAATCATCATAGAATTAGTATTGAACAATAAATGAAATAGAAAATAAACCACAATATAGAAACTATTTAACAAATCAATGATCAATTAAGCATCCTATTGCTCTCTATCTAAGAGTGTTAATGTGAAGCTCTCAGCAAGCTACCATTAATGATAGTCCTAGAATGAGAAATGATAATGATAAAGCAAGTGCTAAAAATTAATTTAAATTGAAATGCTAAACTGCTCTTAAAATGCCTTTCTAGCTATAAAATGCAAGAGGTTCTATGCAATTCTTAGATGTTTGGTTATGAATTATGATTGATTTTGGTCTTCTTTTTATAGATTTATGCAAGGGTAGGGGGTGTAGTTGTATTGATCATGATTAAGCTTGAGTTGAGTCTTTGGTTCCACCCTTTGAAGACAATGCAAAGTTTGTGTCCTCAAAGCTTGGGACAAGAAGACAAGATGAATGGACAAGATCTTCTTTCACTTTGAGTGATTGAGATTGAATTTGGCTTGATCCGTGTGAATGCATTTTCTCAAATCCTATTGGTTGATTGAATTTCCTCTCCTTTTTGGTTGTTGAGAGAAATTAGGATTTAATAATTGATTTAAATTCATTTATTTAGCCATGTACCCCTTGAATGGGTTGAATTTGATTTAATTTAAAAATATACAATTAATGGAATTAATTGCACATTAATTTGATTTCACTTGATTAAAATGATCTCAATTCTGATTGATCTTGAATTAAGACTTGATTTTAATGTTGATTGGCTAAATGTTTGATTCGATTCAATTGCTTTGATCTTGTCTTTGATTTGATTTTATTTATTACTTAATTGTCTTTGTCCATTTTCAGGTGATTACACTTAGTTAGGGTGAAACTTTTAGAGATAACAATATCATTGTAGGAGGTTCCTTGTGCATCTTCACATGTGTCTATTTGTATTTTGTAAATAGAATTTATCCTATAAAGGCCAACTTGGATATATGTAAGATGCAAAAGGGAATGCGAGCTTGAGTGCATTAGATACTATTTGAAGAACTATAGTTATGTATTTTGGCACAAGGTGGTGCTTTCTTGGCAGTGATTGAAGGATGGAAGCCATTTCAGAACATAATTATCTCAGACTTGAAGTTGAAAGGTTTGGAGAACATGAGGTTGGCTTTAACTCTCAAATCTCTTGATTAGGTTGATGTATTTTACACCCCTAACAGGGTTTTATTTCCTTTAACAGGGTTGGACTCCTAACAGGGTTGATTCCTTAATTGGGATCACATTTTAAAAGACTCCTAACAGGGTTTGTCCTTTAACTAGGACCTACCTATTGTAATACTTAGCTCCTAATAGGGTCAAAAGTCTTAACAGGGTTATTATACCTATAGTAGAGATATTTGTGGGTACCATCCCCATCGGGGTTTTTCCCTTAATAGGGTTTTCCTCGAGAACAAATACTATTGTTCATGTGTATGTGTGTTATTGCTGCATTCACTTTTTCAGTTCAATGTTTTGTTATAAGCAATAAATTTAAAGTTAAAGTTTACATATTCTGTATTGGCATCAAATGATTCACCCCCCCTTAGTTGATTAGGATATTTTTATTCTAAAAATTGGTATCAGAGCTTTTGGTCCTCAGCCAGGAAGCCTAATAGCTTGAGGTAAAGATTAGGATGGCCTTATTCATAAAAGAGAGTCCTAAGTTTGATGCATAAAATTTTGACACATGGAAGGAGAAGATGAAGAATCATATGATGTGTATGGGATTGGAATATTGGCTCATTACCTAGAAAGAAGTACCTACCATAGGAGAGGAAGATCTTAAAACACTTGCTACTACTAAAGAAGAAAGGAAATTTTTTGTATGAAATGTTATTGCAAAGGAAGCCTTGGTTAATAAACTATCTGATGGTGAATTCACAAGAGTCAGAGATCTAACAAAAGTAAGTGAGATCTGGAAAAGACTAATTGCACTCTATGAAGGATATGAATACACTAAGAGAGAAAAGTTGTAGAATTGGAGAACAAAGATGGAAACAATACAAATGAAGGATGATGAAACAATAAGGATGTATGTTTAGAGGGTATCTGAATGTGTGATTGGATTTAGAAACAATGGAGGTACTTATGTAGAAGATGAAGTAATAGCTAAAATTATGAAATCTGTGACTCCAGCCTACAAACCCAAAGTTCTTGCCTTGGAGGAGACCATAACATAATACAAAGACTTCACCATAGAAATGTTAGTGGCTAAACTAACTACCTTTGAGACCATAGAACTAAAGGATACACTACCTAAGGTGGAGACATCATTTAAAACAACTACACATAGAACTGGATCTGTTGAAGCTGGATCTAGAAGAGTAAGAAAGCGTAGTAAAGATCTTCTAGATAATATGTTGAAGAATGGGAAGAGATTCAAAGACTAGACAATCAGGTGGATGAGAAGATCATGGCCCTAATCGCTAGAAGAGAAATGAAAGGAAAAGGTAAGTTTGAAGGTAAATTACCTTTAAAATATTTTAATTACAATAAGGTTGGTCATTTTACATCTATATGTCCACTTAGAGTACCTAAGCATTGGCCTAAATATGGTAAATACAAGAATGATAAGAAATGCTGCTATGCTAGTGATGGATCTAAAGATTTAGATGATAAATTCAATGATGTATTGGGTTTTTTTTCTATCAAAAAAGAGGATCCTATCTATGAAGAAAAATCCTTATTTTCTCATGTTTATAGGAAAAATTATTGGATAATTGATAGTGGATGTTCACATCATATGACTGGTGACAAAGATAGATTCATTCAATTAAAGAATTTTGATGGTGGTGTTGTAAGATTTGGTGACAATACCCCTAGAATGATTATTGGTAAATGATCAATTACTTTGGATGGAAAATCTAATACAGATGATGTACTATTTTTGGATGGCTTAAAACATAACTTGTTAAGTGTTAGACAACTTGTGGACAAGGGCTATCATCTAGAATTTAAGGATGGTCATTGCTCTATTAGAGGATCTAATGGAGAATTGATCGCATCTAGTTCTAAGACTAGAGGCAATATATTCTAGTTAAATTCTAGTGAGGTTAGTTTTTTTTTGCAAAGACTGATGACAGCTAGTTATGGCATAGAAGGTTTTTTCATATAAACTTTGACATGGTAAAACAATCTAATAATAATGCTATCAGAGATCTACCTAAGATTGTGAAACCAGCCAACACTACATGTAGAGAGTGTGTCTTGGGAAAGAAAACAAGAAGAAGATTTACAAGAAAAGGATACTCAGCAAATGGAGAGGTAGAACTGATTCATATAGATCTATGTGGACCTACTTAGACCAGGTCATACTTTGGAGATAGGTAATTTATTATATTCACTGATGACTACTCTAGAATGATGTGGGTAGAATTTCTTAGAGAAAAATTAGAAGCATTTGAAAATTTCAAGTTCTATAAGGAAAAAGTTGAGAATGAGATAGGTTTAAAGATAAAATGTTTAAGATCAGACAGAGGTGGAGAATAAACTTCACATGAATTCAATCCCTTTTGTGAAGAACATGGTATTGTGAGGCAGACTTCAAAACCTAGGATACCATAACAAAATGGTGTTGTTGAAAGAAGAAATATAATAGTCCTTGATGTTGCAAGAACAATGTTGTTAGAAGGAAAGGTCCCACATATGCATTGGAGAGAAGTAGTTGATACAGTTGTATATACAATTAATAGAGTACAAATTAGAGAAGGTACATGCAAGACACCATTTGACCTATGGTATGGTAAGACACCTACTATTAGTTATTTTAGAATTTTTGGAAGTAAATGCTACATTAAGAGAGATGAATGTATAGGAAAATTTGATGCTAGAAGTGATCAAGGATTATTCATTGAATACTCTACTAAAATTAAAGCCTATAGATGTTATATAAGAACTAGGAAGCTAATTGAAAGTGCTGATGTGAGAGTAGATGAAAATTTTAAAGTTAGAGAAAAATATTGTGGCCCTAACCCCTATGAGATTCCTTTTGAAAACATGAGTACAAATCAAAACAATATGCAGACAATAGAAAGTGAGAATGAAGCATCACAATTTTTTTTGGAAATTGACAATGGCATAGGTGTGGAATTAAGGGAACAAACCACACCCAAATATGTTCTAAGAAATCATCCTAAGGATCAGATCATTGGTGACAGCGGCAAAGGAACTACAACAAGATTACAAAATAGAGAAGAAAGGTCACAATCCACAAATACCATCTGCTTAATTTATCAAGTAGAACCACAGTCCATAGAGGATGCATGTAGAGATGAATCATGGATAATTTACATGAAGGAAGAACTGGAGTAGATTAAAAAAAAAAAACACATGGGAATTCATTCCAAGGCCTAAAGGCAAAAATATGATTGGCACCAATTGGGTATACAGGAAGAAGATAAATGAAGAAGGAAATATTGTTAATGTTAGAAAGTAAAGTCCACTAAGATAAATGAGAGAGTGGGGGGTGTGTTGGTTGTGTCACAAAAAAATTGATCCTCGCCCTACAAAAAATCTTGAAATGGCCTTTTACTAGTTAATGTAGTTCTTCAAAAATGGTAAAACCCTAGTTCCTTGGTAGTCTTTCTATTTCTTTGTTACTTTTTGGAGATCATTAAATTTCTTTTAGCACATGTGTTAAAATTTTCCACTTGGTAGGGTCTTTTTTCCCAAGTTTTTATTGACCTACCGGACGCTTTATTTTTTTCCTAAGTCTAAAGCCCCAATGATTATTTTCCCTAAGGTTTCGACACTTTATCAAAGCACTTATCTCCCATTTTAATCCAACGATGGTCGCATAGCCACAAAGGAAAGATATAGGGAGATTAACCACTATGGCATTGTGACAACCATTGATGCATCAGACAACTAGGCATCTTTGTCAGGTGGGACCAGTTGCCTTGGTTTTATCACAACCGTCTAATTGTGAAGATCTATTAGCATGCATTCATTGGGCCCGATTAATAAAGGTTTTAATGAACTAACATCTTTCTTTTGATTTGATGACTGTCATGTTTCTATGGATGAAAGATGATCAGACATTTGTGCTTGCAGTATTGCAACAATCATTGATCTGGCATCTGGCCATTGAGAAAGAAGGTAGGTCCATTGCTAGGTGTTGCTGACGTTCTCTCTTTTGATTGGTTTTCAAAATTAATGATGGGGCTAGATAATCTTAAAGGTTTAATTGGTTGTTCTGCCAAAATTTGTGAACCATAGATGGAGATCAGGATCAATGGATGGCGTTTAATCTTGAGACAGGACCTGAGTTAAGAAAAACATCTAGGGACTTAGAGATAAAGGCTTGTCACTCATTCTCTAGATCCAACCCTAGTCTGGGATAACCTTCAGTGACTTAGAGAAATCTTTGGTCACTAAATCACTGGATAGAGATGAGTTAAGTTAAATGGTTTTGTGACTCAACGTGGTCCGTAGATGCATATGAGATTGGATGGTGGTCAATAGATGTCCCGATCAAACCATAATTAATGAAAAGATTGAGTGATCTCACAAATGATTTGTTCGCGTGTTCTCATGATTTAATCCTAGTTAATGATAACATTCAACAATCATGAGATAGCCCGTAGTCATGTATTCACCAGATGACTTAAGGTTAAGGAGCTCGTCACAGTTAAAAGGTAAAGAGATTGTTGATCCAGAGAAGATCTACGGTGGTCATGATGCCGCTAAAGAAAGATGCAAGATTGATAATGATTGTGGGTTTGCACCAGCCATTCAATGGAAAGACTAATAAGAAGGTAGGTCCTTAGTGCCAAGTTTATCCGATGTGCTTGTTTTTGATTAGTTTCCAAGAGTGATGATGTGGCTGGATATTTTAAAAGGCTTAGTTGATTGTTGCCAAATTATGAGAACTACCTGATGTACCAAGAAGGAGATTCGATCGATGGTCATGTTTTAAACCTAGTGGTAGCCATTTTTTTTCAAAATTTAAATTTATTTTTAGGGTTTTCTGTAGGGTTTGAAACAATGAGCTGAAAAACCATAAAGCTGGATCAGATTTGGTCTTGTTTTAGCTCAGTTGCAGGTGAAAATTTATGAGTAGGATCATGGCGGCCATCGTGTGCTGATTTTGTGTCCTAAGGTGCTTCTACCGAGGAGAAGTTGATATAAAAGTCATGCCATCTCTGATGAAACCTAAATCAACAAGGGTTTTAATGATAATTTCTCTATCCTTATGAGGTACCTGGCTAGAGTGTTTCTCAGGTTGATGATCAGTTTGATCTCGATGGCCTTGTGTTGGGTGACATGTCTTGTCTACAGTAATTTAATTTCTTGAGGGTTTTTGAAGTTTTAATGTTGTCCTAAATGATCAGATGCTTGTTGCAATCCTTTTGATAAAAGGATTTTTCATGATCATTTGGGGGTATTGGGAGTTAGGTGTTTTGAAAGGCATACTTTGTGAACCCTAGTCTCAATTAGGATTGTAATAATTTTTGCTTCAATGCTTGTTAATGGAAGATATAAAGTTGCAGGTCTAAGCTATTATTTGCAAGCTTGTATTTTGAGATAAACTATATGCATAGGAAATATTCATCATACATAATACAAATATTTGGTTCTTTTCTCTCCTCTGTGTCAAGTTTTGTGAATTTTGACCTTTCTAGTTCATTACATAACTATTATGTTTGTATCTTTATTCTTGAGTTATGATCTAGGATTAGATTCAATATTGCTCTGGGTGGGATATGAATTCATCCTAATTTGCACAAGGATTCTCTGTAAGTAGTAAGGATTGCAGTAGATGTATTTATGGCTATGAATCTTGGATATTTTCTAGTCTTTGCATCTTATGTGTCTTGGAGTTCTTTCCTAATGGATAAGGCACTGGTCTAAATAAGTAGATCTACTATTAGCACACACTAATCAAGGTTTTTATAATCACTGACTTGAATCAAGAACCAGTTTTAATCTTTCAAACTTTGGTTGAGGAGTTGTTAGCTTGTCCATAGAAATGGAGAGTCAATGAATGTTTGGTTGAGATTTAGTACTTTCTTGCTATCATCTATTGTTCAAATCCAGTCTTGGTGTTGTAAGAGTATTATTTTAACTATATTAGGTACACCCACCTTGGTTTTGCATAGCCAAAAGTGTAGAGGGAAGTCTTGTGCCTATAGTTGGTTCAATTACATTAAGCTCCTTATACATTTTGGAACTAACCACTCCTAAAATCTGTCTGAAGGTATATTGGCAGCCTAAGAGCATAAGCCATTTTGAAACATGAACAAGGTGAATGAGTTATCGGATAAATACAACTTTTGTCACCATTAACAGATTTCAACCATGTAATCAATATAAGAAATGATGATAGAAAGATAAAAATACAAAACAACATAATAACACAAGATATGTTAACTAGGGAACCTCTTGATCAGAGAGTAAACCCTGGTGGGAATGATGCCCACAAAAGATGTACCAAAATAAAAATTCCTTGTGAGAGGATACTCTATTAAGAGCCTTATGAAATACATTCAGTACATATGAGTAACTTTTAGGAGACTTTGAATCCCTATTAAAAGATTCTAACCTGATTAGGAGTTATGGAAGACAGAAGGACCCAATGTCCAAACAACTTCAAGGACAAGATCAATGAAAACACTATCCAACTGATCTTTGTATTACTCAAACAGAATAATACCAAATAATTACTGATCTTAGAATCGGCCAACAATGCTTAACCAATTAAAAAATATAAACCTTAACATCTTACATAATATTTCATAACTACATAAAAACTGTCAGCTTCCAAACAAAATAAATCTTCACTCATGCGACGTTTGACCATACTGTCACATCCACATCACTATCATAATGTCTTCATCAACTATAAAAATTTGCATACCTAGATTCTATCCTGATTAGGAGATATCATCCAGTTACCACAAGCCACTACTTAGGAACACTACTTGAATACTGCTTCCTACTGAATTATACATAATTATCATGAATAATTGAATTTCTATATGCGCTCTTGACCACGATCCTTAGAAATATTTTCAAATCCTCTTCATCAATCAAATCAATCAATCTTTTCACATCCTCTTCATCAATCAAATCTTTTCAAGTTTTTCCATTTTATATTGCTTCATCTCCTCCAATAGATGTTTGTATCCTTCTCTCTCTTTTTATTCCTTCTCTTTTTCTTTTTTTTTTCTTTTTAATTTTTTTTTTTTTTCCTTTTTTTAATAGATGATTCTTCATGCATCCTTATGCCCCATTGACATTAATGAAAAAATTAAGCATCAATATATCAATCTAAAACCTTAATGTCAAAAGACACTATTTAGAAAATACATTCACGAGAGTCCTTCATGACTCAGCTCAAAAACACACATACTCCCCCATAGAGGAAGTACCAACATCTAGTCTAGAAAAGATAGAGCTCATATACCATTGGACTGATGCAACAATCTGCATCACTTCTCAAATGTAGGCTGGGGCATAACCCCAAACATACCTCTCAAATACTCAAATATATCTTTAGGTAAGGGCTTTGTAAATATATTTGTAATCTACTCTTTTGTACTTATATACTCAAGTCTGACTTCTTTCTCTACAACTTTCTCTCTTACAACATGATACTTTATCTCTATATGCTTTGTCTTAGAATGCAATACAAGATTCTTAGACATACTTACTGTACTGGTGTTATCACAATGTATAACAATATGCTCATTAAATTTGATTCCAATATATTTCAACATTTGTTTCATCCATATTATCTAATTACAATTATGTGCTGTTGCTACATATTCTACTTCTGCTGTGCTTTGTAAAATGCAATTCTATTTCTTTCTTAGCCAAGAAACCATTCTTCCTCCAAGAAAAAATACTCCACCACTTGTACTCTTTTTGTCATCAACACTACCTCCCCAGTCTGCATCTATGTATGCACATAGGGTAAAGTCATCAGATTTTTCATAACATAACCCATAGCCATTTGTGCCTTTGAAATATCTTAGTACTTTTTTACTGCTACATAATGTGACTCTTTAGAATCAGCTTGAAATCTTGCAAAAATTCCTACTACATGTGATATATTTGGTCTTGTATGAGTTAAATACTACAATCCTCCAATCATAGATATGTACTTCTTTTGTTGAAGTACACGAGTTTCATTTGTGCTAGATAACTTATTACTAGTTACCAAAGGTGTGCTAACCGGCTTACAATTTTCCATTCCAAATCTCTTTAATAAGTCATTCAGATACTTTTTTTGACATAAGTAAATACCATCACTATTCTGTGTTATCTATAATCCTAAAAAATATTTCATCTCACCAATCATGCTCCTTTCAAATCCAGTCTTCATTTCATCTGTAAATTTATCACTATCTTCATCTTCTCCACCAAAGATAATATCATCAACAAAGATAACTACAATCAATAAACCATTCTCAATTTCTTTTAGATATATATTTCTATCTACCGTACCTTTAGCAAATCTCAATTTTATCAAATACTTATCTAGTCTTGCATACCAAGTTCTAGGTGCTTGTTTCAATCCATATAAAGCTTTATTCAATTTACATACCATGTCTCCTTCATGAGTTAAGAGAAAACCTTCAGGCTGCTCAATGTAAAATTCTTCTTCTAATTCTCCATTCAGAAATGCTGACTTTACATCCATCTGATATACTTTAAATTTCTTATAAGCTGCATAAGATAAAAACATTCTTACCACTTCAATTCTTACAACAAGTGCAAAAGTCTCTTCATAATCAATTCCTTCTTGCTGTGAATATCCTTTACATACCAATCTTTCTTTGTTTCTTACAAATTATCCTTGTTCATTCATCTTGTTTCTGAATACCTATTTCGTTCCTATAACATTCTTATCTTTAGGTCTAGGGATCAATTCTCAAGTCTTGTTATTTTCAATTTGATCTAGTTAATCCTTCATTGCTTTAATCCAATTTTCATCTTTACAAGCTTCATCAGTAGATTTAGGTTCAATTTGAGAAATTAAACATAGTTCTTCTTGTACCTTATTCCATGTCAGAATTCTTTTTTCTATGCTCCCAATAATTTGGTCAACATGATGATTTCTTGCTAGATTCCTATTAGGTGTCACTATCTTAGTTCTTGTTTCACCTCCATGTTCTTTTCTAGGTTCTTCTCTTATTTCCTCAATGTGACTCTGATTCTGCAAATCACTGTCAGTTTCTAAAAAAAAATTCAATATTTTCTTGATCAATTCTAGGATGAATTCTTTCATTTGATTCATAATCAAACATTCTTTCCTAAATTTTGAACTTTTCATCAACTTTAGCATTTGTGCTCTCAACAATAATTTTAATTCTTTTATTAAAACATCTATAAGCTTTACTTTTCAATGAATAACCAAGAAATATACCTTCATCACTTCTAGGATCAAAATTTCCAATGTCATCATCTCTCTTAATATAACACTTACTTCCAAATATTCTGAAATACTTAAGTGATGGTGCATGTCTAAACCATAATTCATAAGGTGTCTTGTTTGTGTCTGCTCTAATTTGTACTCTGTTCATTGTATATACTGCTTTATTCACTACTCTCTAGAATGTCTTCGCCAAATCATTCTCAAATAACATAGCTCTGTTAATATGATTTAGAACAATAGAGAGGGGGGGGGGGGGGAATCAGTTGTTCTCAGGTCCAGATGTATAAAACAAAATTTAAAACTCTTCTACTAATCAGATCTAACAACCAATAGTTACTCGGTCATTACTGATTGCATAATAGAAATATATAACATTGCAGTTCACTACCCAACTGTATCGAACTTGTAAAACACATAAATGTTCAAATCAAAATATTCACACAAGTATTGACACTAGGATTTATAGTGGAAACCCAATTTGGGAAAAACCACTTTGTAACATGCTACTATTATCTTCACTCTTCTGAAGTGAGCTCAGTTAAAAGCCAATCCTATCAAAGGTTACAAACACACTGTCAGGTGTGACCCGGTTAAAGGATTTAAACCACTCTGTTAAAAGTGCACCTTGTTATAGGACTTACATACACTCCATTAGAATGCAACCTTGTCCGAAGGATTTAACATATGACTATTAGGTCAACCTCTGTTAAAAGGATTTTGACTGTTACAATGATTAGAAAGTAGCAGTAGTAATGATCTAAAAACATACGACTCACTTTGTAAATATTAGATCCAATTTCATACACATATACTGGTTTACTGACTGTGATCCTTTGCCATCTCCATCACTGATCTGCTCGGTATTCTCCTCAAGTAATCATAACTCTTCTCCTTTAGCCTTCTCTTCTTATACAATCAATAACACCACCAGTATACTCTATCTTCAATCCACACACCACTGTTCTCTATTAGCCTCATGATTAGGTTTCCTAAATACAACTTCATTTAGGTCAATACATCTTTTGCCACTTAATCTCCTTCATAGATCTTAGGATTAGGTAAGATTCATCGAATCTACCCACTTTATGTTCTTTATCTTCCTTTCTAGAAACATCTCAAATCTTTTAGAGATTTACAACAAAACATTTTATAGTGCATTAAATGCTTTCATACAATTAATAAATAAAGTCAACATGTTTTACATAATCCAAGAATTAAATGATGTTAGCCGAAAATCTGAATTCCCTTCAAATATAAAAATACTGACGCTCGGTCAATACTATGTTCAACTTCTTGGTCTATACTAGAAAGCTCGGTCAATACTAAAACTGTTTCCTCGGCTAATGCTATCTTCCTCAGCAAATAACTGATGTTTGGTCAACACTGGATTTTCTTGGCATACACTAACTCGGTCGACACTAACATCACTCAGCTTAAACTAGATTTCTCCTCTTTTGCTCGATTAAGCCTACTAGTTTAGTCTTCATTCTTACTAAGATAAAAAATACTTTATCTTATCGTTGTGCAACATAATCAAGTACTCATTACAGTATCAAGATAACTAAACCTTTCCTTAGGTGCTATTGTTACCAACCTTTCTTGTCCCCATCTCATCAATCAAATAGATATAGTACTTTCCTATGTAGCAATAGTCTTAGCAATTAAGGTTTGACATCAATGACAATAAAACAATTGCTTCAATTGCAGTTTCCAACAATCTCCCTCTTTGGCATTGATGGAAACACCACATGATATCACATGAATAACACATGGATTACCAACCAATCCAAAAACTTATCTGTCAATCAAAAATATTGTAATATCCTTAGCTTCATTTTGATTTAGAATCTATTAGCCTACTTATGTGACCATCAGAAAATCAATTCTCCCTCTATCCCAATCCTTCATCTCTGTCATGTGATTGTCATATCTGTTCATCTCCCTCTTTGAAAAAAATTCCAAAGAAACAACTAAAAACATACATCCTCTAGATGTAGATATCATCTTTGCAGTTTAGTGTTTCTCCCTCTGTCATCTTTCTTATGACTGATTCTTGACTTTGCTCTTCTCTTCACAACTCTAGGCTAGTCCTAAAGTGTGACCTTCTTCTGCATCAACTTGTCAGATAATCTTTGCAGTACATTTGATGCAGTGCTCCTAGCTTGACTAGGCAGCCTCAGTTAGGGGAAGGACCCCTAATTGACTTCTTAGATATTCATGTGCTTCTTTAGGTAAAGCCTTAGTGAATATGTCTACTAATTGCTCCTTTGTATTCACATATTCCATTCAGACCTCTTTATCCTGTACCATCTCTCTTAAGTAGTGATACTTGATAGCAATGTGTTTGGTCTTTGTGTGCATGACTAGATTCTTAGAGATGTTGATAGCACTCATGTTATCACAGAAGATAAAAAATGGTTCAGTGATTTCTTCCTTCATACCTATCAAAAATTTCTTTATCCATATCATATTTGAATAGTTAACAGCAGCAGCAACATACTCAACTTCAGTAGTAGATTGAGAAATGTAATTTTGTTTCTTGCTTGTCTAGGAAACTAATCTCTATCCAAGAAAGAAAGCTCCACCCCTAGTACTTTTTCTATCATCTACATTTCCTGCCCAATCAACATCTGTGTAAACTCTTTGTTTAAATCTCTCATCCTTCTTGTAATATAGCCAATAATCAACAATTCCTTTCAAGTATCTCTTTATCCTCTTCACAGCCATCATGTGTGTTTCTTTAGGATTGGCAGAGAATCTCACCATAATCCCAACAACTAATGCAATATCTGGTCTACTATGTACAACATACTGTAGTTTTTCAATCATAGATCTGTAGAAAGTCTGGTTTACTTCTGCAGCTTCATCATTCTTAGATAACTTTGTCTAGTAGCCATAGGAGTACTCACTTGTCTAGAATCTTCCATTCCAAAAGTTTTCAGTATCTTATGAATATATTTAGACTGTGTAATGAAAATTCCTTTTTCCATCTAATATACTTGTAAACCAACAAAAAATTTGATCTCACCAAACATGCTCATTTCAAATTTAGTTTGCATTTCATGTGAGAATCTCTTACACAAGGCATCTTATCCACCAAAAATAATATCATCAACAAAAATCTTTGCCAATAAGATTCCTTAACCTTCTTCATCCTTCATGTACAGATTTCTTGTTTCATTTGTTCTTGAGAATCCAATTTGTATTAAGTAGTTATGCAATCTCTCATACCATGCTCTGGGAGCTTGCTTCAATCCATATAATGCTTTGTTCAATTTGCAAACCACGTGTCTTCTATTTGGATGAATAAAACCTTTTGGCTGTTTAATGTACACTTCTTCTAATATGCCATTAAAAATGCAGACTTTACATCCATTTGGTATACCTTGAAATCTTTATAAGTAGTGTATGTAAGTAGAGTCCTTACTCCTTATCTAGCTACAAGGGAAAATGTCTCCCCATAATCTATTCCTTCTTCTTGTGCGTAGCCTTTGCATACCAACCTAGCTTTGTTTCTTGTGATTTCACCATGCTCATTCAACTTGTTTCAGAATACCCACTTTGTCCCAATGACATTTTTATTTTTAGGTCTTGGTACTAGAGTCTAGGTATCATTCTTCTCTATTTGGTCTATCTCTTCATTCATTGCTTGTATCCAGTCTTAATTCTCCAATGCCTCCTTTGTTGTCTTAGGCTCAAATTCACACAGTAAACATGTTGGATCCTTTGTCTTTCTTTTGGTCAGAACTCCAGTATCTTTGTCTCCAATTATCTATTCAGGCTTATGATGTCTCCTTACATATTTTTCCAAAATAGGTTCAGCTCTCCTTTCCTCTAATTCATCAGGTTCCCCAATAAGATTGTCAGACTCAGCTTCTGAATGCTCGACAATCTCATCTTGATACTCGACAACATCCTCCTTTCACTCGACAGGTTCTTCTTCTCTCTCGACACTATTTTCCTAATGCTCAGCATTGCATTTTTGATGCTCAACATTGCTTACCTGAGACTCAGCATCAGGTGCAAGTTTGTCACTTACCTCTTCTTCCTCTACATACACAAAAGATCTGTAATCTTCTAGTTCTCTTTTACTATCAGCTTCATTTCTTTCTACATACTCATCAATCTTGACATTCACACTTTCCACAATTTTTTTAGTGTTAGCATTCAAACACTTATAAGTTTTACTTTTTGTGGAATAGCCTAGGAATATACCTTCATCACTTTTAGCATCAAATTTTCCATTCCTACTATCCTTTAGTATGTAAAATTTTCTTCCAAAGATTCTAAAGTATTTTACATTCAGTGCATACCCATGCCATAACTCATAAGGTGTCAGATTTGTACCTTTCTTTATCTGAACTCAGTTAAGAGTGTAAATAGTTGTACTTACAGCTTCCTTCTAGTATTTATGTGCCACATTATTTTCAATCAACAATGTCCTTGCACGATCCAAGATAGATCCATTCCTCCTTTCTGCTATGACATTTTGTGGAGGAGTCCTCAGTGCAGACATCTGTCTTTTGATCCCTCTATCATTGAAAAAAAAATTAAATTCATTGGATATAAATTCTCTACCTCGGTTAGACTTCAAACACTTTAGGTTCCTTCTTGTCTCCTTTTCAACCTTAGCCAAATACCACTTAAAGAATTGAAAAGCATCAATTTTTTCTTTTAAGAACATCACATGCATCATCCTAGTGTGATCATCAACAAACAAAATAAAATATCTAGCTCCACAATAACTTTGTATACCCATGGGTCCACAAAGGTTAGTATGAACCAAATCTAAAGTATTCTTAGAAGTAAAGGTTTTTCTCTTGAAACTTGACTTTCTCATCTTTCCTAACTGACACTCTTTGCACATCACATTCTCAGGTTTCTTCAATCTAGGTAGACCTCTCACTTTCTTTTTCTTACTAATCTCTACTAGATTATCAAAGTTAACATGACATAGCCTCTTATGCCATAACCAAATATCATCAAGTTGTACAATCATACAAGTTTCTTTAGATAGGTCAAGATAGAACAAATTACCTCTTGTCTGCTCTCCACTTCTGATCATTTCACCAGTGGCATTGAATATTTTAGCCTTTTTGTGACAAAATTCCACTTGGTAACTAGTCCTATTAAGCTGTGCAACACTCAACAGATTATAGTTAAGACCCTCTACCCAATATGAATTTTCACAAGAGATCTTATCAGTTATCTTAATCAATCCTTTTCCTCCAATAGGGCATGGTGCATCATTACCAAATTTTACACTTTTACCTCTATAATGATGTAAGGTATCAAACTTACTCTTGTCACCAGTCATGTGATGTGAACAACCACTATCAATAATCCATTTATCATTCTTGTTCACATAGAAAATCAATGTAGTTTTCTCATCCTCATCATACTCATCTTTCATTGCAACATAGACAACCTCAATTTCAAAATCATCACTATCAGTGTCAATCTCTTCTTCAGCAATGTAGCAAGATTTCTTACCTTTTCGTTTGTAGTCCTTGTACCTTCAGTAGCTTCTATCATCCCTTCTATCTTTGTTCTTGTTATCTCTTTCTTCATCATTATAATTCCTGTCAGGACATCTAGTAGCTATATGACCAACTTTATTACATGAAAAAAATATAATAAGGAGTTTACCTTTGTATTTTCCATTTCCCCTTCTCAGTCTTCTAGCCATAAGAGCTTCTAGATCCTTAAGTTCTTCATCAGATGTGTCGCTATCACTTTCACTTTCACTTTCACTTATGCATTTCCTTTTCTCCTTCTTTGACTTTCTCAGAACCATTTGTGACTTAGAAGCATATTCAACATTACCAATACTACCAACAATGAAGTTATCATAGTTAGAAAGTTCAAAAGTAGTAAGCTTGCTGACCAAACTTTCCAAAGTAAGATTGTTGTTAGGGATACATCTAGATTTTTGAATTGCTGAAATTTTGATAGCATAAATAGGACACAGAGTTCTCAATACTTTTCCAATTATAGTTTCATCAGTAATAGTTCCATTTTCTCCTCTAATAGCATTTACAACTTCTTTTATTCTACCACAATATTGTGTGATATTCTCATCTTCTTGCATTTTCATTTCATCAAATTTACCTCTTAGGCTCTCAAATTTTGCTGTCAACACATTTATGTCACCACCATAGATTGTTACAAAGGTGTCCCACATTTGCTTTGCAGTGCTACAATCTTTGATGTCTTCAAATTTTGGATAACTTAGGGCAGGTGCAATCTCCAACATTGCTTGGTTGTGTTGCTATTTGAAAATGCTTACGCCACTTAGGGCTACCAATATGCCTTGAGATTGATGTTAGGAGTGGTTATCTCCAAGTGTGAAAGCTCTACAAGACAACTAGACCAACTATAGGGACAAGACTACCCTCTTCACTTTTAGCTCTGCAAAACTATGGTGGGTGCACCTAATCCAGTAACTTATAACATTTTAGGACTTTGGACTGGATTAAACAAAGCAGATGATAGCAAGAGACTACTAAATACTAACTAGGCATTCATTGAATCTCTATTGCTATTGGGTATAAAATGGCCTTGTGAAGGGTATTACTACCAACAATAAATAATGAAAAAGACTTGAAATGAAGCTGCTATTCAAAGATGCAGGAAATAGCCAAAAACCATCAAGCATTGGACTCAACTGAATATACTAGTCCTTGATTAGTGCCATTATCTATTGGGAAACACTAAAAAACAAATATAGAACATGAACCAACTATTGTCAAAGACTCAAAGCCATAAATACAACTGTTCCAACCCATCCACTACTTATAAGATTCTTCTGTAGACAAATCTAATGAATCTATGTCCTATCCAAAGTATTTTTCACTTGATCCTAGATCAAGAACTAAAGACTAGAACATATGCAAAGGTAACCCTATGCAATGGACCAAAAAATCCAAAACTCATAAGACTGACACCAAGGAGAGACTTGAAAGCTTGAAATAATTATATTAAGTATGATGAATCATGTACATGTCTATACCAAAGATGAGGCAACCACTTCAATAACCTACAAAAGATGTAAAGAAATTCTATTCAGCCTCCTACAATGCGAACGAGTTTACTACTTCCCACAGGAACCAAATAGAATGGAACCTCTGGACTTGATAAAATTTAGAACCCTTACTCAGTCGAAAAAGCTACAACTTATACCACTAGCCACCTTGGGAATCTCAAAGAGATTGCATGAAGCTTAGGGTGACTAGGGTTAGGGTTACAATAGCTAAACCAACCAGAAATGGTCAAAAACTCATTGCAGGGGCTGGAAACCAAGCATCCTGGAGAAAACAAATCTCAAGCAGATCTACAATCATGAAAATCTACGAGCTCAGTATAGAACACCAGGGAACTGCCATAAAAATTAGTCTAATCAACCACCTGCAAACAACTTCTCGAGCTCAAAAACAAACTCCACCAAGTACAAAACAACTTTTGCAATCAATCACAAAGCCCCCTGGACCACACTACAACAATCAATGCCACCAACCATACCAAAAAATGGCTAGAAAACCATAAATTTTGGTACCTCTTGTTGTGAAAACCATTTGTAGATTAAAATTTGAATTCCAATAGTCAAGTCTTTGGCACCTAGCTCATTTTAAAACATGGCCGTAGATCTCATCATTTTCCCAGCACATCAAGCGGCCTATGTTTAAGTTCACAACAGTCACGGGCCCCTCAAAAAGTCAACAGCCAATCAAAAACTAGCACATCAGCAACAAAGGCACCATGGACCTACCCAACTCCACAACCGTGATGCCAATAGTGGCCACAAGATCGCATAGCTAAAAACTAGGCTATGTGAACATGCGACAAGCCTCCATGTCAATGCCACCCTATCACCCGCCAGCCAATTGGGAATGCCCATGTTACTAAAAACATCGGCCCCACTGACAAAATTTGGATCACCACCTCACAGCCACTAGAACCCTACCACCTCAGCATCTGGAGGATGCCACTTCACCACCCACCATTGGGACCACAGCACACATGTCAACTGGTCACATGATTGCATGTCAAAAAAATCTGACATGCGATCATGCGTCAACCAACCATAGGCCACCACATAACCACCAGAAAGATCATCGTCGAAGAGGCCTTACCTTTAAAAGCATGAAAACCTAGGCCCGCCATTACGCGATTGCACGACTAAGGAAAAGTAAACTGCCAGCTAGGTCGCTAGATGTTAAGGGCCTAACCACCAAGAATCAGTGACCAAGAGATAACCGCGAGTCACCAGATCGCAGAAAGAAAAACTTAACCGCTAGGCAGCTGAACATCACTAAGAACTAGGACCTACACAGACAGGTGGCAAGCGGTTGCATGATCGCATGTCAGAAAATTTTGACATGCGGCCATGTGATAGCCAATCAGGAAGAGCCTGCAGACCTGGACCCATTGAGACATCCGAAAACTAGGTCCCACTGACAACAATCCACTGTGCAAATACATGGATGAATAAAATAGCGCCAACTATGCATACATGTCAATGGAGCCACCTACCTCCCTTATGAGAATCAATAGCTATCGCTATACCACTACATTAAAGGTTGAGCATGTTTCATTAATGGTATAACAATAGCCACAAGATTAAACTGAACTTTAATCTTCCTGAATGCCAAGAAGACTGGTCCCACTGACAACACTCCACTTCATACTCTCATGGACCAATGAGATACCACCAAGTCAGCTCACCTGGCAATGGGACCACTACCAAAGATATGTTTGAGACAAATGAGATTAACAGCAGGCACATGATCTCATGAGCATGGAATATTTTTTACGCTCATACACCAACCGTCGATCTCTTCCCTCTACCACTTGAAGAATGTGGCCTGACCAACCATCGCACTTGCTCACTTAAGACTGACAAATAAGGAGTGCCAACAGAAGAGAAGAAATGGAAGGTTGAAAACACATAGGGTTTTCAGTGAAAGATCAAAAACATCCAAGGTATTCAAAAAAAATATTGTGGGTTTTCGACACTGGGCAGATTCTTAGACTATTTCCTACAGACCTTAAAACTTGAATATCTCCCTAGGTTTTGCGATTTAGGAGATGCGATCTGAACTGGAGCATGGTGACAATATGAAGAACACAGGGTTAAGGGCACACACCATGAAACACTATGGATTTTCATCACACATTAAAACTATGACTTGTAGGCATGGCAGGACAACATGACAAAACATTTGCAGGGAATAGGCCATTTTCTCAGGATTTTGCATTGACAAGAAAATGGACTAATAGTGGCTCTAGTTGGGGACATGTATCTCTTGCAGATACAATGAGGACCTCAGATCTCTAGGAAGAAGCAGACCACCCATTGAAAAAATACAGAGACCTCAAAAAACACAGGGAATAGATAGGAAAGGGAAACTATTCACAAAATGTGCATTTTTTACAAAAAACCTACAGTAATAAACAAGAGTCAGTTCTTGCCTCTATCAAAAATTTGATTTTCATTTCTTTCTTCATGAGGCATACTAGATATTCTATTTTCATTTGTCTCCATAGGCTTGTCAACATGTTCAGTCAGCAAATCAGGAAGGACAAAGTAACTATCTTCATAGTGCATGTAAAATTTATTGGCACTCTCTCCATGTTGCTCACTATGAAAGTATGATTCAGCATACCAATGATCAGTATCATCAGATAAGAACCTGTTCTTCTCTATTGACTCATGAATGCTATCAATTGAAAATACAAAAGTCTCATATTCTGCCTGCAGAAAGGCCTCATTCATACCTTGACTTTGCGTTTCCATAGGTGTAACCAGCTTGACCTCAAATGAATAATCAAATTGATACCCACAGATGGAAAATGGGCATCCTGATTCAACTAAGTTTGAGACCTCCACATGTTCTTCAAACAAAGGATTGATAACTCCATGCAATGCACTTTGTTGAACATCATGACAAAAAATGGGCTGATAATCATCACAGTCTTCATCATATAAAGTGTTAGTGAACACTTTAAACTCACTACCCATTTTAGGATTATTTAATAACCCATCACTTAAATATTCATGTTCAAACTCACTGACATCACAATCCATTATCACTTCCTTATCTTCATACTCCTCACTGAAGGAGTGTTCACTTTCACCATTACTTTCTTCTTTCCATGATGCATCTGATTCATATGAGGATACATCAACATTACTGCCTTCATCATCCTCACCTGAATAACCACTGAAATCACATTCAAACATCTCTGAATGAATGGAGGATCTTGCACACCTTGATTCTGATTCCTACTCACTACCACAATCTGAATACTCCTCTAACAAAACTTCATCAGAAGAAGTACCCTCAGCATTAGATATGGGTTTCTCTGAAATACAACTTGTATTCCCTTTTTTTTGACGATCCTTTTGCAACTCATTCCATTCATCATCATCAGTGAACTCCTCTAAGAACAACAACTTGAATTCAGCCAAAGAAGAGATGTATTTTGGGGGCAAATTTAGATACCAATTAGATGCAACCCCTTTGAGGGATCTCCCAAAAAACATCATGCTAACATCCTCATCAAGAATCTGATATTCTATAATAAATCTATAGAATGCTAGGACATGCTTCACTGCTGAATCAGACTGACAATCAAAAGCAAGAATCAGACCCAAAAGCTCACCAGGGAAAGAATGAGGGGACTTTGGAAGAACATAGCTCAAAGGTCTATCCAACTTAAGGAAACCAAGTAGCCTAGACTGACTTTTCCCTTGATTATTTATTTGATTTGAAACAAGATGAGAGCCACTCATCTTATTTCAGTCTTCCCTTTATACTAGCACTGAATACTTGATAGGGAAACATTGTAATCATAAATACCTGGAAGTTTTACAGCAAAAACTTTGTTGACTGGGAAGACATGGTAGATTTAGAGCTCACCATGCAGCTCCATCAGGTTCTTTGATATGTAGAGTCACCACCTCCTTGAAGAGAAAAATATTGCATTGATTTTGTATCTTCTTCCAATCAATACACAAAACTTCACAGGGTTCACTGCTTATCAGAAACTACACTGATCAAACAGAGAAAAATCAAAGCCGCCACTCACAACTAGGTGAGAAAATTTAGCAAATACTTATTTGTTCATTTGACTCTTTCCAATGGCTCCCTAGTAGAGTCACCATCTTGTTGGTGACTCAGATGGGCAAATCAATCTGGTCAACAAAAGATTTTGAATATAACAACACAAGCCCGACTAGAGATCTTAACAGATATACTTCTTCATTGTTGTTCTCCCTAGTAGAGTCACCATCTTGTTGGTGTTTGAAAATTCTTACGCCACTTAGGGCTGCCAATATGCCTTGAGACTGATGTTAGGAGTGGTTAGCTCCAAGTGTGAAAGCTCTGCAAGACAACTAGACCAACTATAGGGACAAGACTACCCTCTTCACTTTTAGCTCTGCAAAACCATGGCAGGTGCACCTAATCCAGTAACTTATGACATTTTAGGACATTAGACTAGATTAAACAAAGCAAATGACAGCAAGAGACTACTAAATGCTAACTAGGCATTCATTGAATCTCTATTGCTATTGGGTATAAAATGGCCTTGTGAAGGGTATTACTACCAACAATAAATAATAAAAAAGACTTGAAATGGAGCTGCTATTCAAAGATGTAGGAAATAGCCAAAAACCATCAAGCATTGGACTCAACTGAATATACTAGTCCTTGATCAGTGCCATTATCCATTGGGCAACACTCAAAAACAAATATAGAACATGAACCAACTCCTGTCAAAGACTCAAAGCCATAAATACAACTGTTCCAGCCCATCCACTACTTATAAGATCCTTCTATAGACAAATCTAATGAATCTATGCCCTATCCAAAGTATTTTTCACTTGATCCTAGATCAAGAACTAAAGACTAGAACATATACAAAGGTAACCCTATGCAATGGACCAGAAAATCCAAAACTCATAAGACTGACACCAAGGAGAGACTTGAAAGCTTGAAACAATTATATTAAGTATGATGAATCATGTACATGTCTATACTAGAGATGAGGCAACCACTTCAATAATCTGCAAAAGATGCAATGAAATTCTATTTAGCCTCCTACAATGCGATAGAGTTTACTACTTCCCACAAGAACCAAATAGAATAGAACCTCTAGAACTAATAAAATTTAGAACCCTTACTCAGTCAAAAAAGCTACAACTTATACCACTAGCCACCTTGGGAATCTCAAAGAGATTGCATGAAGATTAAGGTGACTAGGGTTAGGGTTACAATAGCTAAACCAACCAAAAATGGTCAAAAACTCATTGCAGGGGCTGGAAACCAAGCAACCTAGGGAAAAAAAATCTCAAGCAGATCTGTAATCATGAAAATTTACAAGCTCAGTATAGAACACCAGGGAACTGCCATAAAAATCAGTCTAATCAACCACCTGCAAATAGCTTCTTGAGCTCAAAAACAAACTCCACCAAGTACAAAACAACTTCTGCAATCAATCAAAAAGCCCCCTGGACCACACTACAACAATCGATGCCACCAACTAGACCAAGAAACAGCCAGAAAACCATAAATTTTGGTACCTCTTGTCATGAAAACCATCTTTAGATTTAAATTTGAATTCCAACGGTCAAGTCTTTGGCACCCAGCTCATTTTAAAACATAGCTGTAGATCTCATCTTTTTCCCAGCACATCAAGCGGCCTATGTTTAAGTTCACAATAGTTGGAGGCCCCTCAAAAATTCAACAGCTAATAAAAAGCTAGCACGTCAGCAACACAAGCACCGTGGACCCGCCCAACTCTACAACCATGACGCTAGCAGTGGTCGCATGATCGCATAGCCAAAAATTGGGCTATGCAAACACACGACAAGCCTCCATGTCAATGCCACCCTGTCACCCGCCAGCCAATCAGGAATGTCCATGTCACTGAAAACACTGGCCCCACTAAAAAAATTTAGATCACCACCTCACAGCGACTAGAACCCTACCACCTCAACATTCAGAGGATGCCACTTCACCACCCACCATCGGGACCATAGCACACATGTCAACCGTTCGCATGATTGCATGTCAAAAAACTCTGACACGTGATCATATGACAGCCAACCATAGGCTGCCACATAACCACCAGCGGGATCATCGTCGAAGAGGCCTTACCTTTAAAAGCATGAAAACCCAGGCCCACCATTATGAGATTGTGCAACTAAGGAAAAGTAAACTACCAGCCAGGTTGCCAGATGTTAAGGGCCTAACCACCAAGAATCAACAACCAAGAGATAACCGCGAGTCGCTAGATCGCAGAAAGAAAAAATTAACCGCTAAGTAGTTGAACATCACTAAGAACTGGGCCCACGTAGACAGGTGGCAAGCGGTTGCATGATTGCATGTCAGAAAAGTCTGACATGCGGCCATGTGACAGCCAATCAGGAAGAGCCTGCAGACCTGGACCCACTGACACATCCAGAAACTAAGTCCCAATGACAACAAGCCACTGTGCAAATACATGGATGAATAAAATAGCACCAATTGTGCATACATGTCAACGGACCCACCTACCTCCCTTATGAGAAAATCTTGTTTCTTCATGTAAACCCTTAAGTTAGCCCTAATTCTTATATTTCATCATTACTTTTCGGGTCACTTAAGTTTTCCTTTCTGCACGTGGTCATTTCTCCTAGTCTTCGCTGAATCATGCAATGTATTTCCCTATCCATAAGTCTTTTAGTGAATTGGCAACTACGGTGAGTCCTTCAGTGAAGCTTTATTTAGTCATTGAATCTCCTAGTTCGTATTGCGGTTAAGTTTTCTTCCAGCGATTCAGCGATTGTGTAATCTCCTTTTCATTTGATATTTGGCAGTTTCTCAAAATCACTTGGTGAATGAGTGAGGCATTTGTCTCTTGTTCTCTAGATCGAGTGGCTAACTTCATGACTTTCCAGTGATCCAGTGACTGCCGTTGATTGCCTTTTCATCCAATGGTCATGCTTTAATCTCGTAAAGACTGGGTCCTACATAAAATTATTTGGTGATCTAGTGACTGAGTCTTGTTCTCATTATCTCTTAGTTTGGTGGCTTTGACAAAGAAATTTTGGAGAAGGTTAGAAGTTTTCACTTATTTCTTAATCTCAAGAAAAGATGGCAGTGCCCTAAGTTATTTAGTGACTTAGCGAGTACAATGTTCACGGGATCTCAGAATTAGTTAGTGAAGCTCCAAAGTGTTCATTGACTTGGTGAACAAAGTAGAGTAAAGTGTGTTTTTAGTGGTCACTGATTCTCATGAGAAAATATGATGGTCAAAGTTTTTAGGTGATTTAGCGATAGCCACTGATTGTGTTCAAGATCAATGGTCAGTGCGTAATCTAAAGAAGTAACATGTGGTGTGAAAAGTACTTAGCAAATTGGAGGTAGATGTTATTTGCTCATTCTCAAAGTTTGACTATGGTTAATAATTTCTTTCTGAGAATGCGAGATAACCTTGTTCACTAAATTGCGAGGAGAAGCTAGAGTTAAGCCTAGCTTTTTGAGAATAGGAGATCCTTTTGTTCGCTAGTTCTCTAGATGAATTTTGAGTTAAGAAAAAGATTTTGAGAATTGGCGAAGTCTTTGATCGTTGAATCTCTAAGTTGGTTGGGGGCTTAGCATGAGTTTTAAAGGATTTCCCTTGAATCGTTGATCATTTTTGGGATCAATAGTGGTCGAGAGATCTTGATACAAAGCCTTGAGTTAAGAAATCATTTTGAGATTCCACGAATGGCTTGGTCGCTAGATCTCCAAACTTAATCATGGGTTGGCATTTCTTTTTGAGATCATGAGTTTCCTTTGTTTGTTGGATCTCCAAGATATGTCTGGTTAAGTTCTCAATGCCCTCAGTTCTTTTTGAGCCATTGCAACATGGAAAAGTGTACTGTGTCGAGCTGGAGAAAAGCATAAAGCCATCTAATAAGGTTTTAATGATGGATTTTGTCATTAATTAAGGGTTTTTAATTAAAAAAGCTATGATTGCTGCTCACACACCCTATTTTTGTTTTTTTAAATCATCCTATTAGCTTCTATGCCATGGCTAGATGTGATTTGAAGGTTGGTAGTGTGCTAAATTAAATGCAGAAGTCACTTAGACTGGATTCATTACAAGTTGGCAATCATACGTACACAAATTCTTGAAGTATATAGTCAAGACCTCATTGCTTTCCATGCTAAAAGTTTTTCTGAAGTTATTTGTGAATTGTTGGCGCCGAGGCTATAGGAGTGAAGTTGCAGAGCTATAATATCTTCTTTCTTGATAGAATGAGTCCTCCAGAGGTAGGTGTTGCATCTTCTAATGGAGGTGTGAAGGAGCATAGCGGAGAAGACAAGGGGAAGCTAAATTATTCTGATGAATTTATCAAGCTACTACCAGGTTCAAACCAGAACAAGAAGGCTATTGACACAACCTTTAAAGACCTTATGGACAAATGTAGAGATTCTATCACACCTTTAGGATCAGGTTTCACCATCTTCTCATAATTTTACAATAATAGGCATAAAGAAATTCCAGTCTGTAATGCTTGGACTTTAGGGATGGCCAAGTTGATTGTTCCTAATGTTTTCCTTGATGTTGACCTAATTATTGTGTTAGCAAGGATTTATGACCCCATTTCAAAAACTATTAGGTGAGAAGACCAATTTGTTTTCCCTACCTTAGATAGGGGGTCCTTCATGAGGGATTTTGACTTTTATGCTTCTTCTATTGAGATTAACCTAAAAAAGGAGAGAGATAAGTATGCTAGTAATATTGGGTCTGTTAAAAGTCAAATTATTAGGCACATGCCAAAGCACGGTAATTACATTACCCCTCTTCCTACAAGTATGAATGCTCCTTATCTATTTTCATCCCTGAGTGGTTACATGAAATTCCAGTGTCATGGGTTGTGTAGGGTTTTAGGAATTGATGGAGATGAGGAAAAGTTGCCTGCCGAGCTATTAATGATAATTTTAGATATTCACAATTCTCTCTCAAATAATGACTATGATTACATCCAATATGTGATCGAAAGGATTCATGAGGGTTTGATATCTATCAAAGAGAATAAAAGACCTATCAAGTTTCTACATTCTTCCCTTCTCATGAACTTGATCTTATTCCACCATGTTAATTCCCTTAATGCTAAGATGTTGAAACTAAGGAGAACTTTTAATAACTAGCCAAACCCATTGTAGTACTAGTTGAGGGTTTGGAACTACACTTCCAATGAGTGTAATTTTTCCATCTTTCATAATTACTTTGTTCATCCAGTTCTTGGGATGTTGGGTACAAATGTTACAAGATTATCGCCTAATGTTTTGAGGTTGCTAAGGCCATTGCAGTTTGAGGAAAAGTGGACAGGAGATCACAATTGAGGTGATTTCTACCTTGGGGATACATACATAATTATTAGGGTTTATGGTTTCTCTCAACCCCCACATTTGTTACCCAGATATGTGCCTCATAGAGTTTCCATGATGGATTTTATATGGCAATTGATGTGGACTGACAGAGAGCATCTTGCACCTCATAGAAAGGGGACTTTTACACCAAGGTAGTTCAGAATGGGCAATTTCTTAATTGGCAAGAAGGCTTTGGATAAGGTAAACATTTGGTTAAATCATTTCAATATGTGTTCTACCACTTGCAGGTATGTGGACATCGAGGGTTTCATCAGGACAACCAGAATGACTCTGATTCAAAACATTGGGTCAATTAAGGAGCATGAGGGATTAGATGAATAAGATGTGATTAGAAACATCTTAGATTTTGACAAAGCCAAACAAAGATGGAACAAATATTTTGAGTTTCTTAATATTCAGAAAAGGCTAAAGTTAGCTAGTATTCCTTTTGGTGATTATTTCCCCGAGCTCCCATTTCTGCAAAGAATGGAGAAGATGATATAAATGTATAGTACTCTATCTAATCAGTTAGAAGACTAGATTGAAGAAAAGTTGGAGGTCCCTAGGGATTATTCAGCCTCTGAACCTAAGGAGTACACTGATGAGTCATAGGAGGGAAATAGTCCACCTCAAGGAGAGGATGTGCCAGTAATTGATTTGACTCAAGGTCAACAAGAGGAAGGGGCTACTTTTGAGCCACCTTTGAAAAAATAGAAACTTGAGGTTGGTGAACCTTCAAAGAAGAGAAAACAAAAGAAGGTAATTGATATTGCTTCAGCTCTAGTGCCCAGTGATAGGGCTTATCACCATCAAATAAGAAAGGCCATCAGGGATGGAAAGAAGTTTGTAACAAAAGAGGAGGGGGATATGTCCTTGTTCCTAGGAAAGGATGAAAGAGAACTCTATCAGGAGGAATTTCTTAATGATGAGCAATTCATAAAAAGTAAAGAATTTAGAGATTTCCTCATTTTGAGGAAACATGAAGAGGTGAAGAAGTCTCTACCTAAGGGTATGTAGCCAAGTGAAGAAACAATGAGGGCTTTAACATCATATGACCCTAGTCTTGAAAGCATTACTATAGAAGAGGCTAGAGAAATGGTTAAGTCAAGTGGTATGCTCTTGACTCCTGGATGGGATTTGACATCCACCTTCCTCATAGACCAAATTAGGAAGAAACCTTAGGGAGGCTTGTCATATGAGGTATAGAATGATGATGTGATCAGGGGAAGTGGCTATGACCCTAAGTCTCAGGCAGTTTTTTTATGGTCTCTAGCTCCAAGAACTCAAAAGCCATCCTTGGTGAGCATAGAAGAAAAGTTGGGGGGAGATAAGATAGTCTGGACTGTGAAAAATAGTACTGATCTTGAGGTGTCAAAGGTAGTTGTGCACCTTGCCCACCTTAATGACGCTAAGACTATCCAACTGTCAGAGAGATATGACAGATTGTTTGAAAATTCGATGAAGGTAGCAAAGGATAGGGATCTGCAACTTATGATGGTCAAGAAACTAGAGGATGAGGTTGAGGACTTAAAGGTGAAACTTGAAGAAGCCTCAAAAGTAGTTCCTATCCCTTCTTTGCAAATTGAAGCCCCTTCCCAAATAGATACAAAAGTTTCTGACAAGCCTGTTGAAGACTTAGAGAAAGTAAGACTGGATGCATCCTTGGATACTATAGCAAAGATTGTGCAGTATAGAAAAAGAAAAATAAAGGAGAAGATGGAAGTAGTCCATCAATCAGTTAGTCAATTGAACAAGGCTAATGAAAAGGTGAATGAGTCACTAGTCACTTTGGAGCCACTATACAATGTATGTTTAGGAAGAAGGTTTTTGTTTGATAAATCAGATGCTTTGTAAGAAAGTAGGCCTGATATTCCTAAGATAGTAATAGAGGTATTTGAGAAAATTGGTTTGGTAAGTGCTATATCAAAGTTTTTTAAAGGAAAATTTAACCAAATAAAGGCCAAGTTGGCTATGTTTGATAGGGACTACAATAGGTACTTGCCTTCAATATATGTTGATGATGGAAAGGTGGTCAGTATAGATGAGTGGAAGGCATCAATGGATCAGTTGGTAATCAAACATGATGCTTTCCTTAATAGTGACAGTACCCTAGACTTTGAGGGGTGTAATAGTATAATTGATAGTTTGTTTAAAGTTGAGGGTGACTGCATACAGTTTGTGGTAGAAGAAAAGGCAATAATTGATTCTATGTGGGACCAATAGATCAAATCACTATAGGAACTGCAAACTTACAGTTGGCCTTTAGATGACGATGTGGCAGCCTGGGACAAAATGACAAAGAGGAAAAATAAGAAGCCAACTATCCTTGTGTTAGAAGAAGAAGAAGAATAGAGCACACATGGCACCTGATCTAGAATTTGAGGGAGAGAATGTTTCAAAAATAGGATGATGTAAGTTAGCCTATAATGGTGGTCATCATTCATGTAACAAATCAAGATAACTGCTTTGAAATATCTTCAGTTAAAGGTGCCACCTTTGAATATGTTAGTAGTTGTGAACTAATTTTTGTTACTATAATCATTGTCTTTGGTTTGTACTTTTTGTCTTTTGTGCAAGTCATTTTCCTAGCCATCCGAAGCTTGTTGCATCCTTTCAAGGATTCCAAGATGGCTGTTGGTATTTATAGCAAGTTTTTGCTCTTTTGGTGGGTGGAACTTTTGTAAAGCAAACTGAAAATAGAATCGAACTTCTTTGAAATTTTTTTGAAATTATAATGGATACATCTGAGAATTAATACAAATATATTGAAGTTACATTGCTATCTCTAGTTGTCTTCATGTATGGATGCTTTTGAATTTCTTATGCATTAATTAATAAGGCTTTTTAATGTATTGTTCACAAGGTGAATATAGGGGTTAAACTCAAGTTTCTCTCAAGGAGAGAATAAATCTTCAGGGAGGTCTTTAGGATTTTAAATTATGTTCATGAATTTGATGGTAGGGTTGGGAATTGGAAGAATAAATTGTTAGGAAATTTATTTGAATTTCAATATCTTTGTGTTAGTAGGATTTTGTAGATGTTTAGTTTTGGCTCTATCCCAATGAATAAGGCACTAGTTTTGGTTTGATTTACATTTGTTCACTATCATTTTATCAATAATTTACCTCCATTTACTTTTTTTGTATGTCTTTGAGTTGATACATTTATGTCAAGTGCATAGATTTCTATTCTGATGCTTTGAAGAAGCTTTTAAGAAGGTAAACCCACCTGAGTTTTGTACTCAAAGTGAAGAAGGTTTTACAACCTTAATACCTTAGTGATTGCATTTTGTTAGATGCATCTATTGGGATTATTGGAGTTATAGTTTTCAAGATTTTATGGATCTTAAATCATCTACAGATCTGAGCACTAACAAAAATGGCGACTCTACTGGGTACTGAAATGACAATGTACAGTAGATAAGTGCAATATTGTCGATTGTGTTTATTGTAGACCAGTGTAATAATTTGATTCCCACTTTTTTGTGGGTGGTGACTCTAAAATTTGTGTTTACCAGTTGTGAATATTTGTGAAATTTTGTTAAATCTTGCTGTGAAATGCCATGAGTCGGCCTAGGTTCACTAGGTCATATATCAAGGATCACCCAGAGAGTAATATGGGTGATGAGCTCCATACACCTAGTAGAAAGAAATGGTTTAGAAGAGGTCATGTTACTACTAATCCCCAAGGATCTTCTAGAGAGAGAGTTCACACACCACTTCCCCATGAGGCTTCTTCTTCATCTGATGACCTAGAACATGTTAAGAAAGTCATGCCTAATGTTCATTTTCCCATTCATGAGGAGGAGGTCACAAAAATAGGGTTTTTCCTTGCGAGAGAAACCTTAGAGCAACTGGGAGAAACTTCTGCTGCAGAAATGACCTCATATGATTCATAAAAATTAAGAGAGGAAGTGATTGCCTTAAGGAAAAAGGAGCGTGAACAAATGTTAGAGATTGCTAGTAAAAGGAAAGCAAGAAAACAACAAATATATGAACTGCTTATGGAAAGGCAAGAACTTATTAGATAAACCAAGAAAAATGAAATCCAAGCTAGGGATCTAGGTCAAGATGTTCAGGGTTTGGATAAGGAATTGTTTGGTGACATAGAGATTCTAAGGAGTCAGGTTGAAGGTAGTAAACCTAAACAGGATGAGTTTGAAGGAAAAGGCTACGTTCTCAGGCAATTACACCCATCTGAGATCCAGAGGAATGAGGATATTAGAAATACCACAAAAGAGATCCCTGATAAGGGAAAACATAAGGTGGTTGGTGTGAACATTAATGAGCCTAAGAAAACTATTATTACTTCTAGTGTACCCTCCCAAGCAAGCTTAGATTTAGAAAAAGCTAGAAAAGCTAAAGAGGAATTAGCTCTCCAGCTTGAGAAATTAGAACTAGAAGCTGCTGCAGATGAAATGAAGAGGAAGAAGGCTTTCTTGCATGCCAATATAAATACATCTACTAGTAGTTCAGCCCCTAGTAATTTAGGGACAATCCAACCAGGTCAGCCTTGCAATTGACTTCCAAATCCTCAAGTCTCTCATCCTAGAAAAAATGTACCTGGACCAAATTTGAACACTAATTAGGTTCCCCTTATGATTGGTGGTACAATGGGGAATGTATCTTGTCAGATTGTTGGAGCAACCCCTCTGGTCCAACCAAATTTCCAAAGAAGACTAGTTCATCTGGATAGGTATAGGCCTTTATTCTTTGATGGTATCCTTGGCCAGCCTAATGCAATCCCTAATGAGATCAGAAAGAAGATCCCATTATTCACTGGAAACAATGTAATTACTTTTGAAGAACATTTGAAGTTCTTCATAGATAAAATTAATGATTATGAGATTGAGCATGGAGATGTTATAATGAATCTTTTTGTTCATTCATTAGTTGAAGATGCCAGGGATTGGTATAGGGGTTTTCTTGAGAACAGTGTAACATCATGGGATGAGTTTGTCAGATGTTTCAAAGAACAATATGCAAAACATGTGAATTCTAGTTACATTCTCAATGAGTTTAACAATATAAAAAAACATTACAATGAGAGCATGTCAGAGTTTAATGGTAGGTTTCAAAAGGCCATGTACAAGTTGTTTCAAGTATTGAGGTTGGATGATGTAGTTTGCCTGACTACTTATTTCAATTCTATGGATGGTAAAATGTCTTATCTTCTAAGAGATAAAAATACTCGTACCCTAAGGGATGCCTTTAAATTAGCCATAAACATTGAGAGTAATTAGAAGGCATCTGGTCAGTTATATAAGAGGGATGAGGGTAGACTGTGAAAGGAAGCAAGGCCACAACCTACAAGGCCATCCACAGATGATGATAAAATGGACAAGGGAATTGGTATTACTAAAGACTTCCCAAAAAATCTTGAAAGAGGTGGTAGAAATTTTCAAGATGCAAGACCACCTTATCAAAGGTAGGATAGACTCCCCAATTTATGAGATATGCCCTATAAAAAAAATTGGAAAGATGGGAGGCCTGTCCCTAATAACAGTGAACCCCAAAAGGGAAGAGATACACTGGATCCTTTGAAGAAAAACCCAACACATAATGTGGAAAATACCCCTTGGTGTCTGGCTTGCAATATGCATCATTCACCTTTCTAATGTGCTGTGGCTCAGGCCCTGGGAGAAGAGCCAAATGATTCATATGTAGGAGATTATGAAGAATCTAAAAAGCTTGCTGTTAACATGTTTACTACTGAAATAATGGGGGACATCTTATCTTCAGATGATGAAGAGATTTTCCTAGATGTTGATCATAAAAGGAATTTTTTCTCTGGTTGTGAACAACAAATATTTACTCACTCTTATCATGAAGAATTTGATAGTGACACATACAAAGAAAATATGGTAGAGTTAGGGTTAGATGAGAAACAATGGAGAAAGCCCAGTGAAGAGGAGATCAGAAATTTAACTATGGCTGCCATAACACAAGCTAAATCCTCATACAATTTAAGGAATAGGAGGGTGGATATTGATCAAGGAGTCCCTAGATCAGTATTTGTTAAGGATAACCTTCAAAATAAGGATTCCCTAAAACCTAATGTTGTAAATAATAAGAAGGAAGGGCTTGTAACTGAAAAGAAAAAGAATGAGGAGGTTGTTGTTGACAAGGGTAAAAGGAAAATTGGTAGCAGATCCCCCTACCTTTGATATGAGACATGCCCTATCCCAAATGAAGGTTTCCATCCCTTTACTTGAAATGCTAAAAATTGAAGAACATAAGATAGCAGCCTTAGCTCTTATAAGTGAACAAGGGGTAACTCCTGCCATGTAGTAGAAGGGGAATTCGACAGAAGGGCCTATTTCAATTGATAACATCTTTGATGTATGTGTTGGAAGTATTGTGACACAGGAGCCTTCATCCGTTGACCCTTTATTATGTTACATTGATAGTGAATAATTTCCTACTAAAAAATTGTATGATTGATTCTGGTGCTGCTACAACTGTAATGCCCTATCATGTAATAAAAGAGCTAGGACTACAAGTTGATACCTCTAATGATAGATGCTATGCTATGGATAACAGGGTAGTGCCTATTGTAGGAACCCTAGGGGAAATTGAAGTGAAAATTTTTGCATTCCCAAAGGCCACATACAAAATGGATGTGGTGGTGGTTGATACAAAGCCTCATTATGGCATGCTGCTATTAAGAAAATGGGCTGTAGCACTTAGTGGAAAGTTGCAACTAGATCTGTCATATGCTACTATCCCAGCTAATGGGATTGAAGTAAAACTATATACAGAACCCCGTTCTTCAGTCATGGTTGAAAAGGTTACACCAGAAGACCTGAACTGATTTGTGGACATTGACATGAATAATTTCATGATTGAAGAGATAGTGCCTGAGATGAAGAACACAGATCCAATAGTGGATGAGTTAGCATTGCAATAGAATGGACTTTGGAAAATGTTCTTTGATGGTGGATGCTCCAAGAAAGGATCAGGGGTTGGTGTTGTTTTCATTTCCCCATCAGGTATTACATTTAAGTACTCTTTCTTGTTGACTTTTTAATGTACTAATAATACTATTGAATATGAGGCTTTAAACTAGGATTATATGTTTCTATAAAGCATGGTATCAAATTTTTAAAGGTCCATGATGATTCTAAATTAATTAGAGCTCAAGTAAGATCTAAGTATGCTACCAAGGATGAGAGATTGAAATTGTACAAACATGCTATCTGGGATATACTAGAATTCTTTGAGGCTTTCAATCTCATTTGGGTAGAAAGATCCAATAATATCATGGTAGATTTTCTTGCCAATGTTGCCTGTAAAAATGATGATGTTACCCTTACTAGTGTGTCCATGTTGGAAATCAAGAGTAGACTTTTAGTGCCTGATAATGTTTATAACTGGAAAGTTTTTGAGGATGATTTTGACATCCTTAGGTTTCTTCAGGGTCTAGATCAATATGATGGACAAAAAATAGATTTTAATGAAGCACAATAGTGTGTTGAGGGAAAAGATTATATTATGGGAAATGAGATAGTACAACTACCTTCAAATCACATACCAAAGGGGTTAGTGGAGTTAGAAGGAATGTTCAAAATAAATGATGGTTACTTGTCTCAAAAATCTAACACTAAAATGGAAGACCTAGAAGAAATAAAATTAGGATCTGAAACTTCCCCTCAGATGGTGTATATTGGAAAAAGATTGAGTAGAGAGGTAAGAGGAAATTTGATAAGACTATTGAGGAGATATAAGCATGTATTTTCTTGGTCCTATGATGATCTTAAAGCATATAGAGCTGATTTATTTCAACATGAAATCCTTCTAAAGGAAGAAACCAAGCCATTTAGATAGAAAATGAGACCTATCAACCCTTTATTAGCAACAAAGATGTAGGCCAAACTGACAAAATTGAGAGATGTTGGTATTATTGAGCCTATTAGACATTCTTCCTGGGTTTCTAACCTTGTACCAATGAGGAAAAAGAATGGTGACATTAGACTCTGTGTTGACTTTAGGAATTTAAATGTGGCATCACTTAAGGACAATTATGAATTGCCTAACATGGAGGCCATGCTGCATAGGGTACCTGGTTGTGAGATCTTTTCAATGAGGGATGGTTTCTCAGGTTATAATCAAGTGTTGGTCAAAGAATCAAAACAATTTAAGACAACATTCACAACCCCATGGGGAACATATGTATATGTTCGCATGCCTTTTGGTTTAAAAAATGCTGGAGCAACTTTTCAAAGGGAAATGGATGTTGCTTTTAAAGAGTTGATTGATGTCCTTATGGTTGTGTATCAGGATGATCTTACTGCTTATTCTAAAAAGGCTGAGGACCATTGTTGTCACCTGGAAAAGGTCATTGTCAAGGCCATAGAATTTGGTATTTCCCTAAATCCAAAAAAATGTCAATTTGCTGTGACAGAGGGGAAGTTTCTCGAACATATAGTGTGAAAAGAAGGAGTCAAGATTGATCCTAAAAGAGTAGAGGCAATCAAGAAGGTTCCTCCACCAAAAAATATAAAGGGTGTGCAATCTTTCTTAGGGAAGATTAATTTTGTCAGGAGATTTATTGCTAATTTTGTGGAGTTGGTGAAGCCTATAGTCAAACTTCTAAAAAAGGATGTGAAGTTTGATTATAACTATGAGGCTCAGTAGGGTTTTGAAAAAATTAAACAAGCAATCCAAGAAGCCCCTATTTTGGTGTCACCTGATTATTCAAAACCATTTTCTCTATTTTCCTTTGTATCTTTTCATACTATTGCAGCTATTCCATTACAAAAGGATGAAGAAGGGTTTGAGCATCCTATTGCCTTTTTCAATAAGTCACTACAATCTACTGAGCTTAATTATGAGTTGATGGAGAAGCAAGCATATGCACTAGTAAAGGCAGTTAAGGCATTCAGACCTTATTTGGTATGTGCAATAGTAAATTCATATGTTCCCCATGTAGTAGTAAAAGACATTTTGAGTTAGAGTGAGGTTACTGGAAAGAGGTGTAAGTGGATCAATAGGATTCAAGAATTTGAAAATGAACTCCACATAACCAAGCTTGTGAGAGGTCTGGGACTTGCTAAGCTCATGACCGAAGAAAACATGGATCTCATACAAGTGAATAGTGTTGGTGTCAATGAGGATACAATCACTAGTATTGAAATGCAACCATGGTACAAAGATATTGTTTATTTTATCAAAAATGCTAAATGTCCATAGGAACTGAATGATAACCAAAGGAGAAGTCTAAGATTGCAAGCCCAAAGGTATGTATTAATCCAAGGTGATTTGTATTGGAAAGATAATGATGGAATTCTACCGTTTTGTTTAGACAAACACCAATCAGAAAAGGTATTGAAAGAAATGCACTTTAGATTATGTGGAGGACATAATTTTGCTTAGTCCATAGCTCATAAGATTTTGAGGGTAGGATACTATTGGCCTTTTTTGTTCAAAGATACTCATTCTTTTTTTAGGAAGTGTGAGCCATGTCAAAGATTTTCTAAGAAACTGAAATTCTTGGGTGCATTATTGTTGAACCCTGTTGTTGCAGAAGCTCCTTTTCCAATGTGGGGTATGGACTTTATTGGGGAATTTTCTGAGAAATCTAGTGGGGTGGATAGTTGGATTTTGGTTGCTACTGATTATTTCACTAAATGGATTGAAGCAATTCTGACTAAAAAAGAAACTAGTGCTATTGTAATTGAATTCTTGATGAACAATTTAATCACTAGATTTGGTGTTCCTATCAAATTGGTTGTAGATAATGCCACAAGTTTCAGATCTCAAGAGATTACTGATTTTTGTTCAGAAATGGGAATAGTTTTGGCTTATTCATCCCCTTACCACCCACAAGAAAATGGGCATGCCGAATTTAGTAATAAGAGTATCCTACAAATTTTGAAGAAAACTCTGGAAAAGAATAAAAGGAGCTGGCATGTAAAATTGAAACTAGCATTGTGGGCTAATAGGATTGCTGAGAAAAGGGCTACAGGGAAGTCCCCTTTTGAGATGGTGTATGGTGTAAAATCAAGATTACCAATAAACAACTTCTTACCAATATACAAATTCATATAGGAAGAAGGTATGGAAATCAGTGATCCATTGCAAGATAGAATGATTCAGTTGGTTGAATTGGATGAGATCAAAAGGGAAGGAAAAAAGGAAAATGTGAAGTTGCAACAAAAAATGAAATATCTTTTTGATAAAAGAGAAACTTTGAGAAAGTTCCAGCTTGGTGACATGGTTCTTCAGTGGAATGCCAGGGCTGAAGATAAAGGGAAACACAAAAAATTTGAGTCTTTATGGATAGGACCTTTTATCATTCATCAAACTCATGGCAAGGATTCATATTTTTTGCAAAATTTGGATAGTGAAGAATAGGAATTGCCAGTGCATGGACAATTCTTGAAGTTTTTCTTCAATTAGTTAATTCTCTCTTTCCATGCATAGTAGTTTTGTATATATGTATAGGTGTGTTTTCTTTTCAATGTTAGGTTAGGGTTTTGTGGTCTGCCTCCTAGAGATTTTTAAGTTCTTGCTTTGACCTTACACTCAAGCATCCTTAGATAGAGCCACTATTGGATATATTTCTAGGTTTATGAGGTTTACCATTCCAAATCCTGGTTTACTCCTTTTGCAAGTTATATTCCTGTGGTTTAGGTTTTCAAAATTCATCAAATTTTCCATAACCAAGTTTGAAAACTCTTGCCCTAGGTTTTTTCCTTGAAAAAATTTGTTTCTTCATGTAAACCCTTAAGTTAACCCTAATTCTTATATTTCATCATTACTTTTTGGGTCACTTAAGTTTTCCTTTCTGCACATGGTCATTTCTCCTAGTCTTCACTAAATTGCACAATGTATTTCCCTGTCATAAGTCTTTTAGCAAATTGGAAACTATGGTGAGTCCTTCAATGAAGCTTTATTCAGTCACTGAATCTCCCAGTTCATATTGCAGTCAAGTTTTCTTTTAGCAATTCAGCGACTGTGTAGTCTCCTTTTTGCTTGATATCTGACAGTTTCTCAAAATCACTTGGTGACTTAGTGAGGCATTTGTCTCTTGTTCTCTAGATTGGGTAGCTAACTTCATGACTTTCTAGTGATCCAGTGACTACTGTTGATTGTATTTTCATGCAATGGTCATGCTTTAATCTTGCAAAGACTAGGTCCTAGATAAAATTATCTGGTGACTGAGTCTTGTTCTCATAATCTCTTAGTTTGGTGGCTTTGACAAAGAAATTTTGGTGAAGGTTAGAAGTTTTCTCTTATCACTTAATCTCAAGAAAAGATGGTGGTGCCCTAAGTTATTTAGCGACTTAGCGAGTACAGTGTCCATGGGATCTCAGAATTAGTTAGTGAAGCTCCAAAGTGTTCAATGACTTGGTGAACAAAGAAAAGTAAAGTGTGTTTTAAGTGGTCAATGATTCTTGTGAGAAAAGATGATGGTTAAATTTTTTAGGCAATTCAGCGACAACCGCTGATTGTGTTCAAGATTAATGGTCAGCGCGTAATCTCAAGAAGTAACTTGTGGTGTGAAAAGTAATTAGAAAATTGGAGGTAGAAGTTATTTTCTCATTCTTGAAGTCTGACTTGTTAGGAATGAATGCTAAAGTGTTTGGCACCCATTCTATAGTAGTTGTTGTTGGATTCATGACTATGATTGTCATTGATGTCAACACAGTGTTTTACCGAAGACTTGCAGAGAAGCAGACAATGTTTTGATTAGCGCACGTGGGATATTGTAGTTGGAGCTATACAATGTTGAGGATATACTCTTTGATATGTTATATGTCTATGGTTAAGAGCACATATAGTAATTCTTTTATTCATGGAATTTATGATCATTTTGGTGGAAGCAGTATTCAGGCAGTGTTCTTGAGTAGCGGTTTTTGGCAATCGGATGATATCTCCTAATCAGGATGGAATCTAGCTTTGCGTAGCTAAAGGGAAGTTAGAGACACATTGATAGTGACATGGATGATAGCGTAAACTTTGAAGTCACATGAGTGAAGATTTATTGTATTTGGAAGCTCATAGTTTTATGTAATTTTGGTGTAGCGTGTGGAATATTTTATTTTGTAATTGTGTGCTGACTCATTTATAATTATTTGAGTGTGGTATAAAGGAAGGAATGTTTTTCTTTGTTGTAGTGTTGAGATGTGATGCGGTATGCATGGAGTGAAGAAAAGAGTTAAGTATGAGAGTGAAATTGTGAAGGAAGACATGCAAAGTACAAAGATCTAAAATTGAGATCTGATGTAACAACGAGTGCAGTTTGACATAGTCAGAGAAGAGGTATCATATTATTCTGTTGAATAATGAAAAGATTATTTGGACAGTGAGTTCAGTGATCTTACCCTGAAGTTGTTTGGGCAGTGGGTCCTTCTATCTTCTATAACTCTTAATAGGGTTAGAATCTTTTAATAGGGATTCAAAATCTCCTAACAGGGATTTATATGTACTGAAAGTATTTCATAAAACTCCTAATAGAGTCCATCCTTTCACAAGGAATATTCATATTAGTGCATCTTTTATGGGCATCATTCCCACTGGGGTTTACTCTCTGATCAAGAGGTTCCCTAGTCAACATATCTTGTATTATTGTGTAATTGTGTATGAATATCTTTCTATGGTTGGTAATTATATTGCTTATATGGTTTAATGCTATTGAAGATGATAAAAGTTATAATTATTTGATAACTAATTCACCCCCCCCTCTCAGTTATCTTGGTGGACTTTACTTTCTAACAATTGGTATCAGAGCAGTAGGTCCTTGAAAGAGAAGTTTAACAGCTTAAGGAGATCCATGGTGAATTTCAGAAAAGAAAGCCCTAAGTTTGATGGAGTAAATTTTGACAGCTGGAAAGAAAAGATGAAGACACATCTACTATGTTTAGGACCAAGTTATTGGTTGACTACAAAGAATGATAAGACTATCATTGAAGAAGATGATCTTGAGACATGGTCTAATGATGAGAGAGATCTATTCATGTGTAACATTCTTGCAAGAGAAGCACTTTTGACAACACTTCTAGAGAATGAATATAGTCAGGTAAAATGTTTGAAAAAGTCACATGAAATTTGGAAAGCTTTACACTCTACTTTTGAAGGTGATGAACATGCAAAAAGAGTTAGATTACATAATTGGATATGTGCATTTGAAGATATAAGAATGTTGGAAGATGAATCTGTTAGAAGCTATATTAGTAGAATGTCATAAATTATTGCAGGGATAAAATCTTGTGGAGGAACAAAGATAGAGATTGAAGTGATATGGAAAATTCTGAGGACATTGACTCCTGTATTTAAGCAGACAACATAGATGATTGAACAAGTTATACCTTGTACTATAAACTTTACAAGAGAGACTCTTCTTGAAAGATTGGAAGCAGTAGAGATGAACCTGAGGTTATCAAGGAACTTACCTAGAATGGAGACAACATTCAGTGCTCTTAGTATTCACCCTACATTATCAAGAAGCATCAGTATGAGTGGAGATTATGCTGGTAGCAGTAGATCTAGAAATGAAGAAGACAAGAAGATTGAAGAAGGTATTGCCTTTCTTGTGAAAAGAGAACCAGATGGTAAGAAATTTTTTAAATGTTGGACTTGTCAAGAATATGGTCATTTTGCATCTAAATGTCCTAAGAGAGTTAAGAAGTACATAAATAATTTCTAGCCTAGAAGATCTAAGGAATGTTATTATGCTAATGATGAAGACCTTGAAGCTAGTATTGAAAGAACTTTAAGTGAAAGTGATACTGAGAATAATGATGAAATAGGATTTGTAGCAATTAAAGAAGAAAATTCTAAAACTAATGTTAAGGAAGAAAAAGCCTTAGTTTCCCAAGTTGAAAAGAAAGCTGATTGGATTATAGATAGTGGTTGTTCACATCATATGATTGGTGATATGAAAAAGTTCATGAAGTTTAACAATTATGATAGAGGAGTTGTTAGAGTTGGTAACAATGCACTTTGTTTGATTAAAGGTATAGGATCTATTAATCTTGATGGAAAGACTAATACTAATCATATTTAATTTGTTGATGGATTAAAACACAATCTTTTGAGTGTTGGACAATTAGTTGATAAGGGATATAGTGTTTGGCTTATTGAGAAAACTTGTGTGATAAAGGATAAAGATAGAAATCTGATTGGAATTGGATCTAGAACCAGAGGTAATGTATTTTAATTGAATCCTACTGAGATGACATGTTTGATTACTAAGATTGATGACAATTAGTTATGGCATAGAAGGTTTTGTCATATAAACTTTGATAATATTGTGAAAGTGAGTACTACACTTGCAGTAAGGGATTTTCCTAAAATTATGAAGCCTACTAACATGATTTGCAAAGAATGTGTGATGGCTAAGGAGAAGAGAAGTTCTTTTCCTAGTAAGAAGTTCACATCGGCAGAGAAGTTGGAGATTGTTCATACAGACTTGAGCGGTCCTACCAGGACTATAGGATTCTATGGAAAAATGTATTTTATGATTCTTGTTGATGATTTTACAAGAATGATGTGGATTGCATTTTTTAAAGAAAAATTTGAAGCATTTGATAAGTTTAAGATCATTAAGAACAAAGTTGAGAATGAATCTGGAATGAAGATTAAATGTTTGAGATCTGATAGAGGTGGTGAATTTACTTCTAGAGAGTTTAACAATTTTTGTGAAGTGCATGGTATTAAGAGATAGTTTTCAACCTCTAGAACACTTGAAAAAAATGGTATTGCAGAAAGAAGTGTAGACACCTAAAAATCCTTTAGAAAATAAAGTATTTTTATTTTCTAAAAAATCCCTGATGACATCATCATTTATTAATTAATTATTTATTTAATTAATTAATTTATTTTTATGTCATTAAATCCCTTTACCTTAATTAAAAATATTTAATTAAGAAATCCCTCCCAAAAATGTTTAAATCTTATTTAAACATTAATCCCCTATTTATTAATTATTTAATTAATAAATTGACCAAAAATCCCAGAATAAATAATTAATTTATTTTTTGCCCAAAACTTGGCCAATTTTCTTAAGACCACTAACCTCTTCTAGAATCTTCTAATCCTTCTTTAATTTCAATTAAAGGCTAATTCCATCATTTCCTAATCCTAATCCCAACTCAAGAATATTTAATTAAGATTAAATATTAATCCTCAATTCCTAATTTACCCTAGGAAAACTCTAGACTCTTCTAGAACTTTCCTAATCCTTCCCTAAACCCATTTAGGGGAAATTACCTACTTTCCCTAAGCTAATCTAAGTCTCCCTTGACTCCTAGTCAAACCCTACCCCTAATGAGCCTCAAACTCATTAAAGCCTTTGAGATAAATAAAACTTTATTTATTTCCTAAATTTCATATTTATCTTTAGAAAGCCTAGACTTTTCTAGAAAGTCTTTATCCTCATCCAAAACCTAGACTCTTCTAGAAAGTCTTCATCCTTAGCCCTTTGACTCCTAGTCAAACCCTACCCCTAATGAGCCTCAAACTCATTAAAGCATTTGAGATAAATAAAACTTTATTTATTTCCTAAATTCCATATTTATCCTTAGAAAGCCTAGACTTTTCTAGAAAGTTTTTATCCTCATCCAAAGCCTAGACTCTTCTAGAAAGTCTTCATCCTTATCCCCTTGACTCCAACTCTAACCTTACCCCAAACTCTAACCTATCCTCTTAACCCAAACCTTTCCAAAAGCCTATAAATACTCTCATTTCTAAGAGCAAATCCATCCACTTTTATTTGCAAGTAATAGTAATCTTATAATGCCATTTTCATGTTAGATCATAGCTTAAAATCAACTAATTGTTAGATTTCTTTATTTTCTTCAAGCTTTTCTAGCACATCATAACTTAGCAATAAATGGATTAACATAGTTTCTTTCTTTATTTAGAATAGCATATAGCATCAAATCTCCATTAAAGCATTATTTTGAGTTCTTGAAGCCTTAGGGGCAATTTTGGGTGTTCTACCCAATTTTGTGCCACTTATGGGGTTCTCATGAGTCTCAATCCTTCCAAATAAACATTAGGAATATGCTCTAAGTGCTTAGAGAGCACACCCACATCCCTTAAGCAAGAGAAAATCAAACAGTGCTTGGGTGCACCTGTTTAAGCTCTATCTGAGCTTAGTTTAGAGTTTTCTTTGTTTTGAATTGATTTCATGCTAGGTTAAGATCTAATGTTTGTTTGGCTTGAAGCTTTCAAAATAGGTATCCTCAAAAGCCTAGTCTATAAGAAGAAATAGATCAGTAACTGAAGCAACAAGAGCTATGTTATTTGAGAATGATTTAGCAAAGACGTTTTGGAGAGAAGTAGTGAATAGAAGAGTATATACAATGAACAGAGTACAAATCAGAGTAGACACAGACAAGACACCTTATGAATTATGGTTTGGACATGCACCCTCAGTTAAGTATTTTAAAATTTTTAGAAGCAAATGTTATATAAAGAGAGACGATGATATTGGAAAGTTTGATCCTAGAAGTGATGAAGGTATTTTTCTTGGATATTCTTTGAAGAGAAAAGCATATAGATGTTACAATAAGAGAACTAAAAATATTGTTGAGAGCACAAATGTTAAATTTGATGAAAAGTTCAAAATTCAGGAAAGAATGCTTGATTATGAATCTAATGAAGAAGCTCATCCTAAGCCTAACACTGAAACTACTGAATTATTCTATGAAACTAACAGTCAATTGTTGAATGAAATTCATGCTGAAGAAACCAGAGAGGAATCTAGAGAAGAATCTATAGTCGAAGCAAGATCTAAGACTATGACACCGAACAGGTATTTATCAAGACATCATCCTATTGAACAAGTTATTGGAAGTTTGGATAGAGGATTTTTGACTCGGAATAAGGTACATTTATGTTTGATTTCTCAAATTGAACCTAAATCTACTAGTGAAGCTTGTGAAGATGAACATTGGATTAATGCTATGAAAGAAGAACTAGATCAGATAGAAAAGAACAAGACATGGGAATTGGTCCCTAGACCTAAAGACAAGAATGTGATTGGAACTACATGGGTATTCAGAAACAAGATGAATGAACATGGAGAAGTTGTAAGAAACAAAGCAAGATTGGTATGTAAGGGATACTCATAGCAAGAAGGAATTGACTATGAAGAAAATTTTGCACCAGTAGCAAGAATTGAAGCAGTAAGAATGTTTTTGGCCTATGCAACTTTTAAGAAATTCAAAGTGTATCAGATGGACATGAAGTCAGCATTTCTAAATGGAGAATTGGAAGAAGAAGTCTACATTGAGTAGCCTGAAGGTTTTCCTTTGAATCAAGAAGGAGACATGGTATGTAAACTGAAGAAAGCATTATATGGACTAAAGCAAGCACCTAGAACTTGGTATGCAAGACTGGATAAGTATTTGTTAAAGTTGGGATTTTCTAAAGGAACAACTAATAGCAATCTATACACAAAAAAAATTGAGAATGGTTTGTTGATTATAGTTATTTTTGTTGATGACATTATTTTTGGAGGAGAAGATGAGGCTAGTGACAAATTTGCTGATGAAATGAAGACTGAATTTGAAATGAGTATGATTGGTGAGATGAAATATTTTTTATAGATAACACAAAACAATGATGGTATCTTTGTAAGTCAGGAAAAGTACTTGAATGATTTGCTAAAATGATTTGGAATGGAGAATTGTAAACCAGTTGGAACACCTATGGTAACCAGACATAAGTTATCTAGCACAGATGAAACACCGGTAGTTGAGCAGAAGAAATACAAATCCATGATTGGAGGATTGTAGTATTTGACATACACAAGATCGAATATAGTACATTCAGTTGGAATTGTAGCAAGATTTCAAGCTCAACCTAGAGAATCACATTATGCAGTAGCAAAGAGGATACTAAGATATTTAAGAGGCACAATGGACTATTGATTGTGGTATGAAAAATTTGATGATTTTACCCTATGTGCATATACAGATGCTAATTGGGGAGGCAGTGTTGATTATAAGAAAAACACCAATGGTGGAGCATTTTTTCTTGGAGGAAGATTAGTTTCATGGCTAAGCAAGAAGTAGAATTGTATTTCATAGATCACAATAGAAGTAAAGTATGTAGCAGCAACAAAAAATTGTAACCAGATAATTTGGATGAAGCAGATGCTGAAGGATATTGGAATTAAATTTGTTGAACCTTTTGTTATACATTTTGACAACACCAATACAGTCAATATGTCTAAGAATCCTATATTACATTCTAAGACAAAAGATATAGAGATCAAGTATCATGTTTTAAGAGAGAAAGTTACTAAGAAAGAAGTCAGACTGGAGTACATAAGCACAAAGGTATAGATAGCATACATATTTACAAAGCCTTTGCCTAAGGATACATTTGAGTATTTGAGAGGTATGCTTGGGGTTATGCCCCAGCCTACTTTTGAGTAATGATGTAGTTGGTTGCATCTGTCCAGTAATATATGAGCCCTATCTTTCTTCTGGACTAGATGTTGGTACTTCCTCAATGGGGGAGTATGTGTATCTAAGCTAAGTCATGAGGACTCTAGTAAATGTATTTTATCAAAAGTGTCTTTTGACATTGAGTTGTTGTTGACATAGTGATGAAATTTCTATCATTGATTTCAATGGGGGAGAAGTATGCATGAAAAACAATATGAGAGAACTGAACAAGACAACGAAGCAAGATTTGATTGATGAAGAGGATTTGAAGAAGCAATGTTGCAGTATTGGATTTTTGGAACATTGGATGTTTTTCATCTATGTTTCCATCAATGCCAATGGGGGAGATTGTTAGGAATGAATGCTAAAGTGTTTGGCACCCATTCTATAGTAGTTGTTGTTGCATTCATGACTATGATTGTCATTGATGTCAACATAGTGTTTTACCGAAGACTTGTAGAGAAGCAGACAATGTTTTGATTAGCGCACATGGGATATGGTAGTTGGAGCTATGTAATATTGAGGATATACTCTTTGATATGTTATATGTATATGGTTAAGAGAATAGACAATAATTATTTTATTCATGGAAGTTATGATCATTTTGGTGGAAGCAGTATTCAGGCAGTGTTCTTGAGTAGCAGTTTTTGGCAATCGGATGATATCTCCTAATTGGAATGGAATCTGGCTTTGCACAATTAAAGGGAAGTTAGAGACACATTGATATTGATGTGGATGACAGTGCAAACTTCAAAGTCACATGAGTGAAGATTTATTGTATTTGGAAGTCGACAGTTTTATGTAATTTTGGTGTAGCATGTGGAATATTTTATTTTGTAATTGTGTGCCAACTCATTTGTAATTATTTCAGTGTGGTATAAAGGAAGGAATATTTTTCCTTGTTTTAGTGTTGAGATGTGATGTGGTATGCATTAAGTGAAGAAAAGAGTTAAGTATGAGAGCAAAATTGTGAAGGAAGACATGTGAAGTACAAAGATCTGAAATTGAGATCTAATGTAACAATGAGTGCGGTTTGGCACAGTTAGAGAAGAGATATCATATTATTCTATTGAATAATGAAAAGATTATTTGGATTGTGAGTTTAGTGATCTTACCCTAAATCTATTTGGGTAGTGGGTCCTTCTATCTTCTATAACTCTTAATAGGGTTAGAATCTTTTAACAGGGATTCAAAATCTCCTAACAGGGATTTATATCTACTGAATGTATTTCATAAGACTCCTAATAGAGTCCATCCTTTCACAAAGAATATTCATATTAGTGCATCTTTTGTGGGCATCATTCCCACCGGGGTTTACTCTTTGATCAAGAGGTTCCCTAGTCAACATATCTTGTAGTGTATGGATATCTTTCTATGGTTGGTAATTATATTGCTTATATGGTTTAATGCTATTGAAGATGATAAAAGTTATAATTATCTGATAACTGATTCACCCCCCACCTCTTATTTATCTTGGTGGACTTTACTTTCTAACATGACTGTGGTTAATAATTTCTTTTTGAGAATGCGAGATAACCTTGTTCGCTGAATCGCGAGGAGAAGTTGGAGTTAATCCTAGCTTACTAAGAATAGGAGATCCTTTTTTTCACTAGTTCTCTAGATGAACGTTGAGTTAAGAAAAAGATTTTGAGGATTGGTGAAGTCTTTGATCATTGAATCTCTAAGTTGGTTGGGGGCTTAGTGTGAGTTTTAAAGGATTGCCCTTGAATCATTGATCATTTCTGGGATGAATGGTGGTCGTGAGATCTTGATACAAAGCCTTGAGTTAAGAAATCATTCTGAGATTTCATGAATGGCTTGGTCATTGGATCTCCAAACTTAATCATGGGTTGGCATTTCTTTTTGAGATCATGAGTTTCCTTTGTTCACTAGATCTCCAAGCCATGTCTGGTTAAGTTCTCAATTGCCTTAGTTCTTTTTGAGCTATTGAAACATGGAAAAGGGTACTGTGTTAAGCTAGAGAATAGTAGAAAGCCATCTAATCAGGTTTTAACGATGGATTTTGTCATTAATTAAGGGTTTTTAATTAAAAAATCCATGATCGCTGCTCTCACGCCCTATTTTTTATTTTTTAAATCATCCTGTTAGCTTCTATGCCATGGGTAGCTGTGATTTGAAGGTTGGTAGTGCATGGAATTAAATGTAGAAGTGACTTAGGTAGGATTCATTACAATTTGGCAATCATACACACGTAGATTCTTGAAGTATATAGTTAGGACCTCATTACTTTTCGTGCTCAAAGTTTTTCTGAAGTTAATTGTGAATTGTTGGCGCCGAGGCTATAGGAGTGAAGTTGCAGAGTTGTAATATCTTCTTTCTTGATAGAATGAGTCATCCAAAGGTGGGTGCTACATCTTCTAGTGGAGGTGTGAAGGAGAAAAGCGGAGAAGATAGGGGGAAGCCAAATTATTTTGATGAATTTATCAAGCTGCTACCAGGTTCAAACCAGAACAAGAAGGCTATTGAAACAACCTTTGAAGAACTTATGGACAAATGCAGAGATCATGTCACACCTTTAGGATCAGGTTTCACCATCTTCTCATATTTTTACAATAATAGGCATAAAGCAATTCCAGTCTATAATGCTTGGACTTCAGGGATGGCCAAGTTGATTATGCCTAATATTTTCCTTGATGTTGACCTGATTATTATGTTAGTGAGGATTTATGACCCCATTTCAAAAACTATTAGGCAAGAAGACCAATCTATTTTCCTTACCTTGGATAGGGGGTCCTTCATGAGGGATTTTGACATTTATGCTTCTTCTTTTACTAAGATTGACCTAAAAAAGAAGAGAGATAAGTATGATAGTAATATCGGGTCTGTTAAAAGTCAAATTATTAGGCACATGCCCAAGCATGGTAATTACATTACCCCTTTGCTTGCAAGTATGAATGCTCCTTATCTATTTTCATCCCTGAGTGGTTACATGAAATTCCAATGTCATGGGTTGTGTAGGGTTTTAGGAATTGATGGAGATGAGGAAAAGTTGCCTGCCTAGCTATTGATGATAATTTTAGATATTCAGAATTCTCTCTCAAATACTGACTATGATTACATCCAATATGTGATCAATAGGATTCATGAGGGTTTGATATCTATCAAAGAGAATAAAAGACCTATCAAGTTTCTACATTATTCCCTTCTCATGCACTTGATCTTATTCCACCATGTTAATTCCCTTGATGCTAAGATGTTGAAACTGAGGAGAACTTTTAATAACCAGCCAAATCCATTGCAGTACTAGTTGAGGGTTTGGAACTACACTTCCAATGAGTGTAATTTTTCCATCTTTCATAATTACTTTGTTCATCTAGTTCTTGGGATGTTGGGTTCAAATGTTACAAGATTATCACCTAATGTTTTGAGGTTGCTAAGGCCATTGCAATTTGAGGATAAGTGGACAGGAGATCACAATTGGGGTGATTTCTACCTTAGGGATAGTTACACAATTATTAGGGTTTATGGTTGCCCTCAACCCCCACATTTGTTACTCAGATATGTGCCTCCTAGAGTTTCCCTGAACGAGTTTATATTCCAATTGATGTGGACTGACAAAGAGCACCTTGCACCTCATAGAAAGGGGAATTTTACACCAAGACAGTTCAGAATGGGTAGTTTGTTAATTGGCAAGAGGGCTTTGGATAAGGTCAAAATTTGGTTAAATCATTTCAAGATGTGTTCTACCACTTGCAGGTGTGTGTATTCTGAGGGTTTCATTAGGACAGCCAGAATGACTCTGATTCCAAACATTGGGTCAATTAAGGAGCATGAGGGATTAGATGAAGAAGATGTGATTAGAAACATCTTAGATTTTGATGAAGCCAAGCAAAGATGGAACAAATATTTTGAGTTGCTTAATATTCAGAAAAGGCTAAAGTTAGCAGGTATTCCTTTTGGTGGTTATTTCCCTAAGCTCCCATTTTTACAAAGAATGGAGAAGATGATATAAATGTATAGTACTCTATCTAATCAGTTAGAAGACTAGATTGAAGAAAAGTTTGAGGTCCCTAGGGATTATTCAGCCTCTAAACCTAAGGAGTACATTGATGAGTCACAGGAGGGTAGTAGTCCACCTATAGGAGAGGATGTACCAATAATTGATTTGGCTCAAGGTCAACAAGAGGAAGGGGCTACTTTTGAGCCACCTTTGAAAAAATAGAAACTTGAGGTTGGTGAACCTTCAAAGAAGAGAAAACAAAAGAAGGTAATTGATATTGCTTCAGCTCTAGTGCTCGATGAAAGGGCTTATCACCATCAGATAAGAAAGGCCATCAGGGATGGAAAGAATCTTGTAACAAAAGAGGAGGAGGATCTATCCTTGTTGCTAGGAAAGGATGAAAGAGAACTCTATCAGGAGGAATTTCTTAATGATGAGTAGTTCATAAAAAGTAAAGAATTTAGAGATTTCCTCATTTGGAGGAAACATGAAGAGGTGAAGAAGTCTCTACCTAAGGGTATACATCCAAGTGAAGAAACAATGAGGGCTTTAACATCATATGACCCTAGTATTGAAAGCATTACTATAGAAGAGGCTAGAGAAATGGTTAAGTCAAGTGGTATGCTCTTGACTCTTGGATGGGATTTGACATCCGCCTTCCTCATAGACCAAATTAGGAAGTAGTCTCAGGGAGGCTTGTCATATGAGGTACATATTAATGATGTGATTAGGGGAAGTGGCTATGACCCTAAGTCTCAGGCAGTTGCTTTATGGTCTCTAGCTCCAAGAACTCAGAAGCCATCCTTGGTGAGCATAGAAGACAAGTTGGAGGGAGATAAGATAGTCTAGACCATGCAAAATAGTACTGATCTTGAGGTGTCAAATGTAGTTGTGCACCTTGCCCACCTTAATGAAGCTAAGACTATCCAACTATCAGAGAGATATGACAGATTGTTTGAGAATTTGATGAATGTAGCAAAGCATAGGGATCTGCAAATTATGATTGTCAAGAAACTGGAGGATGAGGTTGAGGACTTAAAGGTGAAACTTGAAGAAGCCTCAAAAGTAGTTCCTATCCCTTCTTTGAAAATTGAGGCCCCTCCTCAAATAGATACAAAAGTTGTTGACAAGCTTGTTGAGGACTTATAGAAAGTAAGACTAGATGCATCCCTAGATACTATAGCAAAGATTGTGTAGTATAGGCAAAGAAAAATAAAGGAGAAGATGGAAGTAGTCCATCAATTAATTAGTCAATTGAACAAGGCTAATGAAAAGGTGAATGAGTCACTAGTCACTTTGGAGCCACTATATAGTGTATGGTCAGGAAGACTATTTTTGTTTGATAAATCAGATGCTTTGCATGAAAGTAGGCCTGATATTCCTAAGATAGTAACATAGGTATTTGAGAAAATTGGTTTGGTAAGTGCTATATCAAAGTTTTTTAAAGGAAAATCTAACCAAATAAAGGCCAAGTTGGCTATGTTTGATAGGGATTACAGTAGGTACTTGCCTTCAATATATGGTGATGATGGAAAGGTGGTCAGTATAGATGAGTGGAAGGCATCAATGGATTAGTTGGTAATCAAACAAGATGCTTTCCTTAATAATGACAGTATCCTAGACTTGGAGGGGTGTAATAGTATAATTGATAGTTTGTTTGAAGTTGAGGGTGACTACATATGGTTTGTGGTAGAAGCAAAGGCAATAACTGATTCTATGTGTGACCAATAGATCAAATCACTAAAGGAACTGTAGGCTTACAATTGGCCTTCAAATGATGATGTGGTAGCCTGGGACAAAATGACAAAGAGGAAAAAGAAGAAGCCAGCTATCCTTGTGTTAGAAGAAGAAGAAGAATAGAGCACACATGGCACCTGATCTAGAATTTGAGGGAGAGAATGTTTCAAACATAGGATGATGTAAGTTAGCTTGTAATGGTGGTCATCATTCATGTAACAAATCAAGATAACTACTCTGAAATATCTTTAGACAAAGGTGCCACCTATGAAGATGTTAGTAGTTGTGAACTACTTTATGTTACTGCAATCACTGTCTTTGGTTTGTAATTTTTGTTTTTTGTGCAAGTCATTTTCCTAACCATCCAAAGCTTGTTGCATCCTTTTGAGGATTCCAAGATGGTTGTTGGTATTTATAGCAAGTTTTTACTCTTTTGGTGGGTGGAACTTTTGTAAAGAAAATTGAATATAGAATCAAACTTCTTTGAAATTTGTTGAAATTGTAATGGATACATCTAAGAATTAATACAAATATATTGAAGTTCCATTTCTATCTCTGGTTTTCTTCATGTATGGATGCTTTTGAATTTCTTATGCATTAATTAGCAAGGCTTTTTAATGTATTGTTCACAAGGTGAATATAGGGGTTAAACTCAAGTTTCTCTCAAGGAGAGAATAAATCTTTAGGGAGGTCTCTGGGATTTGAAATTCTATGCATGAATTTGATGGTAGGGTTGGGAATTGGGAGAATAAATTGCTAGGCAATTTATTTGAATTTCAATATCTTTGTGTTAATAGGATTCTATAGATGTTTAGTTTTGACTCTAGCCCAATGAATAAGGCATTAGTTTTGGTTTGATTTACATTTGTTCACCATCATTTTATCAAGAATTTACCTCCATTTACTTTTTTTGTATGTCTTTGAGTTGATACATTTATGTCAAGTGCATAGATGTCTATTCTGATGCTTTGAAGAAGCTTTTAAGAATGTAAACCCACCTAAGTTTTGTACTCAAAATGAAGAAGGTTTTACAACCTTAGTACCTTAGAGCTTGCATTTTTTTAGATGCATCTATTGGGATTATTGGAGTTATAGTTTTCAAGATTTTATGAATATTAAATCATCTGCAGATCTGAGCACTAACAAGGTCAACCTCTATTAAAAGGATTTTGACTATTACAATGATTAGAAAGTAGTAGTAGTAATGATCTAAAAAAATACAACTCATTTTGGAAATATTAGATCCAATTCCATTCACATATAATGGTTTACTGACTATGATCCTTTGCCATCTCCATCACTAATCTACTTGGTATTCTCCTCAAGCAACCATAACTCTTCTCCTTTAGCCTTCTCTGCTTATACAGTCAATAACACCACTAGTATACTCTATCTTCAATCCACAAACCACTTTTCTCTATTAGCCTCATGCTTAGGTTTCCTAAATACAACTTCATTTAGGTCAATACATCTTTTGCCGCTTGATCTCCTTCGTAGATCTTAGGGTTAGGTCAGATTCATCAAATTTATGTGCTTTATGTTCTTCATCTTCTTTTCTAGAAACATCTCAAATCTCTTAGAGATTTACAAAAAAACATTTTATAGTGCATTAAATGCTTTCATAAAATCAATAAATAAAGTCAACATGTTTTACATAATCCAAGAATTCAACGATGTCAGCCAAAAATCTAAATTCCCTTAAAATATAAAAATACTGATGCTCAGTCAATACTATGTTCAACTTCTCGGTCTATACTAGAAAGCTCGGTCAATACTAAAACTATTTTCTTAGCTAACACTATCTTCCTTGGCAAATAACTAATGTTCGGTCAACACTGGATTTTCTCGACATACACTAACTCGGTTGACACTAACATCACTCAGCTTAAACAAGATTTCTCCTCTTTTGCTCGGTTAAGCCTACCAGTTTAGTCTTCATTCTTACTAAGATAAACAATACATTATCTTATCATTGTGCAACATAATCAAGTACTCATTGTAGTATCAAGATAACTAAACCTTTCCTTAGGTGCTATTGTTACCAACCTTGCATGTCCCCATCTCATCAATCAAATAGATATAGTACTTTCCTATGTAGCAACAGTCTTACCAGTTAAGGTTTGACATCAATGACTATACAAAAATTTCTTCAATTGTAGTTTCCCACAAGCTCTTGCTACTTTAGTTACTAATCTATTCCTTCTTTCTACAATACCATTTTGTTCAAGTGTTCTAGGGGCTAAAAAGTATCTCTTAATACCAGTCACTTCACAAAAAGTGTTAAATCCTTTTGAAATAAATTCTCCACCTCTATCTGATCTTAAACATTTAATCTTCATTCTAGATTCATTCTCAACTTTGTTCTTGATTACTTTAAACTTATCAAATGCTTGAAAATTTTCTTTAAGAAATGCAATCGACATCATTCTTGTAAAATCATCAACAAGAATCATAAAATACCTTTCACCATAGAATCCTCTAGTCCTTGTAGGACCGCTCAAATCTGTATGAACAATTTCTAACTTCTCTTCTGATGTGAACCTCTTACTCAAAAATGAACTTCTCTTCAGCTTAGCCATCACACATTCTTTGCAAATCATGTTAGTAGGTTTCATAATCTTAGGCAAATCTCTTACTACAAGTGTAGTACTTACTTTCACAATGTTATCAAAGTTTATATGGTAAAACCTTCTGTGCACCATAACCAATTGTCATCAATTTTAGTAATCAAACCTATCATCTCTGCAAGGTTCAACTGAAATATAGTACCTCTGGTTCTTGATCCAGTTCCAATCAATTTATCATCCTTATCCTTGATCACACAAGTTTTCTTAGTAAACGAAGCTTGATATCCCTTATCAACTAACTATCCAACACTCAAAAGGTTATGTTTCAATCCATCCAAAAAATAAACATCATTAGTGTTAGTCTTTTCATCAAGATTAATAGATCCCATTCCTTTTATCAAAAAAGGTGCATTGTTTCCAACTCTAACAATTGTTCCATCATAATTGTTAAACTTTATAAAATTCTTCATCTCTACAGTCATATGATGTGTACAACCATTATCTATAATCCAATCAGATCTCTTTTCTACGTGGGAAACTAAAGATTTTTCATCTCTAACTTTAGTTTCAGAGTTTTCTTCTTTTATTTCTATAAATCCTATTGTTAGGAATGAATTCTTGGTAGTCATTCTATAGAAGTTGTTGTTGCATTCATGACTATGATTGTCATTCATGTCAACACAGTGGTCTTCTTGAGACTTGCAGAGAAGCAGAAAGAGTTTGAATTAGCGCACGTGGGTTATTACAGTTGGAGCTATGCAATGTTGAGGATATACTCTTTGATATGTTATATGTCTATGGTTAAGAGCGTAGATAGTAATTATTTTATTCATGGAAGTTATGAGCATTTTGGTGGAAGCAGTATTCAAGCAGTGTTCCTGAGTAGCAGTTTGTGGAAATCGGATGATATCTCCTAATCAAGATGGAATCTAGTTTTTCATAGTTAAAGGGAAGTTGAAGACACATTGATAGTGACATTTATGACAACACAAACTTTGAGGTTGCACGAGTGAAGATTTATTGTATTTGGAAGCCAATAGTTGTGTGTAATTTTGATGTAGCATGTGGAAAATTTTATTTTGTAATTGTATGCCGACTCATTTATAATTATTTGAGTGTGGTATAAAGGAAGGAATGTGTTCCCTTGCTGTATGTAGAAGAGGATAGTAGTGTATGAATATGAAGTGAAGAAAAGAGCTAAATGTGAAAGCAAATTGTGAAGGAAGAGATGCGAAGTACAAAGATCCAAAATTGAGATCTGGTGTAATAGTGAGTGTGGTTCGACAGAGTTAGAGAAGAGGTAACATATTATTCTATTGAGTAATACAAAGATTATTTGAACAGTGTGTTCGGTGATCTTACCCTGAAGCCATTTGGGCAGTGGGTCCTTCTGTCTTCCATAACTCTTAACAGGGTTAGAATCTTTTAACAGGGATTCAAAATCTCCTAAAAGGGATTCATATGTACTGAATGTATGTCATAAGACTCCTAACAAAGTCCATCCTTTCATAAGGAATATTCATATTAGTGCATCTTTTGTGGGCATCGATCCCATCGGGGTTTACTCTTTGATCAAAAGGTTCCCTAGTCAACATATCTTGTGTCATTGTGTTATTGTGTATGAATATCATTCTATGGTTGGTAATTATATTTCTTACATGGTTTAATGCTGTTGAAGTTGATAAAAGTTATAATCATCTGATAGCTGATTCACCCTCCCCCCCCTCTTAGTTATCTTGGTGGAATTTACTTTCTAACAATTGGTATCAGAGTGAAAGGTCCTTGAAAAAGAAGTTTAACAGCTTAAGGAGATCCATGGTGAATTTTAGAAAAGAAAGCCCCAAGTTTGATGGAGTAAATTTTGACAGCTGGAAAGAAAAGATGAAGACACACCTACTGTGTTTAGGACCAAATTATTGGTTGATTAAAAAGAATGATAAGACTATCATTGAAGAGGACAATCTTGAAACATGTACTGCTAATGAGAGAGATCTATTCATGTGTAACATACTTGCAAGAGAAGCACTTTTGACAGCCCTTCGAGATAATTAGTACAGTCAGGTAAAATGTTTGAAAAAATCTCATGAAATTTGGAAAGCTTTACACTCTACTTTTGAAGGTGATGAACATGCAAAAAGAGTTAGATTACATAATTGGATATGTGCATTTGAAGATATAAGAATGCTGGAAGATGAATCTGTTAGAAGCTATATTGGCAGAATGTTAGAAATTGTTCTAGGTATAAAATCTTGTGGAGGAACAAAGATAGAGAATGAAGTGATATGGAAAATTCTGAGGACATTGACTCCTATATTTAAGAAGACAACACAGATGATTGAACAAGTTATACCTTTTACTACAAACTTTACAAGAGAGACTCTTCTTGGAAGATTGGAAGAAGCAGAGATGAACCTGAGGTTATTAGGAGACTTACCTAGAATAGAGACAACATTCAATGCTCTTAGTGTTCTCCCTACTTTGTCAAGAAGCATCAGTGTGAGTGGAGATTATGCTAGTAGCAAAAGATCTAGAAATGAAGAATACAAGAAGATTGAAGAAGGTATTGCCTTGCTTGTGAAGAGAGAACCAGACGATAAGAAATTTTTTAAATGTTGGACTTGTCAAGAATATGGTCATTTTTCATCTAAATGTCCTAAGAGAGTTAAAAAGTATAGAAACAATTTCAAACCTAGAAGATCTAAGGAATGCTATTATGCTAATGATGAAGATCTTGAAGCTAGTATAGAGAGAACCTTAAGTGAAAGTGATAATGAGAATATTGATGACATAGGATTTGTAGCAATTAAAGAAGAAAATTTTGAAATTGATGTCAAAGAAAAAAAAGCCTTAGTTTCTCAAGTTGAAAAGAAAGTTGATTGGATTATAGATAGTGGTTGTTCACATCATATGACTAGAGTCATGAAAAAGTTCATAAAGTTAAATGAATATGATGGAGGATTTGTTAGAGTTGGAAACAATGCACCTTGTTTGATTAAAGGTATAGGATCTATTACTCTTGATGGAAAGACTAATACTGATGATGTTTATTTTGTGGATGGACTGAAACATAATATTTTGAGTGTTGGACAGTTAGTTTATAAGGGATATCAAGTTTGGTTTACTAAGAAAAATTGTGTGATAAAGGATAAAGATGGAAATCTGATTGGAATTGGATCTAGAACCAAAGGTAATGTATTTCAGTTGAATCCTACAGAGATGACATGTTTGATTACTAAAATTGATGACAGTTGGTTATGGCATAAAAGGTTTTGTCATATAAACTTTGACAACATTGTGAAAGTAATTACTACACTTGCAGTAAGAGATTTGCCTAAAATTATGAAGCTTACTAACATGATTTGCAAAGAATGTGTGATGGCTAAACAGAAAAGAAGTTCTTTTCCCAGTAAGAAGTTTACATCTGCAAAAAAGATGGAAATTGTTCATACAGATTTGAGCGGTCCTACCAGGACTAGAGGATTCTATGGAGTAAGGTTTTTTATGATTCTTGTTGATGATTTTACAAGAATGATGTGGATTGCATTTCTTAAAGAAAAATATGAAGCATTTGATAAGTGTAAGATTGTTAAGAATAAAGTTGAGAATGAATCTAGAATGAAGATTAAATGTTTGAGATTTGATAGAGGTGGAGAATTTACTTCTAGAGAGTTTAACACCTTTTGTGAAGAAAATGACATTAAGAGATAGTTCTCAGCCCCTAGAACACCTGAACAAAATGGTATTGCAGAAAGAAGGAATAGATCAGTGACTAAAGTAGCAAGAGCTATGTTATTTGAGAATGATTTGGTGAAGATATTCTAGAGAGAAGCAGTGAACACAACAATGTATACAATGAACAAAGTAAAAATCAGAGTAGACACAAACAAGACACCTTATGAATTATGGTTTGGACATGCACCCTCAGTTAAGTATTTTAGAATTTTTGGAAGAAAATGTTATATAAAGAGAGATGATGATATTGGAAAGTTTGATCCTAGAAGTCATGAAGGTATATTTCTTGGATATTCTTTGAAAAGCAAAGCCTATAGATGTTATAATAAAATAACTAAGACTATTGTTGAAAGCGAAAATGTTAAAGTTGATGAAAAGTTCAAAATTTAGGAAAGAATGTTTGATTATGAATCAGATGAAGAAGCTCATCCTAAACCTAACACTAGATCTACTGAATTATTTTATGAAACTGACAGTGATTTGTTGAATGAAAGCCACCGTGAAGTCATTGAAGAACCTACACCTAAAATAAGATCTGAGACAGTCACACCTAGCAAGAGTTTATTAAGAAATCATCCTATTGGACAAATTATTGGAAACATCAAAAAAGGAGTTCTAACTCGGAATAATGTACAAGAACGGTTATGTTTGATTTCTCAAATTGAACCTAAAACTACTAGTGAATCTTGTGAAGATGAAAGTTGGACTAATGCTATGAAAGAAGAACTAGATCAGATTGAAAAGAATAAGACATCAGAATTGGTTCCTAGACCTAAAGACAAGAATGTTATTGGAACTAAATGGGTATTCAGAAACAAGATGAATGAACAAGGAGAAGTAGTAAGAAACAAAGAAAGATTGGTATGTAAGGGATACTTACGGCAAGAATGAATTGACTATGAGGAAACCTTTGCACTTGTTGCAAGAATTGAAGCAGTAAGAATGTTTTTGGCCTATGCAACTTACAAGAAATTTAAAGTATATCAAATGGATGTGAAGTTAGCATTTCTGAATGGAGAATTGGAAGAAAAAGTCTACATTGAGCAACCTGAAGGTTTTCCTTTGACTGAAGGAGACATGGTATGTAAACTAAAGAAAGCTTTATATGGACTAAAACACACACCTAGAACTTGGTATGCAAGATTGGACAAGTATTTGTTAAAGTTGGGATTTACAAAAGGAATAGCTGATAGCAATCTATACACAAAAGAAATTGAAAATGGTTTGTTGGTTATAGTTATTTTTGTTGATGACATTATTTTTGGAGGAGAAGATGAAGCTAGTGACAAATTTGCTGATGAAATGAAGACTGAATTTGAAATGAGTATGATTGGTGAAATGAAATACTTTTGGGATTACAGATAACATAGAACAATGATGGTGTCTTTGTAAGTCATACAAAGTACCTGAATGACTTGTTGAAAAGATTTGGAATGGAGAATTGTAAACTAGTTGGAACACCTATGGTAACTAGACATAAGTTATCTAGCACAGATGAGACTCCTGCAGTAGAATAGAAGAATTATAGATCCATGATTGGAGGACTGTAGTATTTGAAACATACAAGACTTGATATAGCACATTTAGTTGGAATTGTAGCAAGATTTCAAGTTGAACCTAGAGAATCACATTATGCAGCAGTAAAAAGGATACTGAGATATTTAAGAGGCACAATGGACTATGGATTGTGGTATGAGAAATATGATGATTTTACCCTATGTGCATATACAGATGCTGATTGGAGAGGCAATGTTGATGATAAGAAAAGAACCAATAGTGGAACATTTTTCCTTGGAGGAAGATTGGTTTGTTGTCTAAGTAAGAAGTAGAATTGTATCTCACAGAGCACATCAGAAGTAGAATATGTAGCAGTAGAAAACAATTGTAACTAGATAATTTGGATGAAGAAAATGCTGAAGGATATTGGAATAAAGTTTGTTGAACCTGTTGTCATACATTGTGGCAACACCAGCATAGTTAGTATGCCTAAGAATCATGTATTACACTCTAAGACAAAGCATATATAGATCAAGTATCATGTTGTAAGAGAGAAAGTGTCTGAGAAGGAAGTCAAACTTGAGTACATAAGTACAAAGGAGTAGATCGTAGATATATTTACAAAGCCTTTGCCTAAGGATACATTTGAGTATCTAAGAGGTATGCTTGGGGTTATGCCCCAACCTAATTTTGAGAAGTGATGTAGTTGGTTGCATCCATCCAATGGTATATGAGCCTCATCTTTCTTCTAGACTGGATGTTAGTACTTCCTCTATGGGGGAGTATGTGTATCTGAGCTGAGTGATGACGACTCTAGTGAATGTATTTTCTGAATAGTGTCTTTTGACATTGAGTTGTTCTTGACATAGTGACAACATTTCTATCATTGATGTCAATGGGGGAGAAGTGTACATGAAAAAAATCTATTTGTACCATCTGAATAGGAAAACGAAGCAAGATTTGATTGATGAAGAGGATTTGATGCAACATTGTTGCAGTATTGGATTTTTGGAACATTGGATGTTTTTTCATCTATGTTCCCATCAATGCCAATGGGGGAGATTGTTAGGAATGAATGCTTGGCAGTCATTCTGTAGTAGTTGTTTTTGCATTCATGACTATGATTGTCATTGATGTCAACACAGAGATCTTCTGGAGACTTGCAGAGAAGCAAATAGAGTTTGAATTAGCACACATGGGTTATTTTAGTTGGAGCTATGTGATGTTGAGGATATACTATTTGATATGTTATATGTCTATGGTTAAGAGCACATACAATAATTCTTTTATTCATGGAAGTTATGAGCATTTTGGTGGAAGCGGTATTCAAGCAGTGTTCCTGAGTAGCGGGTTTTGGAAATTGGATGATATCTCCTAATCAGGATGGAATCTGGTTTTGTGCAGTTAAAGGGAAGTTAAAGACACAATGATAGTGATGTGGATGGCAATGCAAACTTTGAGGTCGCATGAGTGAATATTTATTAGATTTGGAAGCTGACAGTTTTGTGTAATTTTTATGTAGTGTGTGGAAACTTTTATTTTGTAATTGTATGCCGACTCATTTGTAATTATTTGAGTGTGGTATAAAAGAAGGAATGTGTTTACTTATTGTATGTAGAAAAGGATAGTAGTGTATGAATATGAAGTGAAGAAAAGAGCTAAATGTGAAAGCGAATTGTGAAGGAAGACATGCGAAGTACATAGATTTGAAATTGAGATTTGGTGTAACAGTGAGTGTGGTTTGGCATAGTCAGAGAAGAGGTAACATATTATTCTATTGAGTAATACAAAGATTATTTGGATAGTGTGTTCAGTGATCTTACCTTGAAGCTTTTTGGGTAGTGGTTCCTTCTGTCTTCCATAACTCTTAACAGGGTTAGAATCTTTTAACATGGATTCAAAATATCCTAACAAGAATTCATATGTACTAAATGTATTTAATAAGACTCCTAACAGAGTCCATCCTTTCAAAAAGAATATTCATATTAGTACATCTTTTTTGGGTATCATTCCCACCGGGGTTTACTCTTTGATCAAGAGGTTCCCTAGTCAACATATCTTTTGTCATTGTGTTATTGTGTATGAATATCTTTCTATGGCTGGTAATTATATTGCTTACATGGTTTAATTCTGTTGAAGTTGATAAAAGTTATAATTATCTAATAAATGATTCACCCCCCCCCCTCTCAGTTATCTTGGTGGAATTTACTTTCTAACACCTATATCATCATTCTCATTATCACTTTCACTTAGGGATTTCTCAATACTAGCCTCAAATTATTCATCATTAGCATAGTAACATTATTTAGATCATCTAGGTTTAAAATTTTTCTTATATTTCTTTACTCTCTTAGGACATTTAGATTCAAAATGACCATATTCTTCACAAGTCCAACATTTAAAGATTTGATTACCTTTAGGTTCTCTTTTCACAAGCAAGGCAATTCCTTCTTCAATCTTTCTATCTTCTTCGGTCTTAGATCTGCTGCTACTAGCATAGTCTCCACTTACACTAATGCTTCTTGACAAGGTTGGGAGAACACTAAGTGTGCTGAATGCTATCTCAATTCTAGGTAGATCTCCTGACTGTCTCAAGCTTATCTCTGCTACTTCTAGTCTTCCAAGAAGAGTTTCTTTGGTAAAGGTATCAGTATAAGGTATAAATTGTTCAATCATTTGTGTTGTATGCTTAAATACAAGAGTTAATGTCTTTAGAATATTCCAAATCACTTCATTCTTACTCTTATTTACTTCACAAGATTTGATACTTGCAACAATCTTTGACATTATACCAATATAAATTCTAATAGATTCATCTTCCATCATTCTTATATCTTCAAATTAACATATCCAATTATATAATTTGACTCTCTTTGCATGTACATCACATTCAAAAGAAGATTTAAAGTGAACCAAATTTTATGAGACATCCTTAGATATTTTACCTGACTATATTCATTCTCTGGGAGGGCTGACAAGAGTGCTTCTCTAGCAAGTATGTTAGACATGAACATATCTCTTTCCTCATTAGTACATTATTCAATTTTGTCTTCTTCAATGATAGTCTTCGCATTCTTTGTGATCAACCAGTATCCTTGTCATAAACATAGAAAATGTGTCTTCATCTTTTCTTTCCAGCTATCATAGTTTACTCCATCAAAATTAGGGCTTTCTCTCCTGAAATGATTTTCCATGGATCTCCTTAAGTTGTTAAACTTTTCCTTCATGGACCTGCCGCTTGGATACCAATTGTTAGAAAGTAAAGTCCAACAAGATAATTGAGAGGGGGGGGGGGGGTGAATCAGTTATCAGATAAATAAATTTTTTGTCACCATTAACTGATTTCAACCATGTAATCAATATAAGAAACAACCATAGAAAGATAAACATACACAACAACACAATAACACAAGATATGTTGACTAGGGAACCTCTTGATTAGAGAGTAAATCTTGGTGGGAATGATGCCCACAAAAGATGTTATAATATAAAAATTCCTTGTGAGAGGATGGACTCTATTAAGAGCCTTATGAAATACATTTAGTACATATGAGTCACTATTAGGAGACTTTGAATCACTGTTAAAATATTCTAACCCGGTTAGGAGTTATGGAAGACAAAAGGACCCACTGTCCAAATAGCTTCAAGGAAAAGATCACTGAACACACTATCCAACTGATCTCTATATTACTCAAATATAATAATACCAAATAATTAATGATCTTGGCAACTTATCTTTTCTCCTCTGTCTGTGCCAAACCACACCAACCGCTTCAACAAATCTCAATATTAGATCTCTACAATTCGCATATCCTCTTACAACATATATTGCTCAATTCTACAATTCCTTACACATACTCTCACTAAAATAAAGGAAAAAAATCCTTCCTTTATACCACCCTCAAATAATTACAAATGAGTTAGCCAAAAAGGCTTAACCAATTACAAAATATAAACCTTCACACGTTACATAATATTTCACAATTACATAAAAAATGTCAGCTTCCAAACAAAACAATTCTTCACTTGTGTGACCTCTAACTATGCTATCATGTCCATGTCACTATCATAATGTCTTCATCAACTATACAATTTTTCATGCCTTGATTCTATCCCGATTAGGAGATATCATCCAGTTACCACAAGATGCTACTCAGGAGTATTCCACAAAATTACACATAACTGTCATGAATAATTGAGTTTCTATGTGCACTCTTGACCATGATCTCAGGACACAATATAGAGTAAATCCTCAACTCCGCATAGCTTGATCTTCAATACTCCATGTGTGCTAATTCAAACACTGTCTACTTCTCTGCTAATCTCCCATAGATCACTGTGTTGACATCAACAACAACCATAGTCATGAATGTAACATATAACTACTACATAATGACTCCAAATACTCCCTCGTAGGATATATTCAACATTCATTCCTAACATTTAAAAAAAAAAGCAAGATTGGTATGTAAAGGATATTCACAGCAAGAAGGAATTTATTTTAAAGAAACTTTCGCACTTGTTGCTAGAATTGAGGTAGTTAGATTATTCCTAGCTTATGTTTCCCATAAAAATTTCAAAGTATATCAGATGGATGTGAAATCAGGTTTTCTTAATGAGGACTTGGAAGAGGAAGTATACATTGAGAAACCTGATGGATTTCCTTTATCAGGGAATGAAGATCTAGTTTGAAAATTGAAGAAGGCTCTATATGGATTGAAATAAGAATCGAGGGCTTAGTATGGAAGATTGGATAAGTATATGATTTAGTTGGGATTAAAGAAGGGAAATGATGACAACAATTTGTATCTAATAATCATTGAAGAAGGTATCTTGATTGTTGACTTTCTTTTTGATGATATTATATTTTGAGGAAATGATGATATGAGCAACAAGTTTGCAGAAGAGATGAAAAGTGAATTTGAAATGTCTATGATTGGGGAGATAAAATTATTCCTTGGATTACAGACCAGTCATAGTAAAGAAGGGATATTTATATCTTAGACCAAATATATCAAAGAGCTATTGAAAAAGTTTTGCATGAATGATAGTAAACCTGTCAAAACTCCTATGATAACTAGAAAAAAGTTATCTTTGGAAGATGGAGCAAAGAATGTACCTTAGACAAGGTATAGATCAATGATTGGAGTCCTTTAGTATCTGAAACATACTAGACCTAATATAGCCAATGCTATTGAAATTTGTGCAAGATTTCAAGCAGATCCTAAAGAATCTCACCTTATGGTAGGAAAAAGGATATTTAGATATCTTAAGGGAACAATTGATTTTGGTCTTGATAGATCACAAGACTCTACATTTCATGCCTTCACTAAGATTGATTGGGCATGGAATGTAGATGACATAAAGAGTACTAGTGGAGGAGCATTCTTCCTTGGTAAAAGATTGGTTTCTTGGCTTAGCAAGAAGCATGACTACATTGCTCAATCTATTGCAGAATCAAAATATGTTGCAGAAACAATCAATTGTACGTAGATCATATGGATGAAGAAAATATTGAAGGACATTGGAGTATGTCTAGAAGATTTAGTCACTATCCATTATGATAATTTTAGTATGGTAAATATGTCAAAGAACCCTTTTATGCATTCAACGAAAAAACATATAGCAATAAAGTATCATTTCTTGAGAGACAAAGTAGCAGAGAAGGAAGTAAAGTTAGAATATGTGAGTTCAAAGGAGAAAATAACAGACATTTTCACAAAACCTCTGCCTAGGGATTCATTTGAGTATCTAAGAGGTATTCTAGAGGTCATGCCCCAACCTACACTTGAGTAATTGATGTTGGAATTGCATTAGTCTAGAAATATTAGAGCACCATTTCATTCTTTGGACTATATGATTGATGCTTCTCTTATGGGGGAGTGTTAGAAAGTAAAGATCCCCAAGATAACTGAGAGGGGGGGGGGTGAATCAGTTATCAGATAATTTATCCATTCAACAACTTTAAACAATATAATCAATATACTGATCAACCATAGGAAGATAATCATACACAATTGCACAATAACACAAGATATGTTGACTAGGGAACCTCTTGAAAAGAGTAAACCCCAGTGGGAATGATGCCCACAAAATGATGTACTAATATGAAAGTTCCTTGTTAGAGGATGGACCCCGTTAGGAGTCTTATGAAATACATTCAGTACATATAAATCCCTGTTAGGAGATTTTGAATCCCTGTTAAAAGATTCTAACCCGGTTAAGAGTTTATGGAAGACAAAAGGACCCACTGCCCAAATAGCTTCAAGGCAAGATCTCTGAACCCACTATCCAAATGATCTTAGAATTATTCAATAGAATAATATGAAATATATTACCTCCTTCACACTGTGCCAAAACTACACTCTCTGCTACACAAGATCACAATTCCAGATCTCTGTATTCACAAGTCTTCCTTCATCATTGAATTAGCTCTTTTCTTCACTTCATGCATATATTCACATCTCACTCTTCATAGTACACATTAAAATAAGGAAAAAATTCCTTCTTATATACCAAACTCAAATAATTACAAATGAGTCGGTCCTCAATTACAAAATAATAAATTCTACACGCTACACACATAATTCACATAAAACTTCAGCTTCCAGTTACTGTAACTTTCTCCAAAAATATCCTCAAAGTTTTCACTATGAACCACATCATCATTAATGAGTCTCCAACATCCCTTTAACTATGCAAAATTAGATTCCATCCCAGCTAAGAGATATCCTTTGATTTCTGAACATCGCTACATAGAAACACTGTCTAAACACTGCTTTCACCAAAATGCTCATAACTCTTACAAATGAATGGATTTCTTTTTGCGTTGTTAACCATAGGTTAATAACACACCAAAGAACATACCATCAACTGTGCAAAAGCCAATATGCAATAAAACATGTGTGCAAAACAAAATTGTACCTTCTTTCCTGCTAATATCTAAAATATCACTGTGTTGACATCAATGACAATCCAAGTCATGAATGCAACAACAACTGCTACAGAATGACTGCCAAAACACTTTGCATTCATTCCTAACAATCTCCCTCATTGGAATTGATGGAAACATAGATGAAAAACATCCAATGTTCCAAAAATCCAATACTGCAACATCACTGCAAAATATCAAATTAAATCTTGCTTCATTTTCCTATTTAGCTCTCTCATACAATCCACAATATTTTTCATGTATATCTCTCCCCCATTGACATCAATGATAGAAATTCTATCACTAAGTCAACAACAACTTAATGTCAAAAGACACTTTTCAAAAGAATACAATAACAAGAGTCCTCATGACTCAGCTCATAAACTCCCCCATAGAGGAAGTTCCAACATCCAATCTAGAAGAAAGATAGGGCTCATATACCACTGGATGGATGCAAGCATCTGCATCAATTCTCAAAAATAGGTTGGGGCATAACCCCAAGCATACCTCTCAGATACACAAATGTATCCTTAGATAAAGGCTTTGTAAATATATCTACTATCTGTTCCTTTGTACTTATGTACTCCAATCTTACTTCTTTTTCTGCAACTTTCTCTCTTACAACATGATACTTGATCTCAATATGTTTAGTATTAGAATGTAAAACAAGATTTTTTGACATACTCACTGTACTAGTGTTATCACAATGTATAACAACAGGCTCATCAAACTTTATTCCAATATCCTTCAACATCTGCTTCATCCAAATAATCTGATTACAATTATTTGCTGCTGCAACATATTCAGCTTCTGCTGTACTTTGTGAAGTACAATTCTTCTTCTTACTTAGCCAAGAGACCAATTTACCTCCAAGAAAAAAGGCTCCACCACTGGTGCTTTTCTTTTCATCAATGCTACCTCCCCAATCTACACCAAGATAGGCACATAAGGTAAAATCATCAGAATTCTCATACCATAATCCATAATCCATTATTCCTTTCAGATATCTTAGTATCCTCTTTACTACTGCATAATGTGATTCTCTAGGTTCTGCTTGAAATCTTGCTACAATCCCCACTGAATGTGCTATATCAGGTCTTGTATGTGTCAAGTACTGCAATCCTCCAATCATAGATCTGTACTTTTTCTGCTCAACTGCTGGTGTCACATCTTTGCTAGATAACTTATGTTCGATTACCATAGGTGTTCCGATAGGTTTAGAATCTTCCATTCCAAATCTTTTCAATAATTCATTTAAATACTTAGTCCGACTTACAAATATACCTTCCTTGCTTTGTGTTATCTATAATCCCAAAAAATATTTCATTTCTCCAATCATGCTCATCTCAAATTCTGTCTTCATTTCATCTGCAAATTTGTCACTAGCTTCATCTTCTCCTCCAAAGATAATATCATCAACAAATATAACTATAACCAACAAACCATTCTTAATTTCTTTTGTGTATAAGTTACTATCTACTGTTCCTTTTATAAATCCCAATTTCAATAAATACTTATCGAATCTTGCATACTAGGTTCTAGGTGCTTGTTTTAATCCATATAAAGCTTTCTTTAACTTACATACCATATCTCCTTCTTGTGTCAAAGGAAAACCTTTAGGCTGCTCAATGTAGACTTCTTCTTCTAATTCACCATTAAAAAATGATGACTTCTCATCCATCTGATACACTCTGAATTTCTTGTAAGTTGCATATGCTAAAAACATTCTCACTGCTTCAAGTCTAGCCATAGGTGCAAAAGTTTCTTCATAGTCAATTCCTTCTTGTTGTGAATATCCTTTACATACCAATCTTTCTTTGTTTCTTATCACTTCTCCTTGTTCATTCATCTTGTTTCTGAATACCAACTTTGTTCCAATCACATTCTTGTCTTCAGGTCTAGGGACCAGTTCCCATGTCTTGTTTTTTTTAATCTGCTATAGTTCTTCTTTCATAGCATTGATCCAATGTTCATCTTCACAAGCTTCATTAGTAGTCTTAGGTTCAATTTGAGAAATCAAACATAAATGTACCTTATTTCGAGTCAAAACTCCTCTATCTAAACTTCCAATAACTTTCTCAATAGGGTGATGTCTTGAATTATACCTGTTAGGTGTCATAGTTACTGATCTTGTTTTGACTGTAGATTCTTCTATGCTTTCTTCTCTATTTTTTTCTCTGTCTTCTTCAGTATGACTTTCATTCAGCAAATCACTATTAGTTTCAAAAAATAATTCTGCATTTTCAATGTTAGGCTGAGGTTGTGCTTCTCCATCAGATTCATAATCAAGCATTCTTTCCTGAATTTTAAACTTCTCATCAACTTTTACATTTGCACTTTCAACAATAGTCTTAGTTCTTTTGTTATAACATCTGTATGCTTTTCTTTTTAAAGAATATCCAAGAAATATTCCTTCATCACTTCTAGGATCAAAATTTCCTATATCATCATCTCTCTTTATATAACATTTACTTCCAAAAATTCTAAAATACTTAACTGAGGGTGTATGTCCAAACCATAATTCATAAGGTGTCTTGTTTGTATCTGCTCTGATTTTTACTCTGTTCATAGTGTATACTACTGTGTTCACTGCTTCTCTCCAAAAAGTCTTAGCCAAATCATTTTCAAACAACATAGCTCTTGCTACTTCAGTTATTGACCTATTCCTTCTTTCTGCAATACCATTTTGTTCTGGTGTTCTAGGGGCTGAAAGTTGTCTCTTAATACCATTCATTTCACAAAAAGTGTTAAACTCTCTAGATGTAAATTCACCACCTCTATCAAATCTTAGACACTTAATCTTCATTCTAGATTCATTCTCAATTTTGCTTTTCATGATCTTAAATTTATCAAATGCTTCAGATTTTTCTTTCAAAAATGCAATCCACATCATTCTTTTAAAATCATCAACAAGAATCATAAAATACCTTTCACCATAGAATCCTCTAGTCCTAGTAGGACCACTCAAGTCTGTATGAAAAATCTCCAACTTCTCTGCTGATGTGAACTTCTTGTTGGGAAATGAACTCCTTTTCTACTTTGCCATCATACATTCTTTGCAAATCATGTTAGTAGGTTTCATAATTCTAGGTAATTCTCTTACCACATGTGTAGTGCTCACCTTGACAATATTATCAAAGTTTATATGACAAAACCTTTTATGCCATAACCAACTGTCATCAATCCTAGTTATCAAACATGTCATCTTAGTAGGATTCAACTGAAATACATTACCTCTAGTTCTGGATCCTTTTCCAATCAGATTTCCATCTTTATCTTTTATCACACAAGTTTTCTCAGAAAACCAAACTTGATAACCCTTATCAGCCAATTGTCCAACGCTTGGTAGATTATGTCTTAGTCCATCAACAAAGTAAACATCATCAGTGTTAGTCTTTCCATCAAGAGTAATAGATCCTATACCCTTAATCAAACAAGGTGCATTGTTACCAACCCTAACAATTCCTCCATCATAATTATCTAACTTAACAAACTTTCTTTTATCTCCAGTCATATGATGTGAACAACCACTATCTATAATCCAATCAGATTTCTTTTCAACTTGTGAAACTAATGCTTTTTCTTCCCTTTTATCAGATTCAGAACTTTCTTAATTGCTACAAATCCTATTTCCTCAAAGTTATCATTATCACTGTCACTTAAATATTTTTCAATTCCTACTTCAAAATCTTCATCATTTGCATAATAACATTCTTTAGATCTCCTAGGTTTAAAGTTGCTTGTATACTTCTTAACTCTTTTAGGACATTTAGATGCAAAATGACCTTATTCCTGACAAGTCCAACATTTAAAGATTTTCTTACCATCTGGTTCTCTTTTTACAAGTAATGCAATACCTTCTTCAATCTTCTTATCCTCCTTAGATCTACTACTGCTGGCATAATCTCCATTCACACTAGTACTTCTTATAGGTCTAATGCTAAGAGCACTGAATTTTGTTTCCATTCTAGGTAGCTCTCCTGATAATCTCAAGTTCATCTCTGCTGTTTCTAATCTTCCAAGAAGAGTCTCTCTTGAAAAGTTCAATGTACAAGGTATCACTTGTTCAATCATCTACGTTGTTTGCTTGAATACTGGTGTCAAAGTTCTCATAATTTTCCATATCACTTCATTCTCTATCTTATCACCTCCACAAGAGTTTATTCTTGTCACAATCTCAGACATCCTACCAATATAACTTCTAATAGATTCATCTTCCATCATTCTGATATCTTCAAATGCACAAATCCAATTATGTAATCTAGCCTTCTTTGCATGTTCATCACCTTCAAAAGTAGAATGTAAAGCTTTCCAAATTGCATGAGATGTTTTCAAACATCTTACCTGACTATATTCATTCTCCGGTAGTGCTGATAAAAGTGCTTCTCTTGCAAGTATGTTACACATGAATGGATCTAGTTCATCTTTAGTTCCTACCTCTAGATTGTCTTCCTCAATGATAGTCTTCTCATTCTTTGTAATCAACCAATAACTTGGTCCTAAACACAATAGATGTGTCTTCATCTTTTCTTTCCAGCTGTCAAAATTTACTCCATCAAACTTAGGGCTTTCTTTTCTGAAATTCGCCATTGATCTCCTTAAGTTGTTAAACTTTTCTTTCAAGGACCTGCCGCTCTGATACTTATTGTTAGAAAGTAAAGATCCCCAAGATAACTGAGAGGGGGGGGGGGGTTGAATTAGTTATCAGATAATTTATCCATTCAATAGCTTTAAACAATATAATCAATGTACTGATCAACCATAGAAAGATAATCATACACAATTGCACAATAACACAAGATATGTTGACTAGGGAACCTCTTGAAAAGAGTAAACCCCTGTGAGAATGATGCCCAAAAAATGATGTACTAATATGAAAGTTCCTTGTTAGAGGATGGACCCTATTAGGAGTCTTATGAAATACATTCAGTACATATAAATCCCTATTAGGAGATTTTGAATCCCTGTTAAAAGATTCTAACCTAGTTAAGAGTTTATGGAAGATAGAAGGACCCACTACCCAAACAGCTTCAAGGCAAGATCTCTGAACCCACTATCCAAAAGATCTTAGAATTATTCAGTAGAATAATATGAAATATATTACCTCCTTCACACTGTGCCAAAACTGCACTGTCTGCTACACAAGATCACAATTCCAGATCTCTGTACTCACAAGTCTTCCTTCATCACTGAATTAGCTCTTTTCTTCACTTCATGCATATATTCACATCTCACTCTTCATAGTACACAATAAAATAAGGAAAAAATTCCTTCTTATATACCAAACTCAAATAATTACAAATGAGTTGGTCCTCAATTACAAAATAATAAATTCTACACGCTACACACAAAATTCACATAAAACTGTCAGCTTCCAGTTACTGTAACTTTCTCTAAACGTATCCTTGAAGTTTGTGCTATGAACCATGCCATCATTAATGAGTCTCCAAAATCCCTTTAACTACAAAAAATCAGATTCCATCCCAACTAAGAGATATCCTCTGATTTCTGAACATCGCTACACAGAAACACTGTCTAAACACTACTTTCACCAAAATGCTCATAACTCTTACAAATGAATGAATTTCTTTTTGCGCTGTTAACCATAGGTTAATAACACACCAAATAACATACCATCAACTACACAAAAGCTAATCTATAATAAAACATGTGCACAAAACAAAACTGTACCTACTTTCCTGCTAATATCCAGAATATCACTGTGTTGACATCAATGACAATCCAAGTCATGAATGCAACAACAACTGCTATAGAATGACTGCCAAAACACTTTGCATTCATTCCTAATAGGGAGTATATTATGTATTAAGCTGATTTACTGAGAACTCTTGGACCTTTTCCATTGATGTCAATGGGAGAGAGAATGACACATGAAAAATAGTATGAAAGGATCATCCTTTGGAGGAATTGATGATTGATGAAGAGGATTTGAAAAGATGTTGATGTAGATACAATACAGACATGTTTTGGTATTAATGAAACTTAGATGTTTTTCATCTATGTTGCCATGAATGCCAAAGGGGGAGATTGTTAGCATGAATTATAATGGTACTCCTATGGGGGATTATCATAGTAATGATATAGGTATGCTACATTGGTTATGTGTTTCATTCATGACAAAATTTCATTGATGGCAACATATGCTATTGACTGGATTGTTTAGGAGCCTGCAGAAGAGGTTGCAGAGAATTGTACAGACATAATAAATAGAATCAAAACATGAACACTTACAAAGAGACTTTTAATCATATCTTGGATCACCATCCATGATAAAAAATACTTATGAGTTGATCTGACAGAGTTATGACTGAATTATTGATGATTGGTTTTTAGGAGACAGTAACTGTGTTTTCACAAAGTTGATTGTAGAGCTTTGAGGATAGCACTCATGGTTGTTTGAGTTATGATTTGAGAAATAGGTTCATGTTGGAAACTGGCTTGAGATATTATTGTGATCATATGGTGTCATGATCGTATAGGCGACGTCAGATATGGCATGTGCATTGGTGAACACCTATTTGGAAGTTGACTTAGAACATGTTTCAAGTAATTTGATATGTGAGATTCATCAATGGATCTAAATGATTAATGATGTAACTACTATGTTGTAACATTGTAGGAGGTTCCCTGTGCATCTTTGCATGGGTCCATTTGTATTTTGTAAATAGGATTTATCCTATGAAGGCTGATTTGGATATAATTGTTGTAACTTGTATTTAAGGATTGAAATCCTTGGAAAATAAGTGTGGCACTACATATGTAAGATGTAGAAGGGAATGCAAGATTGAGGCTACATTGGATACTATTTAAAGAACTATAGTTATGTATTTTGGCACAAGGTGGATTTTGCTTGGCAGTGATTGAAGGCTGGAAGTAGTTATATAATAGAATTATCTCATACTTAAAGTTGAAAGGTTTGGAGAACCTAAGGCTGGCTTTAAATATCAAGTCTCTTTATCAAGTTGATGTATTGTACACCCCTAATAGGGTTTGATTTCCTTTAACATGTTTGGACTTCTAAAAGGTTTGATTCCTGAATTGGGATCACATTGTAAAATAATCCTAATAGGGTTTGTCCTTTAACCAGGATCTTCCTATTGTAATAATCTGCTCCTAACATGGTCAAAAATCTTAACAGGGTTATTATACCTATAGTGCAGATATTTGTGGGTACCATCCCCACCGGGGTTTTTCCCTTAATAGTGTTTTCCTCTAGAAAAAATACTAGTGTTCATGTGCATGAGTGTTATTGTTGCATTTACTTTTTTAGTTTAGTGTTTTGTTATAAGAAATAAGTTTGAAGTTAAAGTTAAATTATTATGTATTGGAATCAACTAATTCACCCCCCTCCTCTCAATTGATTGGAACACTATTATTCTAACATAGACATGGGTAACTTGAAGGGTTCACCTTCAAATCCTCTGACTCTGATATAAGTTAGCTTGGTGAACTAGATAAATTAGCTTCCATTAATATTAACCAGCTCCATTTCCTCATCAGACATCCTCTAATTCTTATTTCCCTGGAGTTCATAAATTAGCCTTCCTTCAAAAACATCATTTACCATCATGAAATTTTCTTCATACTTCTACTATTCAATATGGGGATAGTATCCATAGATTTTCATTCCCTCTACCTAGGGTTCATGATGAAGAGCGTGTCATTCCCTTGTACAAGCTAGAGTGTAGAATAGATAAGAGGACATATATAAACTTTCCCCACAAAGCTACTTAATACACTATTTAATCCCTCTGAAATCACTTGGGCCCAATCTAGATATTTATGGCCACTCGATAGAACCTAAATGCAAAAATACGTCCAATCTTCACAATAAAAAGCATGAGAGTTTTCTTTGAGTTTGTTAAGAAATATTACAATGTTCCTCACTTCATTTTTGAGGTGTTCTCTAGTCAAGGGTTTGGGTAACTGAGAACCAACCTTATGTTCTTTAAGGAGCCCACTTCTAGTAGTTACACTCTTATAAATTTACTTCTTTTCTAAAAAGACAGAGTATGATGTACATATAGACAAGTCCTCATAGGGTTATGTTTTGGGAATTCCCATAGCAGCTATTATTGTTTCTCTATTTATGTTCACTAGGGTACTTACATCAATCTTTAAAATACTTCTAACTTCAACATCATATCTACTCATACATTCTATCACTAATTTCAAGCAAGGCGCTACAACAGGAAAATCAACTGCTTCTACTAAACCACTCTAAGCTATCCTATCTATTACCCTCATTTTTCTCAAAACCCTCAAGCATAGTCTTAGTAGGTGAAAATCCTCAAGTCAAAGTTGAAGTTGAACTTTTGTGAAAATTGGTTCAAGTTCAAGATCAACCTGTTCCCGCTTCTAAGTCCTATAATACTCATATTTGTTCATTTCTTAAAAGGTCGATCAGTCTCAAAGATGAACCTAAACTTGAACCTAATATCGAACCTTAAGTTAGTTCAAGTTCAAGTTCATGATTGTAATAGGATAGCTTATGTACAGGAAATTTGGTGGCAGTGTTCGGTTTTCAAAAAGAAGGATTCTATTTTGGAGTGCTCCAAGTGTTTGTACAGAGTTGGGAAATGCCATACAAAGGTTGTCTTATCTGATGAGATGGTGCATGCATGCAAAATTGGAAATGATGACATGATGTAGAGGGAGTAATTAATATGCAGATATGGAGATTGGGATTTTTCCCTTGGGAATTGAGATTTTCATGCCAAAAAACCTGGCACATTAATTAAGAGTGGCTAGGCCTATCAAATCAATCATTCCTCCATTATGAAATTTATTATGAGCATGTTCTGAATATTTGATGAGATCTTAAGGTATTTGTGAATAAATGAGGATTGATTAAGGCTTCTTCATTAAGTTATTTTTGTTTGGAGAAGGAGTGACAAAACTAGTGGTGAAAGTTTGCAGGAAATTGTTGCACAAGAAAGTGGTGAGTTTTTCTTTCGCTTTGCAGTTTTCAGATTACAGAAGCTCATTCTGTGTTACAAATATTTTCCTTCATATTGATAAGATGCCATTGTTTCACCCAAAACTTCCTAAAGAAGAGAAAAGAGCCCACCTGCTAGTTTCCCTTCTAGACATAGGGGATACCTTCTTGCTAAATGTAAACCTAGGGGAGCTATGCAATAGAGTCCGAAGTGCTTCAGAGGGATCTTTTTCTAGGAAGTTATTAGAAAGTGGACTTTTAGAGGCTGCTGCATTTCCCTTAACTATGATTTTCCCTAAACTGGTGTTGGAATGCGCTAATAAATATGATGCTAAGAATAGGTGCATTAGGGATGCGTCAGGGGAGATTTTGGTTAAAATCAGTAGAGAAGCAATAATGGAAGCCCTATGAATTCTAGATAGAGAACCATATGAGCAAGGGACTTACACAGAGGTAGAACATGTGTATGAAGTAGAAAAGAAAAAGTACAATTCATCGATAGCCTAGGCCTGGCTTGCCAAACTAGAGAAAGGTGGGTCTAGGTTGCCAAAGCCTCTTACAATTGAGCACTTCCACAAAGAGATAGCTGATATGGTACTTCTTTTGAATAGGGTAAAGGGGAATTCTCATGCTTTCCATTGGGAAAAATGGATGTTTTGTTTAGTCTAGAAGATTATAGAAGGGGATAAATTTATTGACTAGGCTAACCTAATAGCAGAAAAACTTCATAAGGAACTCTTAAGCGTCAATAGTTTGTTTGCATTTTATATGTCCTCCTACTTGATTTATTTCTTAGCATGCTGTCGAGCTTGGGAAGGATTACCTCATGAAGTATGGACAAATGATATCAGGGTTTATGATTACTTCATGTGCCTACGGAAAGAAAAGTTTCCCAGTGTTTATAAAATGGTAAATGATAGATTTTTAGGAAAGTTAGTGTTTGAGCTATGAAGTAAAGATAATTCTAGACTTTCTGAAGAGGCCAAATAGGTAATCAATGTGTACGGATGTCATTTCATATAGTTTTCAAGATTTACTTATCTCAGGGTAGGAGCATTTGATGGAGAACCCTTGAAACTCCCTAGATTTTGTCTGGATGATATAGTCCTAATAGAGCTATGTAGATAGGTTGTTCTAGTTGAGTAGAAGGCTAGGACCCCAAGGAAATCTTTGGGTATTCTATTCCTGATTGAGTTAGGACATTATAGATGCAAAAGTTTCTAGGATGCTCAGGTTGTGAAAGAAGAATTGAGTGCTTTTTTCTTATAGACTTATATCCCCAGGGTTGATTTTGATTACAGAGGCTTTGCAGGAGCCAATCTAAATGTACCATAGACATTCATGCATCTCCTAGAGCTAGAAGATTTTTGATTTGGCTGTCCTGATGAATTGGAGGTGAGGAAAAGGTTATGGTCTCGGTTAACTTTGAGGCAAATCATTACTTTCAGGCTGAATATGAATACAGATGGAATAGAGGAAGACAATGAGGCTGATGTTCTTGATTCCTTATATTTGGAGAAGATTGAAGCTCTTCCACTCCCCACATTTGATTGGTTGGAGCTAGAAGAAGAAGATTTGCATGTTAACATGAAGAGAGTTATTGAGAGAATGGAGGCCTGGTTGTCAAAGAGAAGAATTTATGTTACTCCTTTGCAATCTTTTAAAGTACAAGTGAAAACCAAAAAGAAATGTTTGTCAAAGAAAAATTCTATTTTGAATAACATAAGTGTTGATCAACCTTGTGTAGGAAAAGCTAGATCTGAAGTTGAACCTAAACTTGAACCAATTTATCCACAAGTTCAAGTTCAAGTTCAAGTTCAAGTTCAACACCCAGCTCAGCCAGAGGTCTGAGTAACCCGATCGAGTGTAAGGGTAAGGGAAAAGAATCAGAGGTAGAAAGCTACTCCTAGCATCATTGTGGATTTAGATTCTTCAGATCTTGATTCAAAGGCAGTTCCAGTTGAGGATCATAGTGTACCCGAGATGGAAGATGATCAACAGGCACCACAGGAAACAGAGAATGCTCCTATGGATTCACTAGCTCTTCTCAGCAAGTATGACATGCAGAAGAAATCCTCTGATGCCCCACCATGGTTTGAGACCCAAGTAACCAAGAAAATGAATGTTGTTCCTCTTTTAGTACCTATTGATGATGTAGTAATAAAATACCTAGGGAAAACTTCTAGGTTTAATAAAGCAAAGATGAAATCTAGGATTGACTTCGATGAAAATAGTGGTCACTGGGTGGTTGAGATTGCAAAGCCTATGGATGATAAGGTTGAAGAGGAGACCTCAGCTTAGGATTTTCAAATATCCAAGGTAGATTTGGGAAAAGATACCAGAGCCCCTGACATGAGATTTTTCAAAGTATCAAATAAAAAGATTGCCAGTAGGGTCTGGAAAGATGCCAGGGATAAATAGGACATGAAGGAGGCAATAAAGGGTATGACTCAATACATCAATGCCATTCAACATCCTAAACCTATTCCTCTAAGTGAGATGCCTGCTTCCATAGACATGAAGTCCCCTGACAATCAATGCTTTCTTGATGAAGTGCAGAGGAGTAAAGCGGTGAGCAAAGCATTCGATGATTGGGTTGAGCACGTAAAAGTGGTGGTTGTCAAGTAGCTAGGTCATATGGGTCAAACTCACATTGAAGGAGACCACTTGATGAAGAAAATAGAGGCTAGCATTGAAGAATGGGAGCTGGAGAAAACCACCTGGGTTAGAGAACTCCATTGGATTGAGGAAGTCGAGGAATATGGTTTGCAAAAGTTCCTTATGGAAAAAATAGTGCCCGGGCTGGATGATAAGGTCCTTTATGTTATAAAGGAATGTATTGAGTGGAGAAATGAAGCCATGGTCTAGGGAATTACTGAGATAAGAGATCTCATGAAGGGGCTCAAAAAAATTAAAGAAATTATTTCAAATGATGTAAAATGGATTAGGGAGCGGTGCCAGGAGACTTAAGAGACGTCAGATAAAATGACCAAATAGGTAATCAAAGAGGTAGACACCTAGTTCAACGAGGTCAAAAAGATGAAGATACCTAAAGACGAGCATTTCTTGAAGATAGCCTGGATAGAATTGATGATGATTCTTCAGCAAGATCATCTAGTTATGCACAAAGAGAAGATATTTGGGATAAAAAGGGAAAGTGAAGTCTGGAAGTAGAGGATTGATTTTATCAGTTTACCTCATTGGCCAGTAATATCTGCATTTATAGCCACATTTGAAGACTGGAAAGCAATGCAGCTTGTAGCAACCTCAGCTCCGTAACTGTCAAGAACACATGGCAGTAGTTGGAAGGCACTTTTGGCTCTCAATCCAATTTTTATGCTTACTGTTAGGGTAGTTTTAGACCTAGAAATATTTCCTTTCAAGAAGAAAATTTTTACCAAGTTAGTTATGGAGGCCCTGCGTGGCTATATATTGCAAAACTTTTAACTGAGTAAGGGTTCAGCTCTTTGAGTTTGAGAGAAACTATTTTCTAAAAAACTTAGCTTCAAGTTTTTCTGAAGACTTATATTATAGAATATATGAATATCTTATGGTATTGCGTATATGCTTAAGCTTTAAAGGATAAATACTATTATTTACCTGATGTGGTTTATTTTCTTGAGGAGATAAATTGTGTTGATTAGAGCTTGATTATGATATAGTTGGATTATATGCTTAGAAGTAACAGAGAGGATTATTATTGAAGTTTAGATTCAAGAAAATTAATAGTTTGAGACTGAGATAAAAGTAGATATTTTCTCTAAAATTTGCACATTCTTTTCGTGTTGATGGTCTAAATGTTCTCCTTTAGTATTTTCTGGTTAAAAATGCACATGTTGTTAATTTTCATGTTTGAATAAGAGCATATTAAAGATCTTTTAGAGGGTAGTTGAGCGTTGTAATTTACAGATATTTGTCTTTCAGCAACTCATTTGTTAGTGCTAAGATTTTCTCTTCTTTACATTCTTCAAAGGAATCTGAGATTAACTTTAAAAAAAAAGGGAAAAACTATACACTAATTGTTTTTGGCAACTTTGCTGGGGAGATTGTCTAAGGTAGACCATGTTTGATATCTTCACATTTAATGATAAACTATGGTGTTACCTACTGAAGTTATCCCTGGCTGACAAGAACTTCCTCTGGTTTTACAACTAGGCCTTGATTTCTCAAATGCTCAAGAGGACATAATCACTGACCTTAATGCAATAGCTTGGAAATTGAGAATGAATGATCAATAATACCAGCAAGTAAGGTTAGTCCTTGAAGAGGAGGAAATGGGAGAGCAGCTCAGAGGCATACCTGTAGCCCAGGAGGCTGCTGTAGTAGATAGGGCAGCTTGAAGGCCCTAAAATAAGTAGTTCTCTTCATTTTTGTTCTAGTTCAATTCAGTAAACTGGCTGAGAAAAGGTTTACAAGGGGAGATAGAGCAAAGGGTCTTATAGATTCTGATTTTCAAGATGTAGCAAAGCTTGATTTTAAACCCCAAACTCCTTCTAGGCAAAGATAGTATAAGACTACTAGTAGACCCTCTTCTCCCACTAAGTCTCCTCCTATAACTACGTTTAGTTCCTTGGTTTCACTAGGAACTGTAACTCCCACTTTTGTAAATTTGACACCTTTGAACTTTATCTTACCCACTATGGCACAAAATCAACCCTGGGTTGCTACCGTAGGACCTTTAAGTTTAGGAGCGAATCTTGGAAATCTATCTAAAGGTCATGATATCCTACCAAAATTTAGTGGTGATGGAAAAAAGACCCCAGAAGACCATTTAAATGCCTTCAACACAACATGTGGAGTTTTGGCTGTTGGGACTCTAGACATAGCTATCAGACTCTTTGTTTTGACATTGATTGACACAGCAACAAAATGGTTTTATAACCTTCCTCATGCTTCTATAACTAATTGGGATAGCATGAAGACATCATTTGAAACTAGGTTCAAGTCAGCCAATGATGCTAATACACTCTTGATTCAGTTAAGCCAAATGAAAAAGGAGATTCAAGTCCCTATGAGAGAATTTGTGGCAAGATTCAACAAGGGAATTCAAGTTATCCCAGTTGCTAGCAGACCTAATGATGAAAATCAGAAAGGATTATTCTTGAATGCAATGCCCCCAAATGTTGCATTTCCTTTAAAAAGAGCTAGACCAACCACATTAATAGCCACTCAAAATATTTCCATTGAACTAGAAGATGACCTCATAACAAGTGGCAAATGGAGGAAAGATGTGCAAGCACCTAACTCTTAGCCCTCAACTTCCACATCATCAGACCTTGTGATTTAGAGACTGATGAATGATTTGATAACCATCAAGAGATAGTTGCCTAAAACTACCAGTCCTTATCAAGATATCCCATGCAAATATCCCGTTCAAGGATCTTCAAACTCAGGAAAACAATTCAACTTACCTCCTGCTCAGTAGAGATTACAAATTGAAACTCCACCGAATAAAAGTAACATGTGTGTGTTTCATCTTATTGATGAGCATGAGGGAGGCTCATGTCTTGAAAACATAAGGTATACATAGTTAGAAGTTGAAAAAGAAGCAGCAACAAAGGTGACTATTGAAGATATATCCTCTTAGGTACCTGGTGACTCTACAAACTATTATCTTGAATATGAATCAGACTCCAAAAGGGGTGGAGACATATTGGTAACTTTAGAGGATACTTCCTACTCAGTTTTGACAAGAAATCAATGTGGAGGAAAGGTGAAGAATTGGGAAAATGCAATAACCAAAGATAATCAAGGTCAAGCTAGTGATCCTCCAAAAATCCTGAAAGCAAATAACCCGGAGGTGCAAGTAATGAAAAGGTCTGAATCTGAATCCCCTTTTAGTATAGTTGATTTTTGTAAAACTTCAAAGGTACAAATTTTTGCTATGGATTATTTGAAAATGAATCCTCAGGAATTAGATAAGTTGGTCAGTTTTGTTAAAGGCCCTTCTACTGAGCCTAAAGCCCATCAAACAAATAATGCATGTTTTAAAGGGTAGTTTGAAAAGAAAGAAGATGCGGTTGAGTAAAAGCCTCTTGAAAAACCTGTTCCTACTCCTTCCATTAGCTTGAAACTTGAACTGTGAACCATTTTATGTATCCCTATTCATTCATGGCTTCAAGCTAAACAATTGTATAATTGATTTAGGAGCATTAGATAATATAATGCCTTAATCTATGGCCAAAGCATTAGACCTCCCTATGACTGACACCTTTGGATGTTGCTATTCTATGGATGCAAAACAAGTTCCTCTCCTAGGTCAAATCAAAGATGCTCAAGTTTCTTTGGCCACCTTTCCAGATAAGAGATTGAAGTTAACTGTCCTAGTGGCTGATATTCCAACTAGCTACGGTATGCTTCTTAGTAGAACCTTTTGTAAGGAGCTAGGTGGTGAAATAAAATTGGACTGGTCACTGGCCATAGTTCCTATAGGAAACAAGAAGGTTACTCTTCTACCAGAACCCAAATCCAAATACACTATTTTTCCCTCAGAAGATCCTAAATCCCAGATCTTGTATCAAGAGTCTGAGTTTGCTAATTATGTTATCCTATCTAAAAATAATGTCCCAAATCCCATGGTTCTAGATGAAGAAATTCCTTGGACACTTGAATTTGATGGCAGTTGCTCTTCTACAGGCTCGAGTGCTGGAGTAGTCCTCATTTCTCCTGCTGGACGTAAATTTCCTTTTTCATTCAAAATTGAGTTTGAGAACACAAAAAATACAATGGAGTATGAAGCTCTATTGTTGGGTTTAGAAAAAGCAAAAAGGAGGGGAATTAAGTTGTTAAAAGCATGCAGTGATGCTGAGCTTATTGTTAAGCAGGTCAAGAACCTATTTTCAGTGAAGAATGAGAGATTGAAGCATTACAGAAATAGGGTGTGGGATGAACTCAATTGGTTCAAAGCCTTTTCAATCAAATCTATTCCAAGAGAATATAACTCAAGAGCTGATGCTCTTGCTGGGTCAGCATCTTTGCTCATACCACACCCAGATTTCATAGAAGATCATTATACTATTGAGGTCATACATAGGCCTAGTGTTCCTGATAACTCCTCTTCCTGGCAAGTGTTTAGAGATGATACTCACATAAATGAATTTCTGCAGGGTGTAGATAAATTCTCAACCAATTTTGAAGGGTCAAAATCCGAGTGTCATGAGTTTTGTCTAGGAACAGAATCCAGTGCATTAGAGAAAGCAGTTCAACTCAAAGGAAATTCTATACCCAAAGGATTAGTGAAGTTAGAGAGGTTGTTTGATAGGAGAGATTGTTATTTAAATTCACCCAGCATATCAGACAGTTCTCCTTCAGGTGAATATGAAAAAATTAATATTGGTGATGAGTTCAATCCTAAGATGGTCAATTTAGGAATGTGTTGTGATGTTGGGGAAAAAGAATGCTTCACTAGGTTGCTAAAAGAATATGGTGATGTATTTTCTTGGACCTACAATGATTTAAAGAACTTTAGGCAAGGAAAATTGACACATCATATTCCCCTGAAGCTGGGCATGTCGCCATTCCACCAAAAATTGAGAACATATAATCCAAAGGTGGCGGATGCCATTTTTAAAGAAATAGACAAGATGCTTCAGGAAAGAATTATCTTTCCAATCCATCATTCCATGTGGGTGGCTAATATTGTACTTGTCCAGAAGTGAAATGGAGAAATTAGAATATGCATGGATTTCAGGAACCTCAATCAATCAAGCCTCAAAGATAACTTTCCCTTACCTATGATGGACGAAATTTTTCAAACTATGGCTGGCTCAGAGATGTTGTCTTTGCTCGACAACTTTTCAGGCTACAATTAGATCAGTGTTGCAGAAGAACACCAACACAAAATAGCCTTCACCACACCTTGGGGCACATTCACCTATAAGAGAATGCCTTTTGGCTTAATTAATGCTGGAGCCACATTTTAGAGGGCCATGAACTCTACTTTTAGCCATTTATTAAACAAGACCATCACTATCACTATTTACTTGGATGATATGGCAGTTTTCTCTTGGAGGTGCAAGAAGCATCTAAAGGACTTGAAAGAAGTTTTGCAGAGGTGTAGAGAGCATGGTGTTTCTCTGAATCCTAAGAAATTGATTTTCTATGTGGTAAAAGGTAAGTTGTTGGGCCATTTAGTTTCAAAGGAGGGCATTAAAATCAACCCAGAAAGAGTCAAAGCCATCCAGCAGCTATGTCTACCTGTTAATCAAAAAGGGATTAAATTTTTTTTGGCCAAGTTAACTTCTTAAGGAAGTTTGTACCTGATTTTGCTGAGACATCAAAGCTGATGGTAGATCTGTTGAGTGAGAAGAAAAATTTCAAGTGAGATGAGCTAGCTATCAAATCATTTGGTCAGATCAAGGAAGCCATAGCCAATGCTCTGACATTGATACATCCAGATTTTAAAAAAGATTTTGTCATCTACTACTATGCATCAGAATACACAATGTCTGGGGTACTGCTACAAAAGAATGACAAAGGTGAAGAAGTGCCTATTTCCTTCATGAGCATACCACTCAAGAAACATGAGTTACGCTATTCACAAATAGAAAAATAGGCATTCACAGTAGTGAAAGTAGTTAAACAATTCAAATATTACATACTTCATTCACATTCTATGGTCTTTGTTCTGAATTCTGCCCTTAAGACCATCCTTACTCAATAGTAAGTGGCAATGAATAACATGGCTAGTTGGGTTGCAAAGGTACAAGAATTTGATCTAGAAATTAAGCCTACAATGATGGTGAGAGGGCAAGGCCTATGTAAATTGATGGCTGAGAATCAAGAAGAACAAAGTTTACCTAATTACCTGTTCATAGCAATAAATGACTCATGGTTCTCAAATGTAGATTTCTTCCTAACCTACAGGGAGCCTCCAAAACATCTATCAGCTAAAGACAAAATAAATTTGAGGCTAAAGGCAGAAAAGTATGTCATAGTAGATAATGATCTGTATAAAAGCGGATTAGATGGAATGTTTTTGCATTGTGTTGACAAAGAACAACAACAGAAGTTATTGCAAGCATTTCATAATGAAGCTTGTGGGGGCCACTATTATTCCTCTATAATGACCTTTAAGATCCTGAGAAACTGCTACTATTGGCTCAAAATGTTTAAAGATGCATACAGGTGGGTAGAAAATTGTAAGAAGTGTAAGCTTTTCTTAGGAAAACCTTAGTTGGCTGCTTTACCGCTAAGTTCTATGATTATTGAAGAACCCTTCCAGTAGTGGGGTTTAGATTTTATTGGTCCCATAAACCCAGCTTCTAGTGGTAGACACACACATATTTTGACAGTAACTGATTAATTTACCAAGTGGGTTGAGGCGATACTAGTTAAAGTAACTACTTTTGAGATAGTCTACAAATTTTTGAAAGAAAATATTGTCACTAGATTTGGGGTCCCCTTAAAGATAGTGGCTGACAATGCTCAGAATTTCTCCTCTAGAGAGATTCAAATCTTCTGCTATGATCATGGTATAAATTTATCTCACTCTTCAGATTATTTCTCGCAGGGAAACGACTAGGCCAAATCTACTAACAAGAACCTGATCAACATCATGAAGAAACTGGTAGATGAGAAGGGAAAAGACTGGCACAAAAATTTATACGAGGCATTGTGGGAAGATAGGACCTCTCCAAAGAGGGCCATAGGTATGACACCATTTGAATTAGTCTTCGGAGTTGAAGCACAATTATCACTTCCATTAGAGCTATCCTATGCCAAACTACAAAGGTGTGTTGAAAATGAAGTCTTTCAAAATTCACTAGAGAAGAGAATTTTGTATCTGTCGAAGATTGAAGAAGAGAGGGAAGAATTAGTTGATCACATCACTAGCCATTAGCTGAAGGTGAAGGAGATTTTTGATCACCATGCTAGGCCAAGAAAACATATGGTAGGTGAAAAGGTCCTTCTCTGGGACAAGCGTCAAGAGCCAAAAGGAGCACATGGTAAGTTTGAGTCTCTCTAGAAGGGACCATTCGAGATCTCTCAAGGTCTTGGTCCTAATGCATTCAAACTGAAGTATATCAATGGAGATGAGCTACCCCTATCCTATAATGGGTAGGATCTCAAGCTTTACCAGCTGTAAGTCTTTTCTTTTCTTTGCTTGTAGATAAAGTTTTGGCTGTGTTTGTAGGAGTAGAAGTTTTTGTTGTGGTGAGTCGACCCAATTAAACCAAGTTTAAATTGTCTTGTTATTTGAGATTCTAGATTCATTTCTTGGTCCTTAGTAGTCCTGGTCCCATAGAAGCTATTATTGTTTCTCTATTTATGTTCACTAGGGTACTTACATCAATCTTTAAAATAATTCTAACTTCAACATCATATCTACTCATACATTCTATCACTAATTTCGAGCAAGGTGCTATAACAGGAAAAGCAACTGCTTCTACTAAACCACTCTGAGCTATCCTATCTGTTACCCTCATTTTTCTCAAAACCCTCGGGCATAGTCTTAGTAGGTGAAAATCCTCAAGTCGAAGTTGAAGTTGAACTTTTGTGAAAATTGGTTCAAGTTCAAGATCAACCTGTTCCCGCTTCTAAGTCCTATAATACTCATGTTTGTTCATTTCTTAAAAGGTTGGTCGGTCTCAAAGATGAACCTGAACTTGAACCCAGTCTTGAACCTTAAGTTAGTTCAAGTTCAAGTTCATGATTGTAATAGGATAGCTTATGTATGGGAAATTTGGTGGTAGTGTCTAGTTTTCAGAAAGAAGGATTGTATTTTGGAGTGCTCCAAGTGTTTGTACAGAGTTGGAAAATGTCCTACAAAGGTTGTCTTATTTGATGAGATGGTGCATGCATGCAAAATTGGAAATGACGATGTGATGTAGAGGGAGTAATTAATATGCAGATATGGAGATTGGGATTTTTCCCTTGGGAATTGAGATTTTCATGTCGAAAAACCTAGCGCATTAATTAAGAGTGGCTCGGCCTGTCAAATCAATCATTCCTCCATTATGAAATTTATTATGAGCATGTTCTAAAGATTTGATGAGATCTTAAGGTATTTGTGAATAAATGAGGATTGATTAAGGCTTCTTTGTTAAGTTATTTTTGTTTGGAGAAGGAGAAGGAGTGACGGAACTGGTGCTGAAAGTTTGCAGGAAATTGTTGCGCAAGAAAGTGGTGAGTTTTTCTTTCCCTTTGTAGTTTTCAGATTACAGAAGCTCATTCTGTGTTACAAATCTTTTCCTTCATATTGATAAGATGCCATTGTTTCACCCAAAAATTCCTAAAGAAGAGAGTAGAACCCACCTGCTAGTTTCCCTTCCAGACATAGGGGATACCTTCTTGCTAAATGTAAACCTAGGGGAGCTCTGTAATAGAGAACGAAGTGCTTTAGAGGGATCTTTTTCTAGGAAGTTATTAGAAAGTGAACTTTTAGAGGCTGCTGCATTTCCCTTAGCTATGATTTACCCTGAATTGGTGTTGGAATGTGCTAATAAATATGATGCTAAGAATAGGTGCATTAGGGATGCATCAGGGGAGATTTTGGTTAAAATCAGTAGAGAAACAATAATGGCAGCCCTGCAAATTCTAGATAGAGAACCATATGAGCCATGGACTTACACAGAAGCAGAATGTGTGTATGAAGCAGAAAAGAAAAAGTATAGTTCATCGATAGCCTAGGCCTGGCTTGCCAAACTAGAGAAAGGCAGGTCTAGGTTGCCAAACCCTCTTACAACTGAGCACTTTCGCAAAGACATAGCTGATATGGTACTTCTTTTGAATAGGGTAAAGGGGAATCCTCATGCTTTCCATTGGGAAAACTGGATGTTTTGTTTAGTCCAGAAGATTATAGAAGGGTATAAATTTATTGATTGGGCTAACCTAATAGCAGAAAAACTTCATAAGGAACTCTTAAGCATCAATAATTTGTTTGCATTTTATATGTCCTCCTACTTGATTTATGTCTTAGCATGCTGCCGAGCTTGGGAAGGATTACCTCATGAAGTATGGACAAATGATATGAGGGTTTATGATTACTTCATGTGCCTACAGAAAGAAAAGTTTCCCAGTGTTTATAAAATGGTAAATGACATATTTTCAGGAAAGTTAGTGTTTGAGCTATGAGGTAAAGATAATTCCAGACTTTCTGAAGAGGCCAAATAGGTAATCAATGTGTACAGATGTCATTTCATATAGTTTTCAAGATTTACTTATCTCAGGGTAGAAGCATTTGATGGAGAACCCTTGAAAATCCCCAGATTTTGTCTGGATGATATAGTCCTAATGGAGCTATGCAGATAGCTTGTTCTAGTTGAGCAGAAGGCTGGGACCCCAAGGAAATCTTCGGGTATTCTATTCCTGATTGAGTTAGGACATTATAGATGCAAAAGTTTCTAGGATGCTCGGGTTGTGAAAGAAGAATTGACTGCTTTTTGCTTATAGACTTATATGCCCAGGGTTGATTTTGATTACAGAGGCTTTGCATCAGCCAATCTCAATGTACTAGAGTGATGAAGGGTGCTCCCCTTAATACCAGAAACACATAACAGAAATAGAGAAACAACAACAATATGTAAGAACAAAAAATTGGCTTCTTATTATCTCCACAAATGTGGAATTACAAAAGAATTACAATATGCAAAGCCACATGGGCATTCCCTTACAATATTCTGTAGGACAAAGCCTCGAATCAATACCCAGATCTACCACCTAGAACTATCCCGAACTACCTAGACAACACTACGAGCCTTCTTTATATAGGCAATTTCCACCACTCGAGAAGGTTCTAGAAATTTAGCCCTTAAGGCCAACTATACATAGAATTAATTTATTTTCACAATTTTTACAATAGGGTCGGCTCAAAAGAAATACAAAATATGATTTTAGGTAACCCAACTTCTGGAGGCCATAACTTTTTAACCATAGCTCTTTTTTTCTATTGTAACCACTTTTCAGAAATGCCATGATGAGATCTACAACACCTAATATGCATTAGCGCTAGTCAGCCGGGGGTCGATTGAAATCTGAAGCCTCTAAGGCCTTCAAAATTGACCTGAAAGATTTTGTACTAAAAAATCTCAATAACTTCACCAATACTGATGATGTGGTAATGAAACTCAACTGGTAGGCTGAAATGACTGAGATGAACCTCCAACTGTGAAATCAAAAGATTCCGAGATCATAAGACCAACTTACTAAAAATAGTAAGTTTCCATAAATAGCAGCTCTACACAAGATAGCCCTTATTGAAAAGAAAACAAAAATATTTTTGGGTGATGCAAGATTTCCCTTACACCCAGGATGCTCTTGCATCACAGAGACATTCATGCATCTCCTAGAGCTAGAAGATTTTTGGATTGGCTGTCTTGATGAATTGGAGGTGAGGAAAAGGTTATGGTCTCGGTTAACTTTGAGGCAAATCATTACTTTCAGGCTGAATATGAATATAGACAGAATAGAGGAAGACAATGAGGTTGATGTTCTGGATTCCTTATATTTGGAGAAGGTTGAAGCTCTTCCAATCCCCACATTTGATTGGTTGGAGCCAGAAGAAGATAATCTGCATGTTAAGATGAAGAGAGTTATTGAGAGAACGAAGGCATGGTTGTCAAAGAGAAGAATTTCTGTTACTCCTTTGCAGTCTTCTAAAGGACAAGTGAAAACCAAAAAGAAATGTTTGTCAAAGAAAATTTTTGTTTTGACTAACATAAGTGTTGATCAACCTTGTGCAGGAAAAGCTAGATTTGAAGTCAGACCTAAACTTGAACCAATTTCTCCACAAGTTCAAGTTCAAGTTCAAGTTCAACATCCAGCCGAGTCAGAGGTCCAAGTAACCCGATTGAGTGTAAGGGTAAGGGAAAAGACTCAGAGGTAGAAAGCTACTCCTGGCATCATCATGGATTTAGATTCTTCAGATCCTGATCTGAAGGCAATTCCAGTTGAGGATCATAGTGTACCCGAGATGGCAGATGATCAACAGGCACCACAGGAAATAGAGAATGCTCCTATGGATTCACTAGCTCTTCTCAACAAGTATTACATGCAGAAGAAATCCTCTGATGCCCCACCATGGCTTGAGACCCAGTAACCAAGAAAAGGAACGTGGTTCCTCTTTCAATACCTATTGATGATGTAGTAAGCAAATACCTGGGGAAAAATTCTAGGGTTAAGAAAGTAAAGATGGAATCTAGGATTGACTTCAACGAAAGAAATGGTCATTGGGTGGTTGAGATTGCAAAGCCTTTGGATGATAAGGTTGAAGAGGAGACCTCAGCTCAAGATTTTCAAATATCCAAGGTAGATTTGGGAAAAGATACCAGAGGCGTTGACATGAGATTTTTTGAAGTATCAAATAAAAAGATTTCCAGTAGGGTCTGGAAAGATGCCAGGGATAAATAGGACATGAAGGAGGCAATAAAGAGTATGGCTCAATACATCAATGCCATTTAGCATCCTAAACCTATTCCTCTAAGCGAGATGCCTGCTTCCATAGCCATGAAGTCCCCTGACAATCAACACTTTCTTGATCAAGTGCAGAGGAGTAAAGTAGTAAGCAAAGCATTCGATGATTGGGTTGAGCACGTAAAAGTGGTGGTTGTCAAGCAGCTAGGTCATATGGGTCAAACTCACATTGAAGGAGACCACTTGATGAAGAAAATAGAGGCCAGCATTAAAGAATGGGAGCTGGAGAAAACCACCTGGGTTAGAGAACTCCATTGGATTGAGGAAGTTGAGGAATATGGTTTGCAAAAGTTCCTTATGGACAAAATAGTGCCCAGGCTGGATGATAAGGTCCTTTATGTTATAAAGGAATGTATTGAGTGGAGAAATGAAGCCATGGTCTTGGGAATTAATGAGATAAGAGATCTCATGAAGGGGCTCAAAAAAATTAAAGAAATTATTTCAAATGATGTAAAATGGATTAGGGAGCGGTGCGAGGAGACTCAGGAGACGTCAGATAAAATGATTGAAGAGGTAATCAAAGAGGTAGACACTTGGTTCAATTAGTTCAAAAAGATGAAGATGCCTATAGATGAGCATTTCTTGAAGATAGCCCGGATAGAATCGATGATGATTCTTCAACAAGATCATCTAGTTATGCACAAAGAGAAGATATCTAAGATAAAAAGGGAAAGTGAAGTCTGGAAGTAGAGGATCAATTTTATCGGTTTACCTCATCAACCGGTAATATCTGCATTTATAGCCGCATTCAAAGACTGGAAAGCAGCGCGACTTGTAGCAACCTCAGCTCCGTAACTGTCAAGAACACATGGCAACAGTTGGAAGGCATTTTTGGCTCTCAATCCAATTTTTATGCTTACTGTTAGGGTAGTTTTAGACCTAGAAATATTTCCTTTCAAGAAGACAATTTTTACCAAGTTAGTTATGGAGGCCCTGCGTGGCTATATATTGCAAAACTTTTAACTGATTAAGGGTTTGACTCTTTGATTTTGAGAGAAACTATTTTCTAAAAAACTTAGCTTCAAGTTTTTCTGAAGACTTATATTACAAAATATATGAATATCTTATGGTATTGCGTATATGCTTAAGCTTTAAAGGATAAATACTATTATTTACCTGATGTGGTTTATTTTCTTGAGGAGATAAATTGTGTTGATTAGAGCTTGACTATGATATAGTTGGATTATATACTTAGAAGTAACAAAGAGTATTATTATTGAAGTTTAGATTCAAGAAAATTAATAGTTTGAGACTGAGATAAAAGTAGATATTTTCTCTGAAATCTGCACATTCTTTCTGTGTTGATGGTCTGAATGTTCTCCTTTAGTATTTTTTGGTTAAAAATGCACATGTTAATTTTCATGTTTGAATAAGAGCATATTAAAGATCTTTTAGAAGGTAGCTGAGCCTTGTAATTTGCAGAGAGTTGTCTTTCATCAACTCATTTGGTAGTGCTAAGATTTTCTCTTCTTTACATTCTTCAAAGGAATCTGAGATTAACTTTAAAAAAAAAGGGAAAAACTATACACTAACACTATCCATCATGGAATTTGGTATTAGGTTTTTTTTCTCTTTCAAGAAATTTCCCTAAGTTTTCTTCTATTAAAGAAGTATTGTCAAACTCTGGAAAATTACTGACCAAATAGGAAGTATGTACTAATTTTGGGAGAACTAGCCTCATGTAGACAATATTAACAAATATCCCAAACAATCCCACAACAAAAGACAAACTTAAGAAAAATAATAAATCCAACAAAAGACAAACTTAAGAAAAATAATAAATCTTACTTTTGTTTCTCCTTCGTTAGTCACCTACAACACTGGAAGAAAAGAGTTTTGAACTCAACTATTGTTTTCATGAAATTCCTGCCACTCTTGAAATGGAAAGCTATGATTACCTTTGTTGCCTCTCATCTCTTCTACACTTAATAGCTTTATAAATTAGGAATGTAATCATTACCCTTAGATATAGAAGTGGAAAGATCTTGGTGAAATATTTGCATGCCTTGAAAAATTAATAACATCATACAAATTAACTCTTGATTTGACATAAATATGGCACCTTATTTATTACTAGTCACTACCAAAAAAATTCTCAAGTTCACATGATTACTATCCATAAATAAAATTTTAAATCTTGACATACTCAAAATATTCCTCCCATGTAGCAAGTTTTCTATCAATATTGCTACAAGTATAATGTCATCACTAGCACAAAGAGAACCTTGAATCTTGAACTGAGAGGTTCAATGATTCAAGTTCATTGTGAGAAAGAACATTAGACATACTGTGACACACATGATACAAATAACATTAAGACTTGGTAAGTAAAACAAAACTAAACTTTGAACCTTGAACCGAGAGGTTCAATGGTTCAAGTTCAAGTGATCAATGACACATACTGAATCTTTAAAATGAGGTTGCAAAAAACACATGTGCACAAGGGACTCTTATGCTTATGAATAAGACTATGACATCAATTAACCGAAACATATTTACTAGGTGGGAAATCACTTGTTTTTAGGAAGTGAGTCATTTCTTTCAACAAAATTTCTAGTTGATCAGTCACAACTGCTCCATGGATAACTAGAGCTATCTTTGGTACCTCCTCATCTTCCAGGATAGGTATACCAACCATCTACTTGTAAAAACTCTTTCCCATAACAAGCTTACTTAGCTTAGTAACCTAAATATTGACATCATACTCCATTACTCTTGTAATCCACCTAAACCTCTTCTCATTCAAGTCCCTACTCAGCAAGAACTCCTTAACACTGGGATGAGTCACCATAAGATGAACCTTGTTGTGAGATAACATGTGCCTAAACTTCTTAAGGCTCTCCACAACAGCTAGAACATGCTTCTCTACAAAGTTGTACCTTTGATCGTAATCTTCAAGGCCCTTACTAAAGAAGGCAATAGGCTTCTCAAAGCCTTCTTCATTCTATTGTACTAGAATTGTAGAGATGACATCATGGATTCCATAAGAATATAAAATGAAATCCTTTTTAAAATTAAGATTTACCAGAGTTGGGCACTGATGCCAAAGCTTCTTTGATTTCTTGGAAACTAATTTTACCATCCTTGGTCCAACTTAAAATTGAATTCTTTTTTAACATAGCTATCAAAGGCTTTAAAAGTTTGGCGATATTAGGCAAAAAGTGTCTAACAAAGTTAATTCTACCTATAAAACTTTGCAACCCCTATGATGTGGAAAGGGCAGCTCCAAGATAGCTGCAACTCTATCAGGGTCAACAGTAATACCCTATTTGGATATAATGAATCCCAATAATTTTCCCTCATGGACAATAAATAAACATTTTTTTGGATTGAGAGAAATGCCAAATTCCCTACACCTTTCAAAAATATGCTTGAGATTCTCAATGTGATCTGTTGCACTCTTAGAATAAACTATAATATCATCCAGGTAGACAAGTACAAATCTATACGTCAGATTACTGAAAGCCATGTCCATAGCCTTTTGAAAGGTTTCCCTTGCATTAGACAAACCAAAAGGCATCATTCTATATTCCATGGTGCCCCACTCTATGGTAAATATGGTTTTAAACTGATCCTTCTTCCTTAACTAAATCCTAGTTCTAGATTGAATAACCATCCAAAAGTGAGAAACACTTTGAATCAGAAACATATAGGAGTATGTTCTCCATGGAAGGTAAAGGATGATGGTCCTTCAATGATGCTTTATCGAGGTCTCTAAAATCAACACACAACCTTATTTCCCCATTCTTTTTTCTAACACAAACAAGGTTTGACACCTAGCTAGTATGTTTTATAGGAAAAATTATACTGCTCTCTATAACTTTGAAAACCTCTTTGTGCACACTAGTACATTTGAGGTCAAATTTTGATGACCATTTGTTAGATTTGCAATGCCCCTTTTTGGTATTTTGACATATGAGTTTGTCACCATTTTTGCGTTGGAAATTGTGATAGAAGAGATATCCATCGGTTTACCAACAGCCCATTCCATCAGAAACTTGCACATGAAACCAGCTTTGTTATGGCATTTCCTACGGTCCGTCTATCGGAATGCCAACAAGAACACCTATACTTTCCAATGTTAGAACTATTGGAATAGTGGTAGATCTGAAGGCAACGTCCGACAGGTAAAACCATTGGTGACATAGCATTACTATCTCTCCAGTCTATCAAAAACTATATATCTTTGACATTTGGATGGTTGGAAGAGCGACAGTATGGCAATATATCTCTAACAAGTCACCCCATTGGATATATAGCATTACTATCATAGTAATTGTCAAAAAGTAATTTTCTCTAACATTTTATCTATGAGAGAGGTGACGGGTTGGCCTATACTTTGACAGGAAATGCTGTCAGATGTATAGCAATACTGTCAAAATTAATTATAAAGTGTCGAAAAACCAACAGATCTGCACATTAAAAATAAGAAAGCTCAAGAGACCATCATAGGTTGTCTCTTTTTTTAGTCTATATTATTGATAGAATGTTTTACCTTTCATTAGCTCATCAAATCTGAGGATTTGAAAGAATTTAATAGAATATTTTCATGACAATGTATATTATTTAAGTTGATGTTGCATGAATTTATATACTTCGCACACTTGTAGACTATGAGGAAGGTGATAAATAAGCATTTCCTCCCATGGCCTACATTACTCAATCCATAAGAGGGGATGCTTCTTTATGGCCATCCTCATTGTATACAAGTGCGTGAAGTATATAAATTCGTGCAACGTCAACTTAAATAATATACATTGTCAAGAAAATATTCTATTAAATTCTTTCAAATCTCCAAATTTGATGAGCTGATGAAAGGTAAAATATTTTGTCAATAATATAGACTGAAGAAAGAGACCAACTATGATGGTCTCTTGAGTTGTGTTATCTTTAGTCCTAGCTACTAGGCAGGGCCTGGAAGACTTATACCTATCAATCATTGAGAATAATCAGCGCCTTGCATTTATGTACACTGCACAAATTGATCCCAGTGTCGTAAAAATTTTTTACACTTGTGCAGCTCATCAATAATAGAGGCCTAAAGTAATTTTATACGATCACTAGCACATTTTGTGCATGGATGAGAAACAGTATCCAAAGTTTCTAGATAACCATTTTTGAGAAGAGGAATGAGTGGATGCCAAAGAAGGGATAATTGTGAAGGTTTTATAGATGTAGGTTGCTGAATCATCATCTCTGCACTGGTACTCAATCTGGCCTCCATTCCATATACATCTTCTCAAAATCTAAAAACTCTCCATCATTGATTCCTGTCATTTTTTCAGCATCTCCATGGATTGAGACCTTAAATTATTGAGATTCTCTTTGTTTCAAGAATAGTTTAATGTTCTCTACTTAACAGGGCCAACCACTTGAAGGTGGAAGCTCATCTGGCCCCTCCTAGGAGCCTCTTATGACCCTTTACGACATTTTAAGACCTCTAAGATGTATTCTTAGGGATCATAAAGGGTCGTAAAGGGTCATAAGAGGTTTTGGGACACAAAAAATGAGAAACATAAATGTAGGCATCATGGTCACAATTTTTTGGAGACAACATAATTGAGTGGTATTCCCAGATGATGCAAAGTAGTGGTTTCTTTGCATCATCTGGGAATACAACTCAATTATATTGTGTCTCCAAAAAATTATGACCACGATACCTACATTTATGTTTCTTAGCTGTTGTGATATCTACATCACAATCTTTAGTTGTTGCAATAACAGAGCCTATATTCCACAACAGAAAGGAAGCCATCTTTTTAGCCTGGGTTTGGATCCTACCCCAATTGTCAAAGGATGTAGGGATAGGCTAGAAAGATGTCTTCCCATTCTATTTGCAACATTGTGTCTATCCATGATCTCAGGAATATCATCATCTTTCCACTCTTCATTTTCCAAAATATATCACTTCTTCAAGCTTGTAGAGTAATCTTATTAATAAAAGAACTCTTGCCAACATTAGGGTACCCACAGATCAAAATAGTTGATGTTATTGGTGCTTGTGCTCAAGGATATCGATTCGCTATTTTGATACGGCTAAATAATTTTTATTTCAATTGTAGAGAAAAAGAGTGGGAGAAAATGAGCGGGTGAAAGCTGATCGAGCGTGAGAGAAGCCATTGTATTTTATTTGATCATGAATGCTCTCTAAAATAACCAATCATGTTTTCTATTCAATTCTTTTTGGTGCTTTTTTTTCCCATATTCAATACATAAAAATCATGGCGTCATCCACTTAGCCATGTTTTTGATGTTCTGGGTATTTTACAAAGATATAGGTATGTGGATTTTTCATTCAGTTGCTTGTAGTTATTGGTCAAATGCAAATATTTTTTCAAGTTGAAAGGGAAAGATATTAGTTTGGTGTTTTCAGTTTATGTTAAAAGTTGATTTGGTAAAATCCTCAAAAAACACACTACATGTTCTAAACTGTAAAGAAGTTGAATGTTAAATGTAAGATATATATCTCATCCATACTAATCAAAAGAAAGGACATGAAACTTATACAGAGATTTACTAATCCAAAAATATAAGTGAATAGGAAACATGATTGGTACCTTATGAATTAATTTTTGAGGTGCACAATCTTCATCAATCTCCTCAGAAGAAGACCCCTCACGAAAAATGCATTTAACACAAAATACAAATCTACAAAATTGAACCAATGGCATGTTTAGAACAAAGAATAGAATGATAATAATATGCTAAAAATTCTATTATGTTTAATACACGCAAAAGGACCAGTCCAAAAAATTCTCAAACATACTTTATCTGATATGATAATAACATGCTAATTAAATTGATAAAGGTGTTATCTGCATTTAATCTGCCAATTACTAATTACACAAAAAACAAATTTACAAAACTGAACCAATGGCATGTTTTTCATGTGGTACAAGGAAGATTTGGCTATGAAAAAAAAAAGTGAAACAACCTCATCATTTTTATTTCAATTGGATAGAGAAGGAGCAGGAGAAAAGGAGAAAAAGATGAGCGTGAGAGAAGGTATGTGATTTCTTCATCTTTCAAACATCTGGCATCATATTTGACCACAAATTTCAAATGTATTGCATTTTATTTGATCATGAATGCTCTTTGAAATGATTGCATTCTACTAGTGTCGTGCCCTAGCCTATGCTTTATCTCCATTATTTGATGTTACTGGTGCTTGTGCTCAAGGATATCAATTCACTATTTTCAAAATTTTGGATCATTTTGGTCATGACTATTCCTCTAGTACATAGTCAGGAAATGTAACTTTCTAATCATTATATGTAATGTTGAATGGATTAAATACTTTATTCTTGGTAGAAGTGAATGGAAGGAATAGTGTTGGTGTTAGGTTTTATTTATTATTGAACTCAATGGTTTCCAAGATGTGTTGAGGAGTTTTCTCCTTGTTTAATGTTAACTATTCCTACACAATCCACTCATACAATAGTGAAATGCTATGTGATTGACAATTTCATACAACTGGTCCTTTGGCATGTATTAAATACAATCCAATCACTTATTAAATGTTTTGGAGACTACTGGTTTGACTGTCCATGTGTTACCAGTGACTGAGATTCATTAAAGGATACAAAACCCTTCATTTTGGGGTTATTGTGTGTGGATTCAAATATAGGTTTGATCTGGTTAATGTTTAGAAGAGATCAATAAAGTATTTAAAGACAATCTTACATGTTTGGAGAGGTTTGAGAGGCACTTATCATGACTTTACCCTCACAAACAATGACATAGACTGGTTTTACTAAGTTTCCTTTCTCTACCGTAGGGGTATAGTTAGAGGGTTCATTGACAAAATGATCCTTTGAATGGTTACTATGAATATGAATGATTTTATATAGCATATTTCTCATTTTACTTGAAGATTAGAATAACTTGTTCAAGGGTGAAAGTAGTTTTGATTATTTTGGTTGTGACTATTCCTCTACACAGTTAAGAAATGTAACTGTCTAATGATTATATGTAATGTTGAATGGATTAAATGCTTTATTCTTGGTAGAAGTGAATGGAAGGAATAGTGTTAGTGTTAGGTTTCATTTATTATTGAATTCAATGGTTTCCAAGATGTGTTGATGAGTTTTCTCCTTGTTTAATGTTAATTGTTCCTGCACAATCCACTCATACAACAATGAAGTTACAAAACTAAACCAATGGCATGTTTACAACAAAGAAATAGAATGATAATAATATGCTGAAAACTATATTCTATTTAATACATGCCAAAGGACCAATCCCAACAATTCTTACACATACTAGTTATCTAATATGATCGATTGTTAATAAAGGTTTAATTCTGTAGACTACTAGCACGAAGGAAGATTTGACCTAGCCAAATCTTCCTTGTACCACAAAATAAAATGTGTGATAACTATGTCTACTCTAACCTTAATTGTTTAAGAATTCATCATATCAGATAAAGTATGTTTAAGAATTGTTGGGAGTTCTATTAGACCTTTGTTGTAAACATGCCATTGGTTTTCAAATGTTTGGATTCACATTTGTTGATATTACTGGCACGTTTAATGATGCCATTGTATATTTCTGAGATGATCATTGAAATGACCGCATTATACTAGTGTAATGCCCTAGCCCATCCTTTAACTCCATTATTTGATGTTATTGGTGCTTGTGCTCAAGGATATCCATTATTTTGAAATGTTGACTATGGTTATCAAATGGATAGTCCATGAGCTTCTAGCTAGGTGTCATTTGTATTGATATCTCAGGGCATCAAATGTATTGTATCATTGATAGTTGAGACTTTGTTAAAAGGAAATAGGACAAAGAATGATTTTGATTTAGTTTCTCTATTTTGATCTCTAAGTGGCTTACAACCCTAGAGAAGTATATGTAGATTTACGGATACAGTTGTAGGATACATAGCAACTGATAATTCACATGAAATCCATGCATCCAATTTGAATAGAAATTAATACAAAGAAATAGGGTCCTCTAATGGCCTAATCATCTAGACCTTGACTGTCCCCTCAACCAGCGACCCTTCAAAATTGGGTTATCGTGCAATCAGTGAGTGATCCTTCATTCTCCCAGTCTGCCCTGCATCCAAACATATTGGAAATACATAGTACAATGATAACAAGTCTTTCAAAATTTCCCTTCCCTCAAGGAACACTATCAACCATCCCTTCCACATAGCATTTCACTATTGTATGAGTGGATTGTGTAGGAACAATTAACATTAAACAAGGAGCAAACTCCTCAACACGTCTTTTTTGTAAACATGCCATTGGTTTAGTTTTATAAATTTGTTTTTTTGTGTTAAATGCATTTAAATGGAACATTAAGCATAGTAATAATATGCTTAATCTATTATTAATTGCAGATTAAATGCCCATAACACCTTTATCAATTTAACATGTTATTATAAGATACTAATGAAGACCTGCTATTTGTCAGAGAAATCTTCACTGTCCCCCACAATGAAGACAATGAAGATTGTCATCCTACCCCACAACAAAGAACATTGCAATAAGAATAAGATATAATATAGTGTTAGAATAAAATTTGAACAAAGACATGTAATGCTTAAGTTAATGATCTAAAAAGCTACAAATATAGGAATTAAAAAAGAATATAGTGCCAAGAAACATTTTCACAAATATGAAATGTGAGGAAAAGTAATAACATTAACAATGACAAGATTCACAACATTAAATTTCACCCACAGATGAGTTTCTGCAGTGGGTTTCCTAGCATCAAAAATATGTTGAGTTGCATTTGAGCTCTAACTAAGAGTATCATGTAGAACAGACCCTAAACTTTGAAAGCATTCTCCAGCCTGGCAATTCAAAATTCAATCTAGGCAAGCATCAATAAGAGAAATAAATTATAGACATCAACATCAACATCATCATAATCATTAGACATAGATTATAGACACCAACGTCAACATAATCATAATCATTTGGAGGGTATTCATTTTAGATAGTACTATGTTTCTTGAAAGTTTTTGTGATGCTTCTAAACTTTAAAGAAATATTTTATGGCTTAATGATAATATAGATTAGTGTTTTGTTTTCTGATGGAATGTCATTGATCATTCATGGTCTTGAAGAAACTTTTGATTGTTTTGATTCTTGAGTCTTGACATTATTTCTCAATGTGATATAGACTGACCACAAGATGGTTTAGTTGGTCCTCTCTTTCTATTTAATCATTTGTCTTCTTCATGGTGTAAGTGTCAATATGTTATAATCCAATCAGAATGTCATACCCCCACTTCTAACAAACCTCATAGCATGCAAATCACAACCAAAGACTTGGGTGATCAACATACACAAACAACGATTACCCTTAGGAAATAATGATCATTAATATTCATTAATGGCGGGCGGTGATTCCTTGGTAATAAAGGCATTGGAAACATTCATCAACTTAACCAAGTCATGGGTGGTGATCCTTGAAATAGCACAATTAGTAAAAAGAAATAACAACATAACATAATTTGGAGTGAGGAAGAAGGAAAATTGGAAAGAAAAATAAGGAATAATTAGGTTGGAATTGGAGAAGAATTCAGAAATAAACTTGAATTAGAAAAAAGCCAAGTTATCGGGTTCTTTGTTTGAGGCTAGGTTCCGGTTCTACTTTTGTTCTCCTCTGGGTTCGACTTGGGTTCCTTTGGTAGGAACTTGGGTACCTGGGCCAATCTCGAGTGCACCTACAGTATTATAAAAATGATACATGAGGTATTTTATTCATAATTTAATAGGGTAACTCATTATTATGGTAACATGGGTATGACCACACTCTATGCCTTATAATGGTACCTAACATGGAGTGTGGTTCAAATGAAGTTAAACCAAATGCTGACCATGATGGCTATGATCATGATGAAGAAACTATAGATTCAAGTTGACTCATTCTATGTTGTAGTATATTTGTTCCCTAGATCTACCATATTATATATGTGTAGCCTATAAGGGACATCTTTTTCTCATTCATGTATTAGAGCTAGGTGAGAGTTCTTAGGAGAAAGACAAGATGTCAGTGGGAGATGGAGAAACCAATCTTAGAACACCACGTGAAGCCTTGCAATGTTGAGAGTGGGATAAATACTACAATTGAGACCCTATATAAGGAACAATCTTATTGAGCTTAACTTTGTTTCAAGAATAGTTTTATATTCTATACTAAACAGGGCCAACCATGTGAAGATGGAAGCTCATTTGGCCCCAATCCCCCTAACATCACTCTAAATTCCCCATTAACGTCTAACATTCATTCATGATTTCATCCATTAATAAAATGTAACATTCATTCATTATCACACAATAACATTCATTATCACACAATAACATTCATTAACATTCATTAACACATTAATTAAATGTGACATTCATTAATTATCACATGATAACATTCATTAACACATTATAAAATTTATGAACATTTAATACCACATAATTAAATTCATTGGCATATAAAAATCAGTCATTATCAACTAAGGTGCATAGATGACAATCATTTCTTTTTTTTATTTTGATTTCTAGTTTTTAAGAAGTAATCGTTAAGAGGAGTATCAATATCATAATGATGATCATCTACCCTCTCATTAGATCTCAATGCACGCCTAGTTCTCTACTGATGCAAAGGGGGGTCATCTGCAATAACATATAAATGGTTAAATTAAAAACAATTTATTATCATTAAAAACTTTAAAAACATTTTAAAGCATTTTAGTACTTTACATGCCATAATCGTATAGCTCTTTACCCAATCTAGTCACATCATCAACATCGAGGTCAGTTTGTCTAGCCTCGGCCTCAACCTCAACCTGCTCATTAACAATGACCTCTACACTCTCTACAACTGCAATACAAATTGTTACATTAATCCAAACACCAATTGTAATTAAATTTGTATTACTACACCAATCGATTTAAGATGTTTACTTGTATTACTATGATGCACATCCTCATTGTCATCAACACGCACAGGTTGTGTACGAAAAGAATCGGTAGGCTGCATTTTAATTTCATACGCATTCATGTTAACATTGTTTTCTTACTTAAAACAAATTTACTCACTTTATGTTGGAACTTAACATCAAATAAACTAATTGGTAAATAATAAAATTTGAAATATCATCTATTTGGCTTACTTACCATGACAGATCCATTAGTAGAACCTTGTACACTTCTTATTCTTTCTACCATGGCTTTATAGCCTTGTTGGAAGCCAATTCTCTTGTCCTCTTCTGTGAGACTTACATTGAACTCCATGCCCTACATTTTTGCTTGGTATTGTCAAATTTTATTTTATTGTTTCATCAAAATAAAAAAAGATTTCAAATTATAAATAAATATTTAAAGATCAAAGAATTATTTTCAGTGTTAAAATCCATCTACAGATTGTATTTTTCCTCATTCAATTATGACAATATTAACACTTACAACTCATGCAACAAGTTTTGAATAACCGCCAGAGCCTAGCTTGTGTTGCCCGTTCTTTTTTAGTCTTTCCTTTGTTGCCTTTGATGTGTCAGACAATCTATGAAGAGATTGAAATATGTTAGTTCATATAAATATGAAGAGTATTTAGTACATAATTACATTCTTAATAGTATCACATACCTTCTTCTATTCTCTAGTGGTGTATTTCCTTTTTTTATTTCAGTTTTCTCATTGGCATCCAGAATAAGAGATTTCCACTCTAAATCAGGAATGCAAGGGGGGCATTGGTAATGTGGGTTTTTGGTTAATGTACACCTCTACTAGTCCCTAATATACCTCAAACATAACCCGACTCTTTGAAGGAGCTTACCCTTCTCAGATGCACAAGGTCCAAAAAAGTTTTTCATACTCTCTATGAGATCATCCTTTAACTTTTGATTTTGGGTTTTCCACCTTTTAAGAAAGAAAATAGTGTTAGACTAAAAAATGGACGTAATGATAGCTATCCTAGCAATGATATGAAATCAAAATAGTGGATTGGGGTTTTAGTTCGGATATGATGTTCCACCCTGTACAAATGGTGGGCCTGAATATCCACAAACACTCGTCATTAAGTTTGGTATAAAAAACATCATTCCCTACAAAATAATCATGGGATCATTAGTCGAAGGATATAATAGTATAAAATAAGAATACAATAGATGTAAGCTTCTCATATTGAATACAAGGTGTAATTAACATATGATTGTATAGTAAAAGAAAGGTCCAATCTTTAAAGTACCTAGAAGTTTTTCTATTTTCAAGGGAACTCCTTCTTCACTCACAAGAAATATGCAATCCTTCACTGTTCTCATATGAGCGATACTAGTACATCTAGGAAAATCACCATCAAGTGTTGCATCCCTTATTGCATAGATTGAATCCATTACGAAATGGCCTTAAGAAAGAACACTTCAAGGAAAATAAACATATATATAATGATAGAGAAAATAAAATTTGTGTATGAGTAGGTGGTTCCATGGCATCTGTAGCCATGCTACGTGTTGCTGACATTGCAGGACGTAGTACATTTGAGCCTGCCATCGTATGAGGCGGTGATAGTAAATGATCATTGACATGTGTTGAAGAATAAGATTGTTAGAGCATAATAAAACTAGTGATTAGCATGGAAAATATTGTTAGAGAGTAAAAACAAAATATAGTCCAACATGCGATCTACCTGAACCAGCTACAGTACCCTCATCAGGGCCATGAGGATCAAAATTACACAAAAAAAAGCTGTAAAAGGAACACATCCGCTTATTTTTTAATGACATAAAAGACTACTATAACATAAAAACTATTATTGAACTTTTTTTATAATTAAAAATTACATTAATACTTACTTTGTAATTTTGAGATAGGTGCATCCATTTAGTTGCCCTCTTTTGTGACTCAAGAGTCGGAGGGAATATAGATGCCAATTCAGCCAATCTTTTTTCAATTTTATGGAGGCATTTTTTAATTTTAGAGGTTGGCTCATCACAAGTAGCCAAATCAACAACTAGGTCCTCGTCAAAGGACTCCTCTTCAAGGACTGCAGGTTCCTTTCCCTTTCTTTGCTAACCACCTATCTGTGACAACAATATTACTAACACTATTAGAATTAATCTGAAACATTGATGAAAAGAATATAATAAAAACCTTTATTTAAGATTTTGCTTCTATCTAATTTGTAGTACAATAACAAAGAGGTTTACCTACTAGGAAGAACTGCATGCACGATCATCATTGTCCCCTCTATGTGGTTGCTCCATATTGTGGTCTTGTGTTATTATTTAAAGTTAACCAATAATTAGAAAGGACTACATTAATAAATTTCATTAGAAGATGATGATGGAGATGAGGTGGATGGTGAGGAGACTCTCTAAATGTGGTTGGCAAAAAAACTCAATTATTTAATGGTACATAGTATGTACCTACACCCTAATGATAGTGACATCATTTGTAACTATGCGATTCAAATTGTAATCAATAAGCAACTCTTCCCCCGCACTTATTGATTTTATCACACATACAAATACATGATTTCCCTCACATGCCTCAAATATGCAATTGGGTTGCCTAATAGTTGACAGAGGTCATGTGCTATTGTTGGAAACTGCAACTGAAGCAATTGTTGTGTTGTCATTGATGTCAAATCTTAATTGATAAGATTGTTGCTACTTAGGAAAGTACTATATCTATTTGAGTGTTGCTAAGGGGATAGGCAAGGTTGGTAACAATAGCACCTAAGGAAAGGTTGAGTTATCTTGATACTACAAAGTGTACTTGACTATGTTGTACAATGATGAGACAATATATTTTTTATCTTAGTAAGATTGAAGACTAAACTGGTAGGCTTGACCGAGCAAAGATAGAGAAATCATGTTCAAGCTTAGTGATGTTAGTGTCGACCGAGTCAGTGTATGCCGAGCAAAATTCTAGTGTCGACTGAACATCAGTTAATTGCCAAGGAAGATAGTTTAAGCCAAGGAAACATTTTTAGTAATGACCGAGCTTTCTACATGAAGACCGAGTAGTTGATCACAGTATTGACCAAGCATCAGTATTTTTATATTTGAAGAGAATTCAGATTTGGAGCTGACATTGTTGAATTCTTAGATTATGTAAAATGTGTTGACTTTATTTATTGATTGTTTGAAAGCATTTAATGCACTGAAAAATGTTTTATTGTAAATCTTTAAGAGATTTGAGATGTTTCTAGAAAAGGAGCCGAATAACATAAAGTGGGTAGATTCAATGAATTTAACCTAACCCTAAGATCTACGAAGGAGATTGAGCGGAAAAAGATGAGTCAACCTAATTGAGGAAATATTAAGGGAACCTAAACATTAGGTATGTGTGTGCATGGGTGAACAAAGGATGCTGGAAGATCAGTAGATGTTATTGATTTTATAAGCATAAAAGGCTGAAGGAGAAGTGTGGTGATTTCTTGAAGAAAAGTTTCAAGAAGATCAGAGATGGAGATGACAAAGTTTCAAAGTCAGTAAACTAGCATTTGTGTATGGAATTGGATCTGATATTTGCAAAGTGATTTGTATGTTTTTTAGATCAATACCGCTACTACTTTCTAACCATTGTAATAGTCAAAATCCTTTTAACAGAGGTTGACCTAATAGTCATATGTTTAAATCCTTTGAACAAGGTTGCATTCTAATGGAGTGTATGTAAGTCCTATAACAAGGCTCACTTTTAACAGGGTGATTGAAATCCTTTAACTAGGTCACACCTAACAGTGTGTATTGTAACCTTTGACAGGGTTGGCTTTTAACCAAGCTCACTTCAGAAGAGTGAAAATAATAGTAGCATGTTACAAAGTGGTTTTTCCCAGATTGAGTTTCCACTATAAATCCTAGTGTCAATGCTTGTGTGAATGTTTTGTTTTAGACATTTCTGTGTTTTACAAGTTAGATACAGTTGGGTAGTGGACTGCAATGTTATATGTTTCTGTTATTGAATCAGTGATGACCGAGTTGGTTTTGGTTATTAGATCTGATTTAAGGAAAAGTTTTTAAAGTTTGTTTTATACATTTGGACCTGAGAACAACTGATTCACCCTCCCTCTCTATTGTTCTAAATTATATTAACAATTGGTATTAGAGCCATGTTGCTTATTATTGGTGTTTACAGAAATCAAGTTTAAAGGGGCTTGAAGAAAATGATTAGGATGTATAAGAAGGAGGTACCAAAGCTAAATAAGGAAACTTTCCTTGCATGGAAAAGTTTGATGAAGTTGCATCTAGCTGGTATTGGTGATTCTACAAAGTACTACATTGAGAATGACTGTCTCACCTGTTGCACCTTTGATTGCCAAAGAAATGAGAGCTAAGCAAGAACATAATCAGACAATGCTAGAAATTGCATCTGCCCTAAGCTATCCAGAATTTGGGGACATTAAGGATTGCACAAGTGCTAAAGAGATGTGGGACACTCTTGCAAAGACCTATGGTGGTGAGATAAATGTACTGAAAGCTAAGGCTAAGAGTCTCAAAGGTAAGTTTGATGAAATGAGAATGCAAGAAGGTGAGAACATTGCACAATATTGTGGTAGAATAAAAGTTGTGAATGCTATTAGAGGAGAAAGTGGGAATATTGAGGATGAAACTATAATTGGTAAAGTACTAAGAACTCTATGTCCTCTATATGCTATTAAGATCTCTTCTATTCAAGAATTTAGATGTAACTCTACAAATTTTCTTACTTTGGAAAGTTTGGTTGGCAAGCTGACTGCTTTTGAACTCTCTAACTATGATAACTTCACTGTTGGTAGTATTGGTAATGTTGAATATGCTTTTAAGTCTCAATTAGTTCTGAACAAGCCAAAGAAAGAGAAAGAAAGATGCATCAGTGAAAGTGAAAGTGAAAGTGACAGTGACACTTCTAATGAAGAACTTGAATATCTAGAAACTCTTATGGCTAGAAGACTAAGAAGGGGAAAAGGAAAATATAAAGGTAAACTCCCTATTATATGTTTTGCATGTAACAAAGTTGGTCATATAGCTGCTAGATGTCTTGATAGGATTGATAAAGATGAAGAAAGAAAAGGCAAACACAAAGACAGAAGAGATGACAGAAGCTACTGAAGATACAAAGACTACAAAGGAAAAGGTAAGAAATGTTACATTGTTGAAGAAGAAACTGACATTGAAAGTGATGATTTTGAAATTGAGGTAGTCTATGTTGCAATGAAAGATGAATCTGACGAGGATGAGAAAACTACATTGATCTCCTATGTGAACAAGAATGAAAAATAGATTATTGATAGTGGTTGTTCACATCACATGACTGGTGACAAGAGTACGTTTGAGACCTTACATCATCATAGAGGTAAAAGTGTAAAATTTAGTAATGATGCACCATGTCCTGTTAGAGGAAAAGGTTTGATTAAACTGACTGATAAGATCTCTTGTGAAAATGTATATTGGGTTGAAGGTCTAAATTATAATCTGCTAAGTGTTGCATAGCTCAATAGCACTGGTTACCGAGTGAAATTTTATTACAAGAAAGCTAAAATATTTGATGCTACTGGTGAACTGATTGGAAGTGGATAATAGACTAGAGGTAATTTGTTCTATCTTGACCTATCTAAAGAATCATGTATAGTTACACAACTTGATGACATTTGGTTATGGCATAAGAGGCTATGTCATGTTAATTTTGATAATCTAGTAGAAATAAGTAAGAAGAAGAAAGTAAGAGGTCTACCTAGATTGAAGAAACCTAAGAATGTGATGTACAAGGAATTTCAGTTAGGAAAAATGACAAAGTCAAGTTTTAATAGCAAATCCTTTACTTCTGATAACATTTTAGATTTGGTTCATACTGACCTTTGTGGACCTATGGGTGTACAAAGTTACTATGGTGCTAGATATTTTATCTTGTTTTTTGATGATCATACCAGGATGATGCATGTAATGTTTCTAAAAGAAAAATTTAACACCCTATGAATTATGGTATGGGCATGCACCAAGTGTTAAATACTTTAGAATCTTTGGAAGAAAATGCTACATATTAAAAGATAATAGGAATGGAAATTTTGATGCTAAAAGTGATGAAGGCATATTCCTAGGGTATTCCATAAAAAGTAAAGCTTATAAGTGTTTGAACTCTAACACTAGAAAAATTATGGAGAGTGTGAATGTAAAAGTTGATGAGTATGCATAAAGAAATGAAGTTGATAGAAAAAGAGAACTAGAAGATTATAGATCTTTTGTGTATATTGAAGAAGAAGAATAGGCAAGTAACAAACTTGCACCTGATGCCGAGTCTCGGGTAAGCAATGCCGAGCGACAGGAAGAGGTTTCTGAGTATCAGGAAAATAGTACCAAAAGAGAACAAGAACATGCTGAGCGACAAGATAATGCTACTGAGTATCAGGAAGAGGTTGCCGAGCATTCAGAAGCTGAATCTAAAAATATTGTTGAAGAACCTGATGAAATAGAAGAGAGAAGAGATAACCTATTTTGGCAAAATATGTAAGAAGACATCACAAGCTTGAACAGATAATTGGAGACAAACATACTGGAATTATGATTAGAAGTAAAACAATGGATCCAACATGTTCACTGTGTGAATTTGAACCTAAGTCAACTAGAGAGGCATTAGAAAATGAAGACTGGATACAAGCAATGAATGAAGAAATAGACCAGATAGAGAAGAATGATACTTGGAATCTGGTGCTGAGACCTAAAAATAAAAATATTATAGGAACAAAGTGGGTGTTCCGGAATAAGTTGAATGAAAAAGGTGAAATAACTAGGAACAAAGCTAGGCTGGTATGCAAAGGCTATGCACAAGAAGAAGGAATATATTATGGGGAGACATTTTCCCCTATAGCTAGATTGGAAGGAGTAAGAACTTTGCTTGCATATGTTTCTTATAAAGATTTCAAGGTTTATCAAATGGATGTCAAGTTTGCATTCTTAAATGGTATACTAGAAGAAGAAGTTTACATAGAATAGCCAGAAGGTTTTATTGATCCAAACATAAGACACATGGTATGCAAACTGAACAAAGTACTATATGGATTAAAACAAGCTCCCAAAGCATGGTATGAGAGATTGCATAACTAAGTGATACAGATTGGATTTTCAAAAACAAATGACTCAAGCAATCTATACATGAAAGATGAAGAAGGTAAAGGTATCCTATTGGCAAAAAATTTTGTAGATGATATTATTTTTGGTGGATAAGATGCTTTGTGTAAAAGATTTTCAAATGAAATGCAAACTAAATTTGAAATGAGCATGTTTGGTGAGATCAAATTCTTTGTTGGTTTACAAGTATATCAGATGAAGAAAGGAATTTTCATTATACAGTCTAAGTATGTTAATGAAATACTAAAATTTTTGGGGATAGAAGATTCTAGACCAGTAAGTACTCCTATGGCTACTGGACAAAAGTTATCTAAGAATGATGATGCTGCAGAAGTGAACCAAACTTTGTATAGATCCATGATTGGAAAATTGTAGTATGTTGTACATAGTAGACCAGATATTGCACTAGCTGTTGGGATTGATGCAAGATTCTTTGCCAATCCTAAGGAAACACACATGATGGTAGTAAAAAGAATTATGAGATACTTGAAAGGAACTACTGACTATGTGTAATACCCCAAAAATGGGCTATAAGTTCATTAATCTCCTACATCTTCAATTCAAATGAAATCGACATCAAAGTCCTAATCTAAGGCACATCTAAACATCATCGAATCATAATTGATCATCTTAAATTCTGCATCGGGGAATATTCCTAGTAATATTCCTAATCATCATAATTATCTTTAATTTTATAATTATTTGGCAATAAATCACATTTATCCTAAAATTTGATTAATTGAATATTTTCATATTTAATTAATTAGATTTAATATTTGCCACTTAATTGTGTAATTAAATTTAATTCTATCTATTATTAATTGTATTATTTAATTTTGACAATAAATCTAATATCATATGAATAATTGATTAAATTCTTATTTAATTAATTAAAGCATGTTGTCATTATTTAATAATATAATTTTTAATAAAAGTTTGGTAAAATAGTTAATTAACCCATAAATTAATTATTTTATTTCAAAAAGCAGTTAAGTTGAGAATAAATCACTTTATTTATTTATTAAATCATAATTATCCATGTGCACATTCAAGGACCAGTTAAACTCAAAATTGAAAAATCAATGCAAGTTGTTAGCTTTCTGAAACTCAACATCTTTTTGAGTTTTAAAGTGGATCTAAACTTCTAATTCAAGTTGAACTGTGCTTTTGCATGATTTTTGTGAGTTAATTATCCTTTATTTAAAAATAACTCAAAAATCAACCTGAGTTATTTGAGTGATTTATGGCTTTTTCTCATGCACCTCCAAAGCCCTGGATTTCTATAAAAACAAGGCTCAGCTCTTCATAATTCATCTCGCAAATTGCAAACTTACTCTACAGGAATCATAGCATATCAGATTTGGAGAATTTGCACAATTGGAGCTTGAAAGAATCAACTTGCGAATTCAAAGGCTTTGTGAGATCAATTTCAATTGCATAGTTTTCATATCATAGCATAGAATTTCATAGCTTTACATATCATTGTTAGATAGATACATTCATAACATGTCAATTTCATCTAGCATAGATTCATATTGATTTTTATCATTCTTATTGCATAGAAAATATCAAAAATATAGATCAATTCATAGCATATCAATTTCATCTAGCATAGATTCATATCGGTTTTTATCATTCTTATTGCATAGAAAATATCAAAAATATAGATTAATTGCATTCAATTCATATCTAGATCAATTGCATTCAAATCCTTTGTTTAGGTGTTGTCTAGGTCACTGATCTTGATAACAATCTGAGAACATTAATCTCACACCTACTAGAAGGCAGTAAATCACTTGGTTAGATAGTTTTCAATTTTGTAGGATTTTGATTATAGCTAACCTCTAATATTTTACTGAAGTGTTGTGTCTACAGATTAGGTACAATTTTCACACACACATTTCTGGCGCCCACCGTGGGGCCCTGAAATGGGTTTTCAATTCAATTCTATCAATTTCTATCTTTTTCTTCTCAAGATCTGTGCAAAATTGCGATTTTTAATTTTTATCCGTACATCTATCGTACGAGTTTCTGACAAATGTCATATGGGAGAATACCCACTATCATATGATATTGGACCCCACTATCGTATGATAGTCTATCGGATCGAGACTCATTTCATCACATACCCACTGTCATTTGGGAGCTCAACTGTCGTATGGTAGCATACCTAGTGTCGTATGAGTTTTTGGACTGTCGTCTGGGAGCATACCCACTGTCGTATGAGTTTTGGTACCAGAATTCAATTGTCATTTCATTTTTGCAGACAGTTTGTCAGATTTGATTTTTGGATTTTGACTGACAGCTAACCCTAACAATTGAAATTTACTGTTTCTAATTGATTTCTGCTGATTTTGATTGGGAAAAGTGCAAGAATTACTAAAAATTAGGTAAAATATACTAAGCACGTTGCGAGGATCATGAGGTATTCTCCTTGTTCTAAAAACATTTCGATTTGGACTTAAAATAAATCTCTCACGTGTCAAGCTTGTGTGCATCTTTTCATGCTTTTGATCTATTTCTACACACTTGCATAATTTGATACTAGGTTGTGATCCCTTAAGGATTCATTAAGTAGTCTTAGAATACTTGTGATTGATCTTGATTGCTATCTTGGGTTATTGGACTCGCTAATCTGCCGGCCCCTCATTTTCGCCCCGTGGTTGCAATCTCAGTGCCATAAAGGGGAGGGGTCAACAGGACAGAAGCGTTAAGTGTTCCACTTGGTACCCCTTTTGTGCTTTTAGGAACTCATTGTTTTCTAAGTTGGGGACTCATTTTCAGCTTGTGTGAGGTGTTAAGTGTTCCACCTTATGGACTCATCTCATATTCACTTTAAGCGTTAAGTGTTCCTCTTTCTTCTTTTTGGGTACTTTTGGTAGATTTACTTTCAGGAATATATCTATGCTCACATAGTAATTAGGCCCTATGAACACTATTCATGATTCTCGAGAGATTGGATTCCTAGAGAAATCTTTCTTGATGAAAGAATCCTTGTAGGTAGGGAGGATACTTAGTGTGTTTCACATTCAACTTGGTTAGTGTGTCTTCTCTTATTGATCGATACATTCTCTCCCAGGAGAGGTTGATAGATCACGTGGGGTTGACATCACGAGGTTTGGTGAATCAAAATTGGTTAGTGCACCTTCTCTTATTGATTGATACATTCTCTCCCCGGAGAGTTTGATAGATCACGTAGAGTTGGCATCATAGACCTTGGTGAAGCAAAACTTTGTCTTAGCGTGTCAGATTAATCTGCTTGCTTTGTTTGGGTTAAAAGTGAAAAGGTGTCAAAAACCTTGGATCTGGAGCCAAGCCCCCTTGTGGTATACTATTGTGAGTCATCTTTAGAGAGGGTTAACCATAGCAGACAATCCCTTCATAGGGAAAACTATGTTGATGGAACCTCAAGCAGTAATAGCCATTTTCACCGTGGTAGTGACAGCTGCTATATAAATGTCCTTGTGGAAGAAATCTCCACGGGTATGGTTCATTGTTGGGTTGTCAGATCTCCCTAGCAGCTCTTGAAGATTAAGTTCTCGGACTGTGTCAAAACCTTGGTGCACCAGGATTGGAGTTCACCCCTTTGAATCATAAAAGTTGCAGAGTCAAACCATTACTAAAAACCCTAGAGAGGCCAATTTTTCATTTTTAGGTATATGTGTGTTATTGCAAAACTTTTTAGAACATACAAAATTAGTATTCTCAGGGATTAGCACAATTTGGTCACTTGATTGTTCATGCGCAAGGTTGCTTTTGCCCTTGTTCATTATTTTCAGACATGCTTGGAATCACTTGCTTGCTGTTCTGCGTGCTTGTTTATCTACTTGGCTATTAAAAATGATCAAATATGGTATAACCTTCAAAATCTGGACAGTACAATTTGCAAACAATCCAAAACTGAAAACCTTAAGTTTTGTAAAATTTGACGTAAAATTCTTTTTGGAGTCAAAAGTTGTTTTAGGAAGTCAAAAGTCATACGAGTTTTGTCAAGTGTCATTTCAGTATTGCCCATCTGTCGTATGATTGAGAACCCAGTGTCGTACGAGTTTTCAAACCAGCAAATTCAAGAAAGTCAAAACCCTGTTAGCAACTGTCGTATGAGTTTTGTCAACTATCATTTCATTGCTACCCAATTGTTGTACAAGTTTAGAAAATGTCATTTCATAGACTACCCAGTGTCCTATGAGTCTGCAGAGTGTCATTTGGAAAAATTTGAGAAAGTTGTCAGAAATTGTCAAATTGCAAGATATCCAATGTTTCCAGCCTAGTTCCAGAATCTGTCAAAAAAATCACTGTGTCAAGAACAGAGTAGTAGCTATTGAGAATCAGTACACATGTCTCAAAGAATCAGTACACATGAGGAAGAAATTTTGATCACCGCTATGAAGAAACAGCTGCATGCTATGCAAGTCCAGCTTGACAATCTTAAGAAAGAGAAGGAATCTAAAGAGTTCTCCATGGAATCTCTATCCTCTTTTCCATTTGATAAAGAATTGTACATGTCACCATGCCCCCAGATAGAATTTGAGCAATGTGATAACCCTTATGATATTTCTTCCACAGAGAGTGACACATCAAGCTTTGGAGACTATGATGACTATGACGATAGACAATGTAATGATACCTATGACACCTCTGTACCTAAGAATCTTCCTCATCATTTGTTCCTGCTTACTACAAATGGGCCATCACATTGGATAGATCATGATGGTGATCCATATGATTTTGATTTTGAAAGAGATTTTGATGGCTTTTGTGGACAATACCTTGATTATGATCCATCTACTACTGCTGAGGACTATAAAATGCATCGTGCTAGCTTGAAGCATCAATATTATAAGAATCCTTCTCCTAAAGACTCTCCTGCTGAAAATAAAGATTATCTTCTTTGTCTAGTGATGGTTCCCTTCCATCCCCTACTTCCTCTAATACCCATACATTTCCTAAAGCTTTCGATTCTTTCAAATCTTTCACAGAACTTTCATCTGACACAAGCCCTGATACTTTTTATGTGGTTCCCTATAGTTATCCTCCAGGGCTACCTCTTAAAGAAACTCAAGCTAACCTTCACTTGGATGCAAATACTTTCAATAATGCTAAACCTAAAGAGCCTAATCCTTTATGCGCTATAATGCCTACTTCAGCTGGTCCTTCACCATCTTTGCAACAGTCTTCCATACAATCCCAACATGCTTCATTGTCCTTAGAAGTGGCTCCATGTCAAGAGGACTCTAAAAATGATGAAGAAAAGAACATAAAGAAAGATCAAGATCAAGAACCCTCCATGTCATCCAATTCCTTTCGTGATGTCTCTTATCCACTTCATGGTTCTTTTGATCCTACAGACCCTTTTTCATGCATTCCACCATGTCTAAAGCCTTCTCCTAAGCAAGATCAAGCTACTACTTACACTATTGAGCTTATTGAAAATCAGAATGACCTTACTACACTTGCACTTTCCAAAGATGATACTTCCATTAAGGTTGGTAAAAATACTGTTGTTACTTCCAATGTTAAGCCTATTGAAAATCAAGAGAAAAATTATGAGCTTGTGCTATCCAAAGATCCTTGTCAAGATCAAAGTCTTCCATCTTCTTATTCTACCACTCCATGTTCGCTTTCACTTTCTACTCTTCCTAAGTCTTTGCAAGCTTTGAACAATCCTATCAAAGAAGGTGCTCATATTCAAGATGTCCACAATTCTATTGAAAATTCTAATGCTCACTCTAAAGATGCTGATATCCTTGGTTGTCATATAGATGCTGATGAACTTACTGATTATCCTTTTGCATCTTCCACTTCCATCCTTGGACCTCTTCCACCACTACTAAGAGCTTCATGTCTACCTTCCATCTTGGGTCCTTATGTCCCTTCACTTTCCCCTCCTAACTCTCCTAATTCACCATCCATCTTGGGTCCTTATGTCCCTCCATCTCCCATCTTTCCTCAAGATCAACATAGATGCATACCCCTGAATCCTTTTCATCCACCCACCCATCTAAACCAGTCATATCCTCCTTCTTCTTCCACAAGTCCCAAGTTCTTTGGAAGTAACTTGAATGTTCAATACAAAAAAAAGAAGCAATATAAGAATCCATCAAAAAAAGAAGATCACCATGTCTCCTCTAATAGACATGGAAATATAAAGTCAAAAGAGATATCTAAGAAGAAAACTACAAGACAAGTATGGGTTCCAAAATCCATCATTGAAGATATTCTCTCTAGATCATCAAAAGGAAATAAAAATCCTATGACTATATGGATTCCAAAGTCCCTCTTGAGGGAGTCTCATGTTGAACAACAAGTGAAGTTGACATTCAAGCTTCCAAGGGCTTCCACTTCATCTTCTTCCAAAAGCATTCCTCCATTCCATGTGCCTAAACCACAACCTTTGCTATCCATTCACCATATTCCTTCACGTATTCCTTCATTCATGATTCCTCCATCCTCTCACCACCCTTCAAGGTATGTGGTGATGTTGAGCTTGCCTTCCTTTCCATCTACCCTTTCACAATCCTTCCATTCATTATCCTTATACCTTCTATCCTTTTTCCTCATTTTCCTATTCCTCCTATCTTCCAACCTCACTCGCTTTACATAAAACCTTATCCTCTATTTTCTTCTTCCATCTCCCTTTCCCTATCAACATCTTTGAGCATATCATTTTGAATCCTTGGCATATCATGGTTTATCCTTTCAAGGAGCATTATCTAAAAAGCTTGCCTTCTTCCAAAAAGAAATTAAAAAAAAAAAAATTGAAAATGTGCCATGGTGAAAACCTGGAAACAGGCACCTTGGTAGCAAAAGTAAAAAGAAATAAATTCATCCTATGGTGAAAACCACTCCCTTGTGGTGCCTTGGATAAGTACCATGATGAAAACCTGACAATTAGGTGTCATGAGTAGTTTTTCTACATATTTCATCCATTCCATGTTCTCTCTTTGATCTTGACAATGTTGATCTATACACGAACATTTGGCTATTTTGTGAGCTATCTTATGATGATCTTGCTTTCATTCCCTTCCTATTTAGCCTTCATGTCTATTTTCCTCCATTCATTTTTGCCTATCACTATCCTTTCCCCCTTTTGGTCTTGATCTAATAGAAGAAAGAGTAAAATGCAATGCTATGAAGCCTCTTGACATGTCTACTCCTTTGGATTGCATCCTTTCTTACTCTGGCATTACACTTTTGTCACTTATCCTATGCTGGCCTTTTATTGCTTTTCCAAATGTGCTTTACATGAAAATTTTTCCCTAGCTTGGGTATTCTTGAGGATTTTTCCCTTGAGGATTTCTTCCCTTCATTCTCCTTCATTCTCTTGTCTTCCATCTCTTCCACCAGCTTGCCAATCCCTCTTGTTCTCCACCTTGCTAGACATTGGGACTGCATGATATAATCTTGCTTGGGAGTTTGCAATGGAAAAATATGCTATCAAGTATACCAAGTATCAGAACAATTATCAGAACAAGTATCAAAACCATTATCAGAATTAGTATCAGAACTAGTATCAGAACAAGTATCAGAACCAATATCAGAACAAGTATCAGAACCAGTATCAGAATGACTGTCAGAACAAGTATCAGAACACCTACTAGGGCAACACCTTTTTCTTTAGTTTATGGGTCTGAAGTGGTATTGCCTATTGAGGTTGAAATCCCATCACTCATAATCAGAATGCATGGTCTAGTAACTGATGATGACTACATAGTGTCTAGGTTACAAGAACTAGAACTACTAGATGAGCATAGACAAGTAGCGTATGATCATCTCAGAGTATATCAGAAGAGAATGTCTAGAGGCTACAACAAGAAAGTCAGGCACAGAGAATTTCAAGTTGGTGATCTAGTCTTGAGAGAAAATCCTAAAAATCAATCCCATCGAGAACGCAAGGGGAAGTTCAAACCCAACTAGCTGGGTCCCTTTGTCATCACTGCTACTTTTGGCTCTAGTGCCTATCAACTCTCAACAACTGAAGGAGAACAACTCCGAGAACTAATCAACATTCTCCATCTAAAGAAATTCTATGCCTAAGGCATTCCATCTATGGTAAAATATCCTGAAAAAAATCTTAAAAATCAGAAAAAGTCCTAAAAAAATGAACATTTTGGTGAAAACCAAGCAATAGGCACCTTGATGATTCACAAAAAAATAAAAAAATATCAAAAAAAAAAAAATGAAAAAATGAAAAATACAAAAAAAAAGAAAAAAAAAAGAAAGTGCCTTGGTGAAAACCTGGAAATAGGTGCCTTGGTAGCAAAAATAGAATCTCTGCCAAGATGGTGAAAACCTAGTAAACGGGTGCCACTTGTTCAAAATGCTCCATCTATCAACACAATCTTGGTCTTTCCCAGCTTTTAATCTTGCTTTAGTTTGTACATATCTCCATGTTTTTTTTTGTATTTCCAGTTTTCAATAAGTCAGTTTGTCCACCAATCTGCTCAAGCATCTGTATCCTATCAATGTTTAACACTTGGGGGCAATCAATGTCATATCCTATGGTCTCCCATGTATCTTAGATGGATCATATCTAGTCAAAGTCCTTTGAAGCTTCATGTGAGTCAGTCAGCCAGTCTTGTCTCCAGAAAGGATTTTGCATCTACAACAACACAACCAAACATCAAAACTCAACTGAAAACAATCTATGCTTTTTACATGCTTTTATCTCCTTGTATGCTTACTGATTCACATTGATATTTTTGAGTATTGTGTCCCTTCGAACTCCTCAATGATATCCTTTACAAGATTTAGAGAGTGATGACTAGGGGCATAATCTTTTCTTTGTCTTCTGCTTGTATGTGAAAATCTAACGTCTTTGGAAATTCTAGATTGAAATGGTGTCCGACTGTAAGAGCCTCTATCTTGAATTGGATGGCCATGCGTACCTCGACCATTGATACTTGGAAAATTCAAGGATGTTTGATGTAACTATTATCTTTTTAAAGTAAATTCTTTCTCCTACTATGAAACGCGATCTTGCCTAAGGAGGTGAACGATAAAGGGTCACTACGGGTAATTCACATTGGATTTAGAATGATGTCTTGACTGTTTGATGTGTTTTCAATGCAAGGCATACTCAGGTCATCATGACATTTATGTTTTGATGCTTGTAAAAATTGCTATATCAAAATGGACATGATATTCAGGTCATCCTGGCGTTTGTGCCTTGGTGCTTATATCCAATCCAACATTCTGAAAACAAATCAATATTCATATGTCCATGGTTGTATAACTAGTGGGTGTTGTATTGATTCTTGCGCATACAAATTGATATTCATATGTCTATGGTTTCATAACTAGTGGGAATTTTATTGATTTATCCGGTTACCTAAAAGTTCAATGATGATAACAAATTGACACATGATCAGTGACTAGGTCCTAGGTCTTAGGTTGCATTTCATTTTGCATGTCTCTTTGCATTTTGCATGTTTGCATGATCTCATAATGGCTAAATGAACTTCAATGCTTAGACAATTCACCACTCACATCTTCAAATCTAACAAGAGCTAAATCTCACACGAAGGTTCCTCCAATGAAACAACAAGTAGAATCCTTTTTTGAGATCAAAATCAAAATCTGAGATCATTCATATTATTCACTGCTTGCATAATCAACCTTCGATCATCACAAAAATCCATAATTCAACTTAACTAATTATCTAACATCAAACTATTGAAATTTCAACTTGGTCAACCATGGTCAAACCTAGTCAAACTTGGTCTTTTAGACCTCCAAATGATGCAGAATGCATTCCCAAACATGTTTTAACCACTTCTCAAATCAATTAACATGCTTCTAAACTATCAACGCTGACTTTTCTTGTCAGATTTCAATTTTAATCCTGAAGGGGGCATGGTATTGCATATCATTCAAAGTTTGTAAATCAAAATTCTATTGATCAAGTCTATCAATATCTTTCATCAGTGATCAAGACAAACAATCACGTCTAGTTACTGATTCATCAAAAGTCCTCATCGCTCGGGGAAAATCTATCATCACTTGGGGCATATCAGATTCATCAAGATCCATATCAATCTGGTATTCTCCTAATCTTGTAAACTGTATCAATTTTTGCAACCATCAGATCATAGTGTTCTTTCCTTGGTTCTTCGACGACCGAAGGGTTTGCATGTGATACCTGCTAGTTCTGCTAAGACAATCGAGTCTAGAACGGGTCACTCACTTCTTTGCAATCCTAAGGTTTGGAATCAAGCATTTTGACACTTTTTCACAATCATAGGTTCATTTTCTATTATAGTGAACATTATCTTTGGTCATTCAGGACCTATTATCTCCATATCAAATCAATATCAATCAGCTTCTGTCTCAATTTCAAACATTAGTTTCATATCTCTATCAAACACAGACTATCTTTGAACCACTGCGCTTCGCACAGTAATTCAAAGAGGGGCAAAATGTAATACCCCAAAAATGGGCTATAAGTTCATTAATCTCCTACATCTTCAATTCGAACGAAATTGACATCAAAGTCCTAATCTAAGGCACATCTAAACATCATCGAATCATAATTGATCATCTTAAATTCTGCATCGGGGAATATTCCTAGTAATATTCCTAATCATCATAATTATCTTTAATTTTATAATTATTTGGCAATAAATCACATTTATCCTAAAATTTGATTAATTGAATATTTTCATGTTTAATTAATTGGATTTAATATTTGCCACTTAATTGTGTAATTAAATTTAATTCTATCTATTATTAATTGTATTATTTAATTTTGACAATAAATCTAATATCATATGAATAATTGATTAAATTCTTATTTAATTAATTAAAGCATGTTGTCATTATTTAATAATATAATTTTTAATAAAAGTTTGGTAAAATAGTTAATTAACCCATAAATTAATTATTTTATTTCAAAAAGCAGTTAAGTTGAGAATAAATCACTTTATTTATTTATTAAATCATAATTATCCATGTGCACATTCAAGGACCAGTTAAACTCAAAATTGAAAAATCAATGCAAGTTGTTAGCTTTTTGCAAGTCAACATCTTTTTAAGTTTTAAAGTGGATCTAAACTTCTAATTCGAGTTGAACTGTGCTTTTGCATGATTTTTGTGAGTTAATTATCCTTTATTTAAAAATAACTCAAAAATCAACCTGAGTTATTTGAGTGATTTATGGCTTTTTCTCATGCACCTCCAAAGCCCTGGATTTCTATAAAAACAAGGCTTAGCTCTTTATAATTCATCTCACAAATTGCAAACTTACTCTACAAGAATCATAGCATATCAGATTTGGAGAATTTGCACAATTGGAGCTTGAAAGAATCAACTTGCGAATTCAAAGGCTTTGTGAGATCAATTTCAATTGCATAGTTTTCATATCATAGCATAGAATTTCATAGCTTTACATATCATTGTTAGATAGATCAATTCAGAGCATATCAATTTCATCTAGCATAGATTCATATCGATTTTTATCATTCTTATTGCATAGAAAATATCAAAAATATAGATCAATTCATAGCATATCAATTTCATCTAGCATAGATTCATATCGGTTTTTATCATTCTTATTGCATAGAAAATATAAAAAATATACATTAATTGCATTCAATTCATATCTAGATCAATTGCATTCAAATCCTTTGTTTAGGTGTCGTCTAGGTCACTGATCTCGATAACAATCTGAGAACATTAATCTCGCACCTACTAGAAGGCAGTAAATCACTTGGTTAGATAGTTTTCAATTTTGCAGGATTTCGATTATAGCTAACCTCTAATGTTTTACTGAAGTGTTGTGTCTATAGATTAGGTACAATTTTCACACACACACACACTATGGACTATATTACAAGAAGAATGAAAGATTTGAACTAAGAGTATATACAGATGTTGATTGGGTAGGAAATGTAGATGACAGAAATAGTACTAGTGGTGGAGCTTTCTTTCTTGGACAGAGATTAGTCTCCTGGATGAGAAAGAAACAAAATTACATTTCCCAATCTATTGTTGAAGCTGAGTATGTTGCTGCTGTAGTAAACTGTTCAAATTTGGTAGGGATAAAACAATTATTGGTAGGCATGAAAGAAGAAATCACTAAACCTATTGTTATTCTATGTGACAACACAAGTGCTGTCAACATTTCTAAGAATCCAGTGATGCATACTAAGACCAAGCACATAGCAATCAAGTATCACTACTTGAGAGAATTGGTACAAGATAAAGTAGTCCGAATGGAATATGTGAATACAAAGGAACAATTAGCTGATATATTCACTAAAGCTTTAACTAAAGAAGCACATGAGTATTTGAGAAGTCAATTAGGGGTCCTTCCCCTAACTGAGGCTACCTAGTTAAGCTAGGAGCACTACATCAAATATGCTACAACAGAATATCTGACAGATTGATGCAGAAGATTGTCACACTTTAGGACTGGCCTAGAGTTGTAAAGAAGAGCAAAGACAAGGAATTAGTCATAAGTAAGATGATAGAGGGAGAAACACTAAGCTCCATAGATAATATCTACATCTGATGGATGTATGTTTTAGTTGCTACTTTGGCATTTTTGCCAAAGAGGGAGATGAACTGAGATGATATAATAACACATGACACTGAAAGGAAAAGTAAGGAGATGGTGAACTGAAATGAAGGATCAGGATAGAGGGAGATATGGATATTTTTGGCAGTCACAGAAGTGAGGCTTATATATTTTGAATCAGAATGAAGCTAAGGATATTAATTTTTTTTTTTCTGATGGACAGATAAATTTTGGATTGGTTGGTAATCCATGTGTTATTCAGGTGATATCATATGGTGTTGCCATCAATGCCAAAGAGGAAGATTGTTGGAAACTGCAATTGAAGAAATTGTTGTGTTGTCATTGATGTCAAATCTTAACTGATAAGACTATTACTGCTTAGGAAAGTACTATATCTATTTGAGTGTTGCTAAGGGGATAGGAAAGGTTGGTAACAATAGCACCTAAGGAAAGGTTGAGTTATCTTGATACTACAAAGTGTACTTGACTATGTTGTACAATGATGAGACAATGTATTATTTATCTTAGTAAGATTGAAGACTAAACTAGTAGGCTTGACTGAGCAAAAATAGAGAAATCATGTTCAAGCCGAGTGGTGTTAGTGTCGACCGAGTCAATGTATGGCAAGAAAAATTCTAGTGTTGACCAAACATCAGTTAATTGCTGAGGAAACATTTTTAGTAATGATTGAGCTTTCTACATGAAGACCGAGTAGTTGATCATAGTATTGACCGAGCATCAGTATTTTTATATTTGAAGAGAATTCAGATTTGGAGTCGACATTGTTGAATTTTGGATTATGTAAAACGTGTTGACTTTATTTATTGATTGTTTGAAAGCATTTAATGCACTGAAAAACATTTTATTGTAAATCTTTACGAGATTTGAGATGTTTTTAGAAAAGGAGCCGAAGAACATAAAGTGGGTAGATTCAATGAATCTGACCTAACCCTTGTAATACCCCAAAAATGGGCTATAGGTTCATTAACCTCTTACATATTCAAATCGAATGAAATCGACATCAAAGTCCACATCTCCACATTATCAAATTTAATTGATTTTATCCTAAATTCTACATCAGGGAATATTTCCTAAATATTCCTAATTTATCATAATTATTCTTAATTTAATAATTATTTGGCGATAAATCTTATTTATCCTAAAGTTTGATTAATTGAATATTCTGAATATTTAATTAATTAGATTTAATATTGCCACTTAATTATTTAGTTAAATTTAATTAAATTATTCCTAAATTGTATTATTTAATTTTGACAATAAAATAAAAAATCTTATGACTAATTGATTAAATTCCTATTTAATTAATTAAAGTCAGTTGTCAATATTTAATAATATAGTTTTTGAATAAAGTTTGATTTAATAATTATTAACCCATAAATCAATTGTTTTAATTTAAAAAATCAGTTAAGTTGAGGATAAATCACTTTATTTATTTAATTAATTCATAATTAATTGTGCACATTCAAAGAGCAGTTAAACTCAAAATTAGGAAATCAATGCAAGTTGTTGATGTTTGGAAACTCAACATTCTATTTTGAGTTCAAAGATGATCTAAACTTCTGATTTGAGTTAAAAAGTTGTTCTTGCATGATTTTGCATGATTATGTGAGTTAATCTTCTCTGATTTCCTATTGACTCAAAAATCAACTTGAGTTCATCAAGAGTGATTTATGGTTTTTCTTTTGCACCCCCAAAGCCCTGGATTTCTATAAAATCAAGGCTTCAGCTCTTCTAAAAGGATCCATGAAATTGCATCCTCACGCTGGCGAATTGGTGATCGAAGAATCCATCTTTGCGAATCAAAGCTGTTGTGAGATTTTCATTGTTTTTGAACATTCATATCATTTAGCATATCAATTCTTAGATTAATTACATATCATATTAGTTTTCATATATTCTAGCTTAGATTCATATAGTTTCTCATTCTTATTACATAGAAAATACAAAAATATAGATTAAATCTTCATTCATATAGTTTTTCAATTCTTTGCATTCAAATCCTTCATTTAGGTGTTGCATTGTCACTGATCTCGATTCCAATATGAGAACATCATACTCGCACCTACTAGAAGGCAGTAAATCACCTGGTTAGCATAGTTTCAATTACTTGTAGATTTTGGTTTTTGCTAACCTGTAATGTTTTACTGAAGTGTTGTGTCTACAGCTAGGTACAAAATTCACACACACATTTTTGGTGCCAACCGTGGGGCCCTGAAATGGGATTCCCTTCTATTCTATCAATCTTCTATCATTTCTCTATCAAAACTCCCCTGCTGCTGCCTATTTTGGTGTTTTTGAGATTAAGGATTTCAAGTTTTTTTTTTAGACCTAGTATTCTCTGCAAGACGTTATTTTTTGTATCAAAACTAAAATTTTTAATTTTCTGTTCGTACTTCCATACATCTCTGTACGGATTCTTGCATGATATTTTTCACTGTACCGCGTGACATTTTGCTGGTTTAGCCTTTTCTCACACGGGACCACATCTTGACTCGTGTGACATTTTGTGCAAGACTTCATCCTTTGTCGCATGAGATTGTACTTCTTTGTGTGGGACCATATCCTGACTCGCATGAGATTTTTCTATAGACACAGAATTTGCAGATTTGTACTTTCAGATTATTGATTTCTTAACGCTTATTGGTTGCTGTTGATTTGTCTTGATTTTGTACTTTTAGATGTGTGCTAAATTTTGGATTGTAGAGCATTGGACCTAAGGTATTCTTCTCAAGCTAATAATATTTTGATTTGGATTAAAATAAACTCTCATGTGTCAAGCTTGTGTGACTTTTCTTGCTTTCATATCACAGACTTCATTTTGGGCTATAAAATGAACATAGATTTGCTTTTTGCATGTCTGTTACACATAGTAAATAGGCCCTATGAACACTATTTGTGGATGATCTTGAGAGATTGAGCTTCTTTCACTTGTTTATTCATATGAAGGTCCTCTTGATGAAGGATACCCTTGTAGGTAGGGAAGGTACTGAGAGAGTCTCACGTTCTACTAGGTTCATGTGTCTTCAACTTTTGATTGATACATTCTCTCTCTGGAGAGGTTGATATATCATAAGTGGTTGGCGTCATAGATCTTTGTGAGATAATCTTGGTCTTAGTGTGTCAAATTAATCTATCTACTTTGTTTTGGTTAAAAGTGAAAAGGCTAGAGGACTATGCTCTACTCCCTTTTTGGGTAGTATCAGAAACTCAAATCCTTGAATCCAGAACCAATCTCCATGTGGTATCTTTTGTGAGTCACCTTTAGAGAGGGTTAACCATAGTGGAAATTCCCTTAATTGGGTCAACCACATGGATGAAACCTCAAGTGGTAATATCCATTTTCACCATGGTAGCAGCAACCACCGTATAAATGTCCTTGTGGAGGAAATCTTCACAGGTGTGGTCTCTTGTTGGGCTGTCAGATCTCCCTAGCAGTTCCTGATTAATTAATTTCTCAGATTGTGTCAAAACTCCAGTGCACCTAGATTGGAGTTTGCCCTATTGAGATCAAAAAAGTTGTAGAGTCAAACCATTAGTACAAACCTTAGTGAGGCCAAATTTTTCATTTTCTAGGAATATGTGCGTTATTGAAAAACTTTTTGGAACATACACAAGTAGTATTTCTAAGGATTAGCATAATAAGTCACTATTGCTTGTTCATGTGCAAGGTTGCTTTTTCCCTTTCTCATTATTTTCTGATGATTTCTTGCTTCCCTTGCTTGTTGTTTTGCATGCTTGATATCTTCTTGGTTACTTGAAACAAACTGGTGCACAGATCTTCAAAATTTGTAAACAATCTGATACTGAAACACTAAAAAATTGCAAAATCTGAGCAAAAATCCTTTCCTGGAGTGAGAACTGAATATTTTTTCAGAGAATAGCCAGTGCAATGTCTCAAAATTTGTGTCTTGAAATCTGTGACTTGATATGCCAAAATTATCAAACTGTGTCCTTTTATCATGCAAGATTTCAACTTTCTGAGCATTCTTTCACGTGAGACAACACATTCTTGTGCGCAACTTGGTACTTCCTTGCATGAAACAACATTCTCTCATGCGAACCTATCCTTAAATTTGCAAAACAAAGAGCTTGTTACTGCTAGTTGGTCAACTTTCTATCAGTTTTGATTTTTGTCTGGGGTCAGTATGCCTATTTTCCTATTGCACACTGTTTGAAACTGCATGTCTAGAGTTGAGAAATGAATCCTAGAATCTATCAAACAAATCATTGTGTTAGAAATAGAGTAGAACTATAACAAATACATTCATTTTCCTAAAGTGGTCTCTTGAGTCTGATTTAGCCTTCTGATTTATCGATTTGAGTCTTTTTCATCTGGTGTCAAAACCTTGCCAAAATTATCTTCAAATTCAATCTTTTTGTCTAAATGGCTAAGTGTTGTGAGCTCATGCCCACCATCTATTGGGCATCTACCCACACTACTGTGGCATAGTATCCTTCATTTATGTCCGATCTAATCCTTAATCACTTCAATCTTGATAGGGTTGTGTCATTTGATCTTCTAGAATCAATTCATTCTTCAGTTGTCTTCATCTTATTCTTTGGCTTCACCCAAGGTTAATGGTGGAAACCAAAGCTTCGTCACACAAGAAATATGGAGAAATATCCCATACAATACCTTTGAATACTCTCCAAGACCCAACTCTTGAGCAACTCTATAATTTTGGTCTTTACGAAGATGACGGTCTTGGCAACTTTTAATTGAAAACTGGTTATGTACCCCTTCCATCGACTCACAGAGGTAATCAAAAAACTCCACCTCAATCTAATCTAGGGAGCCCTAAAACTCCTAACATGTCTCACAAAGGGACACATCATGGGTCCCAAGGACATCAATCTCAACATGGTATAAATCAAGAACCTACACCTTCTAAAATTTCCCAATATCAAAATGATGATAACTTCAAAAGAATGATGAAGCATTTCTTGAAGGAAGATAGAGAAGCATACTTTCTAGAGTTAGCTCATCAAGGAGCGAAAATTCCTCCCAACTTTAATGTTGAAGATATCATCATGCATGAGGAAGAAAATCCTATCATGGCTATGATGAAATAGATGCATGCCATGCAAGTCAAACTTAACAAACTTCAAAAAGAAAAGGAACCTAAGGAGTTCTCCATGGAAGCTCTATGCCCTTTTCCATTCAATAAAAACTTGTACATGCCACCATTCCCTAAAAAAGTGGAAATGCCTAAGTATGATAAGTATGATGGAACTCTGATCCTCAAGATCATGTCAGGGAATTCTATACTCAATCCATGGAGTTCATGCACGAACCAACTTACTTAATGAATCTTTTCCCTCGATCTCTAGGAGGGTCAGCTATTCCTTGGTTCTCTAGAATGCCTCCAACTATCAAAAATTTTGAGGAGTTAATCAAACTATTCTATTAGCAATACTCCTACAATATTCAACATCCGATCACCATGATCGACATCTACAATCTGAAACAATATCCAGGTGAACCATTTCTAACATTTCTCAAGAGATGGAGGAAGAAATTTTCTCTATATGCTAGACCCATTCCAAAAACTAAGAAGCTAGAAATCTTCATCAACAATCTTGTTCCAGAACTCAACTACCACTTGCAAATGAAAAATCATACATCCTTTGATAAGATGGTATAAAATGAAATCAAAATTGAGAAAGTACTTGTTCAAAAAGGAGACATATCACCTCAAAAGGACAAGTATGAATCTGGATCTAGCTCTAAGGACAAAGGAAAAAATTGGAACAAGAATAAATGTGTTGTCACCGATGGTGTTGTTGATAATATTTGTGCCCCATCTAAGGCACCCACTTTCAATCTCATTGTTGGCACCCAAGCCATCAAGGATGTTGAAGCTAAAACATTTGAATCTAACAAAAATTCATCTAATTATAGACCTTGGGCTACAAATCCTAATAAAAAATTCACTCCTCTCAGAGAGTCCTTGGAATTTTCCATGAAAACTCTATTGGCAAACAAAATCATCTACTTGCCTGAGATGAAAGTCTTTGATCCTGAACCTAAACCAAAAAGGTGGAGGGAGAATGACTTCTATGAATTCCATCACAATAAGGGTCATAAGACTAATAACTACACTCACTTGAAGCACATCATACAAGACAAAATTGATAAGGGAGACATCACAATTGCCAATCATAAGAGCAATAATGATCATACAACATTCCCAGAACCATTTCCTAAACATGGTAAAGAAGATTCTTCTTCTTAGCCTAATGTGGGTGCTAAAGTCAATTATGCCTACTTTGGAAACAATGCTGTCATCAATATGGTTGAACCATGCCTATTTGAGCATTGCAATGTCATCACAATTGTAAGAAAAGATAGAGAAAATCAATCAGCTAATGCAGTTACTCGATCACAAGCTCAGGCACACCTACAAGGACAAATACCAAATCCATCCAATGTCCCTAAGGTGCCTTTCAATCTTTCATCTACTTCTAAATAGAAGGCTACATCTAAATCTTCAAATCCTAAAGACATGAGGCCTACTTCATACCATATTGTTAACAACTCTAGCACACAAATGCTAAAATATCCATGTTTGAGTTGCTTCGGATATCTCTAGCTCATAGAGCCATTCTAGACAAAGCTCTACTCAGATCCAATGTTCCTAATGACCTTGATTTAGATAGATTCTAGACTATGGTTGGTCATCTTACATCTCCATAGTACATTTCCTTTTTAGAGGAAGATGATAACTCCTTGAGTCATCCACATAACCAGCCCTTGCATATTGAAGTCTTGATCCAAAACCATCATGTCAAACATGTGTTGATAGATGGGGGTGCTAGCCTAAACATTTGTTCTTTTAGCTTGATTACACAATTGGGATTTTTAGAAATGGCCATTGATCCTAGAAAGAAGATAACTATCAAAGCATATGATGAGTAAGAAAGATCTTCTAAAGGAACAATTGTCTTACCTATCAGAGTAGGTCCTATCATCAGAGATACTATATGTCAAGTTCTTGATCTACCTTTGGCTTAAAATTTTCTTCTAGGGAGACCTTGGATACATAACATGAAAGCCATTCCCTCTACATTCCATTAGTGCTTGAAATTTCCTTATGAAGGAGTCAAGGTGACGATTCTAGCTGATCTGTATACAACTTGCAATACCTTGTTGATAAACTTGTTCCTAATAATAGATAATCTTCCACTAAGCAACTAGATGTTGCTTCAACATCTAAGATGGAAGACATTTATAAAGAGGTTAAGATCAAAGAAAATGGTATGGGAGAATATACTATAGAGCCAATCTTATCTTTGACATCTCTCCCTATCTCTCCTAAGTCTTATGGGAAAACTCTAAAATAGAATCTAAAGAACCTCTTGAGGCATATAAAAGAAATTTTATTACAGAACAAGTATCTAAATAGGAGTTTGAAGAGGATGAAGATGTGCTCGCATGGCTATACAAAGATGAACCTAAATCTCAAGTTGTCCAAAAATGTGATGCTAAAATATTGAACATCCCTTCTAAGTCATATGGCCCAGAGGACAAATTGATCACAAAGATGGGATATAAAGGAAAAGGACCTCTAGGACTATAGGGTAAAGGTCTTTTGTCACCTCTTGATCATCATTGCCGAGAAAACAAGAATACAATAGGTTTAGGATACACAAAGAAACCTTTCTATCTTAGCAAGAACTCCTCGCATGTACTAGAACAAATTGAGCCTTCTGTAGCAAATCAACTAAAGGGGGAAATAACTGAACAATCTGATAGTGATGATTCAGACACCATTGATGAGTGTTTGCCTAAAGAAATAAAAGACCTCCTTGAAGTTGAAGATGATCCAATAAAAAGAATTAATGTAGTAGAAACACAAGAACCTACTATAGAGCAAGAGATAGTTGCAACACAAGAACCAACTAATCTTGAAGGCCATCAAATAGACAAAGAGGAAGGTGGTAGTTATTCTATGATAGATTCCCACGAGTATGCATTCAAATCAGAATCTGAGGAAAACCCTTCTTGGGGTATTCATCCTGACTTTACTCATGTTATCATATTTCCTAGAGGTCTAGATGAAGAAATAGAAGATGAATCAAATGACTATGAATGGGGAGTCATTCCAAAACTAGATGAACTTATTATAGAAAAGCATGTTGATGTTATTCACCAATATGCACCTACACCCAACGTAAGTATAGGGTGAAATAATGAACCTATCAAGTCTGACCCACCGATGGCTGAAGTGGATTTCCACAATAATATTGAGCCTATTCACAAATTGAATGTCTTAAGTTGTAATATCACCTTTGAACTCAAGCGTCGGGTTAGGACCAATGATGACAGATCCATATCTGTGAACGCTATTTCCCAATCTTTCACCACTTTGACTATCCAACACCCTGACCTTCTTGACATAACATTGTTGGCAATTTGGATGAGTTGATTACATAGATGTTTTCATTATGGCAACATATGATCCACATGAAGGTCGCACAGGTTAGAGAGCAAGTAGGACAGAGCACATTGCAAATTTGTCTAATTGTGAGACAATGTTTTTACCAGTGAACCTGGACACAGTTTCTATTTGCGATGTTGATTGGAGTAAGTTCAGTGCTTGTGAACTTGAACATAGACTCTATGATGTCTATTGTACACCCATCTCAGAGTGCAAGTTAGTATGACATGTACAGAAAGAGTTATGACAATTTTACCAAAGACAGTGTCAAGCCGACAGGATAGAATATGAAGACATAACTTGTAAAGAGTTAAGGGATTATTTTGTTTATCAAAATAATGACTTAACAATATAAAGGGATGACATCCTAGATGTTAAATCTTGGATAAGGCTATTTCTATAAATGTAATTGTAATCAGTAGTGGAACACAAAAGTGTGGACAAGTGATATGATGCGAAATATATGATGCATATGTAATAGCGATAGTGAAAGAGTAGCGAAGAGATATTGATGCAAGAAATATAAGGTTATGTACCTTAACCTATTTTTGTAATCATTGTATATTGTGCATTACTTGTTTGGGTAGTGGGCTCATCTAGTAATCACATTTTGTACTACCAACTCCTAACAGGTTTGAGGCTTCTAACAAGTCCTATAGTCCCTTAATCAGGACTGATACATGATATGCTTGTAATAGACTCCTAATAGGGTCAACATCCTTAACAAGATACTTTTGATTAGTGGATCTTTGTGGGTACCATCCCCACCAGGGTTTTCCCTTAGCCAGGGTTTCCTCGAGAACAAATAATGTGTTATGAGTTCTTTCACTTTATTGCTATGCATGTTGTTTAGCTTCTTATGTTATGCATGTATAAAGATAATCTGTTATATCCATAATTGGGAAAAGATAAAGTTTTTAGAATACTGATTCACCCCCCCCAGCAGAATCTTGAAGAAGCTCTTGAACAGATTGACTTGCTTACTATTGAAAAAGATACTTTGAAAAGAAAGTATGATGATGCAAAGAACCTCATTGAGAAACTGAAAAACAAATTGGAAGATCTGAGATCTGAAAAGGAATCTGAAGTTTTTATTGAAGATTGTGATGACAATTTAGAAAGAGAAAATGAGATCCTTAAGCATGAACTGAAGATAGAAAATTTGAAGCTTAGTTTGAAAGATGGAAATGGCAAAAATGAAGCAAATCTGAAATCCGAGAATGAAAGTCTAAAGACTAAAAATGAAGAACTGAAATCTAAACTTTGTAAAGTAACATCTAAACTTGAGAAAGTCAATTTGCAGTATGATGAACTTGAGAAATACAATAAGATTGTGAAAGGTGAATTGACTCAATCCAAACAACAACTTGAAAGGCTATATTCAACTAGTGAGAAGATTGATGAAAAAATATCTTATCAAAACCATTCTATGATAAGACTGGTCTTGGATTCAACACTTTTAAAGAAAATAATGAAAGCAAGGAACTAGATCTGAAGATATATGAAAGCATAGATGAGAAGAAGTCTGATGAGATCAAAAAATCTGAAGATACACCTAAAGAAGAAGAATCACCGAAGCAAGAGGAATCACCCAAAGGTATGCAAAGAGAATTCAAAGGTAGATGTTTTTCTTGTAATACTATTGGTCATATGAAGAGAGATTGCACAAGTAAGCAATTTAAACCTCTTAATGGTTATTGTTACAATTGTCATGGTTTTGGACATAGAGCTATTGAATGTAGGAAACCTAAATTTATTGAGAATAATGATGGTAGTAGAATGTTTAGGAATACTAACAATGCAGATAAGAAACCTACTAAAGATATGAATAGAAGAAATGAAGTAATATGTTATAGATGCAACAAGGTTGGACACATTGCTAGAAACTGCATATCACAAATCAATCAGCCTGGACCAAGATATGGAAACAATGGAATTGTTTATCAGATATGCAACAAGATTGGACATACAACAAGGTTTTGTAGAATGAACAATAGAGTTTTTCATCTTAATCCTAATCCTAGAAATCATGCAAGAAGAAATGAAGATGTAAGTAACAGTCAAAAAGGATGTAGTAATTTAGATGAAGTGAAGTTTATCAAAAGCACAGATCAAAGAGACATATTCAACATTGAAGGTAATCAGGAAGGTGAAGTATTGTAAGGTAAGAATGAATCTTTACCTGACCTATCTCAAAGTACTTAATTTATGTAAATTACAATAGAATAGGAACCTAGATTAGTGTAGAAGTAAATATATGATGAATTGAGTCTTGCACAATTAATGCAAGGTAGTTTATGATGTTCTAATGCTATGGTTAAGAGAGCAAAGAAAAATATTATGTTTTGCGAGATCACAAGAAGTTTTAAGTTTTGCAAGTTAGCAAAAACAACTTTTTGGAAAGAAGCGGCAAAAGAATTGAATGCGATGTCAGATCTAAGTGAGATTGAATTAATAAAAGGTTATGATTGGTATTATTTGATCATCAAAGAAAATTCAAGTCTCAAGGAGATCAAAGAGTAGTGATTGGAAGCATTTTGCAAGGATTTGGAGAAGAATTTTGTGCCTAATCTACGCAAGCCCTAAAATCATGAAATTAAGGTATTTTACTTGACAGATCTTTGAATCACTAAAGGAATTTGAAGAAATCATGGAATTTTCTTTAATACAAAATGTTAGAGATAAGAATAGACCTAAATTGAAAAGAGAACTAGTAGAACCCTTCGAAGATGACCCTATGTTTGCTTTATCATCCATACTAGATGGAGTTTTACACTTAGAGAATGTCAGAAGTTATCTTGGATGCAAACTAGAGATAGTTAGTGATAGTGATTTCACAAATGAATATCAAAAGATTTACAATCAGGATATGACACTAAAACAAGGTTTTGAATATTTGGAACACAATGAAATTGTTAAGTATGGATTACAGTATGAATTTGATGATGAAGAATGCACTAAGATTATCTTGAGCTGAATTCATAATGGAAAGTTTTGGTTAGAAGATAGAGTGATAGATATTACAATAGATTTGATTCATGAAGTCACTAGATTATCTAAAACTAGAGCTATTCCTTTAAATGAGAAAAACATGAGGAAAATAGTCATTGACAAAACAAATTCATCCTATAATGGTAGAGGAATTGTGATTAGTAAGATCAAACAAGATGATGCGAGATACTTATGCAAGATCCTAACTACTAAGTTTTGTGCAAATTCAAGAGAGGATGACATGGCGGTTGGAATGATACATGCAGCCTATCTAATGTGTGTTGACAAGGTACAAGTTGATAGATGTGAAATTATAAGAATTCAATTATTTGAGAACTCGAAGAAGATTAAGAAACTAAGTATACACAGTTTAGGTTCTCATCCCTAATCACTTATATGTTTTTTCATCTATTGAGGAGATTTCCTTGCACCATTGGAAATGACTAGAATGATGGACAAAATACAATGGAAAGGATTAACCTAGTGTACAGAAGACATGTTATTGACAATGTAAATGAGAGTGCAGTACTGGTAATTAAGACATTTTAGAATATTTTGTCTAGCAGATCAAGGATCCCTAAGTCTCTTGTGTAAAAGTATAAAGATGATATATGTTTTATGGTGGATACTGACTTTTTTAAAAATATGAAATACTGAGAGGGGGGGTGAATCAGCATTTCACAAACATTTTCTTTTGCCCACTTATGGATATAACAGATTACTTCAGTGCATACAAAGATTATCAAGCTGATTAACAAACATAGCAGTAAATAGAAAGAACTCATAACACATGATATGTTCTCAAGGAAACCCTGGCCAAGGGAAAACCCCGGTGGGGATGGTACCCACAAAGATCACTAATCAAAAGTATCTTGTTAGGGATATTGGACCCTGTTAAGAGTCAATTTACAATATATAGTAGACTTTTCTTGGTTAAAGGACTTTAGGCCTTGTTAGAAGCCTTAACCCTGTTAGGAGTTAGATTACAAAACCTGATCACCAGCTAAGCTCACTACCCAAATAGGTAATAAAAAATGTTTCTGACTATAGTATGGTACTACTTACAACTTCATATCAATAGCCTTTTTTTCTATCACAATATACAACTATCGCAAGTTATCCTTTTCTTTCTTTTTACACATCACACACTTTTTCATTACATTTCAAGTATGCCTAATATATGAGTTATTAGAGCTAATAAATTTATATGGTCAGCTTCCAAAATATTTATCCAAGAGTAAACATCTAGGATGTCATCCCTTCATAATGTTAAGTCATTATTTTGACAAGAAAAAATAATCCCTTAACTCTTTCGCTAATACTGTCTCCAAAACTGTTATGTCTACAAAAACTATCTTCGGTAAAATTTGAATAACTTCATCTGTACTAATCCAAACTTTATGTGCACTAAGATGGGGCATCCTCATACTCTATAGAAGCTTCAATTAACTACACAAACAAAAATATTGCTCTAGTGGATGTCGCCAACTAAATCTTCATCGGGTGCTCTGTCAGGATCATTGTATCCATACTTAGACAATTTCTTCCTTCAACTTGCCATACTTGCATTCCAAATTCTACACTCTCAATAGAGATCATATGTTTCCATAATGATAACATCTATGCATCCACATTAGCCAAATTGCCAACAATCTCCCCCTTTGTCATTGGTGGCAACATATGGGAAAATTGGCTAAGTGTGCAAACAAAACTTCAAAGTATTTACACAAAATTGTGGCCAAATGTTATACAACACATATACAATATTGTAATCCATAGAATAGATCCCCCTATGAGTATCCTTCCTCAATATATTTTCAATTTTCTGCTATCTCTCCCTCTTTGACAACAATGACAAAGATAGGGTGTACAAAAATTTCAAAAAAAAACTTGATACCTTGTTATTAGCTATTGCAAAGCCGGTAGGCTTGCAACACAGTCACCAAACTCTGACTTCCATGATTCAAAATCTTTCTCCCATATCTTCCTGATGGATTCAACAACATTGAGTAGAGTACTCAATCCATATGCTGCTGTCTAACAAGCTTGCAGGGAATTAAAGCTAAACTTCTGAAAAGATGTCTTTGTTGAAAGACACTGCTCAATTTGGTCTTCAACAATTGAGATCTTGATTGAGATATGCTCTCTCAAGATGTTAATCCTGATCATCTTTCTATTCTTCTCCTCTGCTAACATTCTGATTTTATCATTTAATTTCCTTATGTTCTTCTCTACAGAACTTATCTTTACATTTGGGCTTGTCAAGGTGTTTGTTCTAGCTGTAATTGCATCTATCTTCTCTCTGATCTTCTTATCTTCTTCAGCTGTTAGGATTTCTAATTTTGTGCATTGTATATACAAACTCTTTCCAGTCTCAAAATGTTTCCTCAAATTCTTTATGCATACATCCAAATTACCAATATCATTTTGAATATTTACACTTAAATTTTGTTGCATTTCTTCTTCAAAGGCTTCCTGAACTTTTATTCTAGCAATATCCTTTAAGTTAGAAAATTCAGAGTTAAAAGATTTTATTACTATTTTAGCTTTCTCAAGTGGATCCGATTCAAATACCTTAGTGCTGATCACACTCTCAAGTTTCTCTGTCAAAACTCTAACTTTGCCTTCAAGGTCCTTCACCTTCTTATTCTTTCCAATAATTTTATTAAGAGATGTGATGAACTCAAGCTGATCATCATCTTCAACCTCTTTTCCAAGGTCTTCAAAAATTGAACCAATTTGTCTCTTCTTACTATTAGGTGCACTAGGGGTAGTGACCTCTATCAAAATTTGTTTACCTTTAACTATCTGCTCTGTTGGAACTGATTTTGATACAGCTGGTGCTTCCACTACCTCTGTATCCTTTTATGATTCTGTAATCTTCTCTTGCTCTTCTAAAGCCAAATTGTCAACAATGTTTCCTAGATCATGAAATACTGCATCATCTGACTCTAGTGTCACTTTGGTTCCTTCAATGTCCATTGATTCTTTACCAATATTGATATGTGAAGAAGATGGGACTTCTTCAATACCAACTTCCTCTGCATGCGGTTCCTCTGATTGCTTCTGCTGAGGACCTGATTCAACATGCTTTCCTGCAACTATATTTGCAAGAACTTGCATTACTGCTTGCTCAGTCTCTTTCTGTAATTCCTCCTTTTTGCCTCCCATTATAAGGATTGTTCTTCTCTTAGTTCTCAATAAAGTTCCAAGAGGCTTCAAGAATCTCTTCAAGTGATCTTCATCCTCAACTTTACAGAACTGTTTGATTACATGTTCTCTCATCTTTATGTCCTCTTCTTGTGCTCTCTATTTTCTATTCACAAGTTTGTTATAGAAATCTTCTGGGATCTTACCATGAATAGTGCTAAGTTTCTTATTTGTCAAAATCATATGTGTAATCATTGCATTTTAAAAATTCAATCTGTCAAATGATCCATATAGATCATAGAATTTATTTATCTTAGTGAAGTCTCCATGCTTCAATATATCTTCATTAACTCTTTCAATTCTTGGTTTCCAAGTTTTCTTCTTGATTGAAACTTCATCATCATCTTTAATTTCTGCTACTTTTCTAGGTACAGGTGGTATAATCACTTTCTGTCTCTTGCCAGGTCCTGTTGCACTCACTTTTACTCTTTTGCTAGAAATAGGAGAAAAAGATTTATCTCCATCTTTTTTAGGTACTTCAACTTTTACCTTTACTACAATAGGATCAACAGGGTCTGCACTAGATGCCATAGGTGGAATTACAAGATTTTCACTTTGCTTCAAGGCTTCTGCAGTCTTCTTAGCTATGTCAAACTCATGACTTGACATACCTGATTCTTTCAGTATTTTCTTCATAGTAGATTCAACTCTCCTACTAGATTACTTCTTTTCTCTCAAACTTATTGCAGAGTTGAAATTCTCTTCATAGGTTCCAAACCTATTTGCATGACCATCCAACTCACACTTTAACAGTCTATTCACATATCCTACTATTTCTGCTTCAGATACTTCATAGCCAAGAGGGTCTATGAATTCCATTATAGGCTCAACTGCTTCAATGTAGGTGAAATCAGTGTCTACCATAAAACAAATGTCATCTTAATTCTTTTCAACTAAGGATTGAGGAATCCTTGATTTGTTCTTAACAATATTCTGAAAAGTCTTCAATACAAGCTTCACACTGTCATTGACTTTATCAATTAGGTGCTTCATGTAGACTAAGTTTATTCTTTCCATTATGTTCACATTGTCACTCCAATCAATTATGTAAGGAAATCTTCTCAAAATATGGAAAAACATATAGGTTATCAGAGATGAAAACCTAAACTGTGTGCACTTAGCCTTCTTAATCTTTTCTAAGTTCTCAAATAACTAAATTTTCAAAATTTCACATAGGTCTACTTGTTTCTTCTCAATACACATAAGATAAGCTACATGAACCATTCCTGCAACCATGTCATCTTCCCTTGAACTACCACAGAATTTAGTTGTTAGGATCTTGCAAAGGTACCTAACATCATCTTGCTTAATCTTACTTATCGCAATTCCTCTACCATTATAACTAGATCTAGTGTTGTCTAAAACAATCTTTCTCATGTTATTTTCATTCAGTGGAATCTCTCCAAATGTTGATAATCCAGTAACATCATGAATTAGGTTGGCAGTTATATCAATAACTCTATCCTCCATCCAGAATTTCCCATTGTGGATTCTACTTAAAATGATATTGGTACATTCCTCATCATTAAATTCATACTTCATGGAATAATTGATAATTTCATTATTCTCTAGGTGCCCATAAGCTAGTTTAATTGAAATGTCTTGATTATACAATTTCCTATAATCATCACTAAAATTTGCATCTCCCAAAGTTTCAAACTTGCAACCTAAATATCCTTTAACATTCTCAATGTGTAATACTCCGTCTGGTACGGATGATAGTGCTAGTCTGTCATCAATTTCAGTTGGTTCTACTAGTTCTTTCTTAATATTAGGTCTATTCTTATCCTTAACATTATGAACCATAGAAATATCCATCTTATGAACTGATTAAAGATCAAAAAATACCTCAACTTTGCAAATCTAGGGTTTCAGTATAATCGTCACTGCAAACTGCTTCCAAACTTCTTTAAATCATCCTCAACTCACTTTTTCTTCTTTAAAATCTCTTCCAATCACTTTGTAATCATGATAACTTTGATTTCAACCTTATAACACTTCACATTAACTCGATCTAACATCGCATTCATTCATTTTGCCGCTAAAACCTCAAAAAGCTGATTCTGCAAACCTGCAACCATAAAACTTTTTGCGACCTCACAAAACATGATATTTTATTTTGCGCACTTAACCATAGCATTAGTACAACATAAAAAACCTATATCTAACTGCACAAAAATTAACTCATTCAAATTCCTAATCTACACTAATCCTAAGTCCTAAACTATAGAAACTTACATAATTTAAGTACTTAAAGAAGGGTCAGGTAAAGATTCATCCTTACCATTAGTTACATTACCTTCCTGACTACTTTTAGTGATGAATATACCTCCTTGATCTGTGCCTTTATCAAATTTTACTTCATCTTTATTGCTACAACAACCTTTCTCTTTGTTTCCTACATTTTCATTCCTTCTTGCATTGTTCCTAGGGTTAGGGTTATGATGATAACCTCCATTGTTCATTCTGCAAACTCTTGCTGAGTGTCCAAACTTGTTGCATATCTGACAAATGATTCCATTGTTTCCAAATCTTTGTCCTTGCTAGCTAATTTGTGACCTGCAATTTCTAGCAATATGTCCTACTTTGTTGCATTTAAACATACTACCACTTTTCTTTGATTCATTTCTTCAATAGATTTCTTATCTGCATTGTTAGTATTCCCAATCATTCTATCATAATTATTCAAAATTACTTTAGGTCGTCTACATTTGTTAGCTCTGTGTCCAAAACTATGACAATTATAACAATGTCCATTAAGAGGTTTAAATTGCTTACCTATGCAATCTCTCTTCATGTGCCCAATAGTATTACAGCAAAACATCTACCTTTGAATTCTCTTTGCATACCTTTAGATGATTCTTCCTATTTTGATTCTTCTTGCTTTGATTCTTCTTTCTCTCTAGGTGGTTCTTCTTTAGGTGGATCTTCCAATGTGTTCTCATCTAGCTTCATTTCCTCCACACTTTTAGATGTCTTCAGATCTGGCTTCTTACTTTCATGGTTTTTTCTAAACATACTAAATCCAAATCCAGTCCTATCAAAGAATGGTTCTTCAAAAGAAATTTGTTTTTCAGTCTTATCACTATTTGAATATAGCCTATCAAGTTGTTGTTTAGATTTAGTTAATTCACCTTTCACAATTTTATTATACTTCTCAAGTTCCACATACTGCACTTTTACTTTTTCAGATTCAGATGTTTCCTTTTCAAGTCTTGATCTCAGATCTTCATTCTCAATTTTCAAATTTTCATTATTAGATCTCAAATTTCCATCTTTCATACTAAGCTTTAGATTTACTATCTTCAGCTCATGCTTAAGGATCTCATTTTCTTTTTCTAATTCATCACAATCTTCAACAAGCATATCAGATTTCTTTTCAGATTTTAGATCTTCAATCTTACCTTTTAATTTGTCAATAGTATTCTTTGCATCTTCATATTTTCTTCTTAAGGAGTTTCTTTCATCAGTAAGCATATCAATCTGTTCAAGAGCTTCTTCAAGATTCTTCTGAAGTTGATCCATATCCATAGAGATCTTACTCAAGCTACTGAGCTTTCCTTGAATGTTCCTTCTAAGAGTAACTGCGCTCTGATACCAATTGTTAGAAATAGGAAGTACTGAGAGGGGGGGTGAATCAGTATTTCAAAAACTTTTTCTTTTGCCCACTTATGGATATAATAGATTACTTTAGTGCATACAAAGATTATCAAGCTGATTAACAAACATAGCAGTAAATAGAAAGAACTCATAACACATGATAAGTTCTCGAGGAAACCCTGGCCAAGGGAAAACCCCAGTGGGGATGGTACCCACAAAGATCACTAATCAAAAGTATACTGTTAGGGATATTGGACCCTGTTAAGAGTCAATTTACAATATATAGTAGATTTGTCCTGGTTAAAGGACTTTAGGCCTTGTTAGAAGCCTTAACCTTGTTAGGATTTAGATTACAAAACCTGATCACCAGCTAAGCTCACTGCCCAAATAGGTAATACAAAATGTTTCTAAATATAGTATGGTACTACTTACAACTTCACATCAATAGCCTTTGTTTCTATCACAATATAAAACTATCACAAGTTATCCTTTTCTTTCTTTCTACACATCACACACTTTTTCATTACATTTCAAGTATGCCTAATATATGAGTTATTAGAGCTAATAAATTTATATGGTCAGCTTCCAAAATATTTATCCAAGAGTAAAAATCTAGGATGTCATCCCTTCATAATTTTAAGTCATTATTTTGACAAACAAAAATAATCCCTTAACTCTTTCGCTAATACTATCTCCAAAATTGTTCTGTCTGCAAAAACTGTATTCGGTAAACTTCAAATAACTTCATCCGTACTACTCCAAACTTTATGCCCACTAAGATGGGGTATCCTCATACTCTATAGAAGCTTTAGTTAACTATGCAAACAAAAATATTGCTCCAGTGGACATCGCCAACTGAATCTTCATTGGGTGCTCTGTCAGGATCACTGTATCCATACTTAGACAATTTCTTCCTTCAACTTGCCATACTTGCATTCCAGATTCTGTGCTCTCAATAGAGATCATATGTTGCCATAATGACAACATCTATGCATCCACATTAGCCAAATTTCCAATAGAAATTACCTATATTGAAGCAGTAGAGCCTAGAACAGAGTTCATAGACCCTCTTGGCTGTGAGATATCTAAGGTAGAGACTGAAGAGTATGTTAGTAGGGTACTTAAGTGTAATTTGGACACTCAGTGTAATAGGTTTGGAACCTTTGAGGAGAACTTCAACTCTGCAAAGATCTTAATTGAAGAGAAGCAGTCTAAGAAGAGAGTTGAGAGAACTATAAAAAAAAATCCTAAAAGATACAGGGATGATAGAGCATGATTTTTTGGTAGCAAAGAAAACAACAACAACAATCAGAGAGAGTGGGAAAAAAGAAGTTTTGCCTATCCCTCCTTTATCATCAATTGTAGTACAATAGGAAGAACCACAAGTGAAGGTAAAAGTGGAAGAAACTAAGAAGGATAAAGAAGCAAAGATGTCTACTAGATCCACTTCCTCCACACCTAGCAAAAGAGTAAAGTAAAGTGCTACTAGACTAGGAAAGAGACATAAAAATTTAGTGCAACCAGTTCCAAGAAAGATTACAGAAATAAAAGATGATGTCACTACTATTAAGAAGAAAGCTTGGAAACCAAAAGTTGAAAAGCTTAATGAGCAAATCATTGAGAATGGTGACTTTACAAGAATGAACAAGTACTATGATCTTTATGATTATACAGATAGACTTAATCTAGAGAATGCAGTTTTCAAGCATATGATTTTGGCTGACAAGAAGTTTGATACAATTTAGGGATAGATACCTGATGATTTATATAACAAACTTGTGAATAGGAAGAAGAGAGCATCAGAGGAGGACACATCTATCTGAGAAAAGCTTGTGAGGAACCTTTGTAAAGTAAGAGATGAAACACATTTCAATCAAATCATGAAAGCCTTAAGCACCCATCTGAGAACCAAAAGGAGAACCATTCAGATTATGGGAGGCAAAGTATGAAGAAATCAATTCTGAGACAGAGCAAGCTATTATCAAGGTTATGACATAAAATGTTGGAGAACCATTAGTTGCAGTAAAGAAAGTAGGTGAGATAGAACAAGAGGACATTCCCTCTCCTCCAACCATTAATATTGAAGATGAAACAATGAATGAAGAAGGAACAAAAATTACCTTGGATACTGATGATAATGTATTCAAGAATTTGGAGAACATTGTTGACAATTCAGCCTTTGAAGAACAGGAAGCTACAAAAGAAGAAGAGATGACAAAGACTACAATTGTAGAACCACCAATAATAGAGGAACAAGTTCCCATTCCCACCAAAGAAGATATCAGTCTTACTCCTGAGACTAGAAATAAAAATCAAATTGGATCTATGATTGAGCATTTAGGAAAGGAAGTAGATGATGATGATCAGTTGGAATTGATCACATCCTTGAATAAAATCATTGGCAAGAATAAGAAAGTGAAGAGTCTTGAAGCATGTCTGAAGGAACTAACTGATAAGTTACAAAGCACTGTAACTACATAAATTGCAGAAGAAGACCCTATGGAGAAAGCAAAAAAGATAATGAGCACTTTTGACAATGAATTCACAAACTTGTCTGATATTGCAAAAGTGAAAGCACAAGCAGCCTATGAGGATAGAATGCTTTTGAACATTAGTCAGAATATCAGGAATGATATCAACACTCTTGATATCTATATCAAGGATTTGAGGAAGCATTTGGAAATAGGAAAATCTTTGTACATATAGTGTACAAAATTAGAGACCTTGACAATAGAAGAAGATTAGAAGATAAAGTTGAAGGAAGCAGAAATTCTGAATGAAACTAACCTTCTTTCTAGCCCCAATGTGAAGGTATGTGATGTTGAGAAGAAAGTTCGGAAGATATATGATGAAATCAGAGTTGTGCAAGATGAGAGAAACAAAAAATTGAAAAGATTCACTCTTTTGAGAGAGCATACTTCTATGAAGTTAAGCATTATTGAAGAGCAGTTGGAAGAATGTCTTTCAGCTAAGACATCTTTATAGAAGTTTAACTTTGAAAACCTCCAAGCATGTGAAATAACATCTTATGGACTGAGTGCATTACTTAATGTGCTAGATTCCATTAAGAAATCATGGGAGAAGGAGATAGAAGCCATGAAGATAGATTTTGTAGATTGTGTTGCAAGCCTACCAGCTTTGCAATAATTGAATTAAGGTATAATCTTTTTGATACAATTTTTGTAACCCTCCATACCTTTATTTGTCATTGTTGTCAAAGGGGGAGAGATATATAGCAGAGAATTGATTGTATATGATAAGGATTGATACTCCTAGGGGGAGTACTATATTAGAGACAATATTTTTTGAGGAGTTATAAGGATAGTATATATTTTATACTATGGCCACAATTTTGAGCAATTTTGAGATTTTGAGTTGTACACTTGGCCAATTTTCTCATATATTGCGACCAATGACAAAGGGGGAGATTGTTGGAAATTTGGCTGAGTTGATTACATAGATGTTTTCATTATGGAAACATATGATCCACATGAAGGTCACATAGGTTAGAGAGCAAGTATGACAGAGCGCATTGCAAATTTGTCTAAGTGTGAGACAATGTTTTTACCAGTGAACCTGGACACAATTTTTGTTTGTGATGTTGATTGGAGTAAGTTCAGTGCTTGTGAACTTGAACATAGACTCTATGATGTCTATTGTACACCCATCTCATAGCACAAGTCAGTACGACATGTATGGAAGGAGTTATGATAGTTTTACCAAAGACAGTGTCAAGTTGGCAGGACAGAATATGAAGACAGAACTAGTAAAGAGTTAAGGGATTATTTTGTTTATCAAAATAATGAATCAACAATATAAAGGGAAAAAATCCTAGATGCTAACTCTTGGATAAATTTATTTTTATAAATGTAATTGTAATCAGTAGTGGAACACAAAAGTGTGGACAAGTGATATGATGCGAAATATATGATGCATATGTAATAGCGATAGTGAAAGAGAAAAGAAGAGATATTGATGCAAGCAGTATAAGGTTTGTTGGAAATTAGGAGAGACAAATATTGAGAGGGGAGGGGTGAATCAGTATCTACCAAAGGTTTTCATTTAAATCCTTCATTCTGATTTAACATTTAGTACTTTAACCGATCAAATAACTTGCATCAAATTGTGTAAATAATCATATATGAAACTAACTAATCATTATACCATCAATGCAATAACATAACACAAGTATTTGGTTACATAGAAACCCCTTTTAGAAGGTAAAACTATAGTGGGGATGAGACCCACAAATCTTCACTAGTCTGCAGATAGAAAGAGTTTGCCTATTAAGGCTACAATTGTGATCACTTCAGGTGATCTTACCCTGTTAGGAGTAACAAAAGATCAGCTAGATCTACCTCGTTATAGGATTTTGACAACACTGTTAAGTGTGCACTTAGTTAAGAGATTTACAATAGGACTATTAAATCCACTCGGTTAAGAGATTTTGATAGTTCTATTACAATTGTTAGAAAGAAAGAGAAAATGTATCTACTCTGATTGACAACTAGATTGTATGATAACATATCATATAAGTACTGTATAAATATCACCTTTCCTATGTAGATCTTTTTCTCTGTGATGCTCAGTTTTCTTTTTCAATTCTAAATACTTCTCTGTAAACAATTTTGCTCAGTTTGGTCTATTCAGTGCTTGTATCAATTTAGTCTCATCATCTTTATCATTCTTAGAATGATATATTTATAGTGTTCTAGATTTGCTAAACCATTTGATTTACATCTATTAGATTATTCCGCTTAACCATGTTCATAGATTATACTGCTTTACCTTTCTTGGTTGATGTATCACTGTCATATCTTCTTTGAATTTTGTCAGTCGTCGACCTTGTAACAAACTATATTCCTTTTCATATCTTTACGCTGATTTTGAAATAATCTAGCTTACACGTGTATCAGTCTGTTATAACTATCTATCTTGAAAATTGTGCCTTCATTGATTCATAAGTCATTTCTATTATCCTCGGTAGTGCTTGTTTACTCTATTTGGTGTATGCTAGAAGACTTTGGTGTAGACTATCCATTGGTGTGAATGTGCGCTCGGTAAACTATAAGATACATCAGTGCATATAGTCAACCGACTTGCTTTTCTAAGCTTTACCGATTGTTCCCATCTCCTTGTATTTATTGACTGGTCCAGTATTTCACTGACTAATGATTTTGATACTAAGTGACAATAAATTCTCAATAGAGATAACAATCTCCCCCTTTGGCATTATTATCAAAACAAAAAATGTATATGCAGCAGATTCTTACATCCTTATATCTCCTGAATGTATATACATATACAAAAATGTCTAAGTATATAAATACTCCCCCTTTTAATATTCTCAGTAGTGTGTAATGTACACATAGAAAAATAGATAGAAAAATAGTCCTTCCCCATCATACATTTTCTTTCCCCCTTTTTGATATAAATGCCAAAAATGTAGAATGTATACTTACAGCTTATCAAAAATGTGCTGATGGGTTTTCTTTAGTGATTCCAGGAGGTTGTCCCATTCCTCCTTCAAGTTTGTAAGAGCGAGGTGCTCATAACTCACTTGAGTTCTCATGTCCATAACATTATTCAACATCGAAATGTCAGATGTAGAGACCAGTGTGCGCACTTTATCCATATGCTGTTAAAAAATTTTTAGGTGTAGGATGAGTTCTTTTTGCAACTCTGTAACCTAATCTATTATGCTCTCTTTCTTTTGATTAAGATCTCTGATCAACCGCTTGATTTCATGTATCTGAAGGATATGCGTGCTTAAATCTTTCAGCTCGGTTGATGCAGCTTGTGTACATGTCTGCATTTTTGCTTTAAGTTTCTTAATTTGTTCACCGACCTCAGAAGTGAACATGTCGGTAGTACACAAAGTCATCAAGGTTTGAAATATATAAGTTGTAATAATTTGACAATCAGCTATTACCTTAGATAACTCTACCTTGTTCAAAGCAACTTCTGCACACAACTTTTGTGCAAGTTTCTCCTGTACTCTGCTTTCTGCCCTTTCTTCCATTCTCTTTTCTATATCAATATCAAGCTATTGTATTTGCTATGAAAAGTATGCTAGCTGATCTAGTATGGGCTTGTTGACATCAACATCAACATCAGGAATGACTTGTTGTAATATGTCTCTAACATTTGTCAGTATTTCATTCCTTTTATAGGTTTTCTTTAATCTTTCCTGAGCTACCTTCCTCTGACATAGCTCACCATATGTTTGCAATTTGGAGGGGCTCAATGTCGTTGGATCAACGTTCAGTATTTCAATGATTTCTTGTAATGTTACAACTCCTTTTCCTAGTTTCTTCTTCTTGAGAGGTCCACTCCTTGATAGTATTGCAGTGCTCTTATCTTTTGGAGTCTTGGTGCTGGTTGACATGCTTTTATCTTTCTGATGCTCATCGGTGCTCGATGGTTGAGCTTCAGTAGCAATGTTAGTTTGGTTCACCTTAATAGTTTCTTCTTGTTCTTTCTATTCTTCACCTTCCTTTTTCTCCTTTGTATCCTTTTGTTCAGTATCTTGTGGTGCAATAGTGGACTGTGCCTCTAGAATAGGTGAATTTGTATCTGTAGGTAACATTATTTTTGGTGTTTCCTCAACATCCTTGTGTTCATCTTGTTTCTTCTCCTCAGGTTCAATCTATGCTATAATAGCCAATGCCTCATCAATCATCGATAGATTTCCCAGTAGTGATGTTGTTTCAGTATCCTTCAAAGATATTATCTGAACATCTTCATCATCATTATTATCACGGTCACCATGTGTTATGTCCTCAATAAGAACATCTTCATCTGTTTTCTTCTTTAGTTGAATTTCAACTCTTTCTGGTGCCTGTTGTGTTACACTTATCTTTGATGTGTCCTCAGTTATGTCTATTATCTCAGTATCCTATGTACCAGTGTCCTTATCTATATTGCCTGTATCACCCAAAAGTATACCTTTATCTTTTGACCTTTTCACTCTTTTTGACATTTGTAGATAAGCAGCTTGCTCTGCTTTTGCTTATTCCTTCAAGATCAAATCCCATAATGATGTATACTCGGCATCTATGTCACCGATGTTTTCATCCATAATCATGAGGGTTTTGTGTTTTATCAAAAATCTTTGTTGATACTTCTGTAAATACTTTGCTGCTTCAGTCATGCTTAGATGTGTTGCTAACCTCATCAATGATCTTTCTCTTTTGTTCTTTTCTATCTCCATTGCCACGATCCATCTTGTAGAAATTCTATCATCTAGTGCCTTCGGTAAAATGTAAGAAATTTCAATCGGTATTCTCTTGAATTTGAGAATTTGTTGTACAACCGCATTCTCAATCTTTATTTGATCCTCTGCACTCATGCTATCAAACTTTCCTAAAGTGGGATCATTCAAATTTCCATTTTCCATTATATCTTCAATTAATTCTTCAATAGTACTATCTTTGTATTTTACAACCTTGTATCTATTCTCTTCATCAGACTTGTCATTACCTTTGGTAACCTTTGTTTGTTTCACTTTCTTCTTCAGTAAGTCTGCTACCATCTTTGTCTTTCTTTTCATATATTTTCGAGTAGGAGTTTATGCCCTTGGTTTCTTAGTTACAATCATCTCCTTTTCTGTATCATTAGTAGGAGGAACCAATGAGGTGCCCTTGTCATCATCTAACTTGGTGGCTTCACTATCATAAGATTTCTTTGCAAGCTCCAGTAGCCCTTCAGTTGCGGCAACAACCGGTGATTCCTCAGATAAATCATTTGGTAATTGGGAGGCATTTAGTGTAGCCTCAAGATTCTTTATTAACTTCTTTCCTCTTCTGGTCATTTTACCGATAGAGATATCAGTCTCTGTTCTTGATTTAGCTTCCTCATATGTTCCAAATCTACTTGTAGAAATGTCAATAGGAAGTGCTAACAGGGCAGTAATGGATTTCAATGCAAAATCATGGCTTATCTCGTAACCCATAGGTGCTAGCCACTTAATTCTTAGTGTAATAGATTTGATCAAGTAGTGATCTATGCTAACAAAAAAACATATATCATTCTCAAATTTCTTTACTAACTCACTAGGTATTCAGCTTCTCTTATGCATCTATTCCTTGAATTTTTTAAAGTATAGATCAAATTCCTTATTTGCATTATCTCTGAGAGATTTCATATGATCACTAATATTTTGTGCAATATGTTTGTCCTTCTTCCATACAACCTTTTAAATGCCAGGTACAAACCTTTGTATATACAAGAATAGACATACAAGTAAAGAACCGAATTTACATGTATTAGACTTCTTTGATCTTATGACCTTCATGTTGTCTGCCAGCTGTCGAAACATGATGTCTGCTAGGTCAACTTGGTGATTCTTTTTCACAATCTTGTAGGCCATATCCACAACATTTGTTGGTACACTGTTCAATCGGCTCGAATGAAATATCTTATACTTGATAACATGAGCTGCAAATTTTACAGTAGGATCTTTGATTTTGTTTATTTTCAACGCTCTTCCATCCCATTCTGCACTTGTCTTTTGTTCAACTTCTTGTCTAGCACAACTATGAAATGCTTTCACTTTATCAGTAGTGGGATACCCTATAATAATGCTTATCATCTTCTTTGTTACTTTGACAGGCTTGTTGTCCAACCAAAATTTTCCGTTGTGATATCGGCTCAACACAATTCTTATCCATTCATTCTTAAAATCTCAAGGAAAATAGCGAATGCCAGTTAACCCTACATCTTCCAAGTGTTTATACTTTGGTTTCAACTATTTGTTTAGGTCACAAAGCCCTTGAAGTGTAGCAATCAGTTCATATGTTCCTACCTCACTGATCTTGCAGTGGATATATGCTCTAACATCTTCAGTTAATAAAACCCTTTCAAGAATGCTAGAGAATGCTCCCATTAGATAAATCTATGATGTAACTCTAGGGTTTGATTTCAATTTATCTTCTTTAAAATGTGCCCTAACTATGAATTCAACCTCTTCTTCACCTTGTTGTGATTTAGTTATGGTAGATGTCGATGCCATCAAGAAAACTAGGGTTCCAGTGATTATAGTGAGCACAAGTTAAAAGTATATCTAAAAAACCTACTTGATAGTTGAAGAATAGTTGTCGGTTTGAGATGAAAGTGCCTTGAATCTCTATAGAAATCTTTAGCTCAAACTCTTGGTTGCTCTGAAAAATTCATTCTCCAGTGCTCGCAATGTAAATAATGAACTTGATTCTAGCATATTTATAGACTTTTCCAAAATTCCCTGCTCAAATATTTGCAATAAATGCTTGACCTAACTTCATAGTGTATTACAACTGTCTTATTCAGTTAACACCCAATTTCATCAGTTTACACTATTTCCTCGGTTAACCTTGCTTATCAATTATCAATCGGTACTTCATTCTCAGTCTTTCCTTTATCGACTTGTATAACATTGTTAGCTCACACAATATAACCATAGTGCATCTTAATTCATGCAAATTTGGTATTAACTCTTCAAGTATAAGGAATTGTATGTAAAATATGATCTTTCAAAGTATCAGTTCCATACATACCTTAGGCACCTTAAGTGGAGTTACCGATGTCACCCTGTCCAGAGGACAAGGTTTCACCGACAGTGTTACTCGATTTAGCAGTCACCTTCTTTTCTTTCTTCCACATAGTATTCCTCATCTTCATGATATCTACAATAGTGTATCCACTCTCAAGTACATGATTCTCATCCAGTACTCAATCTCTATAATCTTTACTCACATGACCGACTTTGTGATAGTGCATACAGGCCATCGGTGTGTTTGCCCAATATCTTGAATTTCTTATGCAATGTGCCCTGTAGTAGTTAGCAGCAATATGTCCATACTGGCCACAAGCAATGCAACTAGTCCATATATTATAATCCCATACATATGCATTACCTTCCCTCTTTGGTTGATATGACTTCTTCTGAGTTTTCTACTTAGGAGTTCAAACTTGCTTCATCTTAGCTTTGCATTCACTTGCAGTGTGACCATGCTTGTTACATGTGTAACATATCTTCCCTGCAGTAGTCTTTTTGATATTGTCCTTTTGTCTAGATCTACATTCAAATGCTTGATGCCCATACTTTCCACAATAATAGCAGTAACCATCAAATCTTGTAGTAGTAATAGGAGGATACCCTTTAGCTTTGCTTCGGCATACATTAGAAGTGTGTCTAGGTTTTCCATAGTGATAGCAAGTGAGTACTTTAGATTTATGACCTTGATTGTTACTGATCTTTTCAGTATGTTTCAATGATTCACCTTCACCAGTATAACCTATACCGGCTCTACTTCCAAATCTTCTCTGATTGTCCAGGAAATCATCAATCTTCTTTGAACTTTCTTCAGCCAACTTTTTCATCTCATTGTGTTGCTGTTGATTCTTTAGGTCATTCCTCAACTATTCATTTTCTTCTCTCAATCTTGCCATATCTTCAAGATTCCTTGATAGTTCACCATTGATCCGGTTTACTTCTTGATTTGCAATTAGAACCTAATTAGACACTTGAAAGTGATGATTAGTAAGTCTTTGTATTTCACTTTCCTTGGCTTGTAATTGTTCAGTCATCAGTCTTTTGTCTTCAATGGCTAGGTTATAGTCTTTCTTAGCTTGTCTTGCATTGTTCAATATTTCTACCATTCTTGCCATTTGTGTTTCTTGTCCAATCTGTAAAGCCTTCACTTGATCAGATAGTTGCTAGTTCCTTTCAGATAGGTCAGTGCTAGTACTTTTAGATCCATTAGAGATGCTTCCCGAGCTAGATCCACTACGATCAAATGCATCTTCAAAAATTTATTCATGATAACTGATCTCACCTTGTGCAATTTCAATGTTCTTTCTCTGTACCAGTAAATCCTTTAATTTAGTCTTGGTTTTCTTGTATTGTTCCACATACATCTGCAGTTGAAGTTTCTGATTCTCAATAGACTTATCAAGCTTATATCTCTCCATGTCTTTAGACCTTTACCCTTCAGTGGTTAGACTGTTCAACAAGAGAACTTAGCTCTGATACCAATTGTTGGAAATTAGGAGAGACAAATACTGAGAGGGGAGGGGTGAATCAGTATCTACCAAAACTTTTTATTTAAATCCTTCATTCTGATTTAACATTCAATACTTTAACCGATCAAATAACTTGCATCAAATTGCGTAAAAAATCATATATGAAACTAACTAATCATTATACCATCAATGCAATCACATAAAAAAAGTATTTGGTTACACAAAAACCCCTGTTAGAAGGTAAAACTACGGTGGGGATGAGACCCACAAATCTTCACTAGTCTGCAAATAGAAAGAGTTTGCCTGTTAAGGCTACAATTGTGATCACTTCTAGTGATCTTACCCTATTAGGAGTAATAAAAGATCAGCTAGATCTACCTCGTTATAGGATTTTGACAACATTGTTAAGTGTGCACTTGGTTAAGAGATTTACAATAGGACTGTTAAATCCACTTGGTTAAGAGATTTTGATAGTTCTATTACAATTGTTAGAAAGCAATAGAAAATGTATTTGCTCTGATTGACAACTAGATTGTCTGATAACATATCATATAAGTACTGTATAAATATCACCTTTCCTATGTAGATCTTCTACTCTGTGATGCTCGATTTGCTTTGTCAATTCTGAATACTTCTCTATAAACAATTCTGCTCAGTTTGGTCTATTCAGTGCTTGTATCAATTTAGTCTCATCATCTTCATCATTCTTAGAATGATATATTTATAGTGTTCTAGATTTTCTAAACCATTTGATTTACATCCGTTAGATTATGCCACTTAACCATGTTCATAGATTATACCACTTTACCTTTCTTGGTTGATGTATCACCATCAGATCTTCTTTGAATTTTGTTAGCCATCAATCTTGTAACAAACTATATTCCTTTTCATATCTTTATGCTGATTCTAAAATAATCTAGCTTACACATGTATCAGTCTATCTTGAAAATTGTGCCTTCACTGATTCATAAGTCCTTTCTATTATCCTCGGTAGTGCTTGTTTACTCTGTTTAGTGTATGCTAGAAGACTTCGGTGTAAACTATCCATCAGTGTGAATGTGTGCTCGGTAGACTATAAGATACATCAGTGCATATAGTCAACTGACCTTCTTTGGTAAGCTTTATCGACTATTCCTGTCTCGTTGTATTTACTGACTGGTCCAGTATTTCACCGACTAATGATTTTGATACTAAGTAACAATAAATTCTCAATAAAGATAACAAAGGTTATGTACCTTAACCTATTTTTTTAATCAGTGTATATTGTAAATTACTTGTTTGGGCAGTGGGCTCATTTGGTAATCACATTTTGTACTACCAACTCCTAATAAGGTTGAGGCTTCTAACAAGGCCTATAGTCCCTTAATCAGGACTGATACACTATATTCTTGTAATAGACTCCTAACAGGGTCAACATCCTTAATAGGATACTTTTGATTAGTGGATCTTTGTGGGTACCATCCCCATCAGGGTTTTCCCTTGGCCAGGGTTTCCTCGAGAAAAAATAATGTGTTATGAGTTCTTTAGTTTTATTGCTATGCATGTTGTTTAGCTTCTTATGTTATGCATGTATAAATATAATCTATTATATCCATAATTGGGTAAAAGATAAAGTTTGTAGAATACTGATTCACACCCCCCTCTCAGTATTCCCTATTTCTAACAAACGTCCACCAACTTGAACCAAGGTATTTATACCTTTCCAAATGACTATGCCCTTTCTTTCTACCTAAATGCAGTTGACCCTATGAGGACTTCCATCAGCAAACCAAGCATTAACATGATGGAGCTAGACATCAAGTATCTTAGTCAAAAAAATAAGAATAAAAATAAAAAGAAAAGGAGTTCTGAGGGTGAAAACTAGTTTGTGGCTGTCTTAGAACCTACAAAAGTAAAAATAAAAGATGTATCCAAAGGTGAAAACCTCTCTGAGGTGCCTAAGGATGAGATATTTGATGTTCTTTCGAGTCATTTATAGGATAGATCTCTAGTTCTAATTGAGCACATTCAATCTATCAATTTGGGAATAGTAGAAGAACCACAGTTGATCCATGTAGTACAATCCTTATCAGAAGAAGAAAAACAAAAACTTACAACATTCTTAATAGAGAAAAAGATCAACTTTGCATGGAAATATTTAGATATGCTAGGGTTGGATCTTGATCTTATAATGTACCATTTATCTATAGCTCTGAATGTTAAACCTGTTAAGAAAAAATTGAGAAAGATGCATCCACATGTTGCACTCTTGGTAAAAGTTGAATTAGAGAAGCTCCTGAAAGTTGGATTTATCAGATTTATTGATTATGTAGAATGGATCTCTAATATTGTACCCATTTCTAAACTAGACAAATCAATAAGAGTGTGCACAGATTTCAGAGATGTAAACAAAGCATGCCCTACGGATGATTTTCCATTACCTAACATTGATATGATAGTGGACATGACTGCAAGCTTTGAGATGTATTCTTTAATGGATGGATTTTCTAGATATAATCAAATAAAAATTGTTCCAGAGGATCAAGAGAAAACTACTTTTACATGTGCATGGGGTACCTTCTATTGGAATGTCATGCCATTTGGGCTTAAGAATGATGGTGCTACATATCAGAGAGCTATGACATCTATTTTTCATGACATGATGCACCGAACTATAGAGGATTATGTTGATGATACTTTAGCAAAATCTATGATTAGAGATGAACATCTAAATGACTTGAGCAAGATACTAGATAGAATGGAAAAATTTAGTATCAGACTAAATCCTAAGAAGTGTGTTTTTGGTGTCACTTCAGGAAAGCTCTCAGGATACATAGTTTCAAAGAAAGGAATTGAAGTTGATCTAGCTAAAGTAAAGGCTATCATGGAGATGCGGCCTCCCAAGAACATCATCCAAATGAGAACATTACAAGGGAGAGTACAATCTATCAGGTGCTTCATATCTTAGCTAGTAGACATATCACAACCTTTTACAAAGACATTACATAAAGGTGTGACATTTGCATGGAGCAAGGAATGTGAAAAGAATTTTGATCATATCAATAAGTATCTATCAAATCCTCCTACCTTGATGCCTCCCATTCAAGGGAAGCCTTTGATCTTATATGTCTCTACTATAGATACATCACTGGGGGCATTGCTTGCATAGCATGATGAGAACAAGAAGGAAAGATCAATATACTATATCAGTAGGACATTGGTGGAATATAAAAAGAACTATTCAATGATTGAGAAAGCTTGTCTAGCTGTGATCTTTGCATCACAAAAACTAAGACATTATATGTTGGCTTGTACTACACATTTAGTAGCTAAGATTGATCCACTAAAGTACCTACTAAGCAAAGCTGCTCTCACAGGTAGATTAGCTAAATGGGTCATGCTCTTACATGAATTTGACATTGAATATGTTGAAATAAAAGCTATAAAAGGATAGGTTATTGCTGATCAATTAGCATATGCATCTTTATTTGATGATACACTAATGCAAATGGAATTCCTAGATTCCTCTATCATGAATCTTTCTTCTAGAGAATGGCAGTTATTCTTTGATGACTCCTATACACATAATGGATTTGGAGTAGGCATATTGTTCATAAATTCTCAAGGATACTCAATCCCAAAAGCATTTAGAATCAAGTTTCCTTGCACAAACAATATTGCTAAATATGAAGCCCTTTTGAATGGTATGAAAATAGCAATTGAGTGGAGGGTAATAGAATTACACATTCATGGAGACTCACAACTTGTAATCCATCAAATCAATGATGTGTAACAAACTAAAGATGAAAATCTCATTCCATACAAGAGAATGGTAGATGATCTAAAGAAATATTTCATATCTATCACATTTGAGAAAATACCTAGAACAGAGAATAAGGCTATCGATGTAATGGCAACACTATCTACTTTATTATAGTAACCTGAACATGAGCTACACTAAAAGTTCCTGGTTGAAGCACTATCTTATCCTGCCTATGATTCTCCTAATACTTGTATGATCTGCACTATTGTGGGTCATGATTCATCCTAATATAAAAACCTATTCTCCTATCTCAAAGACCAAATCATTCCCGATACCTTTAACCACCATGAAAAGAGATACCTTATCCGAAATGCCTCCTGATATATTATCATTGGTCATGATCTATACAAATGAGGTCTAGATGGTATGCTACTTAGATGTTTAGAATAGGAAGAGTCTCAACGTGTGTTAGAGGAAGTCCATGATGGTATTTGTGGGTCGCAATCGAATAGTTTAACACTAGCTCAAAAACTTATTAGGGCTGGGTACTATTGGTCAAAAATGGAGAAAGAGTCTATCAGGTTTTCTAAGAACTGTCAAAAGTGCCAAGTACATGGTAATTTAATTCATGCTCCAGGGAGAGATCTAATTCCCTTTACTACACAATGGCCTTTTCACCAATGGGCATTTGATCTTATAGGAGCCATACATCCTCATTTTTCTAATGGACATACCCATATAATCATAGCTACAGATTATTTTACAAAATGGGTAGAAGCAGTCCCTTTGACACAAGCAATTGGAAAACAAATATCTATGTTCATCTTGAACTACATCATATGTCGGTATGGTATTCCACATTCTATAGTCAGATAATGGTGGACAATTTAAGAACAAAGACTTGGATGATTTATGTGCCAAATTCAAGATTACACAACATTGGTCATCTATCTACTATCCTAAAGGGAATGGACAAGTAGAGGCTTCAAACAAGAATCTATTGAAAATCTTAAACCGTACAGTTAATAAAATAGGAAGAGATTGGCATCTCATGATTAATCCAGCTCTTTGGGCCTATAGAACAAGTATCAAAATTCCTATTGGGGTTACTCCATTCACTTTATTTGATGGGTCTGAAGTGGTACTTCCTATTGAGGTCAAAATCCCATCACTAAGAATCAGAATGCATGGTCTAGTAACTGATGATGACTATAGAGTGTCTAGGTTGCAAGAACTTGAACTAGTAGATGAGCATAGAAAAGTAGTGTATGATCATCTCAGAGTGTATTAGAAAAGAATGTCTAGAGGATACAACAAGAAAGTCAGACATAGAGAATTTTAGGTTGGCAATCTAGTCTTGAGAGAGAATCCTAAAAATAATCACATAGAGAACGCAAGGGGAATTTTGAACCCAACTGGCTGGGTCCCTTTTTTATCACTACTACTTTTGGCTTTAGTGCCTATCAAATCTCAACAACTAAAGGAGAACAACTTTGAGAACCAATCAACGTTCTCCATCTAAAGAAATTCTATGCCTAAGGCATTCAATCTATGGTAAAATGTCTTTAAAAAATCTTAAAAATATGAAAAAGTCCTAAAAAAATGAGCATCTTGGTGAAAACCTAGCAATGGGTGCCTTGATGATTCACAAAAAAAAGTAAAAAATATCAAAAGTACAAAAAAATTGGAAAATGAAAAATACAAAAAAAATGAGAAAAAGAAAAAGTGCCTTGGTGAAAACCTGGAAACAGGCACCTTGGTAGCAAAAATAGAATCTCTGCCAAGATGGTGAAAACCTGGCAAATGGGCACCACTTGTTCAAAATGCTCCATCTATCAGCACAATCTTGGTCTTTCCCAACTTTTAGTCTTTCTTTAGTTTGTACATATCTCCCAGTTTGTTTCTGCATTCCTATTTTCAATAAAGTTAGTTTGTACACCAATCAGCTCAAGCGTTTGTATCCTATCAATGCTTAACACTTGGGGGTCATATCCTATGGCCTCTAGTACATCTTAGATGAGTCATATCTAGTTAGAGTACTTTGAAGCTTCATCCGAGTTAGTCAGTCAGTCTCCTCTCCAGAAAGGATTTTGCATCTACAACAATGCAATCAAACACAAATTGAAAACAATTTATGTTTTTTACATGCTTTTATCTCCTTGTATGCTTACTAATTCACATTGAGATTTTTGCATATTGTGTCCCTTTGAGCACTTTGATGATGTCCTTTATAGGATTTAGAGAGTGATGACTGGGGGCATAATCTTTTCTTTGTTTTCTACTTGTATGTGAAAATCTAACAACTTTGGAAATTTTGGATTGAAATGGTGTCCGTTTGTAAGAGCCTCTATCTCGAATTGGATGGCCATGAGTACCTCAACCATTGATAACTAGAAAATTCAAGGGAGTTTGATCTAACTATTGTATTTTTGAGTGAATTCTTTCTCTTACTATGAAATGTTATCTTACCTAAGGATGTGAACGATAAAGGGTCACTACAGGTAATTCACATTGGATTTAGAATGATCTCTTGATTGCTTGATGTGTTTGTTTTTGCAAGGCATATTTTGGTCATCACAACATTTATGTTTTGATGTTTATACAAATTTCTATATTAAAATGGACATGATATTTAGGTCATCCTGACATTTATGCCTTGGTGCTTATATCTAATCTAACATTCTGAAAATAAAATCAATATTCATTTGTCCATGGTTTCCTAATCAGTGGGTGTTGTATTGATTCCTGCGCATACAAATCGATATTCATGCGCATACAAATTGATATTCATATGTCTATGGTTTCATAACTAGTGGGCATTGTATTGATTTATCTGGTTACCTAAAAGTTCAGTGATGAGAACAAATCGACACATGATCAGTGACTAGGTCCTAGGTCCTAGGTTTGCATTTCATTCTACATTTCATTTTGCACTTTGCATGATCTCACAAATTGCTTGAACACTTAAACGATTCTTCAAAACCAAAAATGCTAAACATGACACAAGGAATGAGCAATGTATGAAGGTTCCTCCAATGAAACATCAAGTAGAATCCTTTTTCGGGATCAAAATCAAAATTTGAGATCATTTATATTATTCACTACTTGCATAATCAACCTTCAATCATCATAGAAATCCAAAATTCAACTGATTATCTTACATCAAACTATCAAAATTTCAACTTGGTCAACTATGGTCAACTCATGGTTTAACCTAGTCAAATTTGGTCTCTAGGACCTCTAAAATGATGTAGAACACGTATAACCACTTCTCAAATCAATTAACATGCTTTTAAACTATAACGATGACTTTTCTTGTCAGATTTCAATTTTAATCCTGAAGGGGGCCATGGTATTACACATCATTCAAGTCTGTAAATCTAAATCTATAATCAATCTTTCCTCAGTAATCAAGACAACAACCACGTCTAATTGCTGACTCATCTAAAGTCCTCATTGCTTGGGGCAAATCTATCATCTCTTGGGGCATATCAAATTCATCGAGATCCATATCAATCTGGTATCCTAATCTTTCTTGTAAACTGTATCAACTTTTCATAACCTATGGTTCATTTGTGTCATTTCCTTGTTTCTAAATAACTGACAGGTTCAAGATGTGATACCAATATGATTCATACAAGGACATTCAGGTCTAGAATTAGTCACTCACTTCTTTGCAATCATAAGGTTCAGAATCAAGCGTTTTGACACTTTTTCATAATCATTGGTTCATTGTTGCTATAGTTGACATTATCTTTGGTCACTCAGGACCTAAATCTTAAATCTCAAATCTTTAAATCTTTCAATCAGTTTCTATCTCGGAATTTGTTAATCTTTTGAATCAAATTAGTTTCATACGTATATCAAACACAAACTATTCTTTGAACCACTATGCTTTGCACAATGATTCAAAGAGGGGCAAAATGTAATACCCCAAAAATGGGCTATAGGTTCATTAACCTCTTACATCTTCAAATCAAATGAAATCGGCATCAAAGTCCTAACCTAAGGCACATCTGCACATTATCGAATTTAATTGATTTTATCCTAAATTCTGCATCAGGGAATATTTCTTAAATATTCCTAATTTATCATAATTATTCTTAATTTAATAATTATTTGGTGATAAATCTTATTTATCCTAAAGTTTGATTAATTGAATATTCTAAATATTTAATTAATTAGATTTAATACTGCCACTTAATTATTTAATTGAATTTAATTAAATTATTCCTAAATTGTATTATTTAATTTTGACAATAAAATAAAAAATCTTATGACTAATTGATTAAATTCCTATTTAATTAATTAAAGTCAGTTGTCAATATTTAATAATATAGTTTTTGAATAAAGTTTGATTTAATAATTGATTAACCCATAAATCAATTGTTTTAATTTAAAAAATCAGTTAAGTTGAGGATAAATCACTTTATTTATTTAATTGATTCATAATTAATTGTGCACATTCAAAGAGTAGTTAAACTCAAAATCAGGAAATCAATGCAAGTTGTTAACTTTTGGAAACTCAACATTCTATTTTGATTTCAAAGCTGATCTAAACTTCTAATTTGAGTTAAAAAGTTGTTCTTGCATGATTTTGCATGATTATGTGAGTTAATCTTCTCTAATTTCTTCTTGACTCAAAAATCAACCTGATTTCATCAAGAGTGATTTATGGCTTTTCTCTTGCACCTCCAAAGCCTCAGATTTCTATAAAATCAAGGCTTTAGCTCTTCTAAAAGGATCCATGAAATTGCATCCTCACACTGGTGAATTGGTGATCGAAGAATCCATCTTTGCGAATCAAAGCTGTTGTGAGATTTTCATTATTTTTGAACATTCATATCATTTAGCATATCAATTCTTAGATTAATTGCATATCATATCAGTTTTCATATATTCTAGCTTAGATTCATACAATTTCTCATTCTTATTGCGTAGAAAATACAAAAATATAGATTAAATCTACATTCATATAGTTTTTCAATTCTTTGCATTCAAATCCTTCATTTAGGTGTTGCATTGTCACTGATCTCAATTCCAATATGAGAACATCATACTCGCACCTACTAGAAGGTAGTAAATCACCTGGTTAGCATAGTTTCAATTACGTGTAGATTTTAGTTTTTGCTAACCTCTAATATTTTACTGAAGTGTTGTGTCTACAACTAGGTACAAAATTCACACACACAACCATAAGATCTACAAAGGAGATTGAGCGGCAAAAGATGAGTTAACCTAATTGAGGAAGTATTAAGGGAACCTAAGCATTAGTTATGTGTGTGCATGGGTGAATAGAGGATGCTGAAAGATCAGTAGATGTTATTGACTGTATAAGCATAAAAGGCTAAAGGAGAAGTGTGGTGATTTCTTGAAGAAAAGTTTCAAGCAGATCAGAGATGGAGATGGAAAAGTTTCAAAGTCAGTAAACTAGCATTTGTGTACAGAATTAGATTTGATATTTGCAAAGTGAGTTGTATGTTTTTTAAATCAATATTGCTGCTACTTTCTAACCATTGTAATAGTCAAAATCCTTTTAATAGAGGTTGACCTAACAGTCATATGTTTAAATCCTTTGAATAAGGTTGCATTCTAATGGAGTGTATGTAAGTCCTATAACAAGGCTCACTTTTAACAGGGTGATTGAAATCTTTTAACTGGGTCCTACCTAATAGTGTGTATTGTAACCTTTGACAGGGTTGGCTTTTAATCGAGCTCACTTCAGAAGAGTGAAAATAATAGTAGCATGTTACAAATTGGTTTTTCCTAAATTGGGTTTCCACTATAAATCATAGTGTCAATGCTTGTGTGAATGTTTTGGTTTAGACATTTCTGTGTTTTACAAGTTAGATATAGCTGGGTAGTGGACTGCAATGTTATATGTTTCTGTTATTGAATCAGTGATGACCGAGTTGGTTTTGGTTGTTAGATCTAATTTAAGGAAAAGTTTTTGAAGTTTGTTTTATACATCTGGACCTGAGAAAAATTGATTCAGCCCCCCTCTTTGTTGTTCTAAATCATATTAACGACTATTTATAAAACCTACAATATTCCCTAATTCTTTTGGCCATCCGTCAATGTATATAGCCACTCTTTTACTTTTCTCATTGTCTTTTTGTTGAATATAATTTTTTGAGAGTCCGTACCTATGCATACCTTTTTTATATTGAACAATTCGCATCCAAATTTTGTAATCGTAACAAGGTCCAACATACTCCATCAATTCAACAATTTTTTTTTAAGAGACCTTTATGCCATCCATGGAAAATAGGCCCAAACCATGTATTTACGATGATGCAATATGATATAGCTTGCCTTTAACACTAAAATCAATGTTTATTGGAGGAAGTTCCTTGGGGACCCATTGTTTCTGTAGATTTTGGTACCTAGAGGGCACCTTGATGTTGCCTTTTCTCTCATCATCATAATAACATGACCCCCCTTGAGCAAGGAAAAATTTTAAGCATTTATTGAATTTCCTTCTAGTCTTTTGACCTCTAGTTGATCTTCCTAATTCAGGCATACTAAATGACTCACTTTCTTCACTCGAGGAAGACACATCTAGAAAATACCTATTTGTTGCTACTTGCACTCCATCAAATGAGAGAGATAGCAAGTAATGCAAGATATTTTTCAAATTTTGAAATACATTAATCTCTATAGGGTGTATTGACTTATACCTATCGATCCATGAGACTATGTGGGATGCTCATGAAAGGGGTCTGAGTACCTACATATGTAATTCAATTATCTAATGTTAGCTAAAAAATTTATGATACATATACTCAAAACCACATAGTAAGTACATTAAAAACCATAAGTATCCCATAGTAAGTACATCATGAATTAATTAGATAAAGCATTGATTGCATAACTGCACATTTCTATCAAGAAATCAATATTTAAATAGATTAAGAAGTGATCATGTAACTATACATTTCATTCATGTCATTCATCTTCTTATTCATCTAGCTAATCACCATGATCATCGTTGATGTCGACATCATCACCACCACCATCATTGTCATTGTCTTCATCGTCAGCGTCATCATTGAAATTAACATCATCATCATCATCATCAGCAATAGTAGCATCATCATCATCATCATCAGCAATAGCATCATCATCATCATCATCATCATCACCATCATCATCATCATCATCATCATCATCATCATCATCATCATCATCATCATCATCATCATCATCATCATCAATAGCATCATCATCATCATCATCATCTTCTTCTTCTTCTTGAAAAGTTGTGTCAGGAATATCATCGACTAACTGTTGTTCATGATCATCATCTACATCATCTTCTAGTTGTCCACAATCTTCTTCTTCCATCACATTATACCTCATCGGCCTTCCTCTTGGATCATGTCTAACAAAAAATGACCAACCTGATTTATGTAGAACCTCTGAGTAAAATACCTACTCACATTGGCTTGGAAGAACATAGGGCTCATCCCCAACTAGCTCAAACCACCTTGTATTAATCATTGGAAATCCATTGTCATGTTCAATAAAATTTCTATCAGGATCATTTTGATTAAGTTGTAGCCTATACCATATGACAAAAAAGACAACTAATTTGAAAGAATTAAAGTCACACTCAAGTATATCATCCAAAATGCCATAGTATTGATTTTCAGATTCTCGAGGATGTAAGTCATTTCTAGATGAAATATTATTCACCTGAAAGACTGCACTTATCCTAGAATCACAAGTTTTCTTTGTGTCATCCAACTTTTTGATGTGAAATTTATGACCATTGCAAAACATAGACTTTTGGTGTTTGACCAAAAAAAATATGTAAAACATGTATAAATTAATGCATCGAGAGTTCATAAATGTACGGGTGATTAACAAATTTATACATACCTAGAAATCTCTTAAACCATGTGCTAAATCTATTTCCCTTTGTGTAACATTTGGATCTTTGTTACGATCAGCTTCATTAACCAATGAAGACACAACTTCCCATGTTAATGTGTGACCTAAATGATGACATCGTTCAATCTATTTCGTCATCCAATCTTGATTGTTTGCAATATATAAATGTATTGCATCCCACTCTCGAGCAGCTGTACAAAAAATAAATAGATGACTTACAACCGATTATTTTTGAAGATTAAGAATTAATTAATAGCTACAATAAAATCTTATAATTTATTACCTCTCACTTTCCTCATTCTACCTTTCCCCACCAAGTACTCCCCTTCAAATTTTCTAATAGTCTTGAGATCCCAAATGCGATCTATATGGATCTTTGCTCCAAGCTTAGGAAGATATTCAATAACGTACACCATAGTTTGGTATACCATATATCCCTCCACCATAGAGCCCTTAGGATGTACTCTTTGCCAAACCAAAGCCTTCAAAAATTTTAGGTGCCTCTCAACCATCCACATTAACACATTTCAATCTCCTCAACTTGGTGTATGAGGTAGTGTTCTTGTGCATTGAAAAAGGTTGAAGGTAGACACTTTTTCATGTCACACATTAGATGAGGAATTCTTCTCTTCTAGTATTTTATATCTACTTTATAGATTTCTTTAGATGACAACCACCTACAAGACATTCAAGACACAAAAATATATAAAAAAAAGACTTTACAATATATACAACAAATTGAATAAATATCATTGCTTACCTCATGTATTTTTCAAGATCATATATCACTTGTTTGATGTTATTGTTGAAGTTCTTTGGGAGAGATAGGGGTAGCACGTACTACAACAATTATAAAAATAATCATGTCATTCTTTTCTGATATAATACAATGAGAAGTACATGCAGTTTACAAATATATTGTAAATACAAAAGAACACGACTTACCTTGATGAAGGTATGCCAATCATGCATTTTCAACCCTAGCCCAAATTCACTTTTCTTTGATATGGTACTACTTATGTTTGCAGCAAATCCTATGGGAAATTGAATTTTTTGTATGACTTCTTTTATGACATCACTTTGTTGTTCTGTTAATAACCAAGGAAGGGCACTTATATTAATCTATTCTCCATTTCTATTTGATTCAATGAAATGTTTCATTGCATGATTGGATTTATGAATGTCGCTACAAATTTTGACAATTTTTTCTTTGTCACACCTTCCATCCAATATCTTCCACAATGTCTCCTTTACATTCTTTCCAATATGCATAGTATCAAACAAATGCATAATTTGTAGTTGCTTGTAGTAGGGCAACCTACTAAATTGTCTAGGATAACTTTTTAATCCTTTTGGAAGGTTCTCAATAGTGTTTCCTTGATGATATTCATGATCATCAATCACATAATTAGCAAACAAAACATAGTAAAAATATATAAATTCCAAACATAAACCATTAGGTAGAACAGTAGTACCTTTATGATTAACTCTATTATATTCCAACTTCCATAGGTGAGGTGTCATTCTCCATGGCTTAGATGTAGTCTCTTCTTTTCCATTGAAAAGATGTTTTTCAATAATTCAATAGTTATGATTTTTGTGGAGCAAGTGTCTATTCTCATCAAACACCTGCTTTCCTAAACTTTTTGAATGATGAGATTTCATCTTTGGACCACAAACTGGACATCCAAATTTTCCCTTTGTTTGAAGACCTACAAGATAATGATACAATTGGATTAAATATGTTAATTTTTATTTTTAGAATTATCATGTGCAACTTGAATTCACCATAACATACCAGAAAAATATGTAAGCCCTGGGGCATCATGTATTTTCCATACAAGCATTGCATGGAATTGAAATTGTTTGTCTCCTATTGGTCTAGAGATGTCATACATAGTGACACCTTTCCATAACTCCACCAACTCGTCGATAGGAGGCTCAATATATACATTCATATTTTTAACTTGATATTTACCTTGTTGAATGAACAACAACATTACATAATTATTGTGACCATTTTACTACAAGATTTATAATTACATGCATATAACTATTAAATGATCAAATACTTAGAACAATCATTGACAACATAATGTGCTCTCTCTTTATTGACATCCATGGAGGAATGTTATTGTTGATGACAAATATAGGCCAAACAGAAAAAATAGATCTTAGCTCTCCAAATGGATTAACACCATTTGCTGCCATTGAAAGCTTGAGATTTTGAGGTTCTTCGATAAAGTGCGGCCACTTTTCCTCTATGTCCTTAAATACACAACCATATGTAGGCATTCGAATAATGTCATCTCAAATTCTATTGCATGTGTGGTAATCCATAAATTGTGCTAAGCTACTACACCTAAATAATCTTTGCAAATGTGGTATAATAGGGTTGTAACGAAGAACCTTGTGAGGCACCTTTTCTTGTTATTTGATCTATTTGATATCTACTCATATGACATCCAGGGTATTCTGTTGCAAATTTATGTTCTTTATGATAAATAATATGATCATTGGGACAAGCATCTATTGCTTGATACACTTGAATAGGTGTAAAAGTGGAATCACATCTATTCAATGTAATGTAAGGGGGAAATATGAGATCCACTCCTAAATCCAAATTCCCAAAGAAAAGATCCAATTTGATCAACCAAAAGGCTAATACACAATCGAATCAATCTATGGAGAATATGAAAGAGAGAGAAAAACCTTATATTTCCTATAGTAGAATTGTGCTTGAAATCTGAAATAATTGAAATGCAAATACTAACCTCACAATAGGGAAAATCTAGAAAATGCCAATTTCTGATGTCTGTGTGTACTTTTAGGCAATTCTACAACCTATTTCAGACTGGAAATGCTGAGATGAAGTAAACCTACAAACCTTTTGTCTTTTCAAAAGCAGGTAGTCTTTGACCCTCATAAAAGGTCAAAGGCTACATTCCTATTCTGAAAGTTGATTTTGACCTTGTTCATAGATCTTAGAAGTTTTCCAAAAAGGGTATTCAAATCTAATCTCAAATCCAAAATTCTGCACCTGTACCTGCAAGAAAAAGGGGGTTTGGTTGTTTTTATGGGGGGTTTGCCTTGGTCAAACCCTAATTTAAGAATTAGCCTTGAAATTGAATTGAAATGTAATGTGCATAAACAAAGGAAAGGAAATAATTCACCTCGCTTATGTTGAAGTCCTTGTAGAGGATTCGAATCCTCAAATCCACAAGTAGGGATGCTTCAATGGATGTAGAATGAATGTAAGATGTCTCAAATCAATGGCACTTGATCTTCAACACCAATCTTAAATTGATCTTTGTATATGAGGAGGCTAGGATGAATGTAGAAGGATGGATCTTCAAGGGGGCTCCAAAGAGATTGAATCCTTCAATAGCTAACAATGAATCTCCTTGATGGATGAATGCTTGAATACTTGAATGCTTGAATGATTGAGAGCTTTCTTGATTATGGATGTGTTCTCACAAAACTTGATGATGAAAATGAGAGAGGAAGGCCTCCTTTTATAGTGAACTAGGGCACAATCTTCTAGAGGGGCCACCTTGGAGAATTAAATCCTAATTAGGTCCTAACCTTTAGAAACATACCTAGATTAAATGAAATTTAGGGATTTACCATTTCAAAACCCGAAATGGCCGACCCAGAGGTGGGAAAAAGAATCTTTCCAAAACCCAATGCCCGAAAATTAGAAAAACTTGAAATTTGAATTGGGGGTCAGGGACAAGGTCGACTCTGCTCTAGGTCAGGGTCAAGGTCAACCTTGACCTAGGTTAGAGTCAAGGTAAAATTTGACCCTCAAGGTTGACTTTGACCTTGAGGTCAAAAACCTCAAGACCCTAGCCCAGAATGCCAGCAAATGAAAATATGAAGAGAAAAATGGGTGCATAGGGAAGCAAAATAGGGGAAAAGCTAGATACATGCAGAGACCTGATCAAGGCACTTAACATGACCCCATACCACTTACTCAGAGGGATAAATGCTCTTATCATGGAATTTTTTCTATTTTAAGATGATACAATTCTATTCCAATATTTTTCATAGTGGCACATAATTCTCGGTATGAGCAAGGGAGAATATTCGATGGTGGTAACAAAAACTCATCTATCAATCTATAAAAAAATATAAGTTGTTAATATTAACAATATTTATGGTACATGTTTTACAATTTAATTACTATAATGACATATATGACATACCTTAGCATACGTGACATTGTTGTGTTGGATAAACCATTCATAACCTTCAATTTCAACAACAACAATACAACAAAGAGAAGAGTTGTTTGGGAGCCTTCGTAAAGGGGCATGGATGCCTTGTCAAGTAGAGTTATATCAAGGATGACATCAACATCATCCTTATCATCATCATCTGGTGCATCATCATCAATACCAAATGTGTCATGGATCAATGTATTAGTACCATCATCTAGTGCATCATCATCATCTTGCATGGGATCATAATCTTCAACTTCAATATTCTCACCTCTGTGATCCTCCACTTCCAAAGCCATATTCTCCATATTCGCACCTCCATGGTCCATATCATGTACTCCCCTGGGGAGGTCAACCTATATAAAAATGATGAACACAAATAAACTATGATAATGATCTCACCATTAAGTGTATTTCATATATATTAATTGTTAAATAAATATAATGAAAAACTTACCAATTCATGATAATCAAACCCTCCTTCAATGTGACCATTATCCCTACAATGTCTCTTAGCTATTTTGATTAGCAATCTTCTAGTGTTTAAGCCCTTACAAATATTGCAGGGACAATAACATTTTTGATTGTCTATTCTTTTCAAGTTCGACCACAGTCTATTGATTGTATCCCCATTAACTTCTTCACTTGGATTGTCTGACATGATCCTTCTTCTCTTAGATTATCTATAACCTAATTATATATAGAAATTGAAAACTTAGTTATGAAATGATGTTGTAGTATAGTATACCAAATTGAAACACTTCTGTTATTGTAGTCTTCCACCTCAAACTCTTTCCTATTGTGGCAAGAAATAAATACATTCAAATAATATAGTAGTTTGTAAGTAAAATGGAGGCAACTTGAGATCACAAATGGAGGCAAGTTTTTGATTGAGGGTGCAGAGAACAACACCCATCAGTACTTTTATCTAATTGTAAATTTCAATTTTGAACCATTCTATGAATATAGAACATGGATGTAATCTTAGAAAATAACAAAATGTAGACACAAGAGATTACTTATTTTGTTATTCTACATTACTTACTATTTGAGTGCACGTTCCACCTGCAATTTGATCAAGTCTTGTTTGATGCTTCAATTTTGTGTTCACTGTCCTGTAGAAGTACATAGTTTTTTATTTCCCCAATATGTTATTAAAAAAAAAAATAGAATAAAATGCTTGTTGAGAAAGATCATCATAGGAGCATCAAAAACTTGAGATCCAAAGGTAACACAATGTTATAAGACTTTTACATTCAACCTTCAACACATGCACCTAATAAATAGGAGAAAAAATACATGAAATTGAAAAATTTAACTAATGAATTGTGGGGGACAATGAAGATTTTTCTAACAAATAGCAGGTCTTCTTTACTATTTCATGAATTTTTACCACATATACTGTTTCAAGCCTTTGAGTCCCAGAGAAGAAGAATGGTGTAAGTTGAATAGATCAAAGTGAATGAGGTGTTGAAACATGGTGAATAGACCATGATGAGATGATACTTGATGTCATGACTAAGTTTCCCTCACAAACTGTGACATAGACTAGTTTTACTAAGTTTCCTTTCTCTATTTTGAGGTTTCCTTTCTCTGTCGCAGGGGTACAGTCAAAGGGTTAATTGAAAAAATGATCCTTTGAATGGTTACTATGAATATGAATGATTTGATATAGCATATTTCTCATTTTACTTGAAGTTTGGAATATCTTGTGCAATGCTAAAAGTAGTTTTGATCATTTTGGTTGTGACTATTCCTCTACACAGTCAGGAAATGTAACTGTCTAATGATTATATGTAATGTTGAATGGATTAAATTCTTTATTCTTGGTAGAAGTGAATGGAAGGAATATTGTTGGTGTCAGGTTTAATTTATTATTGAATTCAATGGTTTCCAAGATGTGTTGAGGAGTTTTCTCCTTGTTTAATGTTAACTGTTCCTACACAATCCACTCATACAATAGTGAAATTCTATGTGGAAGGGATGGTTGATAGTGTTTCTTGAGGGAAGACAGATTTTGAAAGACTTGTTATCATTGTATTGTGTATTTCCAATATGTTTGGATGCAGGGAAGACCAGGAGAATGAAGGATCACTCACTGGTTGCATGATAACCCATTTTTGAAGGGGCACTGGAAGAGGGGGGAGTGAAGGATCACTCACTGATTGCATGATAACCCCACCAAGAATTCTTTCCTTTATGTTTCCAAAATATCTCAAAGTATGTTCATCATTCTTTACTTTCTTCTATATGCTATTCTTTCTATGATTTTGTTATCTCAGAAATATATCAAAAACATTGCAGATGTGCATATAAAAGTAAATTATTGTCCTTCAATTGTTCCACATTGAATCATTTCCTGTTGGGAGTATTCTCTTTGTTTGTACAATATCTTTCAAAAATGGTTCCCATATTTTTTCAAGATCTATTTTAATCTTTATATTGCAATTTTGATTAGATTTGACAAATAGTTGATTTCAGTAGTATTTTATAGCATATAATCCTAATGTGAAATGTGGAGAAAAAGAAAGAGACACACTAGGTATGAATTACACGATATACCCATCATCACTTAGCACTTAAATAATAAATTATGGATAGGGAACAACCCCCTAACTTATGGATGTTTGTTTCATGTTGGCCTCTTATTATATGCAAAGGTAGGCCTATCTTAGGCTAACAATCATAGTGTAGGGGCCATAAATTATGGATCCCAAAATAGTGCACACTTGTATTAAATTAGGTTCACTATACTACATGGGAATGAAAACCATGCAATAGTGCCTCATGGGGATGGAAACAACCCTTCACCAAGAAGATGATTGTGTTTGCAATATTTACTAGAGGAAAAGAACATAATTTGGTTCTAGCAATTACTCCTAGAAGATAATGGCACCCACAAAACACTTAGAAAAGATAGCACTCACTATATCTTTTATCACTCTTTTAGATTTGGGACAATAAATCTCAAAGATTGATCAAAAAATTCTTGAACACAAAGATGTTAGGAATGAATGCTGAATGTTTGGCAGCCATTTTGTAGCAGTTGTTGTTGCATTCATGACTATGATTGTCATTGATGTCAACACAGTGATCTTCTGGAGATTTGCAGAGAAGAAGACAATGTTTGGATTAGTGAACATGGGATATTGTAGTTGGAACTATATGATGTTGAGGATATACTCTTTGATATGTTATATGTTGATGGTTAAGAGTGTATATATTGATTCATTTATTCATGGAAGTTATGAGAATTTTGGTGGAAGTAGTATTCAGGTAGTGTTCCTGAGTAGCAGTTTGTGGAAATTGAATGATATCTCCTAATTGGGATGGAATTTGGTTTTGTGCAATTAAAGGGAAGTTAGAGACACATTGATAGTGATGTGGATGACAACACAAACTTTGAGGTTTCACGAGTGGAGAATTATTGTATTTGGAAGCTGACAGTTTTGTGTAATTTTGATGTAGCATGTGGAAACTTTTATTTTGTAATTGTGTTCCAACTCATTTGTAACTACTTGAGTGTAGTATAAAGGAAGGAATTTTTTCCTTGTTGGAACATGGTTGGATATGATGATGTATGAATGAAGTGAAGAAAAGAGCTAATGCAATTGTGAAAGTGAAATTGTGAAAGAAGACATGCGAAGTACATAGATCTGAAATTGAGATTTGGTGTAGCAGTGAGTGTGGTTTGGCACAGTGAAAAGGAGGTAACATACTTGCTATTATTCTATTGAATAATCTAAAGCTCAATTGGAAAATGTGTTCATTAATTTTACCCTGAAGTTGTTTGGGTAGTGGGTCCTTCTATCCTCCATAACTCTTAACAGGGTTAGAATCTTTTAACAGGGATTCAAAATCTCCTAACATGGATTCATATGTACTGAATGTATCTCATAAGACTCCTAACAGAGTCCATCCTTCCACAAGGAATATTCATATTAGTGCATATTTTGTGGGCATCATTCCCACTGGGGTTTACTCTTTGATCAAGAGGTTCCCTAGTCAACATATCTTGTGTCATTGTGTATGAATATATTTCTATGGTTTGCTTCCATGGTTAAATGTTGTTGAAGTTGATAAAATTTATAATTATCAGATAATGGATTTACCCCCCCCCCCCCCACCCCCCCCTTCTAAGTTATCTTGGTGGACTTTACTTTCTAACAATTGGTATCAAAGCAATAGGTTTTTAAAAGAGAACTTTAACAGCTTAAGGAGATCCATGGCTAATTTTAGGAAGGAAAGCCCTAAGTTTGATGGAGTAAATTTTGACAGCTATAAAGAAAAGATGAAGACACATCTACTATGTTTAGGACCAGGTTATTGGTTGATTACAAAGAATGATAAGACTATCATTAAAGAGGATGATCTTGAAATATGTTCTAGTGATAAAAGAGATCTATTAATGTGTAACATACTTGCTAGAGAAGCACTTTTGATAGCCCTTCCGTAGAATGAGTACAATCAGGTAAAATGTTTGAAATAATCTCATGAAATTTGGAAAGCTTTATACTCTACTTTTGAAGGTGATGAACATGTAAAGAAAGTTAGATTACATAATTGGATATGTGCATTTGAAGATATAATAATGGTGGAAGATGAATCTGTTAGAAGCTATATTCGTAGAATGTCAGAAATTGTTGCAGGGATAAAATCTTCTGGTGGAACAAAGATAGAGAATGAAGTAATATGGAAAATTTTGATGACATTGACTCCTATATTTAAGCAGACAACACAGATGATTGAACAAGTTATACCTTGTACTTCAAACTTTACAAGAGAGACTCTTCTTGGAAGATTGGAAGCAGTAGAAATGAACCTGAGGTTATCAGGAGACTTTCCTAGAATGGAGAAAACATTTAGTGTCCTTAGTGTTCACCCTACTTTGTCAAGAAGCATCAATGTGAGCAGAGATTATGTTGGTCACAATTGATCTAGAAATAAAGAAGATAGGAAGATTGAAGAAGGTATTTCATTTCTTGTGAAGAGAGAACCAGACGGTAAGAAAATTTTTAAATGTTGGACTTGTCAAGAATATGGTCATTTTGCATCTAAGTGTCCTAAGAGAGTTAAAAAGTATAGAAAAAATTTCAAGCCTAGAAGATCTAAGGAATGTTATTATGCTAATGATGAAGATCTTGACACTAGAATAGAAAGAACTCTAAGTGAAAGTGACGATAAGCAATTAAAGAAGAGAATCCAGAAACTGATGATAAGGAAGAAAAAGCCTTAGTTTCCCAAGTTGAAAAGAAAGTTGATTGGATTATAGATAGTGGTTGTTCACATCATATGACTAGTGATATGAAAAAGTTCATAAAATTTAACAATTATGATGGAGGAGTTGTTAGAGTTGGAAACAATGCACCTTGTTTGATTAAAGGTATAGGATCTATTACTCTTGATGGAAAGACTAATACTGATGATGTTTATTTTGTGGATTGTTTGAAACATAATCTTTTGAGTGTTGGACAGTTAGTTGATAAGGGATATCAATTTTGTTTTACTGAGAAAATTTGTGTGATAAAGGATAAAGATGGAAATCTGATTGGAACTGGATCTAGAACCAGAGGTAATGTATTTCAGTTGAATCCTACTGAGATGACATGTTTGATTACTAAGATTGATGATAGTTGGTTATGGCATAGAAGGTTTTGTCATATAAACTTTGATAACATTGTTAAAGTGAGTAGTACACTTGCAGTAATGGATTTTCCTAAAATTATGAAGCCTAGTAACATGATTTGCAAGGAATGTGTGATGGCTAAATAGAAGAGAAGTTCTTTTCCCAGTAAGAAGTTTACATCTGCAAAGAAGTTGGAGAATGTTCATATAGATTTGAGCGGTCCTACTGGGACTAGAGGATTCTATGGAGAAAGGTATTTTATGATTATTGTTGATGATTTTACAAGAATGATGTGGATTGCATTTCTTAAAGAGAAGTATGAAGCATTTGATAAGTTTAAGATCATTAAGAATAAAGTTGAGAATGAATCTGGAATGAAGATTAAATGTTTGAGATCTGATAGAGGTGGAGAATTTACTTCTAGAGATTTTAACACCTTTTGTGAAGTGAATGGCATTAAGAGACAGTTTTTAGCCCCTAGGACACCTGAACAAAATGGTATTGCAGAAAGACAAAAAAAATTAGCAACTGAAGCAGCAAGAGCTATGTTATTTGAGAATAATTTGGAGAAAATATTATGGAGAGAAATAGTGAACACAATAGTGTATACAATTAACAGAGTACAAATCAGAGTAGACACAAACAAGACACCCTATGAATTATGGTTTGGACATGTAGCCTTAGTTAAGTATTTTAGAATTTTTGGAAGAAAATGTTATATAAAGAGAGATGATGATATTGGAAAGTTTGATCCTAGAAGTGATGAAGGTATATTTCTTGGATATTCTTTGAAGAGCAAAGCATATAGATGTTACAATAAGAGAACTAAAACTATTGTTGAGAGCATAAATGTTAAAGTTGATGAAAAGTTCCAAATTCAAGAAAGAATGCTTGATTATGAATCAAATGAAGAAGCTCATCCTAAGCCTAACACTAAAAGTACTGAATTATTCTATGAGATTGATAGTGATTTGTTGAATGAAAGCCACAGTGAAGTCATTTTAAGAACCGACACCTGAAGTAAGATCTGAGACAATGACACCTAACAATAATTTATCAAGAAATCATCCTATTGAGCAAATTATTGGAAGCATTAAAAGAGGAGTTCTGACTTGAAATAAGGTACAAGAATAGTTATGTTTGATTTCTCAAATTGAACCTAAATCTACTAGTGAAGCTTTTGAAGATGAACATTGGATTAATGCTATGAAAGAAGAACTAGATTAGATTGAAAAGGACAAGACATGGGAATTGGTCCCTAGACCTAAAGATAAAAATGTTATTGGAACTAAATGGGTATTCAGAAACAAGATGAATGAACAAGGAGAAGTAGTAAGAAACAAAGCAAGATTGGTATGTAAGGGATACTCATAGTAAGAAGGAATTGACTATGAAGAAAATTTTGCACCAGTAGCAAGAATTGAAGTAGTAAGAATGTTTTTGGCCTATGCAGCTTTTAAGAAATTCAAAGTATATCAGATGGATGTGAAGTCTGCATTTCTAAATGGTGAATTGGAAGAAGTCTACATTGAGTAGCCTGAAGGTTTTCCTTTGACTCAAGAAGGAGACATGGTATGTAAACTAAATAAAGCATTATATGGACTAAAGCAAGCACCTAGAACTTGGTATGCAAGATTGGATAAGTATTTGTTAGAATTGGGATTTACAAAAGGAACACCTGATAGCAATCTATACACAAAAGAAATTGAAAATGGTTTGTTGATTGTAGTTATTTTTGTTGATGACATTATTTCTAAAGGAGAAGATGAAGCTAGTGACAAATTTGCTGATGAAATGAAGATTGAATTTGAAATGTGTATGATTGGTGAAATGAAATACTTTTTTGGATTACAAATAACATAGAATAGTGATGGTATTTTTGTAAGTCAGAAAAATTACCTGAATGACTTGTTGAAAAGATTTGGAATGGAGAACTGTAAACTAGTTGGAACACCTATGGTAACTAGACATAAATTATCTAGCATAGATAAAACATCGACAGTTGAATAGAAGAAGTATAGATCCATGATTGGAGGATTGTAGTACTTGACACATACAAGACCTAATAGAGCACATTTAGTTGGAATTGTAGCAAGATTTCAAGCTGAACCTAGAGAATCACATTATGCAGTAGTAAAGAGGATACTAAGATATTTAAAAGGAACAATGGACTATGGATTGTGGTATGAAAAATCTAATGATTTTAACCTATGTGCATATCTAGATGTTGATTAGGGAGGTAGTGTTGATGATAAGAAGAGCACCAGTGGTTTAGCATTTTTCCTTGGAGGAAGATTGGTTTCTTGAGTAAGCAAGAAGTAGAATTGTATCTCACAGAGTAGAGCAGAATATGTAGCAGAAACAAATAATTGTAACCAGATAATTTGGACGAAGCAAATGGTGAAAGATATTGGAATAAAGTTTTTTGAGCCTGTTGTTAGACATTGTGACAACACCAACACAGTTAGTATGTCTAAGAACCCTATATTAAATTCTTAGACAAAGCATATAGAGATTAAGTATCATGTAGTAATAGAGATAGTTACTGAGAAAGAAGTCAGACTGGAGTACATAAGCACAAAGGAGTAGATAGAAGACATATTTACAAAGCCTTTGCCTAAGGATAAATTTGAGTATCTAAGAGGTATGTTTGGGGTTATGCCCTAGCCTACTTTTGAGAAATGATGTAGTTGGTTGCATCCATCCAGTGGTATATGAGTCTTATCTTTCTTCTGGACTGGATGTTGGTACTTCCTCTATGGGGGAGTATGTGTATCTGAGCTGAGTCATGAGGACTCTAGTGAATGTATTTTTTGACTAGTGTCTTTTGACATTGGAGTTGTTGTTGACATAATGATGAAATTTTTGTCATTAATGTCAATGGGGGAGAAGTGTACATGAAAAACTATTCATACCATCTGTTGAAGAGAACTAAATAGAAAAATGAAGTAAGATTTGATTGATGCAACAATGTTGCAATATTGGATTTTTGGAACATTGGATGTTTTTCATGTATATTTCCATCAATGCCAATGGGAGAGATTGTTAGGAATGAATGCTAAATGTTTGGCAGCCATTCTATAGCAGTTGTTGTTGCATTCATGACTATGATTATCATTGATGTCAACACAATGATCTTCTGGAGATTTGCAGAGAAGAAGATAGTGTTTGGATTAGTGCACATGGGATATTGTAGTTGGAGCTATGTGATGTTGAGGATATACTCTTTGATATGTTATATTTTGATGGTTAAGAGTGCAGATAGTAATTCATTTATTCATGGAAGTTATGAACATTTTGGTGGAAGTAGTATTTAGGCAGTGTTCCTGAGTAGCAGTTTGTGGAAATCGAATGATATCTCCTAATTGGGATGGAATCTAGTTTTTTGTAGTTAAAGGGAATTTAGAGACACATTGATAGTGATGTGGATGATAGCTCAAATTTTGAGGTTGCATGAGTGGAGAATTATTGTATTTGGAAGCCGACAATTTTGTGTAATTTTGATGTAGCTATGGAAACTTTTATGTTGTAATTGTGTGCCGACTCATTTGTAACTACTTGAGTGTGGTATAAAGGAAGGAATTTTTTTCCTTTTTGGAACATGGTTGGATATGATGATGTATGAATGAAGTGAAGAAAAGAGCTAATGTAGTTGTGAGAGCGAAATTGTGAAAGAAGACATGCAAAGTACAAAGATCTGAAATTGGGATCTGGTGTAGAAGTGAGTGAGATTTGGCATAGTGAGAAAGGAGGTAACATACTCTCTATTATTTTATTGAATAATCTAAAGATCAATTGGACAGTGTGTTCAGTGATCTTACCCTAAAGCTATTTGGGCAGTGGGTCCTTCTATCTTCCATAACTCTTAACAGGGTTAGAATCTTTTAATAGGGATTCAAAATCTCCTAATCGAGATTCATATGTACTAAATATATCTCATAAGACTCCTAATAGAGTCCATCCTTCCACAAGGAATATTCATATTAGTGCATCTTTTTTGGGCATCATTCCCGTCGGGGTTTACTCTTTGATCAAGAGGTTCCCTAGTCAACATATCTTGTGTCATTGTGTTATTGTGTATGCATATCTTTCTATGGTTGGTAATTATATTTCTTACATGGTTAAATGTTGTTGAATTTGATAAAATTTATAATTATCAGATAACTGATTCACCCCCCCCTCTCAGTTATCTTGGTGGAATTTACTTTCTAACAAAAGAACCATTGACAGTTATGATTCATGTGTACAATATCCAACAAGCAGTTGTTCCAATCATGGTGTCCAATAATTATGTTAGAAAAAGCATCTAAAAATCCCTTACACAACCATAATAGATTCAAACCATGAACCATAAGAACCTAACAATGGGACTAAAAAAGATACAACCTAAACAAATCTTGATCATCTTCCACCCTATTGTAAGCCCCAAGAAGTAATTCTATCTTAAAGCTACACACTCCTCTAGATGAAGCTCAAAGGTTAGGTAGCTAAAGAATAGAAATACTTGAATGAATATAGGAATAATTTGATGCACAATCATTTTCTAGCTTGGTTAAAATCAGAAAAAATTGTTTCAGATTTATATTATCCTTTTGAACTAGCACACTTCCATCAAAATGCATAATCATTGGTCATCTCAAGAAAATTTCCATTGATTAGTAGGATATCCTTATAAAAATTTGATGCATGGATTTCTTGTGAATTATTGACTGTTATGTATCCTACAACTATGGAAGGAATAGTGTTGGTGTTAGGTTTCATTTATTATTGAATTCAATGGTTTTCAAAATGTGTTGAGGAGTTTGCTGCTTGTTTAATGTTAACTGTTCCTGCACAATCCACTCATAAAATAGTGAAATACTATGTGGAAGGGATGGTTGATAGTGTTCCTTGAGGGAAGGGGGATTGTGAAAGACTTGTTATCATTGTATTGTGTATTTCCAATATGTTTGGATGTAGGGTAGACCAGGAGAATGAAGGATCACTCACTGATTGCATGATAACCCAGTTTTGAAGGGTCACTAGTTGAGGGGACAGTCAAGGTCTGGATGATTGGGCCACTAGAGGACCCTATTTATTTGTATTAATTTCTATTCAAATTATATGCATGTATTTCTTGTGAATTATCGACTGCTATGTATCTTGCAACTACATCTGTAAATTTGTATATACTTCTCTATGGTTGTAAGCCACTTAGGGATCAAAATAGAGAAACTAAATCAAAATCTTTCTTTGTCCTATTTCCTTTTAACAAAGTCTCAACTATCAATGATAAAATACATTTGATGCCCTAAGCTATCAATACAAATGGAACCTAGCTAGAAGCTCACGGGTTGTCCATTTGATAACCATAGTCAACATTTCAAAAAAATGGATATCATTGAGCACAAGCACCAATAACATCAGATAATGGAGTTAAATCATAGGCTAGGGCACGACACCGGTAGAATGCAGTCATTTTAGTGACAAAAATATACAATGGCATCATTAAACATGCCAGTAATATCAGCAAATGTGAATCCAAACATTTGAAAATAGTGAATCAATATCCTTGAGCACAAGCACCAATAACATCAAATAATAGAGATAAAGCACTGGCTAGGGTACGACACCAGTAGAATGCGATCATTTAAGAGAGCATTCATGATCAAATAAAATGTAATGCATTTGAATATGATGCTAGAGGCTCAAAAGATGAATAAATCAAATACCTTCTCCCGCGCTCAGCTTTCACTCCTTTTCTCCCGCTCCTCTATCAAATCGAAATAAAAATGATGAGGCCATTTCACTTTTTTTTTTCATCTATACCCTAAATCTGTTAGAATTTTGATTGTCAATTAAACACCCATCAGAATACCAACACCATCGGGGCCTATTACAAAAAAAAAAACACCAAATTCATAATAAAAAAATTACCCGTCGGAAGCTTCTGTCAAAATTTGGCCCCAAATGTAGTAGTGGCATCAAAGGCTCAAGTTTAAGATTGATTGGCCTTTGTTTTTGTCTTATAGGCTTAGCATTGGGTTCTAACTTAATTGTATGTTGGGAAAGTTGTGGATTAAAACCTTTCAAGTCCCCATACTCCCAAGAAAAAATGTCATTATATTATTGAAACAACTGAATATAAGACTACTTTTCTAAAGGGTAACTTACCTTTCCAAATTTTAGATTCTTACCTTTGGCAATTTCAAGATCTTCATAATGATCTTGTTGGACCAACAAGTTGGTTTTATTATTTCTTGCTTGATCATCCGTGTTAAAGATTGATTCCAAGGAGACCAACCCTTTGGGAAGCTTATTAGACCTCAACTACATGATCTGATCACCATATTGTTTCTTCATCTTATGCTGGTTGAAGGCTGAAAAAATATCCTCTTCAAGAAGAAAATTTAGAATTTTCTCATCGCTGTAAAAAACTTACCAGTTAGTATCATTATCAGGAATTGAAGGTCTAACAATAATCTTAACATGTTGTTGCACCTTTTCTATATTAACATTATCAGGTATGTCAAACTATTCTCCTACCATAGCTAGCTTATCAGCATGTTGGTTTAACCTTCTAGGGGCAACAATCAAATTAAATGCATCAAAGTCCTCAATTGAATCCCATGCTATGTACTTATAGCTTTTGAGCGTATCATTTTTTGTAACATGCAACCCTCTAACCTAATTAACAATTAGTTCATTATCCCCAATAACCTTCAAACACCTAACTTCCCTCCTCCTAGCCCACTCAAGACCTTGAATCGAACTTTCATATTCAGTTGTATTATTAGTGCAAGAAAAGCTTAAATAGAAAGAAGAAAAATACTTGTCTCCTTCAGAAGACACTAGCATTGTGCCTCCCCCTACACCATTGTTAATCCTAGGACCATCAAAATAAATCTCCCAAATCCCATCCTTTAGTTTTTTTTCTTTCTATCCTTCACCTTTTACCAAATTAGGCATGAAAACATCAGTCTCATGAATGACAAAAGAACCCAAGTCTGGCTGTTCCACATGCTCATGTTGAAAATCAGCTTGATTCTAAAATCCCACTCATCCAATAGGATTTTTGAGATGCCATCTATTTGTGTTTTATTTTCCTAAATATTGGAATGCTCTCCTAAATCATCAATCAATAATTTAACATTGATTGGGTTTGGGTTATAAGGCTCAATGTGGTCTCTAACAATGGGCTCTGATTTTATAGTAACCTTGGTGCCATATCTAGTTCTAAAAAGCATGTGTGACCAATCAGAGGACAAGTACCCACCTATTTTTTAAGTGAAGTCTCTAGAAAGGCATAGGAAAAAAAGAGGTGGCATCTCAATGATGTAAACATCTTGAGGAACTAAGAAATTAGGACAAGCCTACAATGTTAAACTTAGATCTTTAATAATCCCTATAGTATTGACTGCTAGCCCATTTAGTTGTACAACCCCTTTTTCAAGTAGCTGGTATTCAATTCCCAACTTATCCATAATCTTCTTGGGCATAAATAAGCTACTAGCGCATGAGTCTATCATACAATTATGGACAAGACTATTTCCTATAATCAAGGAGACATAAAATGGAGGATTTTTCACACTCTTACCTTGAGTTTTACTACTGATCTAAGGAGTAGTCTTTAGAACTATATTTGTCAACACAACCTTGAGGGGTTCATTTGTGACTTTCTTGAGACCTTTCTCTTCAAATAGGTCCTTCTTTAATAAATCAATTTTCCCTAGAAAGTATAATGAATCCCACATTGAAACAACTTCATTCATCTTCTTCATATTATCCACAATATTTGATGCAGGAGCATCTCAAGTCCTTGGTAATCCCATGAACCCAAAAACCAGTTTGAGTTTTCCTATGTTTCTCGATTCCTGATTTGATTGAGTTGGCTCGGTAGTTGCTTGGTTTCCTTTGTTAACTGAGTTGGTTGGTTAATTCCCTGGTGCTCAATTATCCTTTCTTACCGAGTTGTTTGTTTTAGTTTTCTATTGAGTCCAACTTGTACATTTAATTATGGTCACAGATTTAATGTTGGTATCTATCATTGGGAAGCGTCTGGACCTAGATCTGGTCATTCCTTTTGTTAATGGTGGATCTGAAGGCTAATTGTTCGGTAGCCTCTTGTATATATTGTAGTTGTTGGTTGTAGCTTAGCTAGAGGTTTTTGGTAGAAGATAGAAGTTAGAAGATTGAAGATAATTTTTGAATCCTCGCATGTTGGAGGACTATTTTACTAGAATTGTAATATATGGCCCTAACCAAGAAGGCCTTACATCCTGACATGTATGAATCTATTTGATGAAATATAAGGATCTGATCTACATTCTCTCTCTTTTGTGTATTGTTTCTTTTGTGTGTTATCTCTATGGGGAAGATCTGGATTAGGGTGTGGCTTTGGCTCCTTTCCTCATCTTCCCTTGCATCAAGTGGTATCACAGCCAAGTTGAGATCTAGATCTAGATTTTCAAATCTAGGTTTGAGGGTTCCTTCTTGTCAAACCCTAGTTGATATTGTTGTGGGGTAGTAGATAGAAATCTAGCCTACAATTTTAGATGGTTTCAAGATGGTTCATGGGAGGAGAGATGAAAATCTAGGATTGGTAGACATGTTGAGATAACTTGCTACTAGATTAGAAGTTGTTGAGACAACCCAGTGCAGTGGAAGACATCTTGAAGATGCTAGTCATGATGAAGTTGAGGAAGAATAAGGTGATGTAGAACTTGCATTGGTGATGGATCAAGATGAGGAAATATTGTTGAAGGATTTGACAAATCCAAAGTCTATAACACATTTCAATCAACCTAAGTATAGTGGAAAGCTAGATTCAGATGAATTGGTGGACTGGATCATCGAGATGCAAAAATACTTTGAATATGAAAATATTCCTAAGGAAAAGAAGGTGAAGATTGAAAGCACAAAGTTGAAGGGTCATGCATCCTTGTGGTGGGAGCATCTGTAGTTGGATAGAGAGAGGAAAGACAGACAAAATTAAGGTATGGAACAAAATGGTGAATAAGTTGAAAGGAAAGCTTTTACGTTGTGATTATCAGATTAACCTAGTTAGGTGAATGCAAAGTTTGAGGTAGAAAGATAGCTTGGTAAAAGATTATACTGAGGAATTTTATAGATTAGATATCAGATCTGGACATGATAAAGATGATGTGGAAAGAATTACTAGGTACGTGAATGCATTGAGAGTTTCCATCCAAGAAGAAATTAGTTTGGATAAGTTGAAAAACATTGAAGAAGCTTATCAATTTTCCTTGAAAGCTAAGGAGAAATTGAACAAAAGACATGAGAAAAGACAAAGAGGTAGAGGTGGTAGATTCCCTAAAGGAAGAGGTAGATCTTATGGTGAAAACAATAGATCTGATATGGAAAAGAAAAATCTAGATAAAGGTAAGACCGAGTGGAAAGATGAAAGCTCATCTAAAGGAAGAGGCAATAACTACCAAGGCGGTTATAAAAGAGGTGGTTTCTAAGGAACTTGTTACAATTGTGGAGAAGAAAGATATAGATCATTTAAGTTTATGCATGCAAGTAAGAAGATCAGTAGCAATAGAAATGCTTTGGTGCAAGAAGAGTCACTAAATGAACCTGAGAAGAGAAAGAACTTGATGGTAAGGAGAGCCCTTTGGAGAAAAAGTAATAAGGAAGATTTGGTAAGGAAAAGTTTGTTCAAGACTAGATGTAGAGTTTCTAATGATGTGTGGAAGGTACTCATTGATAATAGAAGCTTGAAGATCTTGGCATCCAAGGAAATACTTACAAATTTGCAGTTGAAAAGGTTAGAACACCCAAAGCCCTATCAGATTTCATGGATCAAGGATGAACATACATTCTTGGTAAGTGAACAATGTTATGTGAATTTGAAAATTGGAAAGTAGTATGATAAGGTGTTATGTGATATTATGCCTATGGATTGTTGTCATATTTTGTTGGGTAGACCTTGACAATATGATAAACATGCTATATATGATGGAAAATTGCATAAATATACTATTTGGGCTGATGGGAGAAGAAAAGTCTTGTTACCTTTGATTGAAGAACCTGTTAGTAGTGTTTATACATCTATGAAAGTTTTCTTGATGGAAGGAATAAAGTTTGTTAAGGATTTGAAGAAGAACGATGTTTTTTTTGCTGTGATTCCTAAAAAACCAAGTAAGAAAACAGAGGATAGAATCCTTGAAGAGATTGATAAGTTAGACACTGAGTATAGAGAGATCATTTATGATAATGTACCTAATAGTTTTCCACTGAAGAGAAGCATTGATCATTGCATGGATTTAATCCGTAGAGCTAGTTTACCGAATAAGGCACCACATCGGTTGACACCTACCGTGAATCAGGAATTGAACTGACAGATTCAAGAATTATTGTAGAAAGGTTTGATCTAAGAAAGTTTGAGCCCTTGTGAAGTACTAGCTACATTAGCACCTAAGAAGTATGTAGAATGGTGAATGTGTACGAATTATATAGAAATCAACAAAATAATAGTGAAATATAGGTTTCCTATACCAAGAATGGATGACATAATGGACAGTTTGACTGGAGAAAAGTGTTTTACCAAAATTGATTTGAAAAGTGGATATCATCAGATTATAATTAGAGAAGGTGATGAGTGAAAGACTACTTTTAAGAAAAAAGAAGGTTTGTATGAGTGGTTGGTTATGCCTTTTGGTTTAAATAATGCACCAAGTACTTTTATGAGATTGATGAATGAGGTTTTGAAGAAATTATTAGGTAAATTTGTGATTGTATATCTTGATGACATTCTGCTATTTAGTATGACTAGAGAAGAATATTTGTTACATGTTAAACAAGTATTGTAGAGATTAAAAGAAGAAAAGTTACTGATTAACTTGAAAAAGAGTTCTTTCATGAAAAAGGAGATTTTGTATTTGGGATTTTTTATTTTAGTTGATGGTTTGAAAGTGGATCCCAAAAAGGTGAAAACTATTTTGAATTGGCCTACATCTGAGAATGCTAGTGAGGTAAGATCATTTCATGGTTTGGCAAGTTTTTACTGAAAGTTCATTAGGAATTTTAGTTCAATTTGTAGTTCTATGATTGAGACTATGAGAGGAGATAAAAGAGAATTTAAGTGGACACATGTAGCTGATAAAAGTGTCGAGACTCTGAAGTAAAAGGTTGCTGAATTTCCCGTGTTAGCATTGCCTGATTTTAATAAGGTATTTCAAGTGGAATGTGATGAAAGTGGAAGTGCAATAGGAGATGTGTTGAGTCAAGAAGGTAAACCTATTGCTTTCTTTAGTGAAAAGTTGAATGATGAAAAAAGGAAATATTCTGTCTATGATCAAGAATTCTATGCTATTATTCAAGCCCTGAAGAAATGGAGACATTATTTGATACTGAGTGAATTTGTGTTGTATATTGATCATAAAGATTTATAGTATTTGAGTAGTCAGAATAAGTTGAATTAGAGACATGAAATGGATTAAATATTTGCAAAGTTATACATTTGTGATAAAACACAAGAGTGGTGCCACTAACCAAGTTGTTGATGCATTGAGTAGAAGAGGATCTTTGATGCCCAATATGAGAATTGAAGTTCTTGGTTTTGATGACATGAGAGATTCATATGAATTTGATCCTAATTTTTCTGAGCTATGGAGAAAGTGTAGAACACCTATTAAAGACCAATCAAGTACTAAATGGGAAGACTATTTCATTCAAGGAGGCTTGTTGTTTAAAGGTATTCAATTGTGTATACTGAGAGGATCAATGAGAACTAATTTGATAAAAGAGAAACATAGTAGTGGTTTGGCTGGACACTTTGGTGTTGACAAGACATTGAATTTTCTTAAAGAGAGATTACTTTTGGCCGTAGTTGTATAAGGATGTTCAGAAATTTTTGAAAAGTTGTGGAATTTGTCAAGTTGAAAAGGGAGTAAGTCATAATAATGGATTGTATACACCAATTTATGCTCCTGAGAAACCTTGGACTGATATCAGTATGGATTTTTTTCTTGGCTTAACAAAGATAGTAAGAGGTAAGGATTCTATAGTTGTTGTTGTGGATAGATTCTACAAAATGGTACATTTTATACCCTGTAGAAAGACATCAGATGTATTACATATAGAAGATCTTTTTTTTAAGGAAATTTTCAGATGGCATGGATTACCAAGGAATATCTTCTCTGACAGAGACAATAAATTTTTTGGACACTTTTGGAAGACTCTTTGTGGAAAGTTTGGCACCGAGTTAAGGTATAGTTCTACATTTCACCCACAGAATGATGGAAAAACATAAGTTGTGAATAAAAGTTTGGGTAATCTTTTGAGATGTTTAGTTGGAGATACACCAAGTAATTAGGATTTTGTGTTGGCACAAGTAGAGTTTTCATACAATAATTCAGTGAATAAGAGTACTAGAAAAACACCTTTTGGGATTGTAAATGGAATGCAACTGAGATGTGTTAGAATAATTGAGAGGGGGGTTGAATCAGTTATCCATAGTCCCAAATACAAAATGTATAACTAGAACAATTTACATAAACTTCTACACCTCGGTAACATAAAATACTATTTTGTCTATGCTTTTACCGATTACCAGTCAATAACATAAAGTGATTACTGACCAAATCCAATATGAAATATGTAAAGTATGACAATCAAACAATCACCAAAATGAACATGTAACACAAAAGATTTAACGTGGAAACCTTGTAAAGGGAAAAAGCACCTGGGATTGGCAACCCAAAAATTGTTCACTCTTCTAAAGTGAGGTCGGTGAAGACCCAACCTTGTTAAAGGTTACAAAACACACTGTAAGGTGTGACCTTGTTAGAGGATTTAATACTAACCATTATCATCCAACTAGCATTCACTATGGGGTTGAAAAGATAACAAGTGTACATTCTATGAAAGACATTACAAGACTTTCAAGTCCACTCGGTTAAGAAATTTATCTAATTACAATGGTTAAACTGTAATAGTAGGTGATTTGATTAAAATACAAATTCTATTGCAAATGTTTAGATCTATATTATGCTCATTCAAATCCTCTGATCAATATATCAATTTTGTTTCGGCAATATTCAGTAACTTAATGTCTTTCAGTTATAGCTTTTCAATGCTCGATAAACTCTGCAGTTCAGTTCTCCTTAACCAGTCTGATTAGGCATGCATGAAGCTTGTTCACACAATATCTCTGTAGTATCTTTCCTCTAGGATAAGTTTCATAATGAAACCCTAGTCTCTTAAATAGACAAGTAAACCATTTTCTTTTCATCCATTAGATTTTGCCGCTTAATCTCCTTCATTGGTTTTTCTACTTAAACCTTCCTCAGCTGATGTGTTAGTAACACATTTTGTTTCCATCCCTTAGATCTTCTTCTAATTTTGTTAGCCATCAATCTTCATAATAAACATTATCTCCAACTCTTATCATGAGGTACTTTCCATCTCATCAACTTCTATCAGCTAAACTAATCATTTAGTTCCTTTCTTTCTGCTCGGTTAACAAAGAAATGTGTTAGTGAACATAAGCTTGGTTTATACTGTGCTCGTTATACACTGCACTGATTGGTTTATATTGTGATGTTTCATTAACTGACCACACTACCTTGTGTCTTTTATGATCTTTTCCTCATCATAGATGAATGCAACATAATCAAGTCAATAACATAAGGTCATAGAATCATCAATAAGTTACCCAATGTATTCCTTATCCTCATCTATCATATACATCTTTCTCATGTAGATATATCTGTTCTTCATCTCTTTTTCTCCTTTCTACAAATGTTTAGGTATTGTAAATTACAAGATAAGTACTGTCAAAACTAGTTGACATCAATGACAACATATTACTGATTTAATCATCTTACATATCTAATCAGCAACTCAGTGATCTCTAATCACTGATCTTCAATTAGGTTCTAAATTAGTTGTAGTTCATCAATCTCTCCCTTTGGCATTGATGGCAACTCAAGAAATATGAAGTGTACCATACACATACCAAACATGTAATCTACAACTCTTTATCATATGTCATGACTCGCTATAAGCTCTCCCTATCTTAATATGTTTAATCACTAAATTACTTAATAGCATTGCAAGTGCAAACTATCTTCTGCAGATAAGATCTTTGCAGCTCTCAGATTCCTTCTTCTATTCTCAACAACAAATCTTCTTCAGTTTATCTCTCCCTTTCATTTTCAATTCTCTCTTTGATAGTTGTTCCAGTGTTCTTCTTGGTTCATTTTGTTTATCTCTCCCTTTAACAACAATTCTAAAGAAACACATAAACATCTAGCTCTGTAGTAGCCATGTAACTCTTTGTTGTCTGGTTTCTATACTGTATCTCTATATACTGATTATGCAAATCTGTTCTAGTTCTTCAAATCTTTCACAACCTTAGACAGGATCCAAAGTGTAAACTATGCTACATCAACATGAATGATCTCCTGATAAGATTAGGCTGATGCAACCTCTAGATCACATTAGTGACCGGTAGACAGGGGACGGACCCTATGTCTAGCCCTCAAATATTCAAAAGTTTCCTTTGGTAGAGGCTTGGTAAATATGTCTGCAAGTTTCTCTTTAAAATAAAAAATTCTAATCTGACTTACTTCTCCTATACTTGTTCTCATAAGTAGTGATAATAGATATGTGCTTTTTTTTTGAGTCCTGTTATACACTAAGTTTGCACACTTGTTTCAAGCTCTCTTGGTCTTGATAAACTAGTATAACATAGAAATCATCTCCAAGTTGTGGGACCTATGCTAACTAAGATGAGACCTCCAAGTTCTAGGCTGGTTCCTCTTAGATAATCACCTTAATTTGTTCTTAATAGGAAAGTAAATTTTTGTGAAGGAAAAGGGGTAGAAGGAATGCATGAAAGGGAAATATCTGAAAGAAAACTATCCTACTAGGTGATACACCAAAATGATGGTATGAATTATAGTATGGAGGATGAAATCAATGCACAAACTTAGGTCTAGGAGATCACAACTCACTGAATAGGTTTGCATCAATATTTCATAGAAGGGTCTACAATAGAAATAGGCTATTCAGGGAAAGAGAGAATTTCACAAACAATAGCATTCCTAAGAATTAGACACAATCTATAATCTACAAACAAACATCCACTTCTGCAAATAGGTATAGGAATGAGACAGACTGTCAGGGGGTTGAAGTATACCCACAAGATCATTCAAATCAAATCACTCACAAGAATACACATGAATTGCAGAAAGAAAGAGGGATCAAAAACCCTAAGATATCACTGAAAACATACATATACTTAACTCAATAAGAGAGAAATTTAGACAAGAAGGTATAGGGATAGAAAGCATGTCACAAAATACCTTTGCAATATCTAAATATCAATGAAAGGTTACAAAAAGCAGAAGCTAGAGGGTAGAAAGAATGCCTCAGATAACTTCTTAGAAAGAAAATCTCTCTTTACAAAATGTAAACTCTGAGCTTCCAAAAGCTCCAAAAAACAATATATACATCTCCTCAATTGCACATAGGCAGGAGTCAAAAAACCTAATTAGGGTTTACATATTTTCATAGAATAATAGCCAACCCTAATTCTGTCAATTCTGATCATAAATGTTCATGAAAATATCCCAACCGATCAGATATCATGTTTGCGTGTCCATCTCTGTACTATATCTACCTACAAATAAGCCACCTTGACCTATCTACCTCTCTACAACTTGAGCTCACCATAACTATTCAAATCTGGTACTCTAGATATTTGAATTTAAAAATTGATTAAATAGTCATAGGTGGTGCCAAGCTTTAACTATCAATGGCTGATATTTGAATCTGATATGTCCTTTAAAACATAGCCATCAGATCCTCTATTTTATCGAGCACTGCTTATATTCTTACCTTAACCCTTTATTTAACCTCAAGCCTCCCTTTTCCTTTAGTCGCTAAATCACCTAATGTTTTATCTAACCTTAGCTTATTTTGGTGATTACGTGACAAACCTTTATCCCCACCTTAATAGTCGCCAAGTCACGTGAAGATTTTATGGAGATCTAGCGACAATACTCACAAGCTTGGGCCCATCCTGCCACTTGTCATGATTTTATTGCTTGCCCTATGGACACCTCAGATCTATCTGGCATAGGACCCACCCTACTTTCCTTCATAGCCTGACCCAATCAATGGCTATCACATGATCTCATGGGCTCAGAAGATTCCTTCAGATCATGCGCCAACCGTAGATCTTTTTTTTTTCTTTTTTCTGTCACCTCACTTAAGAAATTTGAACCCATGCCAGATGCCAACTGTAATACCTAGTGACTAATAGAAACTTAGCCTGTTAGACGGACCCATCTGACATCTACCTAAACACTTGGAAGATCAAATGATCATCTTATAATCTCAATGTTTCAGAAGATTCCATACAATTATAAGACAACTGTAGATCTTCATATTGCTAGCCCCCGTGCAGATCTTCTGACAATGGTCCCACTAAAAAATCCCTATCACCACTCCGCTAGCCAATGAAACATGAGCACGTCAGAACATGAGGACCCACCTGACAGATCCTTGGTGATAAAGCAAGATCAACGGTTGGTGTATGATCACATGGGCTAAGAATATTCCATGTGATCGTGAGACAACCGTTAGATCAAAAGTTAAGATAGCACACTGGGCCCACCTTGACAAATCTCCACATCACTAGCCTATGACCAATTAGAAGTGAACACCTTAGACTATGTGGTAGTGGACCCACTAACAACTAAAATGCTATGTTGGAATGAAGATCGATGGCCGTCACATGATAGCAAGGCACAAGAATATTCCATCAGATCATGTGGTAGCTGTAGATCTTACTTTACCTTTAGCCACTCTGAGTTGAGAGCACCAACCATCTGGAGATTATGCAACTGAAGGAAACTAGACCGCCCGCTAGGTCATCGGATGCTTAGGACTTAACCATTGGGAATAGGAGATTTCATGAACACATAGTCACTTAGTCACTGAATAAAACTTAACCATTTCCTCATTCCCTGATCTAGTGACTATAGGAGCTCTTTCAATCTTTCTTTCATCTAGCAACCCAGTGACTAAAGTCTATTTCATTACCCAACTAAGCGTATTTGGAGATTCAACGACCAAAGGAAGTCTCTTAATCGCTGCAACCTTTTGAATTTTCAAATTTCTTCTAAGATCTTGCAACCAAAGGGAAATTCCATCTAGAGACCATGCGACTAAAGGAAAATTTGATACAAAAGTCGCTAGATCTTGAGAAAGACTTACTGAGACCTGGAGATTAAAGGGGCAATCACTAAGTCATTGAATGAATATAGAATATTCCATCTGATCGGGAGATCAAGAGATATAAGGTAGTCACAAGATTGGGAGGTAAGAAGGAATATTCTACGGGGTCTTAGAGATCTTGTGACTAGCCGAGCTTATAAAGTGCACATGGGACATGTAGAGACTTAAGTGGCCAAAAAATTAATGGTGAAATAGAACAGGCCCTAGGGTTTTGACGGTTTTTTGCTAGAATGGCTAGATTTTCAAATTAAAAGCTTGCAGACTAGGGAGCTAAAAGAATTTGCAGAGATCAGGGGAAAAAGGGAGAAGCCACAAAAATTTTCTTATAGGTTCAACAGGGTTAAAATGCAGACCCTGGATAGAATCTAGCCTAACCAAATTTGTATTGAACAGGGAAAATTGGGTAACATTTTGGTGATTTCTGCTAGATGTCAGCCCACTAGACATTAATCAATGGCCTTAAAATGATCCATTAAGCATGGAGTCATCTTTTGAATACAAATCCTTGATAGAGAGATAGACCTGGAACCAGAGGAACAAAAACTGTGCACAGGCACTTCTTGGAAAATAGGGAAAACTAACCTAGAAAGCAAGGACAAAAAATAGGAAACATATTTATAGATATTTACAAGGATTGACCTCAAAGAAAGGCTTCAAATTGAATCCATTAACTAAAATAGGCAAGGAATCTCCTCCAAGAGTTGATAGCTAGAAAGCATTAAGCCCCTTGCATTTTATAACAACAAATGGTCCACCCAAAAGGAATCAAACTTTGTATGTCTGCCAGGCTTTGATCTGAATTCATCCCATTTGAGAACTACATCTCCAAATTTGAAATCTCTAGCCCTGGCTCTTCTATCAAAGCCATTCTTTGTTTGTATTTGATGGAACTCCATATCTTTCATGGATTTGTCTTTGAGTTCCTCCAACTCTATGAGCTGAGCATACCTGATGTGTAAGGGATCTCCTTTTTCAAACAGGGCATATTGAGTGGCCAAGTCCAAAGCTGGCAATTCAGTTGAAATGGAAAACTTAGCCTCTCTACCATATACTAATACATAAGGATAATTCCCAATGATCTTCTTTGGGGTAATCCTATCTAACCATAAGGCAGACTTCAATTTAGTATGCCAATCTCTTTGGTTATCCTGTAGAGTCTTCTTGATTATCCTAATCAAGTTCTTATTAGTTGATTCTGCCAAACCATTGCCTTGAGGGTAGTAATTTGAACTTGTATTTAGATAAATGCCATTTCTGATTGCCCATTCTGAGACTTTAAGGCCTATGAATGCCAATGCATTATTTGATATTATGGAGTCTGGAGTGCCAAATTTGTGAATTATATCATCATAAAAACTTAAGACAACACTCTCATTTGATTCTTTTAAGGCAACTGCCTATGTCCATCTAGTGAAATAATCTATTGCAGTGATTATCCACTTGTGTCCTACACTAGATGGAGGGTTAATCATGACAATAAAGTCTATGCCCCATCTCATGAATGGTTGCTCTGTTCTGATTGGCTGAAGGGGCAGAGCTGCAAGCCTTTCCTTTCCTGCAAACATAACACATTTGATGCATTTTCTCACATATTCATGACTATCTTTAAAGATAGATGACTAATAGAATCTAACCCTCATGATTTTAAAAGTAGTAGTCCTAGGAGAAAAGTGACCTCTAGAAGGTCCATCGTGAAATTCAAATAGGACATCAACTATCTTTTCTGAATCAATACATCTTAAAAGGACACCATTGTGATCCTTTCTAAAAATAACTTCATCTATTAGCACAAAGGGAACAAATTGTAACCTATAATATCTTGTTTTTGCTGAATCTAGGACTGCAGGACATTGTCCTATCTTTAAGTAATGAATCATGTTAGGCAACCAACCTGATGCCTTGGCATGTTCTTCTATAGAATGCACAACTAGAGATGCATCTGTTTGTTCTGATTTCTTTGAACATTCATCCCTTGCTAAATTTTCACAAAGACCTCTCCCTCTAACTAGCTTGGTGGTTTGGATATCAATGTCATATTCCATTACTTTGGTAATCCAACCAACTCTTTTCTCATTTAGGTCCTTGGAAAGCAAAAATTCTTCGACACTTGGATGAGTAACCTTCAAGTGTACCTTGTTATGGGTCAATAAATATCTAAACCTTTTAAGGCTCTTCACCACAACAAGTACATGTTTTTCTACAAAAGAGTACCTTTGTTCATACTCTTCTAAACATTTGCTGAAGAAAGAAATAGGCTACTCCAACCCATCTAAATTTTCTTGAGTCAGCATAGCAGATATAGCATCATGACCTCCATAAGTATAAAGGATAAAATCCTTAATAAAATTTGGGTTTAATAGAGTAGGAGCTTCTGTCAAGGCTTCTTTGATAGCTTGGAAATTGGCTTTTCCTTCTTTGGTCCAGCTCAAAGTTGAACTCTTCTTCAACATGGTTGTCAAAGGCTTCAATAAATCTGCAATATTAGGCAAGAAACACCTAACAAAATTAATCTTTCCTATGAAAGATTGGAGACTTTTCTCATGATGTGGAAAGGGTAGCTCTAGGATGGTTGCAATCCTCTCAGGGTCTACTGTAATTCCTTTCTTGGACACTATATATCCTAGCAATTTTCCTTCATGAGCTACAAACACACATTTCTTGGGATTAAGAGATATCCCAAACTCTCTGCATCTTTCAAAGATTTTTCTCAGATGTTTGATATGATCTGTTGCATGTTTAGAATAGACAGTTATATCATCTAAGTAAACCATTACAAACATGTACATGAGGCTTTTAAAGGCCATATCCATTACCTTTTGAAAAGTGGCACCTGCATTTGAAAAACCAAAGGGCATCTTTTGATAAGCCATGGTTCTCCACTTGGTTGTAAATGTAGTCTTGTATTGATCCTCTTCATTAACTAAGATATGGTTGTATCCTAAATAACCATCTGATAATGAAAATCTCTCACATCCAGAGACACATTGTAAGATTTGTTCCATAGAGGGTAATGGATGGTGGTCTTTTAAAGAAGCCTTGTTAAGATCCCTGAAGTCATCACATAACCTCAACTCCCCATTCTTCTTCCTTACAGGAACAAGGTTGGAAACCCAACTAGTATGTTTGATGGGGTAGATGATACCACTTTCTATCAATTTGAGCACTTCTTTATGCATAAGTGGCTCAAGCTTGGGATCAACAGGCCTTTGTTTTTTCCTTATTGGTTTGGCATTAGGTTCTAATTCAATAGTGTGCTAAGAAAGGGTTGGATTAAAACCTTTGAGGTCTTCATATTTCCATGCAAAAACATTACTGAATTATTTGAATAATTCTAAATCAGTGTTTACTTTTCCAAATTGTAAAATTTTACCTAGTTCTAACTCTAATTTAACACAATGTTCATGTTGAACTAACAGGCTAGCTTTATTCTTCTTAACTTGATCATCCTTATTGAAGATAGTCTCTAAGGTGACAAGACCTCTAGGCATCTTATTAGACTTGAGTTGTATTACTTGGTCACCATAGTTTTGTAGTAGCCTATCTTGGTTATGTTTTGAGAAGACATCTTCTTCAAACAAGAATTACAAAATTTGTTCATCATTGTCAAACACTTGCCAATTAGTATCATTATCAGGGATAGAAGGTCTAAAAATCACTTTGATATGCTGTTGGGTCTCCTCCTTTGAAATACTATTAGGAATGTCATATTGAGACCTAATAGCAGCTAATCTATCTGCATTTGGATTTAGCTTCCTAGGGATAGCAACAATGTTGAAAGCACAAAAGTCTTCAATTGCATCCCAAACTCTCTGTTTGTATGCTTTCAAGGTGTCATTTTTGGTTGCACTTATCCCTCTCACTTGGCTGACTACTAACTCACTATCACCATAAACTTTTAAGGCTTTGAGCCCTCTTTTTCTAGCCCACTCCAGTCCATTCACAAGGATTTCATACTCTGCAGTGTTGCTAGTGCAGGAGAAACTAAATCTAAAAGTTGTATAATATCTTTCTCCTTTTGGGGACACTAGCATGGCACTGCCACCAGAGCCATGTCTACTTCTAGCTCCATCAAAAAACATTTCCCAAACTTGATTACTCTGATCTTCTGAATCAATGTCCTCTTTGAGAAGGTTTAGCTCTATGGATCCACTTTCTTGTATCAAATAACTTCCCAAACCAACATCCCAAATAACATTTTCTTGGGCTTCAAAAACCTTTTCTGATTCTAGTTCATCTAATAAAATATCAGGGATACTTTCTGTCTTAGTATTTGCTTCTCTGATAGTTGGGAAATCATTGTCATCAAATATAGGGCAGCTTGCATTGATGGTATTGGACACATATGGCTCTATATGGTGTGCTACCAATAATTCAGATTTAATGGTAACCTTGGTACCATATCTTGTGTGAAAAAGCATGTGAGACCAGTCAGAAGAAAGGTAGCCTCCTATTTTGGTTGTAAACTCCGTTGATAGACATATAGAAAATAAAGCAGGGAGATCTATGATGTATATATCAAGTAGGATAGATAAATTAGGACTAGCATGAAGGATTAGACTGGTATCCTTAGCCACACCTATAGTATTAACTGAGGATCCATCAAGTTGTGTAACCTTCTTTTAGAGGGGTTCATATTTAAGTCCTAATTGGTCAACCACCTTTTTGGGCATTACAGTGCTAGTGGCTCCACTATCTACCATACAATTATGTACTAAGGATTTTCCAATAATTAAAGATACATAAAAGGGAGGTGGTTTTGAGTTCCTACCTTGCACGGTGTTGGCTTTGGAGTTACAACTTGGAGCCTCCTTTTCTTGATCAGTGTTGACCAACACTAGCTTTGCAGTTTCTTTTGTAGGTTGAGGAGTTGTCATTTTAGTCATAGCCTTCTTCAAAATATTAGGTTTCCTTGGAATAGCTAAAGAGTCCCACATAGACATGGTAATGTTCACCTTCTTCATGTTGTCTACAATGTTGAAAGGTGTCACAGTGTGTACTCTTTGTTCTGCTTTTGTAATGATGGGCTCCACCTCTTTGAGAGTATGGTCTTCTTTTCTTGTAATGACAAGAGCCTTCTTAAATGTTATAGGAGTAGCTGCTTGTAATGGCTCTACAGATGTAGTGGCTTTAGTCTCAAAGTCTTCTCACTCCATGTCTTGAGCTCTTCTCTTTGACCTTGTGTTGGCAGCAATGGAAGGTTCACCAATGACTCCATTAAAGTCTTGCTGCTCCCAATTGAAAAGAGCAGTCTCATTATCTTGTGGTTCTTGTTGAGGAACTGATCCACTGGAAGAAGCCTTTGACTAAGCTTGTGACGCATTTTGAACCATTAGTGCTTGATTCATCCATCCATTTGAACATGTATCCTGATTATGAGGCTGATTACAAGGGTTTCACCATTCATTGTCCATAACCATATTATTTTGACTAGGGACCATGTCCCTAACTAGATTTGCAGAATTGAGAGGTGCAGGGTTGTATGGTTGGAATGGTCTTTGATTAAAATTTTGTCTTTGCCCTTGATATCCTCCTTGGTATGGTGGCCTATTTTGTTGATAAGGCTGTCCCTAATTCTGATATTGTTGATTAGGACTTTGGCCTTGTGGCTGAAAGGGTGGTCTGATTCCTTGCCCTTGCTTCTTTAGGTTTGTGACCTCTTTAGTCAAAGTCTATAGCAAATTTGTCATTTCTTGCTGACTAGTTTGTTGACTATTCTTGATCTCTTATAGCTCTTGAGAGAAACTTGTTTTTAGCTCCTGACTGCTAGAACTGGCTTTAGGTGCTAATATGGTGGGAATAGGAGTAAATGGGGGTACTTGTGTAGGTGCAATGGGATGAAGGCTAGAAAAGATATGCATGGGTGGCCTTCTACCTATCATACCTGCTTGGATTAAACAATTTTCAGCCCTAACAGCTATGTCAAAAGCTTGGGGTAAAGAGGTACCACCCATAGATTGGATCATGATAGAGATTTGACCATTCAAACTTTGCAGGAAATATAAGAAAGCATGGTTTGCTGATGGCCTTACCGAGATTGGAATTCTATTCCATGTCTTGAGGAATCTATTATTATAATCTGTCATTTGTTCTTGAAGGTCTCTTTTAATGGTTATCAAATACTCAACCAATGACAAGTTATCTGATTTATCCTCAAAATGTTTACTCAATGCATCTCCTAATTCATCCCATGAAGTAATGGAACCAACAGCTAAAGTTCTAAACCATTCAAGAGCCTTACCTTTGAGAGAGGCTACTAATAGTTTGGTGGCCACATCCTCTTGAGTTATATTATGTATACTGCTGATAGTGGTCACATCTCTAATATGCTCAAAAGCTGTAGTTTGTCCTTCACCTGTGAAATCAGGTAGACTCTTTAGTGCCACCAAGGGCACATCATGATGTTGAGCAAAGTTCAATGGTCTCCCTTGGTTGAAAGGTGCAAAAGTAAACTGTCTAGCCATTGTAGGAGCTGAAATCTGCTGAGTAGCAACTGTATGAGTTGTATTTGGTGCTAGATTTAAATCTTCCTCTAGATCTCTGGTTAGAGATCTTCCTCTTCTTCTGAGGTGAAAGAGAAAAGGTCTCCTTTCTAAAGTATCAGGTGGTATAGACTATACTCTCCTTGCAGGAGATGTTCTCTGAGTTGATCTACCTTTGTAGCCTCTTTTTAAGGGTAACTCTAAAAATTTAGTAGGCTTTGAGCTTCTAATCTCAATATTTCTCATAAACTTTGAACAAATTTAGCCTAGATCTATGAAATTAGTGGAGTCAGTAGATATACTTGAATAGAAAAACTTCTAAAAGGTTTGTATTATGCAATCAGTATATCAAAGATAGCATAATCTTTCAAAGATAAACTTCTTTTGTAGTCCCACAGGGCATGCCATAATTGTTATACACTAAGTTTGCACCCTTGTTTCAAGCTCTCTTGGTCTTGATAACCTAGTATAACATTGGAATCATCTCTAGGTTGTGGGACCTATGCTAACTAAGATGAGACCTCTAGGTTCTAGGCTGGTTCCTCTTGGATAATCACCTTAATTTTCTCTTAACTGGAAAGTAAATTTTTGTGAAGGAAAAGGGGTAGAAGGAATGCATGAAAGGGAAATAGCTGAAAGAAAACTATCCTACTAGGTGATACACCGAAATGATGGCATGAATTACGGTATGGAGGATGAAATCAATGTACAAACTCAAGTCTAGGAGATCACAACTCATTGAATAGGTTTGCATTAATATTTCATAGAAGGGTCTACAATAAAAATAGGCTATTCAGGGAAAGAGAGAATTTCACAAACAATAGCATTCCTAAGAATTAGACACAATCTATAACCTACAAACAAACATCCACTTCTACAAATAGGTATAGGAATGAGACAAACTGTTAGGGGGTTGAAGTATACCCACAAGATCATTCAAATCAAATCACCCACAAGAATACACATGAATTGTAGAAAGAAAGAGGGATCAAGAACCCTAAGATATCACTGAAAACATACATATACTTAACTCAATAAGAGAAAAATTCAGACAAGAAGGTATAGGGACAAAAAGAATGTCACAAAATACTTTTGCAATATCTAAATATCAATGAAAGGTTACAAAAAGTAGAAGCTAGAGGGCAGAAAGAATGCCTCAGATAACTTCTTAGAAAGAAAATCTCTCTTTACAAAATGTAAACTCTGAGCTTCCAAAAGCTCCAAAAAACAATATATACATCTCCTTAATTGCATGCAGGAAGGAGTCAAAAAACCTAATTAGGGTTTACATATTTTCATAGAATAATAGCCAACCCTAATTCTGTCAATTCTGATCATAAATGTTCATGACAATATCCTCACCGATCAGATATCATGTTTGTGTGTCCATCTTTGTACTGTATCTTCCTGCAGACAAGCCACCTTGATCTATCTACCTCTCTAGAACTCAGGCTCCCCATAACTATTGAAATCTGGTACTCTAGATATTTGAATTTAAAAATTGATTAAACGGTCAGAGGTGGTGCCAAGCTTTATCTATCAATGACTGATATTTGAATCCGATCTATCTTGTAAAACATAACTGTCAGATCCTCTATTTTATCGGGCACCGCTTATATTCTTAACCTTAACCCTTTATTTAACCTTGGGCCTCCCTTTTCCTTTAGTCATTGAATCACCTGATGTTTTATCTAACTGTAGCTTATTCTAGTGATTACATGAAAAACCTTTATCCCCACCTTAACAGTCACCAAGTTGCGTGAAGATTTTATGAAGATCTAGCGACAATACTCACAAGCTTGGGCCCATCTTGCCACTTGTCATGATTTTATTGCTTGCCCTACAAACACCTTGGATCTATCTGGCATAGGACCCACCCTACTTTCCTTCATAGCCTGACCCAATCAATGACTATCGCATGATCTCATGGGCTCAGAAGATTCCTTCACATCATGTGCTAGCTGTAGATTTCTTTTTATCTGCCACCTCACTTAAGAAATTTGGACCCACGCTAGATGCCAAATGTAATACCCAGTGACCAATAGAAACTTAGCATGTCAGACAAACCCATCTGACATCTGCTTGAACACCTAGAAGATCAAACGGTCATCTTATAATCTCAAAGGCTCAGAAGATTCCATGCAATTATAAGACAATCGTAGATCTTCATATTATTGCCCTTCCTGTAGATCTTCTAACAATGGTCCCACTGACAAATCTTGTCACCACTCCAGTGACCAATGAAACATGACCACGTCAAAACATGAGGACCCACTTGACAGATCCCTGGTGATAAAGAAATATCAACAGTTGGCGTATGATCACATGGGATAAGAATATTCCATGTGATCATGAGATAGCCGTTAGATCAAAAGTTAAGATAGCACACTGGGCCGGCCCTGACAAATCTCCACATCACTAGCCTGTGACCAATTAGAAGTGAACACCTCGGACTACATGGTAGTGGACCCACTAACAACTAAAATTCTATGTTGGAATGAAGATCAATGGCCGTCGCATGATTGCAAGGCACTAGAATATTCCATCAGATCATGCACCAGTCATAGATCTTACTTTACCTTTAACCACTTACAGTCGAGACTGCCAACCATCTAGAGATTACACAACTGAAGGAACCTAGACCACCCGCTAGCTCGCTAGATGCTTAGGACTTAATCGGTGGGAATAGGAGATCTCGTGAACACATAGTCTCTTGGTCGCTAAATAAAACTTAAATGTTTCCTCATTCCCTGATCTGGTGACTACAGGAGCTCTTTCAATCTTTCTTTCATCTAGCGACCCAGTGACTAAAGTCTATTTCATTATCAGACTAAGCGTATCTAGAGATTCAGCAACCAAAAGAAGTCTCTTAATTGCTATAGCCTTTTGACTTTTCAAAATTCTTCTGAGATCTCGCAACCAAAGGAAAATTCCATCTAGAGACCACGCAACTAAAGGAAAATTTGAAACAGAAGTCGCTAGATCTCGAGAAAGACTTACTGAGACTTGGAGACTAAAGGGGCAATCACTAAGTCATTGAATGAAAATAGAATATTCCATCTGATTGGGAGATTAAGAGATATAAGGTAGTCATGAGATCGAGAGGTAAGAAGGAATATTTTGTGGGGTCTTAGAGATCTTGCGACTAGGCTGAGCTTATAAAGCACACATGGGAAATGAAGAGACTTAAGTGGCTAAAAAAGTAATGGCAAAATAGAACAAGCCCTAGGGTTTAGAGGGTTTTTTGCTATAACAGCTAGATTTTCAAATTAAAAGCTTGCAGACTAGGGAGCTAAAAGAATTTGTAGAGATTAGGGGAAAAGGGCACAAGCCACAAATATTATGGAACAGGAAAAATTGGGTAACAAGTGCATCACTGGATTCTTTAAAATATTAATTGCACTAGTGTTATCACAATATATAATCACCAGCTCAGTGATTACCTCATTCATACCTTCCAACACTTGCTTGATATATGCAATATTTGAACAATTTATAGAAACACCAATATACTCTGCTTTGACAGTGGACTGAGAAATATAAGGTTGTTTCTTACTTGTCCATGTAACAAGTCTTTTACCAAAGAAAAATTATCCTCCATTAGTACTCTCTCTGTCATCTATATTTCTAGTCCAGTTTGCGTTGGTGTACACTTTGAGTTCAAACTTTCTTTCCTTTGGATACCATAAACCATAATTCTCTATTTTCTTCAAGTATCTTAAGATTCTCTTTGTAGCAACCATGTGTGACTCCCTAGGACTTACAAAAAATTTAGCAACTATCCTAACATCATGTGCTATATTTGGTCTACTATGAACTACATACATCAACTTACCAATCATTGATCAGTAGAGTGTCTAGTTTACCTCTGTAGTTTCATCTTCTTTAGTCATCTTGCAACCTATGACCATCAATGTTCCAACTAGTTTAGCATCTTCCATGCCAAATGTTCTCAGTACTTCCTTGATATATTTGGATTGTGTGATGAATATACCATTATTATGTCGAATCACTTGTAAGCCTAGAAAGAACTTAATCTCTCCAAACATAGACATTTCAAACTCTATTCTCATCTTATCAGAAAATGATTTATAGATATGATCTTGTCCTCCAAATATTATGTCATCCAAAAATATTTCAGAAATCAAGATAGTATCATCTAAATTTCCTTTCATATACAGATTGCTATTCTCACTTGTTCTAACAAATCCAATACTCAACAAATACTTATTTAGCCTTTCATACCAAGCTCTAGGTGATTTTTTCAAACCATATAAAGCTTTATGTAATCTACATATTGTAGTACCCTGCCCCTAGTCTGATTTTATTAATGTTATGTTTACTCTAGGATGTTAGATTGTATGTTAGGAAATCATCAATGCTTATGATTTCACTGACCCCATACTTGCATGTGTATGGTTGATGTGATTGTTTTACATTTCTATTTGACATGCTTGATGTGGTTGAGGGACAGAGTCATAGTTACTTGCTTGTGAGATCCACATGATTGGCCAATCCCCACCATTGTCTGTTATATATTTATATATGTTTGTACATGCATGTGTTGTATGCAGGTTCACAGGTACCGAGCATCGTCTTCCCTAAATTTTCAGGATGAGCGAGCCCTATCGCAATATCTCAAATGGTAAGAGAGGGGAGATAACACGGATCCAAAACCCTAACCCAAACCCATTTATCCTAGTTGTTGGATAAGTATCTGTTGACTACCTATCCAAATTTGTCAGGTTGGCAAAGTTCGTGGATCCCTTTCTGGTGTTGCTTGGTTTTGGTTTTGTCTGATTTTATCTCATTTGGTTTCAATTGATTTGTGGTTATGTGGGTGATTTTTATGTGATTATGCATTTATTGATTATAGTTGATTTATGTTTATATAGATTATTTTATGTGATTATCAATGTTAGGTGCATAGTTGAATTTAACGATTAATTATGCTCCTATGATTAATTGAGGGAATTAAATTAAAGTTGATTATTTGAGTATTTGGAAAATTAATATTGATTATGTCCTAAGTTTATTTTGATGAAATTCAATTAAAATCAAATAATTGATTATTTGGATTTAATTGATTATTTTATTAATAATTAAATTTTAATATGTTTGTGAATATTATTAAATAATTAAATATTTAATTGCGTGCTTTAGGATGCATTAAGTATTTTACTTATTTAATATGTGTTTTAAATTATTAACATGTGCATAATTGAAAAGTGAGTTGTTGTCAAAAAGTGAACAACTAGTTTTCAAAAGTCAAGTTGTGTTGTGCTTTTTAAAAGATATTTTATTTATTAATTAGAAATTAATTTCAATTTTGGAGTTAGAGTCTGATCAGGAGTCTTCTTATGAGTCATTTTCTGATTTAGAGTTGAACTGTGAGTTAGCCTTTGAGTTGTCTTTAGGGATAGCATGAATTTGGGAATGGAATTCCTATTAGGAAATTTTATTGTATTCATTTGAGATTAGACAAGTTTTCTTGGGAGGAGAATTTTTGGAGAGCTTGTGTGCTTGAGATTTTGAGGATTCTTGGTTGTTGTGGCTGCTTATTGATTTGGGGTTTGATTGTGCATCTGGATCTGGTTCTTGCTTTCATCATAGTATTCAAATCTGCAGTCAGGATTAGATTTGGAAGTAATTTCATTCTCAGATCTTCTACATGGGTTTCATTACAGGTTCTGACATTGGATCCAAGGTAGGATCTGAAATTCTTGTTTTGTGGTTTCTATTATTTTATTTGGTAAAATTCTGTGTTTGATTAGATCTGGAATAGTCTCATTAGATTTGTATGATTTCTTGAATTTTGGGTATTAGAGAAAACTCAAATCCGTTATTTTATGTTTTTATGATTACTTGGCATTGTACTGTTATGCTAGTGAAATTTTATTAAAAAGTTTGTTTATGGTTTTCTTATAAATCAAAAAATCAAATCTGCTATATAGTTAGACTATAGAGTTGAAAGAAAATTAATCCCCTTTTTAAAAGAAATCAAATTGTATTAAAAAAACCCAATTTGGGTAGAAAATTCAATTCTGGAAAAAATTATATTCTGTGTAAATTGTTGCACTCAAAATTATAACACAGTCAATAAAAAGTTAAGGAAGGCAAAAATGATAAAGTCAAAAGATTATGGGGAAGAATATATTCTTATGAATAAGAATCATAATTTTGTGTAGAATTGAAAAATATATATATTCATTTCCCTTTTATTTCTATTTTCAAAATTTAAAATAAGTCTATATAACTGTGCTGTGTGTTATATATATATTATAAATTGTATTAAAAAAAAAATTCATATTGCCAAATTTATAAAAGATAACAAAAGTTGTGTTTAAAAAAGTTAATTATAAATTTTCATTGGAAATCGTATTTGTTTGGGTTTTTTAAAAAAATTTAAATTATAATTTTTTTTTGGAGGGTACTGACTGTACCCCCCACAACAGACCTTACCTAGTGACGGTACCTTTGGGTACTATGCAGTGGCAGGCCGCTAGCAGTACTCACTGTAGTACCATGTGGTGAGGCTTGGGGAGTGGGCTCCACCCCCCATAAACATGCTTTTAAATTATTATTAATTTAGTATAAAGTTAAATTCATTTATTAGAATTTGTTTTTTTGTTTTAGTTTGTTTTTATTATTTATTTAATTCATATTTTATTTTAATAATAATTGTAATTTATTTTTATTATAATTTAATTATTTGGAATTCAAATGTAATTTGTAAATTAATCCTTTTTTTAATAAATTATCTTAGTTTGATTTAATTTATATAGTTCTTTTTTGTTATTTGTTTTAGTTTAAATAAATAGCATATTAATTTAGTTTCCATTATAGTAATTGGATTAAATCTTGTATTTTAGAATTTTAAATCCAATTAGACATATTGTGATTCATATTGGCGAAATGGATTTAGCAAATGTTTGGTTTTATACTGAAATTGGGCTTTTTATTCTGTCAAATCTATAGGACAATACTAGGGAATATTCTCTATTTATATTGATTATTGTAATGATTACTTTCAGTTTCTTCCAGTGGATTTCATTGTTGTATATTTGGATTCAGTTATACTCAATATGAAATTTAAATGCTTGTAGTTTAATTTCAGTATTCGATAGCATGAGTGATGTGTCTTCTTCATTCCTGGAGTGTTTTCTTTTGCTAAAATGTTTTTGGGCATTATATGACCTAGGGGAAGACAGAGGCTGGGGTATGTTTCAGTTAATCATGTTTTCAGTGTTATGTTATGATGTGTGTATTTATCTGATTATACCCTATCTTGACCATATAGGCTCATGATGTTTTGTATTCTACTTTTGGTACTTTTGTAATCATTCTAGTTCTTGTATATGAAACTGGATTTGGGATTACCTAGTTGTGTACCTGATTGATCTATGTGAGATCTGTGAGCCTAGGGTAGTTTACCTAGATATGTAGTAGGAGGTGGCTTGCAATAAGCACCGAGGCCCACAAGTGGCTACCAGGATCACTTATTGTTAAGTATCTTAATCAAGTGATAACTAAATATAACATTGAGAGATTTAAAAATGAACCTAATAAGATATGGTTTCCTTGCCCTAGCTTAGTGCTAGTATAGACTAAGGTGGGAATGGAGAAGATGAGTTGGCATAGTTGATGACTTCATCTGTATGAGAGGTCATTGATGCCATGTATGGTCACTTGGGTTCTGGGATCCAACAAGATTACCAGGATGAGACTCAAGGGTTAGACGTACATGATGAAACCTTCCTATGCATAGTCTAGTTATCCTACATGTGTCGGTTGCCTCTAGAATAGTGAGTCTTTCATGGCATTATTACTTATCACCTTGAGTTAGAGAGCTTTCAGGATCCTTTCCTTAGCTTGATCTATTTGATGTTTATTATCCAAGTGGGGTCTATTGTTTTCTCCTCAGCATGGTGGGAGAGGACCATTTAGGTTCATGAGGTTGGGTGGTAGTGGTTCTTTTACCATTTGAGATTCTGACATTCGTGTACTAGTGCTGGATGATCCCTATGTTAGTTGTTCCTCCCTGATCTTCTTTAATGGAGTTGTACTCTCCTCTTCTTCCTCTTCTTTGTGTTTCATTGTATCAGTGTTTCAGAGATATCATGTTGTACTCTTCTCAGTTATTATATTACATACCCTGTGACATGTGCAGTGGATGGAGGTTATTATGGATACCTTATGGTACCAGATGTAATTATGCTATCTTCTAGGTGATGTTGTTTTTATCTTTCATTTTCTTATGCGAGTTTCATAATTGTACCTTATCTATATTATTAATTTATGTTAAGTAATCTTTGTCAAGGAACCCTTGAGAGTTGTAACCTATGTTGGTTGTTTATGTTATGTGAGTTAATGGTAATTGCTTTCGCATTGGTATCTATCTTGTATGTTAACTTTAAAAAAATTATTCCACAAACTTAGTTGCATGTTAGGTTGAGTTCTTCTGGGTTCCCTAGCGGGGCATTACACATACCATATCTTTCTTGTCTAGATCCATGATCCCTTCTGGTTGTTCTAAGTAGACTTCTCCTTCAAGTATCCCATTCAAAAAAACTAATTTAACATCCATTTGGTAAACCTTGAAATTTTTTTGTGTAGCATATGCAAGTAACATTCTAACTCCTCCTAATCTATCAATAGGTGCAAAGATCTCACCATAATCAATTCCTTCCTCTTGTGCATATCCCTTGCATACCAATCTAGCTTTGTTTCTTGTTACCTCTCCATTTTCATTAAGCTTATTTTTGAATATCCACTTAGTACCGATAACATTCTTATCTTTAGGTCTGGGTACTAAATTCCATGTCTTTTTTTTCTCTATCTGTTCTATTTCTTCATTCATTGCATTAACCCATTCTTCATTTTCCAATGAAACTTTTACATTCTTCGGTTCATATTCACAAACTAAACATGTACCTTATCTTGTCTTACTTGTCATCATGTCAGCTTGTCTGTCTCCAATTATCTAGGTTCAAGATGATGTCTCCTAACAAATCTCACCAATACTTGATCTCTTCTCTATTGTTCATCCCGTGTAGGTTTATATGCTTTCTCGGTAGGTCCTTCCTACTCAGTTTCTCTTTCCTATTCCTCAGTGTTGTTTTCCTGCTGACTGATTGTCATAGTCTATGGCTTCAGTAGATACTCTATTTTTTCAATGTAAGTGAATCTACTGTAGTCTTCCTATTCCCTTCTACTTTCTTTTCCATTCTTATCATCAAACTCATCAACCCTGACATTAGTACTTTCAATCATTTTATTAGTAACTTTATTTAGACACTTGTATGCTTTTCTTTTACTAGAATATCCAAGAAATATCCCTTCATCACCTTTTGAGTCAAACTTCCCATTTCTTTCATCTTTTAGAATAAAACATTTACTTCCAAAAATTTTGAAACAACTTATAGTGGGTTTGTGTCCAAACCATAACTCATACGGTGTTTTGTTAGTGTGCTTCTTTAGTTGTATTCGGTTCAAAACATAAAAAGACATGCTAAAAACCTCTCTCTAGTATGTCTGAGCTACATTCTTTTCTATCATCAATGCCCTTGCACAGTCAATAATTGACCTATTCCTCCTTTCAACAATGCCATTCTGCTGAGGTGTCCTTGGTATAGAGACTTGTCTTTTATTACCATGCTCATTACAAAAGTTAGTAAATTCATCATAAATAAATTCACCACCTCTGTCAGATCTCAAGCATTTTAATTATTTACCAGTCTCTTTCTCTACTTTTTCTTTATACCACTTGAACATCTTAAATGCCTTTGATTTTTCCTTCAAGAACATGACAGACATTAATCTAGTGTAATCATCAACAAAAAGAATGAAATATCTATCTCCATAGTAACTCTAAGTTCTCATTGGACCACATAGGTCAGTGTGAACTAACTCAAGTATTTTCTTTGTTGAATAATCTTTCCTTTTGAAACTAGATTTTGTCATTTTACCTTTCTGACATTCATGACACATAGCATGATCAGGCTTTGATAAGTTAGGTACATACCTCTAACCTTTTTCTTTTTACTGATCTTAATCATATTATCAAAATTCACATGACATAACCTTTTATGCCACAACCAAACATCCTCATTTTTTTATCATTAAGCAAGAAGACTCATCATTGTTAAGATAAAACAAGTTACCTTTTGATTGTGCTCCTATTCCAACAAGTATTCCTCCATCATCAACTATTTTTACCTCTTGCTCTCAAAAGAAATTCGGTGACCTGAATTGTTCATCTGTTCCACACTTAGCAAGTTATAGTTTATTCCTTTTATCCAATAAGCATTTTCACATTTGATTCTATCATTTATCATTAGGGATCCTTTACCTCTAACCATACAAAGTTTATCATTACCCATTTTAACAGATCCTCCATTGTATTTCTCAAGATGATCAAATTTTTCATTATCACCAGTCATGTGATGTGTACAGCCACTATCTATGATCCATGAATCATTTTTATTAACTTTAGAAATTAGTGTTGTTTCTACATGTCTTTCTTCTTCCTTAGAATCATCCTTCATAGCAACAAATACAACTTCTACATCATCATCTGAATTAGTGTCAGTATCATCTTGTTCAACATTGTAACATACCTTTTTACCTTTATCATTGTTGTCTCAGTTGTCTCTATTGTATTGTCGGTAACTTCTATTGTTTCTTCTCTCATAGCTTCCTTCACCAAATCGGTCTTTGTTTCTGTCATCTTCTTTCTTGTTTGGACATCTAGCAGCAATATGACCAACTTCTTTATAGTTAAAGCATGCTAAAGGTAATTTACCCTCATATCTACCTTTACCTTTAAGTAATCTTCTAGCCATAAGATCTTGAAGCTCATCATGCTCATAATTAGTATTGCTATTATTATCATCATGTTTACTACTAGACTTACCAATCTTCAGAGAAGTGAAGAAAGAAGACTATCAATTAGATTATCAAGAGTGAGAGCATTACCAGGTGTAGATCTCATTTCATGGATTACATATATTCTGATTACATAAACTGGTAATAAGGTTCTAAGAATTTTTCTTACCATAGTGTCTTCATCAATAACACCATCAAATCCTCTTATTGCATTAACAACTTCCTTTATTTAGTTTGTATATTGCACTATGTTTTCACCTTCTTTCATCTTCATATCATTGAATCTTACTCTTAAACTTTCAGCTCTGGCTCTTTTGACATTTACATCACCATTATAAACTTGAGAAATTTTATCCCACATTTGTTTAGTAGTAGTACAACCTTTGATATCTTCAAATTCGGCATTTGTCAAAGCAGCAACAATCTCCATCATAGTGACATTATGCTCATGTCTATCTCTTAACTGATCAAGGGTCAAAGGTCTAGTGGATGGTGCAAGGTAGCCATTCTCCACTAGAGTGAGGACATAATTCCCAATTGCAGATACATGAAGCTTCATTCAGATTTTCCATATTCTAAAGTTATCCTTGTTTAGCTTTGGCACTTCCCTCTTATACATTTTGTGATCTTTGTGTTGAAGTCCTTAAAACTTTGTTTCAAGCAACCAATGTGCTTGTATCAAGAAACCAATGTGCTATGATACCAATTGTTAGAATTACTAAGAGGGGGGGTGAATCAGTTATCTAGAGTCCCAAATACAAAATGTATAACCAAAATAATTTACTTAAACTTTTGCTGCTCGGTAACATAAAATACTATTCTATCTGTGCTTTTACCAATTACTAGTCAATAACATAAAGTGATTACTGACCAAATCCAATATGTAATATGTAAAGTATGACAATCAAACAATCACCACAATGAACACATAACACAAAAGATTTAACGTGGAAACCCTGTAAAGGGAAAAAGCACCTGGGACCGGCAACCCAAAAATTGTTCACTCTTCTGAAGTGAGGTCGGTGAAGACCCAACCCTGTTAAAGGTTACATAACACATTGTAAGGTGTGACCTGGTTAGAGGATTTAACACTAACTATTATCATCCAACTAGTATTCACTACGGGGTTGACAAGATAACAAATGTACATTCTATGAATGACATTACAAGACTTTCAAGTCCACTCGGTTATGAGATTTATCTGATTAAAATAGTTAAAATGTAACAGTAGGTGATATGATTACAATACAACTTCTATTTGTTTAGTAGTAGTACAACCTTTGATATCTTCAAATTCGGCATTTGTCAAAGCAGCAACAATCTCCATCATAGTGACATTATGCTCATGTCTATCTCTTAACTGATCAAGGGTCAAAGGTCTAGTGGATGGTGCAAGGTAGCCATTCTCCACTAGAGTGAGGACATAATTCCCAATTGCAGATACATGAAGCTTCATTCAGATTTTCCATATTCTAAAGTTATCCTTGTTTAGCTTTGGCACTTCCCTCTTATACATTTTGTGATCTTTGTGTTGAAGTCCTTAAAACTTTGTTTCAAGCAACCAATGTGCTTGTATCAAGAAACCAATGTGCTATGATACCAATTGTTAGAATTACTAAGAGGGGGGGTGAATCAGTTATCTAGAGTCCCAAATACAAAATGTATAACCAAAATAATTTACTTAAACTTTTGCTGCTCGGTAACATAAAATACTATTCTATCTGTGCTTTTACCAATTACTAGTCAATAACATAAAGTGATTACTGACCAAATCCAATATGTAATATGTAAAGTATGACAATCAAACAATCACCACAATGAACACATAACACAAAAGATTTAACGTGGAAACCCTGTAAAGGGAAAAAGCACCTGGGACCGGCAACCCAAAAATTGTTCACTCTTCTGAAGTGAGGTCGGTGAAGACCCAACCCTGTTAAAGGTTACATAACACATTGTAAGGTGTGACCTGGTTAGAGGATTTAACACTAACTATTATCATCCAACTAGTATTCACTACGGGGTTGACAAGATAACAAATGTACATTCTATGAATGACATTACAAGACTTTCAAGTCCACTCGGTTATGAGATTTATCTGATTAAAATGGTTAAAATGTAACAGTAGGTGATATGATTACAATACAACTTCTATTGTAGATGTTTAGATCTATATTATGTTCATTCAAATCCTCTGATCAATATATCAATTCTGTTTCAAAAATATTCAGTAACTTACTATCTCTTGGTTATAGCTTTCTGACACTTAGTAAACTCTGCAGTTTGGTTCTCCTTAACCAGTCTGATCAGGCATGCATGAAGCTTGTTCATGTGATATCTCTACAATCTCTTTCCTCTAGCATAAGTTTCATAATAAAACCCTAGTCTCTTAAATAGACAAGTAAACCATTTTATTTTCATCCATCAGATTTTTCCGCTTAATCTCCTTCATTTTTTTTCTGCTTAAACCTTGCTCAGCTGATGTGTCAGTAACATGTTTTGTTTCCATCCCTTAGATCTTCTTTGAATTTTGTTAGTAGTCTATGTTTATAACAAACATTATCTCCAACTCTTATCATGAGATACTTTCCAGCTCATCAACTTCCATCGGCTAAACTAATCATTTAGTTCCTTTCTTTTTGCTCGGTTAACAAAAAAATGTGTTGGTGAACACAAGCTCAGTATATACTGTGCTCGGTATACACTACACTACTCGGTGGATACTGTGATGCTTCATTAACCGACCACTACCTTGTGTCTTTTATGCTCCTTTCCTCATCATAGATGAATGCAACATAATCAATTCAATAACATAAAGTCATAGACTCATCAATAAGTTACCCAATGTATTCCTTATCCTCATCTTTCATATACATCTTTCTCATGTAGATATATCTATTCTTCATCTCTTTTTATCCTTTCTATAGATTTTTCAGGTATTGTAACTTACAAGATAAGTGCTGTCAAAACTAGCTGACATCAATGACAACATATTATTGATTTAATTATCTTACATATCTAATCAGCAACTTGGTGATCTCTAATCACTGATCTTCAATTAGGTTCTAAATTAATTGTAGTTCATCAAGAGGTATATCAAATTTGAGGGATATTGTTGATGAAGAAAAGAGAAGTGCTAAAGGAGTAAAGTTTGCTAAGTTCATGAAGACATTTAATGAAGATGTGAAACATAAGTTAGGGAAATATAATCATAAATACAAAGACAAAGCTGATAGATCAAGAAGACATAAGACTTTTGCAGTTGGTGATGAAGTAATGGTTCAGTTGAAGAAAGGCAGATTTCCTATTGGAACATATGGGAAGTTGAAAATGAAGAAGTTTGTTTCTTGTAAAATTTTGAGAAAATTTGACATTACAAATTCTTATGAGATTAAGTTACCCGATGACATAGATATATCACTATATTCAACATTGCTGATTTGTATGAGTACCATGAATCAGATGAAGAAATGATAGTACCAAATGATTCTCCTAAAAAATAGATAGAAGAAGTTGATCAGATTTTGGAGCGAAGAGTTGGCAGAAGTACAAGAGGTAAATAGTATATGGAATATCTAGTAAAATGGAAGAACAAATTGATTAAAGATAGTTTTTGGATTTCACAATCTGAGTTGGATTCAGCTCGGGTTATACTTGATGTATGATTCGGAGAATCATTTCTAATAACCTCAGGTCTATGATATAGGAGCATCTTGGGTCCTTGGAAATCCTATGTCACCAATTTTTTTTTGAGTTTTCTTGTGTTGCTTGGTTCCTTCTTTGACTGAGCTAGCTTGGTAGTTGCTTGGTTTCCTTTGTTAACCAAGTTGGTTGGTTAATTCCCTGGTGCTCGGTTATCTTTTCCTAGTGCTCGATTATCCTTTCTTATTGAGTTGTTTGTTTTAGTTTTCTATTGAAGCCAACTTGTGCATTTAATTATGGTCATAGATTTAATATTTGTATCTATCATTGGGAAGTGTGTGGACCTAGATCTGGTCGTTCCTTCCATTAATGGTGGATCTAAAGGTTGACTCATTCGATAGCCTCTTGTATATATTATAGTTGTTGGTTGTAGTTTAGGAAAAGGTTTTTGGTAGAAGACATAAGTTAGAAGATTGAAGATAATTTCTAAATTCTCGCATGTTGGAGGACTGTTGTATTGGAATTGTAATATTTGGCCCTAATCGAGAAGGCCTTGCAACCTGACATGTATGAATCTATTTAATGAAATATAAGGATCTAATCTACATTCTCTCTCTCTTTTGTGTATTTTTGCTTCTATGTGTTATATCTGTAGGGTAGATCTAGATTAGGGTGTACCTTTGGCCCCTATCCTCATCCTCCCTTGCATCAATATTGTAAGGCACAAAACACATGTACCTTCTAATGTGTCTTGAAAATAACCTGATCTAATTATAACTATTTTTTCTCCTTAGCTAGTATAAGAGGATTTCTATAAACTATAGGTACTTGAGTAGTTGATGATTCTCTAATTATAGGGTCTTTACCTTTTCATGTTGTTTGTTCTACTTCTAGTGCCCTTTTCTTGGCTCAGGTATAGACTGCAATTGGTAGGTCGCTATTTACTCTGTAGAAATCCTCTGGTTTCCAATTAAGGAATGTAGCATTAGTTAGAGTATGCTTATTTTTTTGTTTAGTCCCATCATTTGATGCATTTGGTTATGAGCTTATTGCATTTTGAACCATTAATGCTTCATTGATAATCTCATTTGAACATGTTGCTTGACTATGCACTTGGTTACATGGGTAACATCAATCATACTCCGCTAATAAATTATTTTGAACTAGTATGAGGTCTTTGAAAACATTCAAAGGTACTGGTGGATAATCCTAGAATGGCCTTTGATTAAAATTCTGCCTATTTCCTTGGTAATTATTCTAGTATGGCTTCCTACCCCCTTGGTTTTGTTGTTGTTTCCCTCCAACTTGATTATGTTGCTAGTAATACTGATTATTACCTTGATTCTATTATTGGTAAGGCTACTTCCCTTGAAACTACTACCTTTTAATATTGGTTAACTCATTTGAAAAGGTTTGTAACAAAGTTTCAATATTTTGTTGGCTGCTCCTTATCTCTTGGAGCTCTTGTGATGATCTCACACCAGCTCTGTTACCTACAACAACAACTTAGTTTCTTGTTGTAGCAGGTAATAACAAAATAGACAAAGTCATAGCTAAGGGAATTTCTTGTAAAGGTACAGTTGGATGATTTCCAGGTATGACTAGAAAAAATGGCATAGGTGGCCTTGGGGCAATCTAACCATCTTGTATAAGGCTATTCTCAGCTCTAATGGCTATATCATAAGCATTTAGGAGTGTAGTTCATCCCATGAACTAAATCATAACATATATATTACTATTAAGAGCCCTTAGAAAATTAAAAAAAGCATATCCAATAGTGGGTCTTACCGTTTGAGGAATTCTCTTCCATGTCTTTTGGAAATGGAAGTTGAAATCAAATATATGCTCATGAGGAGCTCTTTTGATTGTAGACAACTACTCCACTAGTGAAAAATAGTCTTAATTATCTTTAAATATTTCACACAATGCTCCCCCTAACTAATCCCAACTTGTGATCATTCCTATAACAAGTCTCCTATACCAATCGAGTGCCTTTCCCTTGAAGGATGTTGCTAACAATCTTAAAACAATGTTATCTTCTATAACATGATGAAGGACACACAAATTTTCTATGTCTTGTATGTTCTCAAAAGGAGTGACTTGATCCTCCCTAAAAAATTATGGTAAACCTTTCAAGGAAGCCCCTGGTATGTTGTCACACTGGTTCAAATTCAGTGGGCCATCTTGGTTAAAAGAAATAAAAAATCATGCCATTTAAGCTTGAAGGATTCTCCTTCTTGGGATAGTAGTAGCTCTTAAAGGAAAATAGGACTTGCTGGAGGAGGAGTTGATTTAGCCCTCCTTGTATATACCAATGTCTCTTGGACTCTTCCAACTGCTCTCCCTCTTCTTTTGGGTGGGGACAACTCTTTATAGATAAAATTTGTAGAACTAATCCTTGTCTGCGCTCTTCTCATAAATCATATGCACTAATCTTGCTTCGACAGCTTAGAGTCACTAGATGTGTAACTGGCTTTACCTCTACAAGTGAATTTTGTTACTGTACACACTAACAACAACAACAATGAAAAACATGTAAAAGAGATTTAAAACAACTCCTATGGTCCCACCTTGCATGCCTGTTCATCATCATTTTTACATGAGACAACGGTTAGGAATTTATGTGAGAAAACTCCCCTCTTGGAAGAATGATATTAGTCACTCTCAAGGTTCCTTCTGGGTTGGGTCTCAACTACTTGGATAGCTCAACTAAAGACAAATGTGAATCTATTCACAAGGAGGCCTTTTCTGGTTCGTATCTCAAAAGGGATGCAAAACAAATTCTAACAAAACAATAGCCTCTCTTTTTGGATTTTTAGATTTTAAATGAAAACAACGTGAATCTAATTAATCTATTGTAATTGATATGCAAGAAAAGTAAGAAGCAGGGTAACAAGAATTCAAAGGAATTTGTTGAAAGAAACTAATGGACACAAACCAACATCACACTGCATTGTGATATAAAAGACCAAGAAGATGAGGAAACCCACAAAATAGAGATCAGAATAAATCACAATCTTCAGCTAGGAAGATGCAATCATCAATGGAAATGAACGTAGATGTATGATAAGCCAAAACTCATTGAATCATGAAGCCACCACAAATGTGCACACACGTGAGACAAGTTTATCTTTAAAGCACCAAAAGAAAGATCTCGATAATTCATCACAACAAAGTAATATAACACCAGCAAACACCAAACTAAGGAGTCATAGATTTAAAATCACCACACAATCAATTGGCTCTTTGAAATAAATAAATGAGCAATTCACACATTCATAAATCTCACAAAGATAGCAGAAGAATCACACCATGATTGAAGCACCAATTATATGTATTGCATTAATGATAAAATCTGACCTTAGTTACATTGAGTTCATACAATTTATAGAGTCGTGCTATCATTTTCATAGCTAGGGTTTCGATTGCATCTAAAATTTGAAAATAAATCTAAACTAGAGATTACATCAATGAAACTATCTCTAAAACCAAGTTAAACTACCCTAGCATGGAATTAAACCTTGTGCATTACAATAACTAGAGTAGATCAAGCATAAAATGACTAAAAAATGCAATTGGGACTTGTGCATACTCTTCATGGAACTTTTTGATCCTACCCTTTATTCTTCATTATAGCTCTCCTATATGGACTCAATTGAAAGAGGCCCCCAAATCATGTAGAAATGACCCTATAGAAGTGATCTAGTTGACTAAAAATCAAGTTTGAGACGACTGAAGTTAAATGATGGTCATGCCCATAAATCTCAGATCCTGACAGTTGCTCCAAAAAAATGAAGTTGAATAAATGACTAAGTGTTTAAAAACTCTTTTGACAAGTTTCAGACTTTTGGAGAGTGAAAATCCAGCAAAGTTCGAATCTCCAAAAATCCAACTTCTAGCATTTCAGACTTTTGGACTGGGAAAATCCAACAAAGTCTGAAACTTTGAAAATCTAACTTCTAGCATTTTTGACTTTTGGAGAGAGAAAATTGACCAAAGTCTGAAACTCTAAAAATCCAACTTCCAGCATTTCAGACTTTCAGACAACGAAAATCCAGCAAAGTCCGAAACTCCAAAAATCTAGCAAAGTCTGAAACTCTAAAAATCTAGCATTGAAAAATGGCTAAGTGCTGAAATTCTCTGAACTTGTGAAAATTGAAGACTTAGTGTTCTGGAAGAATGTTGGAGTGAGATTTTTAAAACTTCTTTGTCACTTCTTGGATTTCCAAAAACCTTAATACTTCCATGGATGCCAGCTTCCCTTTTCATTTCTTTGTAAACCTCAAAAGATGGGCACCAAACTTCTGCATGCAAAAGCAGTTGTTAGTAATGTCTTATTGAAAGCATACAAAAAAAATCTAACTATCTAATACAATTACACAAGAAAAACAAACCAAAACTGGAAAGGCAACAAAAAGACCCTAAAAAAAGGTGTCCCCATTAGGCCAAGTGGCCAAAATGGGGTGTGTCACTACTATATTTGGTGCCAAATTTTGACAGCCATTTGTCAGATTTGCAACGCTCATTTGTCAGAATTTTGACACATGAGTCTGTCACCATTTTTGCATAGAAGATTGTGATAGAAGACCTACCTATCAGTTTACCGACACCATCTCACGTCAGAAAGTTGCAAATGATAATAGCTTCAAAATGGCATTTCTTGCGGTTCATCCATCAAAATTCTAATAACAAGACCTATCAAAAATATACAATCTCTATCGGAACTAACTGTCAAACCATATTATTTCTGACCGTATAACTGTTGGAATACTGACAGTTAGCATCATATTTTGACAGATCTACCTATTGGTGATATGGCCTCACTATCAAAAGTTTTGTCAAATATTTTCTCTTTACGACACTTAAACTTTTGGAATAGTGACAGTTCTGCACTATTGTTTGACAGGTTTCCCTGTCAAACGTATAGCATTACTATAGCATGAAATGTCATAAATTATTTTTTTCTGACATTTTGTCTATCAAATGCATAGTGATTCTATCAGAATTAATTATGAATTGTCAAAAAACTAATAGATAGGCACATTAAAGTTAACACAGCTCAAGAGACCATCATAGGTTGTCTCTTTCTTCGGTCTATATTATTGACAAAATGTTTTACCTTTCATTAGCTCATCAAATCTGGTGATTTGAAAGAATTTAATAGAATATTTTCATGACAACATATATTATTTAAGTTGACATTGCATGAATTTATCTACTCCGCGCACTTGTAGACTATGAGGACGGCGATAAAGAAGCATTGCCATGGGAGGAGATGCTTCTTTATCGCCATCTTCATAGTATAAAAGTGTGCGAAGTAGATAAATTCATGGAACGTCAACTTAAATAATATATGTTGTCATGAAAATATTCTATTAAATTCTTTCAAATCCCCAGATTTGATGAGCTAATGAAAGGTAAAACATTCTGTCAATAATATAGACCGAAGAAAGAGACAACCTATGATGGTCTCTTGAGCTATGTTATCTTTAGTCCTAGCTACCTATCGATCAACGAGAATAATCACTGCCTTGCATTTATGTACACTATAGAAATTGATCATAGTTTCACAAAAACATTTTACACTTGTACATCTCATCAATACTGGAGGCCTAAAGTAATTTTATATGATCACTAGCACATTTCATGCATGGATGAGAAAACACTATCCAAAGTTTCTAGATAACCATTTTTGAGAAGAGGAATGAGTGGAGGCTAAAGAAGGGATAATTGTGAAGGTTTAATAGATGTAGGTTACTAAATCATCATCTCTGCATTGGTACTCAATCTGGTCTCCACTCCATATACATCTTCTCAGAATCTAAAAACTCTCCATCATTGATTCTTGTCATTTTTTTAGCATCTCCATGGACTGAGACCTTAAATTATTGAGCTTCTCTTTGTTTCGAGAATAGTTTAACATTCTCTACTTAATAAGGCCAACCACGTGAAAGTGGAAGCTCACCTAGCCCCTCCTAGGAGCCTCTTATGACCCTTTATGACATTTTAAGACCTCTAAGATGTATTCTTAGGGATCGTAAATGGTCGTAAAGGGTCATAAGGGGTCCAGGGACACAATAGCTAAGAAACATAAATGTAGGCATCATGGTCACAATTTTTTGGAGACACAACATAATTGAGTGGTTTTCCAAGACAATGCAAAGTAGTCATTGCTTTGCATCATCTGGGAATAGCACTCAATTATGTTGTGTCTCCAAAAAATTGTGAACATGATGCCTACATTTATGTTTCTCAGCTATTGTGATATGTACATCATAGTCTGTTGTTGTTGCAACAGTAGAGCCTATATTCCACAACAAAAAGGAAGACATCTTTTTAGCCTGGGTCTCGATCCTACCCCAATTGTTGAAGGATCCAGGGCTAGGCTTGAAAGATGTCTTCCCATTCTGTTTGCAACATTGTGTCCATCCATGATCTCAGGAACATCATCATATTTCCACTCTTCATTTGCCAAAATATATCACTTCTTCAAGCTTGCAGAGTAATCTTATTAATAAAAGAACTCTTGCCAACATTAGGGTACCCACAGATGAAAATAGTTGATGTTATTGGTGCTTGTGCTCAAGGATATCAATTCACTATTTTGAAATGGCCAAATCATTTTTATTTCGATTGTAGAGAAAAGGAGTGGGAGAAAATGAGCAAGTGAAAGCTGATTGAGAGCGAGAGAAGGCATTGCATTTCATTTGATCATAAATGCTCTCTAAAATGACCAATCATGTTTTCTATTCGATTCCTTTTGGTGTTTTTTTTTCCCATATTCAGTAGATAAAAATCATGGTGGCAGCCACTTAGCCATCTTTTTGATGTTCCAGGTATTTTACAAAGATATAGGTATGTGGATTTATCATTCAATTGCTTGTAGTTATTGGTCAAATGCAAATATTTTGTCACATTGCAAGGGCAAGATATCAGTTTGGTTTTTTTGGTTTATGTTAAAAGTTGATTTGGTAAAATCCTCAAAAAACACACTACATGTTCTAAAATGTAAAGAAGTTGAATGTTAAATGTAAGATATATATCTCATCCATAGTAATCAAAAGAAAGGACATGAAACTTATAAGGAGATTTACCAAACCAAAAATATAAGCGAATAGGAAACATGGATTGGTACCTTATGTATTGGTTTTTGAGGTGCACAATCTTCATCAATCTCCTTAGAACAAGACCCCTCCTCATGAAAAATGCATTTAACGTAAAAAGAAAATCTACAAAACTGAACCAATGGCATGTTTAGAACAAAGAAATAGATTGATAATAATATGCTGAAAATTCTATTATGTTTAATACATGCAAAAGGATGAGTCCCAACAATTCTTAAACATACTTTATCTGATATGATAATAACATGCTAATTAAATGGATAAAGGTGTTATCTACATTTAATCTTCCAATTACTAATTACACACAAAAAAAATTTACAAAAATGAGCCAATGGCATGTTCTTCGTATGTGATTTCTTCATCTTTCGAGCCTCTAGCATCATATTTAACCACAAATTTCAAATGCATTGCATTTTATTTGATCATGAATGCTCTCTGAAATGACCGCATTCTACTGGTGTTGTGCCCTAGCTGGTGCTTTATCTCCATTATTTGATGTTATTGGTGCTTGTGCTCAAGGATATCGATTCACTATTTTCAAATGTTTGGATCAGTTTGGTCATGACTATTCCTCTAGTACATAGTCAGGAAATGTAACTGTCTAATGATTATATGTAATGTTGAATCAATTAAATGCTTTATTCTTGGTAGAAGTGAATGGAAGGAATATTTTTGGTGTTAGGTTTCATTTATTATTGAATTCAATGGTTTCCAAGGTGTGTTGAGGAGTTTGCTCCTTGTTTAATGTTAACTGTTCCTGCACAATCCACTCATACAACAGTGAAATACTATGTGATATTTAATTTCATACAACTGGTCCTTTGGCATGTATTAAATACAATCTAGTCACTTATTGAATGCTTTGGAGACTACTGGTTTGACTTTCCATGCATTACCAGTGACTGAGATTCATTAAAGGATACAAAACCCTTCATTTCAGCATTATTTTGTGTGGATTCAAATATAGGTTTGATTTGGTTAATGTTTAGAAGAGATCAATAAAGTATTTAAAGACAATCTTACATGTTTGGAGAGGTTTGAGAGGAACTTATAATGACTATACCCTCACAAACAGTGGCATAGATTGGTTTTACTAAGTTTCCTTTCTCTATTTTGAGGTTTCCTTTCTCTGCCGCAGGGGTACAGTCAGAGGGTTCATTGACAAAATGATCCTTTGAATGGTTACTATGAATATGAATGATTTGATATAGCATATTGCTCATTTTACTTGAAGTTTGGAATAGCTTGTGCAAGGGTGAAAGTAGTTTTGGTCGTGACTGTTCCTCTACATAGTCAGAAAATGTAACTATCTAATGATTATATTTAATGTTGAATGGATTAAATGCTTTATTCTTGGTAGAAGTGAATGGAGTTTCCAAGATGTGTTGAGGATTTTGCTCCTTGTTTAATGTTAACTGTTCATGCACAATCCACTCATACAATAGTGAAGTTACAAAACTGAACCAATGGAATGTTTACAACAAAGAAATAGAATGATAATAATATGCTAAAAATTCTATATATTATGTTTAATACACACCAAAGGACCAGTCCCAACAATTCTTAAACATACTAGTTATCTGATATGATCAATTGTTAATAAAGGTGTAATTCTATAGACTGCTAGCATGAAGGAAGATTTGACCTAGCCAAATTTTCCTTTTACCACACCACTCCAACCTTAATTGTTTAAGAATTCATCATATCAGATAAAGTATGTTTAAGAATTCTTGGGAGTTCTATTAGACCTTTGTTGTAAACATGTCATTGGTTTTCAAATGTTTGGGTTCACATTTGTTGATATTACTGGCATATATGTTTAATGATGCCATTGTATATTGCTGTCATTGAAATGACCACATTCTATTGGTGTCATGCCCTAGCCCATGCTTTAACTCCATTATTTGATGTTATTGGTGCTTGTGCTCAAGGATATCCATTTTTTTGAAATGTTGACTATGGTTATCAAATGGACAGCCCGTGAGCTTCTAGCTAGGTGTCATTTGTATTGATAGCTTAGGGCATCAAATGTATTGTATCATTGATAGTTGAGACTTTGTTAAAAGGAAATAGGACAAAGAATGATTCTGATTTAGTTTCTCTATTTTGATCTCTAAGTGGCTTACAACCCTAGAGAAGTATATGCAGATTTACAAATGCAATTGCAGGATACATAGCAGCCGATAATTCACAAGAAATCCATGCATCCAATTTGAATAGAAATTAATACAAAGAAATAGGGTCCTCCAATGGCCCAATCATCTGGACCTTGACTGTCCCCTCAACTAGTGACCCTTCAAAACTGGGTTATCATGCAATCAGTAAATGATCCTTCATTCTCCTAGTCTGCCCTGCATCCAAACATATTGGAAATACACAATACAATGATAACAAGTCTTTCACAATCCCCCTTCCCTCAAGTGACACTATCAACCATCCCTTCCACATAGCATTTCACTGTTGTATGAGTGGATTGTGCAGGAACAGTTAACATTAAACAAGGAGCAAACTCCTCAACACATCTTTGTTGTAAACATGCCACTGGTTCAGTTTTGTAATTTTTTTTTTGTGTTAAATGCATTTAAATGGAACATTAAGCATAGTAATAATATGCTTAATCTATTAGTAATTGCAGATTAAATGCCCATAACACCTTTATCAGTTTAGCATGTTATTATAAGATACTAAAGAATACCTACTATTTGTCAGAGAAATCTTCACTATCCCCCACAATGAAGATAGTGAAGATTGACCTCCTGCCTCACAACAAGGAACATTGTAATAAGAATAAGATATAATATAGTGTTAGAATAAAATTTGAACAAAGACATGTAATGCTTAAGTTAATGATCTAAAAAGCTGCAAATATAGGAATTGAAAAAGAAGATAGTGCCAAGAAACATTTTCACAAATATGAAACATGAGGAAAAGTAATAACATTAATAATGCCAAGATTCACAGCATTAAATTTCACCTGCGGATGAGTTTCTAGAGTGGGTTGCCCAACATCAAAAATATGTTGAGTTGCATTTGAGCTGTAACTAAGAGTATCATGTGGAACAAACCCTAAACTTTGAAAGCATTCTCCAACCTGGCAATTCAAAATTCAATCTAGGCAAGCATCAGTAAGGGAAATAAATTATAGACATCAACATCAACATCATCATAATCATTAGAAATAAACTTTAAAGACATATTTTGGATAGTACTATGTTTCTTGAAAGTTTTTGTGATGCTTCTAAACTTTAAAGACATATTTTATGGCTTAATGATAACATAGATTAGTGTTTTATTTTTTGATGGAATGTTGTTGATCATTCATGGTCTTGAAGAACCTATTGATTGTTTTGATTCTCAAGTCTTGACATTGTTTCTCAATGTGATATAGACTGACCACAAGATGGTTCAGTTGGTCCTCTCTTTCTATTTAATCATTTATCTTCTTCATGGTGTAAGTGTTCATTAATATTCATTAATGGCGGGTGGTGATTCCTTGGTAATAAAGGCATTGACAGCATTCATAATCATATAGCTCTTTACCTGATCTAGTCACATCATCAACATCGAGGTCAGTTTGTCTGGCCTCAGCCTCAACCTCAACTTGCTCATTAACAATGGCCTCTACACTATCTATAGCTGCAATACAAATTGTTACATTAATCCAAATAGCAATTGCAAATAAATTTGTATTACTACACCAATCAATTTAAGATGTTTACTTGTATTACTGTGATGCACATCCTCATTGTCATCAATGTGCACAAATTATGTATGGCAAGAATCGGTAGGCTCCAAAGTTTCTAGATAACCATTTTTGAGAAGAAGAAAAAGTGGAGGCCAAAGAAGGGATAATTGTGAAGGTTTTCTAGATGTAGGTTACTAAATCATCATCTCTTGTTGATATATTTTAGATTCTACTCTAGAATGAACAAACTATAGAGATCTAACATAGCTAAACATAGAATAAAGTAAACAAGAAGGGATAGAAGATACCCAGATATCAACCAAGTATACTCCAGTCTATATGCCTCCAACTGTACTAACAATGGTGCTGAGGAGAACCTGATTAATACCTTAATGTTAGTGTATTGAGGAAGAGTCTAGTCCTAATAGAGGCTTCTAGCCCTAATCAACTTGCAGTTAACATTGCCAATAATTGTTGGCTGTATGGATCAGATCATAATCTGATCTTTATTCATGCTCAGACTTGTTCTTATCTATTAGCCAAAGCTACTTAATTTTTCACACCAATATATGCTGATCTAAGTTTGCTTAAGGTAGAGAATCAAGGTTTTGGGGGAGGGAAGCATGTTATTTTTTTGGTGCTTCTCTCCCTAGAGTCCAACACCATATATATATGAATTGAATTATCTTCAAGAGGGTCGACTTGGTCTTATTAAATATATTTAATGTTAAAGCCAAGAGGCCGACCTTGGGCCCTTAACTAATTCAACCAACACATATATATAAATGAAATAATAATCTCCTTATTATTATAAATCACACGAGGGTATTTATTTGATCAGTTTGATCTTGGCCGAAAGGATATAATTATTAACACTCTACACTAGTACTCAATTTGGCCTCCACTCCATATACGTCTTCTCAGAATCTAAAAACTCTCCATCATTGATTCCTGTCATTTTTTTAGCATCTTGATGGACTGAGACCTTAAATTATTGAGCTTCTCTTTGTTTTGAGAATAGTTAAACATTCTCTACTTAACAGGGCCAACCACGTGAAGGTGGAAGCTCATATGGCCCCTCCTAGGAGCCTCTTATGACCCTTTATGACATTTTAAGACCTCTAAGATGTATTCTTAGGGATCATAAATGGTCATAAAGGGTCATAAGGGGTCCTAGGACACAACAACTGAGAAACATAATTATAGGCATCGTGGTCACAATTTTTTGGAGACAATGTAATTGAGTTGTATACCCAGACGGTGGAGAGAAACTCCTGCACCTCCAATTCCAAGTTGACTACATCTATTGCTCATGAATACAAGGTCCTCCAATAGATATATTCAACTTGGAATTGGGGGTGTAGAAGTTTCTCTACACTACTTGGGTACACAACTCAATTACATTGTCTCCAAAAGATTGTGACTATGATGCCTACAATTATGTTTCTCAGCTATTGTGAAATCTACATTTATGTTTCTCAGTTGTCATGTTTATGTGCATGTTTTTTATGTACTTTGGATAGTAAGTCTAATTTAATTTGTCTGTGGACTAAGACCTTAAATCATGTAATGAGGACGCTTAGAACACTAGCATATGAAAATTTCAATATTTAATAATAAAAATCTATTAAAATGTTTATACCTTCTCCCATTTGCTAGTGTAATTCCTCTTTGAGTATCCCCTTTCTCCTTTGCATCCAAAATGAACTCATTCCAATGCCTCACTGGAATAAAGGGAGGACGCTCAAACTTCAGCAAGACTTCATACACACAACATTCATAGATTACGTTCAATGTGTTATTTACATTCATAAATTAGCGTTGCATACAAATCTATGGATGGTGTGTGTTACGAAGTCACACTCAAGCTTGAAAATGATAGTCAATCCATAGTCAAGGTCAAGGAACAAATGGAACAACCAAGAAAACACTATATGTTAAATCATGTGATTGATAGCAGATTGGGGCTCACTTGAGCCATAAACATGAAGAATTATTCTAAAAAAAGATGTAAACCATATATATGCGCACTTGAGGCAAAGAGAAGTTACGTCATATCCATATTAAAATATTAGTTACAATATGAAAATACTAAACTAACTAATTCCTGAGTTCATCTCTGCATATGGTCGCAACAAAGATATGTGATTACAATACAGAAAAGGCATCATAAAAATATAATTTCAGAATTTTCCCTAGCCTGACACATTTTGCACTCAAATCCTTCATCATGGATAAGTGGAGATGGGCAGATAGATGTAGACGAGTTGTCATCGACCCAACTAAAGTATTTGTAGCCATTATTTCCCTATGATGCCTAGTTTACATTAGTTCTTATATTATAATGAATAGTATTTACATTAGAAACATTAAATATATACACATCAGCAACCTTTTTTCTATTTGGGCAGCACCAAAATTGTCATCCAAGGTTGTTCGGTGTCCGTGAAGTCTTCAACATACACTGCCCACCACCACATCGATAGTTTGGCACATTGACAAGAGTCATCGAGCCTATATATCAATAATGCACCACACCATTGTTACTACATTTATTATTTTTATATGACTATTTTTATATGAAATACACCAAGGAGTACCATTAGAAATATTAACCATTTACAATAATGAAAAGTAAACCTAAATCAAATAGCTCATTTTTTTATCAGCATGTGTAGTCTCTGTGTATATGAAAAATGAAAGAAATATGAAGCTGAAATAAAATAGTGAACAAAATAGTATTCGATCCACATAGACTGAATGAAATATACCATCAAAAGAAGGTGAAAAAATCCAATCACAAAGCACAGACATAGGAAATCAAAAAGGGACAAAAGACAAGAAATAAGAAAAATCATTATGACTATAGAAAAATCATTTATACTACAATCAAAAAAAGAAACACTCTTTGTCAATAATTTTCAAAATCATTAGGACTATAGAAAAATAATTAAGACTAGACAAAATCAAATTTTAGAAATGGATGGTTCTGATGCTTTTCCATTACAACAATTGAGCATTCATCATTTGGTATTGTGTATTCCATTTAAGTATGTCAACAATGCTCAAAATCCTGTCACCAAGCACAAACAAGAAATAAGAAAAATCATTAGGACTATAGAAAAATCAAGTTCTATAAATGGATGGTTCTAATATTGCTTTGCCATTACAAAAATTGAGCAGTCACAATTTGGTACTTCTTGGTGTATTCCATTTAACTTTTTCAATTGTCGTGTTTATGTGCATGTTCTTTATGTGTTTGGCTTCTCTCCCTCGCAAGGGATGCATCAATAGGTAATTGATTTGAAAGCATAATTATTTGACAATCTTTTTTCAAGATAGGCATAATCATATCGCCAACCTTAATTAGAAACATTTGTGATATATGTCAAGTACTAGTTATAATCAGTATCCCCAAAAAATAGAGACTTAGTAGTAAAAGCATGTCCTTTGGTTTACTAGTTTACTTATAATCAATATGTCCTTTGGTTTACTAGTTTAATCTGGTTTTAGAATGGTTTGTTTCATGTTTGAATGTACCATTGAATGAAGCTTGGCTATATTAAGTACAATCTTAAGACTCATGAATCTTCAAATTCTCTTATTTCCTTTAGACCTCCAAACATGTGTACTTTGAGTAGCCCTCCAACAAATGGACTTGTGATGATTTTCACAATAGTACATGTGTAGGAGGACTACTAAAAGTACTGCTTAGGAAAATCTAAATGTTCATCACCTGTGCATATAAGAGTTGATCATAGAAGGTATATGCTATTGGGTAAGCTCCCAATAGTGCTTAGGTAAATATGCATGTTCATCACCTGTGCATATGAAGTGGCTCTAATGGAAGATATAATCACTAAATTCTGCATACTCCTTATTTTGTTCTGCGTTGATATTGTCAGACATGGTCTTTCTTGAATGGAATGACTCATTACTTGTACATTGACTAGAATGTTGGTGGAAGAAGGATGATTTGTTTGCAACCATTTTTTCAACTCTAATTTTCTCAACACAAAGGGACATTTATCATAGCCATAGAAACATGATTATTTTAAAATGAAATACACCAAGGAGTGCCATCAAAAATATTGACTATTTCCAATCATGAATAGTTAACCTTAATCAAATAGCTCATTTTTTTATTAGCATGTGTACTCTCTGTGTATATGAAAAATGAATGAAATATCAAGCTAAAATAAAATAGTGAACAAAAATTCAAATTCAAGGCCCAATTTATCAAGAGCAACAAACATTAGGATAAAAGAAAAATCATTAAGAGTATAGAAAAATCATTAGGACTATAGAAAAATCATTAAGACTAGAAAATCAAGTTCTAGAAAAATCATTAAGAGTACTATAGAAAAATCAGTAGGACTATAGAAAAATCATTAAGAATACAAAATCAAGTTCTAGAAAAATCATTACGACTATAGAAAAATCATTTAGACTATAAAATCAAGTTCTAGAAATGGACGGTTCTGATGCTTTGCCATTACAACAATTGAGCATTCATCATTTGGTACTTCTTGGTGTATTCCATTTAAGTTTTTTAGCTACTATGTTTATGTGCATGTTCTTTATGTGTTTGGCTTCTCTCCCTCACAAGGGATATGTCGATAGGTAATTGATTTGAAAGCATAATGATTTGGCTGCTCCAAGTAATGTTTTTAATCCTTTGAAGTTTCTCATGATCCTGATGTAAGTTGATTGGATTAAGCAATTTGGGGATCCAATAGGACTTTAGGGGAGTTCAATAAATGTTTTGGAAGACTTAGAGGAACTATTAGCATGACTGTTCCTTCATCTACAGTGAGTTAGATTGAATTTGCTAAGTTTTTCCTTTGTTTTGAAGTGTATTTTGTAATCTATTTCCTTTCCATGGACCCAAAGACCTAGGACCCATGGAAAAAGGATACTAACAATGTATTATACAACTCTAATGTTTTTGAATTGCAGAGATTTGAGAAAGTAAAGAGAACACTGGCTATGTTTAATGTTAACTATTCCTGCACAATCCACTCATACAATAGTGAAATGCTATGTGATTGACAATTTCATACAATTGGTCCTTTGGCGCGTATTAAATAGAATAGAATTTTCAGCATATTATTATCATTCTATTTCTTTGTTGTAAACATGCCATTGGTTCGGTTTTAATCTACTGGTGTCGTGCCCTAGCCCATGCTTTATCTCCATTATTTGATGTTATTCACTGTTTTGAAATGTTGACTGTGGTTATCAAATGGAAAAAATACAAAAAAAAATTGTACATGAATTTTTTTTACAAAACTAAACCAATGGCATGTTTATAACAAAGAAATAGAATTATAATAATATGCTGAAAATTCTATTTTGTTTAATACATGCCAAAGGACTAGTTGTATGAAATTGTCAATCACATAGCATTTCACTGTTGTATGAGTGGATTGTGCAGGAACCGTTAACATTAAACAAGGAGAAAACTCCTCAACACATCTTGGAAACCATTGAATTCAATAATAAATGAAACCTAACACCAACACTATTCCTTCCATTCACTTCTACCAAGAATTCCAGCACAAGCACAAGCTATTCCAAACTTCAGGTAACATGAGAAATATGCTATATCAAATCATTCATATTCATAGTAACCATTCAAAGAATCATTTTGTCAATGAACCCTCTGACTGTACCCCTACGACAGAGAAAGGAAACTTAGTAAAACCAGTCTATGCCATTGTTTGTGAGGGTACAGTCATGATAAGTGCCTCTCAAACCTCTCCAAACATGTAAGATTGTCTTTAAATACTTTATTGATCTATTCTAAACATTAACCAAATCAAACCTACATTTGAATCCACACACAATAACCCCAAAATGAAGGGTTTTGTATCCTTTAATGAATCTCAGACACTGGTAACGCATGGACGGTCAAACCAGTAGTCTCCAAATCATTCAGTAAGTGACTGGATTGTATTTAATACATGCCAAAGGACCAGTTGTATGAAATTTTCAATCACATAGCATTCCACTATTGTATGAGTGGATTGTGCAGGAACATTTAACATTAAATAAGGAGAAAACTCCTCAACACATCTTGGAAACCATTGAATTCAATAATAAATGAAACCTAACACCAACACTATTCCTTCCATTCACTTCTACCAAGAATAAAGCATTTAATCCATTCAACATTACATATAATCATTAGACAGTTACATTTTCTGATTGTGTAGAGGAACAGTCATGACCAAAATGATCAAAACTACTTTCACCCTTGCACAAGCTATTTCAAACTTCAAGTAAAATGAGAAATATGCTATATCAAATCATTAATATTCATAGTAACCATTGAAAGGATCATTTTGTCAATGAACCCTATGACTGTACCCCTGCGACAGAGAAAGGAAACCTCAAAATAGAGAAAGGAAACTTAGTCAAACTAGTCTATGCCATTGTTTGTGAGGGTACAGTCATGATAGGTTCCTCTTAAACCTCTCCAAACATGTAAGAATGTCTTTAAATACTTCATTGATCTCTTCTAAACATTAACGTATGGACAATCAAACCAGTAGTCTCCAAAGCATTCAATAAGTGAATATGAATGTTTGAAAACTTTCCTCTCAACTTCCCCAACCACTCCTAATCAGTTAGAGGGATTAGTTGAGTGTTTAGACACTAAAACTTCTTAAACATACTTTATCTGATATGATGAATTGTAATATCAACAAATGTGAATCCAAACATTTGAAAATAGTGAATCAATATCCTTGAGCACAAGCACCAATAACATCAAATAATGAAGATAAAGCATGGGCTAGGGCACAACACTAGTAGAATGTGGTCATTTCAGTGAGCATTCATGATCAAATAAAATGCAATGCATTTGAAATTGGTGGTCGAATATGATGTCAGAGGCTCAAAAGACATTGCCTGTCAAAGATACCAATCAAAGATGAAGAAATTGCATATCTTCTCTCATGCTCAGCTTGCACGAAGGAAGATTTGATAGCCAAATCTTCCTTGTACCACATGAAGAACATGCCATTGGTTTAGTTTAGCATGTTATTATCATATCAAATAAAGTATGTTTAAGAATTGTTGGTAAGGATAGGAATAGTGTAGATTCTAGAAATATCCCTCTAACTGATTAGGAGTGGTTGGGGAAGTTGAGAGGAAAGTTTTCAAACATTCATATTCACTTATTGAATACTTTGGAGACTACTGGTTTGACTGTCCATGCGTTACTAGTGACTGAGATTCATTAAAGGATACAAAACCCTTCATTTTGGGTTATTGTGTGTGGATTCATCTGCTTTAGCTAGGAATATCAAGAAGATGAGGCAGGAGGACATTGTGGTAGAAGAATTATTTAAAGAAGCAAGAAGAAGCAATAGAAAATTTTTTAGGATTTTGGAACAACATTTTAGAATCCATGAATGGTATGGGTAAGGTGACCTTCATTCTTGGCCATGACTTCAATGAAACATTGGATATGGCTGGTAAGAAGAAGGGTAACTTGTTGATAGTGTTCCTTGAGGGAAGGGGGATTTTGGAAGACTTTTTATCATTGTATTGTATATTTCCAATATGTTTGGATGCAAGGCAGATTGGGAGAATGAAGGATCACTCACTGATTGCATGATAACCTAGTTTTGAAGGGTCACTGGTTGAGGGGACAGTCAAGGTCCCGATGTTGATAGTAATTCATTGAGGGAAGGGGGATTGTAAAATATTTGTTATCATTGTATTGTGTATTTCCAATATGTTTGGATGCAAGGCAAACTAGGAGAATGAAGGATCACTCACTGATTCCATGATAACCCATTTTTGAAGGGTCACTGGTTGAGGGGATAGTCAAGGTCTAGATGTTGATAGTGTTCCTTGAGGGAAGGGGGATTGTGAAAGGCTTGTTATCATTGTATTGTGTATTTCCAATATGTTTGGATGTAGGGTAGACTAGGAGAATGAATGATCACTCACTGATTGCATGATAACCCCACCAAGCATTCTTTCCTTTAAGTTTCCACAATATCTCAAAATATGATCATTATTCTTTACTTTCTTCTATATGCTATTCTTTCTATGGTTTTTTTATCTCAGAAATATATCAAAAATATTGTAGATGTGCATATAAAAGTAAAATATAGTCCTTCAATTGTTCCACATTGAAGCATTTCCTCTTGGGAGTATTCTCTTCATTTGTACAATATCTGTCAAAAATGGTTCCCATATTTCTTCAAGATCTATTTTAATCTTTATACTGCAATTTTGATTAGATTTGACCAATAGTTGATTTCATTGGTATTTTATAGCATATACTCCTAATGTGAAATGTGGAGAGAAAGAAAGAGACACACTAGGTATGAATTACACGATATACCCATCATTACTTAGCACTTAAATAATAAATTATGGACACGGAACAACCCCCTAACTTTTGGATGTTTGTTTCATGTTGGCCTCTTATTATATGCAAAGGTAGGCTTATCTTAGGCTAACAACCATAGTGTAGGGGCCATAAATTATGGATCCCAAAATAGTGCACACTTGTATTAAATTAGGTTCACTATACTACAAGGGAATGGAAACCATGCAATAGTGCCTCATGGGGATGGAAGCAACCCTTCACCAAGAAGATGATTGTGTTTGCAATATTTACTAGAGGCAAAGAACATAATTTGGTTCTAGCAATTACTCCTAGAAGATAATGGTACCCACAAAACACTTGGAAAAGATAGCACTCACTATATCTTTTATCACTCTTTTAAAGCTGGGACAATAAATCTCAAGGATTGATCAATGAATTCTTGAACACAAAGAACCATTGAAAATTATGATTCATGTGTACAATAGCCAACAACTAGTTGTTCCAATCATGGTGTCCAATAATTATGTTAGAAAAAGCATCTATAAATCCCTTACACAACCATAATAGATTCAAACCATGAACCATAAGAACCTAACAATGGGACTAAGAAAGATACAGCTTAAACAAATCTTGATCATATTCCACCCTATTGTAAGGCCCAAGAAGTAACTCTATCTTAAAGCTACACATTCCTCTAGATGAAACTCAAAGGTCAGGTAGCTAAAGCATAGCAATACTTGAATGAATATAGGAATAATTTGATGTACAATCATTTGATAGCTTGGTTTGTGGGTTTTCCACATAATATTTTCCCTTTAACCACATTTATAGTTTGAGAAAATAAAAAAAAAATGTTTTAGATTTATATTATCCTTTTGAACTAGCACATTGCCATCAAAATGCATAATCATTGGTCATATCAAAGAAAATTCCTATTGATTAGTAGGATATCCTTATAAAAATTTGATGCATGGATTTCTTGTGAATTATCGACTGCTATGTATCCTGCAACTATGAAAGGAATAGTGTTGGTGTTAGGTTTCATTTATTATTGAATTCAATGGTTTCCAAGATGTGGTGAGGATTTTTCTCCTTGTTTAATGTTAATTGTTCTTGCACAATCCACTCATAAAATAGTGAAATGCTATGTGGAAGGGATATTTGATAGTGTTCCTTGAGGGAAGGGGGATTGTGAAAGACTTTTTATCATTGTATTGTGTATTTCCATAATGTTTGGATGCAAGGCAGACTAGGAGAATGAAGGATCACTCACTAATTGCATGATAACCTAGTTTTGAAGGGTCATTGGTTGAGGGGATAGTCAAGGTCTGGATGATTGGGCCATTGAAGGACCCTAGTTCTTTGTATTAATTGCTATTCAAATTGGATGCATGGATTTCTTATGAATTATCAACTGCTATGTATCCTACAACTGGATCTGTAAATCTGCATATACTTCTCTAGGGTTGTAAGCCACTTAGGGATCAAAATAGAGAAACTAAATAAAAATCATTCTTTGTCCTATTTCCTTTTAACAAAGTCTCAACTATCAATGATACAATACATTTGATGCCCTAAGCTATCAATACAAATGGTGCCTAGCTAGAAGCTCATGGGTTGTCCATTTGATAACCATAATCAACATTTCAAAAAAATGGATATCCTTGAGCACAAGCACCAATAACATCAAATAATGGAGTTAAAGCATGGGCTAGGGCACGACACTAGTAGAATGTGGTCATTTCAGTGACAACAATATACAATGGCATCATTAAACACATATGCCAGTAATATCAACAAATGTGAATCCAAACATTTGAATACAGTGAATCGATATCCTTGAGCACAAGCACCAATAACATCAAATAATAGAGATGTAGCACTGGCTAGGGCATGACACCAATAGAATGCTATCATTTTAGTGAGAAACTCCCTCAACAATAAAATGAAATGCATTCAAATATGATGGCATAGGCTCGAAAGATGAAGAAATCACATACCTTCTCCCACGCTTAGCTTTCGCTCCTTTTCTCCCACTCTCCAATTGAAATAAAAATGATGAGGCTGTTTCACTTTTTTTAAAAATGTATACCCTGAATTTTTTAGAGTTTCAATGGTCAATTAAACACCCATCAAAATACTGACATCATCGGGGCCTATTACAAAAAAAAAAAACCAAATTCATAAGAAAAAGTTACCCGTCAAAAACTTCTATCAAAATTTGGGCCCAAATGTAGTAGTGTGTATTGTGGAACCACAACAAATAGCCTCGACAAAAGGAGAAATGACCGAGGCATTTGTTTACGAGAAAATATTCTCTCAAAATTATCTTGTAATAAATTGAACATAAGCATCATTCATGAAAACATTCTTTCACCAACTTCTCAAAATTGAATTCTTTTATTGTTTCATCCAGTGAGTGCATCCGTGTGTTCATTCTTTCAATACTTGGATGAAGGTTTCCTAGATTAGAAGCACTTGGAACCAATCTTTTCTTACTTTAATAAACTTCCATAATCTCATTCTAACCTTTCTCTACTACCAGTCAGGTGTTCATAGCCCCAGTAGAGGTCGCTCGAGTCACCCTTCTCTATCTTGTGACAAGATATAAGATTCTTTTATTGTTTGGAGGGCTCCTTTAGAGTCAACATAATTTACATGGAAGGTGACTTTTCTTGATCCATTGTGCTCTGAATATTGTCACTTCTTAAATTATCTTCATTTCAATAGTTTGGGTGCACTAAGGTAGTGCTTAGGATATGCTACCTTAGCATTTTCATTTCTTATTTTATTTTATTTTCTTCTTTTTTGGAAACCTGGGCAGTGATTAGGGTGTGCCACCCAAGCATTTGAACTTTTCTTTTTTTTTCTTGTTGACCTTTCTTTATGCATTCCTCCTTTTGATTTTGTCTCTTCAAGTCAAGATGTAGATGGAGAAGGGTTTTGAGATCTGAGGTCACCCATAACAATAAGCTCCAATTAACTCCAATTGATACTCGAGAAACCAACAATCACAGTATCATGTTTAAAGTGTGTAATGTGTTGAGGATGATTGACTTTGAATATCAACTTGATTGTGAGTGAAAGATATCATCATTCATGATCCCTATATACAATTTCTTGCAAGACAAATTCCTTTAAAATTTTGACTAAGAAATACCTTTGCTTCCTATCAAAGACCACTTAGGATGGACCACTTTCTAGGAATAGCCCTGACAAACTTTCTTTTCCCCAGACTGACACACTGACAAAACAAAACTAACCACTAAAACATAAGGGAAGCTAACTAACACCTACCTAATTACAACTAAAGTTAAATTATATAATAAAACTTAGAAAAACAAGCATATGATTTTCTTATTAATTGATTTTTTTTTCCCATCTAGTAGCAATAATGCACCCTGTATAGTTCTAAGGAATGCAAACTCATCTTTGTGCTCAAAAAAATAAAATTTAGATAATTTTTTTTCAGATTCTGGGTACAAATTACACAAAATCAAAAGTTGTGGCAACTCTCCATTATCATGATTAATCCACAAATTTTTTTTTTTTCCTTTATTATAGTCAAACTGAAAATTATTGAAAAGCAAGGGATAATGGATAGAAACAATCTAGTTTAGTGAGTTCCCAACCATGGGCATGTACTCACTCAATGTGATTTCTTATTCTGGAGGTCTTATCTTGTGGTACATCACTTCATCCCCCTTAAGTGCATGCAAACCATAAGAGCACATATTCATTAGTGATGTACTATACCTGTCATTACAATAAGGTTCAAAAGGAAAAACACCCAGGCTCTGATCCTTGTTATAATTATCATTAGTTGTAAATAATAAATCATCACATTTGACCTCATTAGGACTAATAATTTCACTCATAATCATGTCTTCAAAATTGCAAGAATCGTTAGTATCAACATTCAAATGATTTTCTCCCTCATGCCTCAAAGAAACACATTCAAAATCGTACTTACCTTCTAAGGCGATCTCTCAAGCTAGCTAGACTTCAAGACAACTTACCTCTGAATGTAGCTCAAATGGATTAATCCTACATGAGTTGGCTATTGCAAGGTTTAATATGTGCACAAAATACCCATAACTGGACATTTCTTTACTTAAACATGATACCAAGTCAAGCACTTTGTCTACCTCCTCTGATGACAAAAATTGAGATTCATCTTGTTTGTTTATTTGTAAATGCTAAGAGTCCTCTACCTTATGGAATAAATTTTCATCTTCATCATATTCCTTTTGATCATCCTCTTGAACCTCTTGTATCTCCTTTATCTAGATTCCATCATGATTAGCATTCAAAAAAGGCAGCGCATCATCACTTATGATTTCATGAGAAGTGACCTTTCCACTTTCGACTTTCATGCAGATGTCTATGAATGTATTTATGATTTCATTCTCTTCATCATTTTTAAATGTCTTGCCATTATTTTTTTGTATGCTAATCACTTTACTTCCCTTAATAGGCCAACACATATCTTCCAAAGTCTCATGAATTTGGTCATTTTCATCTTCTACCTTCCTTGATTGACTATCCTAATGGGAATTAATACCATCAATGGTCATCTTTCCTTTCAAATAGAAGTCCATCATTCTAAGAAAAATATGGCAATCCATCTCACAATGTTGATTCATGAGGTGTATTCTACATCCTTCCATCCATGAAAAATATGATAATGACATAGGAATACCCAATTCTTGCAACTTCTCATCTAGTCTACTTTGTTCAAGTGGAATATCTACCCAACAATGACTATCTATGTCTTTGTCGTGTGAATCTTTTTCAGCATCAAAAGTGTCATCATAATTACCTTGTGAAGATGACAAATATTTTGTACTTGTTTCTGTTTCATGGCAATAATTATGGGGCAACATTGAATATCTCATCCTCTTGGATTTGTTCATCATTTTTTTGGCAATTTGGCCGAGTTGGTTACATAGATGTTGTCATTATGGAAACATATGATCTACATGAAGATCACATAGGTTAGAGAGCTAGTATGTCAGAGCGCAATATAAAATTATCTAAGTATGAGATAGTGTGTTTTTGCCAGTGAACCAGAAGATAGTTTTGTTTAACGATATTGATTGGAGTAAGTTCAATTCTTACACACTTGAACATAGACTCTATGATGACTAGAGAAGACTCACCTCAGAGTGCAAGTTAGTACGACATGTACGGAAGAAGTTATGATAGTTTTACTAAAGACATTGTTAAGCTGACAGGACAAAATATGAAGACAGAATTGATAAAGAGTTAAGGGATTATTTTGTTTATCAAAATAATTACTTAACAATATATAAGGATGACATCCTAGATGTTAACCCTTGGATAAAGATATTGTATAATATGAAAGTTGAACGGAAGAGTTATTAGCCTTAATAACTTGTATAAAGATATGAAACGATATAATTGTAAATAGAGCATATAATGTGATATATGCTGTGTATGTAATAGTGATAGTGAAAGAGAAGTGAAGAGATATTGATGCAAGTAGTATAAGGTTATGTACCTTGACCTCTTTTTGTAATCAGTAAATATTGTACATTACTTGTTTGGGCAATGGGCTCATCTGGTAATCACATTTTGTACTACCAACTCCTAACAGGGTTGTTGAGGCTTCTAACAAGGCCTATAGTCCCTTAATTAGGACTGAGACACTATATGTATGTAATAGAATCCTAACAGGGTCAACATCCTTAACAAGATACTTTTGATTAGTGGATCTTTGTGGGTACCATCCCCACTAGGGTTTTCCCTTGGCCAAGGTTTCCTCGAGAACAAATAATGTGTTATTGTGTGATAGAAAATGGTCACACTTCTGTGAATCCTTGCATCCAAGAAGACTCAATAATGAGCTCTCAAATATTGATTCACAGCTCTCTATCTGTGGAGTACATGAATTGTTATGAGGCCCTCAGATTGACTGAGTTAAACCCATGCAAGTACACCACAGAATGAGAGATTCAAGGATGAGAAGCAAGAATGCTAATCTCCATTGAATCATCAAGTTCTTGCATGCAAATGAAATTAATCTATATGATTGCAATGCAAGAAAATAAACTACTTTATTGAAATGGAGATTAAGCTAAAACAATGAAATAAATTAAACTAAAATGCTATGAATATTAATCTATATGTAACTATGCAAGCTAAAACAATGATCTCCAAAGCTCCAATGTCGCCAAGAAAACCTGTAGCATAACAACGACATGAAAATTCTAGATCTCCAATTGAGAAGGAGAGGGCTCCTTATATAAGAAATTGATGACAAGAATGCATCTCCAAGATCAATGTGGGATAAATCCAAAAAGAGGAAAGAAAGCTCATTTTTTAGAAAGTGTGGAGAGAAAAGGAATTTTATTTATTTTTTATTATTCGTTTCCCTTTTTTCATCACAAAGAGCTTTAAGAGGATTTTTTATTTATTTAAAAGAATAATTCTCTATTAATTAAATAAGATAACATTATTTAATTAAAAGAGAGATATTATTCTAAATAAGATAAAATTATTTAATTAAAAAAGATTTTATTTCATTTAAAAGATATTTCTTTCAATTAAATAAGGTTATTTTATTTATTTAAGAGAGAATATTTCTTTTAATTAAATAAAATTTATTGAAAGAATCAGGAAAAGGATTTTTGTTTTATTTTTATTTGATTTATTTCCTTTTCCATCACAAAAGATCTTTTGAGAGGATTTTATTTATTTTAAAGAATAATATCTCTTGTAATAAAATAAAATAAGATTATATAATTTAAAGATGAATATTAATTAAATAAAATAAAATCATTTAATTAAAAATGGATTTTAATTAAATAACATTATTTCATTTAAGGAATATTAATTTCAATTAAATAACATTATTTTATTTATTTAAAAGGGATTTATTTCTTTTAATTAAATAAAATTATTGATGACATGATTAAACCTTGGGAGATTATTGAAATGATTGAAATAGTTATGATTTGATCAAGGAAATTGATTTGAATATATTGTAAAGCATTGATTCAGAAAATTGATATTTGACAAATTGAATAAATGGGGCCCAAAGTCTAGGTGACTATTTTAGGGTGCATACAGTTATGAGTTCTTTTGTTTTATTGCTATGCACATTGTTTAGGTTTCTATGTTATGCATGCATTATGATTATCTGTTATATCCATAATTGGGCAAAAGAAAAAGTTTTTAGAATACTGATTCACCCCCCCTCTCAATATTCCCTATTTCTAACAATTGGTATCAGAGCTTAGTTACTCAGAAAAGAATCATTCAAGGAAAGCCTAGTAGCTTGAGTAAGATCTCTATGGATATGGATCAACTACAGAAAGATTTTGAAGAAGCTCTTGAATAGATTGATATGCTTACTGATGAAAGAGACACTCTTAAAGAAAAATATGATGATGCAAAGAACCTCATTGAGAAACTAAAAAATAAGTTGGAAGATCTAAAATTTGAAAAGGAATCCGAAGTTCATATTGAAGATTGTGATGACAACTTAGAAAAAGAAAATGAGATCCTTAAACATGAACTAAAGATAGCAAATTTGAAGCTAAGTCTGAAAGATGGAAATGGAAATAATGAAGCAAATTTGAAATCTGAGAATGAAAATCTGAAGATTGAAAATGAAGGACTAAAATCTAAACTTGGTAAAGTAACATCTGAACTTGAGAAAGTCAATTTGTAGTATGCAGAACTTGAGAAATACAATACAATTGTGCAAGGTGAATTGACTCAATCTAAACAACAACTTGAAAGACTATATTCAACTAGTGAGAAGATTGATGAACAAATATCTTATCAGAAATCATTCTATGATAAAATTGGTCTTGGATTCAATTCATTCAAAACAAATGAAGAAAGCAAGGAACCAGATCTGAAAATATCTAAAATTATAGATGAGAAGAAGTCTTATGAGACTAAAAAATATGAAGATACACCTAAGAAGAAAGAACCACCTAAGCAAGAGGAATCACCTAAAGGTATGCAAAGAGAATTCAAAGGTATATGTTTTACTTGTAATACTATTGGTCATATGAAGAGAGATTGCACAGATAAGCAATTCAAACCCCTTAATGGTTATTGTTATAATTGTCATGGTTTTGGACATAAAGCTATTGAATGCAGGAAACCTACATTTATTGAGAATAACAATAGTAGTAGAATGTATAGGAATACTAACCATGTAGATAAGAAACCTACTTAAGATATGAACAAAAGAAATGAAATAGTATGTTATAGATGCAACAAGGTTGGACACATTGCTAGAAATTGCAGATCACAGATCAATCAACCTGGATCAAGATATGGAAACAACATAATTGTTTGTCATATATGCAACAAGATTGGACATACAACAAGGTTTTGCAGAATGAACAATAGAGTTTTTCATCCTAACCCTAACCCTAGAAATCATGCAAGAAGAAATGAAGATGCAAGTAATAGTCAAAAAGGATGCTGTAGTAATTTAGATGAAGTGAAGTTTATCAAAAGCATAGATCAAGGAGATATATTCAACATTGAAGATAATCAAGAAGGTTAAGTATTAAATGGTAAGAATGTATCTTTACCTAACCCATCTCAAAGCACTTAATTTATGAAAATTACAGTAGAATAGGAACTTAGATTAGTGTAGAAGTAGATATATGATGAATTGAGCCTTGCATAGTTAATGCAAGGTATTATATGATGTTCTAATGCTATGGTTAAGAGCACAAAGAAAAATATTATGTTTTACGAGATCGCAAGAAGTTTTAAGTTTTGTAGGTTAACAAAATCATCTTTTTGGAAAGAAGCGGCAAAAGAATTGAATGCGATGTCAGATCTAAGTGAGATTGAAATAATAAAAGGTCATGATTAGTATTATTTGATCATCAAAGAAAATACAAGTGTTAAGGAGATTGAAGAGCAGTGATTGGAAGCGTTTTGCAAGGATTTGGTGAAGAATTTGTGTGCCGAATCTACGCAAGCCCTAAAATCATGAAATCAAGGTATTTTACTTGGCAGATCTTTAAATTAGTTAAGGAATTAGAGGTAATCATGGATGTTTCTTTGATTCACAATGTCAGAGATAAGAATAGACCTAAGATGAAAAGGGAACCAGTAGAACCCTTGGAAGATGATCAAACATTAGCTTTATCATCCATACTAGATGGAGTTTTACATCTAGAGAATGTTAGAAGTTATCTTGGATGCAAACTAGAGACTATCAGTGATAGTGATTTGACCAAGGAATATCAAAAGATCTACAATTAGGACATGTCATTGAAAGTAGGGTTTGAGCATTTGAGAGATAATGAGATCATTAAGTATGCACTGCAATATGAATTTGATAATGAAGAATGTACCAAGATAATCCTAGGAAGAATTCATAATGGGAAGTTTTGGTTAGATGACAGAGTGATAGATATCATAGCTAATTTGATTCATGAAGTAACTATACTATCTAAAACTAGAGCCATTCCTTTAAATGAGAAGAACATGAGGAAAATAGTCATAGACAACACAAATTCATCCTATAATGGTAGATGAATAGTGATTAGTAAGATTCAACAAGATGATGTCAGATACTTGTGCAAGATCCTAACAACTAAGTTTTGTGCAAAATCAAGAGAGGATGACAAGGTAGCTAGAATGATACATGTAGCTTATCTCATGTGTGTTGATAAATAGAAGTTGATATGTGTGAGATTTTGAGAATTTAGTTGTTTGAGAATTTGGAGAAGATAAAGAAAACTAAGTATTCACAGTTTAGATTCTCATCCTTAATCACTTATATGTTTTTTCATTTATTGAGAAGATTTCCTTACACCATTGGAAATGACTGGAATGATGGCCAAACTACAATGGAAAGGATTAACAAAGTGTATATGAGGCATATTATTGATAAAGAAAATGAGAGTGCAGTACTGGTAATTAAGACTTTTCAGAATTTGATGTCAAGCAGATCAAGGATCCCATAGTCTCTTGTGGAGAAGTACAAAAATGAGATATGTTTCATGGTTGATACTGACTTTTCTTACATTAAAGCAGTAGAACCTAGAGTAGAGTTCATAGACCCTCTTGGCTATGAAATATCTGAGATTGAGACAGAAGAGTATGTGAGCAAGTTACTTAAGTGGAAAATGGATATTCATAGTAACAGGTTTGGAACCTTTGAGGAGAACTTCAACTCTGAAAAGATCATCCTTGAAGAAAAATAGTCAAAGAAAAGAGTTGAGAGTACAATTAAGAAAATTTTAAAAGATACAAGGATGACTGAGCATGAATCCTTGGTAGCCAAGAAGATAGTAGTAGCAGTTAGAGAAATTGGATAGAAAGAAATTTTGTCTATACCACCTTTATCATCAATTGTAGTACAGCAAGGAGAAACACAAGTTAAGGTGAAAGTGGAAGAAATAGAGAATGATCAAGAAACAAGAAAACCCACTAGATCAACCTCCTCCACACCTAGCAAAAGAGTAAAATATATTTCTACTGGACCGGGTAAGAGGCAAAAAACATTGGTGCCACCAGTTCCAAGGAAAATTGTAGAAATCAAAGATGATGAAGACACTTATGTTAAGAAGAAAACCTTGAAACCTAGAATTGAAAAGGTTAATGAGTAGATTATTCAAGATGGAGATTTTTCTAAGATGAACAAATATTATGACCTCTATGATTATGCAGAAAGATTAAATCTAGAAAATGTAGTGGTGAAGCATATGATTATATTTGATAAGAAGTTTGATACAATTCAGGGTAAGATACCTAATGACTTATACAAGAAACTTGTGAATAGGAAGAAGAGAGCATCAAAGGAAGACATAACTATTAGAGAAAATCTTGTGAGGAAACTTTGTGATGTGAGAGATGATGAACACCTTAAGTAGATCATGAAGGCTCTAAACACCCATTTGAGAACAAAAAGGAGAACTATTCAGATTATGGGAAGAAAATATGAGGAAATCAATGCAGATACAAAGAAATCAATTATCAAGGTTATGACAAAGAATGTTGGAGAACCATCAGTTGTAGCAGATCAAGCAGGAAAAGTAGAACAAGAGGACATTCCCACTCCACCAACCATAAAAATTGAGGATGAAGCTATGAATATTCAAGGAACTAAGATCACCTTGGATAGTGATGATAACGTATTCAAGAATTTGGAAAACATTGTTGACAATTTGGCTTTTGAAGAACTGGATAGTACTAAAGGAGAAGAGAAGACACAAACCAAAATTGAAGAACCCAAAGTGATAGAGATGCATATACCTATTCCCACTCAAGAAGAAATCATTCTTACACCTGAGACTGGAAAGAAGAGTCAGATTGGATCTATGACTGAAGATTTGGGAAAGGAAGTAGATGATGATAATCAGATGGAATTGATCACATCCTTGAACAAGATCATTGGAAAGAACAAGAAAGTAAAAAGTCTTGAAGGATGCCTGAAGGAGCTTACTGAGAAGTTACAAGGCATTGTAATTACACAAATTGCAGAAGCTAACACTCTAGAGAAAGCAAAGAAAGTGATGAACACTTTTGACAATGAATTCACAAATTTATCTGATATAGAAAAAGTGAAAGCTCAAGTAGCCTATGAGGCCAAAACACTTTTTAACATTAGCCAAAATATTAGGAATGATATCAATAATCTTGATATCTATATAAAGGACTTGAGGAAGAATTTAGAAATAGGTAAATCTTTGTATATTTAGTGTACAAAATCAAAGACCTTGGTAGCAAAGGAAGATCAAAAGATGAAGATGAAGGAAGTAGAAATTCAGAATGAAACAAACCTTCTTTCAAGCCCCAATGTGAAGGTATTTGATATTGAGAAGAACAATCATAAGATATATGATGAGATGAGAATTTTGCAAGATGACAAGGACAAGAAAATGAAAAGATTCACTCTTTTAAGAGAGCACATTTCTATGAAATTAAGTATTATTGCAGGGCAACTAGAAGAATGTCTTTCAGCCAAGACATCTTTTGAAAAGTTTATTTTTGGGAATATCCAAGCATGTGAGATAGCATCTTATGGATTGTGCGCACTACTCAGTGTGGTAGATTCAATTAAGAAATCATGGGAGAAAGAGTTAGAGGCAATAAAGATTGATTTTGCAGATTGTGTTTCAACTCTACCAGCTTTGCAATAGTGAATCAAGGTATAAAACTTTTGTAAACACAGTTTTGTAACCCTCCTTAACTTTTTTGTCATTGTTGTCAAAGGGAGAGAGATATATACCAGAAAATTTATAGAAAATTGATAAGGATTTATACTCTTAGGGGGAGTACTGTATAAGAGATAATATTTTTGGAGTCATAAGGATAGTATATACATATTTTTGTAAGGAAACTTAGGTGAGGAAACAGCTTCCTACGCTAATCTCTATAGGAGAGTATTGTGCAAATTCTTTTCAATCCTTACAATTTCAGATTCGTTAACTAATTTAACAAAGATATTGCAACCACATACCATACATATAGAAAAATAGAGAATGACACAATGATATACCCTGGGGAAACATTTCGATAAAAACCCCAGCACTCCAAAACCTGCACAATGTATTGATCAAAACTATTATAGCTTACAATACACTTGCAATGCAAGTTCTTTCAGAAGATTTCTAAACCCTTGAAGACAAATCATGACAGCATAAAATGTTCCAACAATACACTTGCATCCATTCTCTTCTCAACCCTAAAAAAGCTTATATCATGCACTTCACTTTTTAGGGCTACTCACAAAGATAACTGTATTAGGGTTTTACCATTCGATGATTGGGGAAGAGTGTACAATACTCAAATTTATCATTTGCCACATGTCTTCACCTGTCATTGAATCTTCCTGACATAGCTCTTATGTGTCATAGGAATCTGTCATAACTATTTTAGCCATGATCTCCTTACACACAATTCAAGATGCCGACACATCAACATTATTTGCAAGAAATACATTTTACAAAACAAATAATAAGAATAGGAATTATCCAAGGTTGAGACACCTTATTCCTAACATTCTCCCACTTGTCAAACATCTCTTAAGAGCAACAAGAACATAACAGGAACTAACCGCTATAGGCCAAAAGGCCCATAGACTCCAAACACCATCTGAACTTCTCAGTGCCCACTAGTTTTGTTAATGCATCTGCAACATTCTTCATAGTATCTACCTTCTCCAAATTTACCTTTCCATCTTCCACAATATCTCTCACAAAGTGAAACTACACATCAATGTGCTTCGTTCTGGCATGAAAAGTTGGATTCTTTGCAAGGCAAATAGTGCTCTGACTGTCACACCAAATAGTAATATATTCTGCATCAAAACCAACATCAGAACACAATCTTCTAAGCCAAATGGATTCTTTAAAAGCATGAGTAGCAGCCATGTACTAAGCTTTTGTAGTGGACAAAGCAACCATAGGTTGTCGCTTACTCATCCACAAACCCATGAATACAAACTAAATGTGGAGATCTAGAAGAGTTACCATGATAACATATGGAGTAATCTGATGTACCCCTCAAATATCTAAATACTCACTTAATTGCATCCCAATGTACCCATCTAGGGTTAGCCATAAACTGACTCAGGACTCCCACTGCTTGGGCAATGTCTGGTCTAGTACAGACCATAGCATACATAAGACTGCCAATTGCACTAGCATAAGGTACTCTACTCATGTCCTCCACCTCACTAGGATATTTTGGACAATCATCTACAAATAACTTTGTTCCCACAAAAATAGGAACACATAATGGTCTACAATCTGCCATGCTGAACATGTCCAACACAGACTTCACATACTTACTCTGACTCAACCAAAGTTTTCTGTTAGACCTGTCTCTACTAATTTCCATACCCAAGATGTACCTAGCTGCCCCAAGATCTTTCATCTCAAACTGTGCTGACAACTGAGATTTAAAATCATAAATCATACCCTTACCCTTCCCAAACAGCAACATATCATCAACATATAATGCAACAATAAGAAGGCGATCATTTTCAACTCTGAAATAAACATAATGATCTGATTTTGATCTTACAAATCCAATTGACAACACAAAGGCATCAAACTTAAGGTACCACATCCTAGGAGATTGCTTCAAACCATATAGAGATTTCTTTAATCTGCAAACTAAGGATTCTTTACCTTTAACAATGTAGTGCTCAGGCTCTGACATATAAATTTCTTCCTCCAAATCACCATGAAGGAAAGTTGTCTTCACATCCATCTGTTCTATCTTTAAATCATATGATGCAGCAAGAGATAATAGAAATCTAATGGATGTCAACTTTGCAACAGGAGAGAATATTTCACCATAATCTATTCCCTCTACCTGTGAATACCCCTTTGCAACCAATCTAGCTTTATACCTTTCAACACTACCATCTGCATAGAATTTCTTCTTGAACACGCATTTACAGCCAACAAATTTTCTCCCTTTAAGCAAAGGTACAAGGTCCCAAGTTTTGTTTTTCTCCAATGAAGCCATCTCATCATCCATAGCCTCAATCCAAGAACCTGCATCTTCCATGCCCAAAGCCTCTTTCACAGATCTAGGCTCATCAGTGTTAGTAATCAAAGCAAAGGCACAACTAGAATCTAACACAGAATAACCATTCTTTCTGGTTGCTTTCTTCCTCTCGTGGATCTCCTCAAGGGCTGCGGTTGAGGTTGTTCTTCCTCTTCTTTTGAACTATGAGAGCTGCTAGAGCTCTCCTCATCATTAGGCCCAACATGGTCTCTCTATTCAGTCTTCTCAGGGGTAGGAGGCAAGTGAACAACATCTTTTTCCTTTTCTTTTTCATCTAGTTGTAGCACAATAGGAGAATATGTTAGCTCTCTGAAAATAACATTTCTACTATACAACACCTTACTAGTCACAGGATCCCAAAGCTTGTATCCTTTCACACCAACACTGTATCCGATGAAAATACATTTAACAGCTTTGTTTTCCAACTTAGATCTTTTCTCCTTTGGAACATGTCCATAAGCTTCACAACCAAAAAAACAAAGATGTCTAATTGAAGGCTTCTTACCAGACCACACCTCCATGGGTGTCTTACCAACAAGGGCTGATGTAGGAGATCTGTTAACTAGATAGCAAGCAGTTGCCACAGCTTCGGCCCAAAACCTTTTTTCTAAACCAGCTCCACTAAGCATACTCCTAGCCTTCTCCATCAGTGTCCTATTCATTCTCTCTGCAACTCCATTTTGTTGTGGGGTATAAGGAGTTGTATTATGCCTCTCGATACCTTGTTCTTTACAGAACTGTTCAAACTCTGTTGAGCAAAACTCACCACCATTGTTAGTTCTCACACACTTAATATTCTTACTAGTCTGATTCTCTACAAGAGCTTTAAATTCCTTGAACCGACTAAAGACTTGTGTCTTACTTTTAAGGAAATAAATCCATGTCCTTCTATTGTAATCATGTATGAAAAATACAAAAAAAATAGACTTGGAGATTGAAGGAAATTTTACAGGACCAAATACATCAGAATGAATAAGATCCAAAACATCAGAAGATTTGTGAGAACTAGAGTAAAAATGAACACGATTTTGTTTACCATAGACACAGTGTTCATAGAAGTCAAACTCAAGATTGCAATCATCTAACCCCTCAATGAGATTTTTATTTTTTAGGGTTCTGAGACTCTTTTCACCAATGTGGCCAAATCTCATATGCCACAACATTGTCTTTTTTGCAGGAAGCTTACCTTCCAAAGTGTTTGCACTACCATCAGAACCAATAGCCATAGACTTCTTCACTACTTGTTCAGATGGTGAGTATGAAGAACTATTACATAGAGGAATACATGCATCTAGCTGAAATAATTTACCTCTCCTAGTACCCCTTGCAAGCACTATCGATCCTCTCATCATCTTGCATCCTTCTTTCAAAAAAACAACTTGCACACCTACATCGTTCAGCATACTTATAGATAATAGGTTTCATGCCAAACCAGGAATGTGCATAACTTCGTTGATTCCCTTTACTCATCCATCAGGAAATTTGATAGTGACCCTTCCATGTCCAACTATCTTTAGGTGTGAATCATCACCCAAGTACACCTTTCCACCATCAAACTCTTCATATTTTGAGAACTAGTTTCGATGAGAGGTCATGTGAAAAAATGCACCTGAGTCAACCAACCACACATCATCAGATGCATGGGATGCCAAAGCTATGATGAATGCATCACCATCTTCTTGAGATCTTTTTGAAGCTGAATCTGAACCTTTCTTCTTCTTCTTCGGCTCTTTACAGTCTTTACGGAAGTGCCCAGATTTATCATAGTTCCAACATTTTGCCTTGGACTTATTGGAAGTTTTTGACTTCCCATGGGATTTGGATCTAGCCTTATTGTCAGACTTATTGTCATTTTTCTTCCCTCTTTCAGTGGATCTCCCACGAACAGCAAGGGCTTCTTTTTCTAAAATGGAAGCCTTTCTCTACATGTCCTCTGATAGCAGTGAAGACACCAAATCATCCATTTTGAAGGTGACTAATGTTCTTCTAAGAGCCATCACAAGATGGTCCCATGAATCTGATAAAGAACACAAAAGTGTGTAGCAATGATCCTCCTCCTCTAACTTGACACCAGCTGATGTCAACTGTGCAGCCAGCAGATTAAATGCATTTAAATGATCCGTTAAGGATCCACCTTCCTCCATTCACAGAGAGTAAAACTTCTTCCTCAGGAACAACTTGTTCACTAGAGATTTGGCCTGATACACGGCCGCAAGTCTTTCCCACAAACTATTTGTGGTTTTCTCATCTAGAACATTCAGAAGAACTGCATTGGTTAAATAGAGTCTTATGAGACCCCTAGCTTTATGGTCTTTGATATCCCAATCTTCTTGAGCTATAGTTGCTGGTCTTGTAGCATTTGAAGTCACTTCCCATAGGTCACGATCTTCCAACATGTCTTCCATCTTGAGTTTCCACAACTCAAAATTAGTGCCATTAAATTTCTTCACCTCCATTCTTCCATATGATGAACTTGCCATCTCAATCTGCAAATAAGATTCAGAATGCTCTGCAAAAAACTCCCACTCAAACTTGAGATCAGCTCAAAAATCCCTACCCAACAACTAGGATCAAAAGTTGATCAAGCTCTGATACCACTTGTAAGGAAACTCAGGTGCGAAAATAGCTTCCTACGCTAATCTCTATAGGAGAGTATTGTGCAAATTCTTTTCAATCCTTACAATTTCAGATTCGTTAACTACTTTAACAAAGATATTGCAACCACATACCATACATACAAAAAAATAGAGAATGACACAATGATATACCTTGGGGAAACCTTTCGGTAAAAACCCCAGCACTCCAAAACCTGCACAATGTATTGATCAAAACCATTACAACTTACAATACACTTGCAATGCAAGTTCTTTCAGAAGATTTCTAAACCCTTGAAGACAAATCATGGTAGCATAAAATGTTCCAACAATACACTCACATCCATTCTCTTCGTAACCCTAAAAAAGCTTATATCATGCACTTCACTTTTTAGGGCTACTCCCAAAGATAATCGTATTAGGGTTTTACCATTCTCTGAGAAAATAGGAACCCCAAAATTTTTTTTGGGGTGATGCCCCGAACCCCATGATTGGGGCAGAGTGTACAATACTCAAATTTATTAGTTTCCACATGTCTTCACTTGTCATTGAATCTTCCTGACATAGCTCTTACGTGTCATAGGAATCCGTCATAACTGTTTTAGCCATGATCTACTTACACATAATTCAAGATGCTGACACATCAACATTATTTGCAAGAAATACATTTTACAAAACAAATAATAAGAATAGGAATTATCCAAGGTTGAGACACCTTATTCCTAACAATTTTATACTGTGGCCACAATTTTGAAGTTTTTTGAGTTTAGGACTTAGCCAATTTTCTCATATGTTGCCACCAATGACAAAGGGGGAGATTGTTGGAAATTTGGCTGAGTTGGTTACATAGATGTTGTCATTATGGAAACATATGATTTACATGAAGATCACATAGGTTAGAGAGCTAGTATGTTAGAGCACAATACAAAATTGTCTAAGTATGAGACAGTGTGTTTTTGCCAGTGAACTAGAAGACAATTTTTTTTAGGGATGTTGATTGGAGTAAGTTCAATGCTTGCGCACTTGAACATAGAATCTATGATGACTATAGAAGACTCACCTCAGAGTGCAAGTTATTATGACATGTACGGAAGAAGTTATGATAGTTTTACTAAAGACAGTGTTAAGTCGACAAGACAGAATATGAAGACAAAATTGATAAAGATTTAAGGGATTATTTTGTTTATCAAAATAATCAATTAACAATATAAAGGGATGACATCCTAGATGTTAACCCTTGGATAAAGATAATGTGTAATATGCAAGCTGACCAGAAGAGTTATTAGCCTTAATAACTTGTATAAAGATATGAAAAGATATAATTGTAAATAGAGCATGTAATGTGATATATGATGTGTATGTAATAGCGATAGTGAAAGAGAAGCAAAGAGATATTGATGCAAGTAGTATAAGGTTATGTACCTTGACCTCTTTTTGTAATCAGTAAATATTGTACATTACTTGTTTGGGAAGTGGGCTCATCTAGTAATCACATTTTGTACTACCAACTCCTAACATGGTTGAGGCTTCTAACAAGGCCTATAGTCCCTTAATCAAGATTGAGACACTATATGCATGTAATAGACTCCTAACAGGGTCAACATCCTTAACATGATACTTTTGATTAGTGGATCTTTATGGTTACCATCCCCACTGGGGTTTTCCCTTGGCCAGGGTTTCCTCGAGAACAAATAATGTGTTATGAGTTCTTTTGTTTTATTGCTATGCACATTGTTTAGCTTTCTATGTTATGCATGCATTAAGATTATCTGTTATATCCATAATTGGGCAAAAGAAAAAGTTTTTACAATACTGATTCAGCCCCCCTCTCAATATTCCCTATTTCTGACACATTTCTTGTTATCCCATGAATGAATTTTTGTCAAAAAATCATTTGGTAACTTGCATTCTGAATTACAATCAGTATTTAGGATCATTTCACTTTCATTATTGCACAACTTATCACGCTAATATAACTAACCATCAAGCATTCCATTTGAAGTATCATCATGTTTTGATGGATTGAGCAATGGAGTATAGTGAGAATATGACAAGATATCTATAGGAGCATCAATGGGTAGAAAAATACTTGTGTCCAAGGTCATATCATGGAATTTTGACCGAAAATATGATCTTGAAAGTGATCGATATGATTCTTTTGATTGGCTAATTGCATCATCTGGATATCAGGCATGTTGTAATTGGTTGAATGAGATGATTGTAGCTAATTTGATGTATTCACTAGGTTGACATAGAGCTGCAATGATTGGAAACATTCAATCAATTGCATATTAAAACTTCCATTAAGACCATCCATACCATTTGTAACATCACATCCACATCGTGCCAAGAAAAGAGCCTTGTTGAATGTATTAGGCAAGGTATTAATCTCACCAAAAGATATAATCATGCTTGTAAATGAGACATCCAAACACCATAAATAATGCTCTTTTAACATTGAGTCATGCACCATCCTTTTTGAATCTTGAACCCTTTGATACATGAGAAGAAATCAATGATTAAATTGGGCAATGGACTCTTGAGGTGTCCTTCTTACAACAATGAAATAAAATAATGAATCTTGTGAACTCAAATTGGGATCAAATTAAATTAAGAATAAAACCTTTAATTCAATCTATGAGAAAATAGAATTGGATGAGAGTTTTCCATACCATTGAATTTCTACACCTTGAAATGTCTTGACAAATAGGTTGCAAACACCATCTTCACAATATTCAGCTAGGCAGATACAATCATCAATGGAAATGAATGTAGATGTATGATAAGCCAAAACTCATCGAATCATGAAGCCACCACAAATGTCTGGACACGTGAGACAAGTTTATCTTTAAAGCACCAAAAGAAAGATCTTCTCAATAATTCATCACAACAAAGTAATATAACACTAGAAAGCACTGAACTAAGGAGTCATAGATTTAAAATCACCACACAATCAATTGGCTCTTTGAAATATATAAATGAGCAATTCACACATTGATAAATCTCACAAAGATAGCAGAAGAATCACACCATGATTAAGGCACCAATTGTATGTATTGCATTAATGATAAAATCTGACCTTAGTTACATTAAGTTCATACAATTTATAGAGTTGTGCTCTCATTTTCACAGCTAGGATTTCAGCTACATCTAAAATTTGAAAATAAATCTACACTAGAGATTACATCAATGAAACTATCTCTAAAACCAAGTTAAACTACCCTAGCATAGAATTAAACCTCGTGCATTACAATAACTAGATAGAATCAAGTATAAAATGACTCAAAAATGCAACTGGGACTTGTGCATACTCTTCATGGAACTTTGTGATCCTTCCCTTTATTCTTTGTTATAACTCTCCTACATGGAATCAACTAAAAGAGGCCCCTAAATCATGCATAAAAGACCCCATATAAGTGATCCAGTTGACTAAAAAATCAAGTTTGAGATGAATGAAGTCAAATGACAATCGTGCCCAAAAATCTCAGATCTCGACAGTTGCTCCAAACAAATGAATTTGAAGAAATGACTAAGTGTTTAAACACTCTTTTGACAAGTTTCAGAATTTTGGAGAGTGAAAATCCAGCAAAGTCTGAAACTACAAAAATCCCACTTCCAACATTTCAAACTTTCAGACAGTGAAAATCCAACAAAGTTTGAAACTCCAAAAATCCAACCTCCAGCATTTTGGACTTTCGGAGAGGGAAAATCCCACCAAGTCTGAAACTCTAAAAATTGAACTTCTAGCATTTTAGACTTTTGGACAGTGACAATCCATCAAAGTTTGAAACTCTGAAAATCCAACACTGAAAAATGGCTAAGTGCTGAAATTCTTTGAACTTGTCAAAATTGAAGACTTAGTGTTCGGGAAGAATGTTGGGATGAGATTTTTAAAACTTCTTTGTCACTTCTTGGATTTCCAAAAACCTTAATACTTCCATGGATGTCATCTTCCCTTTTCATTTCTTCATAAACCTCAAAAGGTGGGCACCAAACTTCTGCACACAAAAGTAGTTGTCAGTAATGTCTTATTGAAAGCATACAAAAAAAAACTAACTATCTAATACAATTACACAAGAAAAACAAACCAGAACCCCTTAGGAAACAAAAAGACCCTAAAAAAAGGGGGTCCCCATTAGGCCAAGTGGCCAAAATGGGACATGTTGGGGAACCACAACAGTGCCAAAATTGTTGTCTCTAAAAGTTACACCTTGACTAAGCCCCAAAACTCAATCACTTCAAGAAACATGGAAGAACTCCAAGGTTGTGGGTAACCTATAGATGGAATGAATCTTCAAATTCTAGGTTGATTCCTATATGATATTTCACCTAAAGACCCAAAACTTAACTTTATAAGGTAAAGGGATAGAAGGGTACATAGAAAGGAAAAGAATGGATGCAATAATAAACTAAACTCAAAATGTTGTAAATGAGGTGATACACCAGAATTTTAGAATTTTACAACCTATAGAAAAATATGACTTTTGATCATCAAAACATGATAATAATCTCAACACAACTTATTTTGTGTGTGTACATGAGTATTTCACAGAGAGATGTGAGGGAGAAATAATTTATGAAGGAAAATGACTTTCACTTCCATAAACCATAACAATACCCCCTAGTATAGACTGTAAACTACACAAAACACATTAATAACAAAGAGGGTATGGCACAAGACATGATCTGAAAGGAAAAAGATATATTTACACTAATAGTTGTATCAATCATACAATGATACACAACTCTGAAATAAACAACAAGCTCCAAACTATGTAAAGATGATCTCTAATATATATTTTTGCATCTGTAAAAATTGTCGTTACAAGAATCATGACAAAATGAAAGAAAAGAACTAAAGAGTCACTAAATCTCTCAAATCTGTATAAAATTAGAACCCTTACAAATGAGCCTTCAACTCATACATATGCAATTTCTAGACCAACTACATTTTGAAAGCAATAAATTCTGGGTCGGATTCAGCCTACAAGGCCAAATTTCAGCCCCCCTCAGGACTTTAAAAAGTCATAAAATAGGCCTAAAAGTCACGCCTCCTCAAATATCACCATAAATGCCTTGATAAATGTAGTCTTATCCCTAAAAAATTCATAAAAGCTCCTGAATCAGTAATAACTTCTTGAAGACTTTCAAACCCATCTTGATGACATTTGAAAATCATCATCAACCTGCAAAATATCTTGTTTGATCTTTTAAGGTAATAATAATAAATATTTTAATGACATTTTTAATTTTTATTAAATAATTTATAATATCTTTACTTAATAAATATAAAAAATATTTGATTAAGTAATAAATTATAAAGTACTTAATAAATATTAAATTTATTAATAATAATTATTAAATATTTTATAGTCCATAATTTTAATGAACATTAATATATTAGTAATATTAATTAAGTGATAATTAAATCACTTAATAATATTGCTATTATATTAATGTTTTGTTAAAATTATATAGTATAAATTATTTAATAATATTATTATTGAATAATGCAAATAACATATTTATTATATAAGGTAAACCTTAAAATGTCAAACTTGATATTGATTTTACATTTATAAATTTTAGTGATAATAAATCACTTCATCAAAATTTTGATGAGTTCTCCTAAGCACCCACAGGGTATTACACAAGGGAGAGAAAGATAAAAATAAAGCAAAAAATACTTTGTCTTTCATCGTGAAAGCATATAGGCACTCCTTGCCCTAAAATATTCATTTATTTTTTTATGTATTTTGCTTTGAGGAAGTGACCTGCTGCAGCCGGTGTGGATGATGGTTTGCTATTTTCTTGGGATATTTTTTGAAAGCTTCCTTGCAGTTCTCTACGTCTCCATTACTAGAGGCTTGAAGGACTTTAGAAAGGAGGCCTTTTGAAACACCTGTTGCCATGGTTTATAGAGTTTTCTAAATATTTTTTAGCATTACTATAGGTGCCTTGTATTATTTGACTTACTTATTCTCTGGAAAAGAAACAAATTGATATTATGGTTATTTTACATAAGTGACATCCCTCTGAGCATTTCTTTAATAATTTAAAGAAAATAAAATGCCTCTTTAAAATCTACTGCAGTCCTTGAGGCAACGGATTTTTCTTTACTCTAAAATGGTTCTTTTGAAGGGTTTCCTTAAGCCATTTGCTGGTAATCCTGATGCTCAAACTGTGCCTTTTTAGAAGCCATGAGAAAAGACATTTCTTTCTCTTTGTTTATATTACTTTGATTTTTTAAAATAGAACTTGTATGAATGTCACCTATTTAGGTTTCTACATTAGCTTATGAAAACTCAGATTCTATGGAAAAAACTTACACAATCAAATCCAGAAACTTATTTCATCTATGGAATTTGTTAGTAAAATGTCATGTGAGACAGAAAATTTATTTATTTATTTTTTTCATCATTTCCTCAACCATCTTCACTCCATTGCCTATATGAAGCTTTATTCATTCAACCTAAAAAAAATCATTCCTTTTCTAAAATTACAACAAAAGGATCGAGTTCCATAGCCTCAATCTATAGGAAGGGCATACGGTATTTTTTTTTCAAAGTTGGAAGCAGACTAGCACCAAGCCCCTAAACAATAGCCTTGATCAACATTTTTGATAGAAACCAATTTGTAAAGAATCAATCCAAATCCAGTGATCACAACACCGTGATAAAAACTATCCAAATAATAGTGATTCACATGGAGGTTTGACTCCTCTTTCCTGGCATCTAGATCCATAACAACCTCCTATTGATTAGTTTCTACTTCATCCCTTTGATTTTTCTAATTATCTCACATAAGCTTCTCTTTCATAAGTATAAAATCAAAACATCATATTCTAATTAAGGATTCATAAAAATACTATAAATTAGGTCCTAATAATCAAGCATGAAAGTAAGTCCTAAATCATCATCCACATAATCATAGGTCATCACATAGTATCAAAATATAATGTCTTTGTCAAAATAGTCCAACATGATAAAATAAAGTGTCAACATAATATTAAGTCATATGAAAGTAAAATGCTATGAAATGATGGCACAGGGTGAGGCCTCACATCCTCCCCCCTCGGCACACTACTACATTTGGGGCCAAATTTCAATAGAAACTTCCTGTATCATCTTAAAATAGAAGCACTTCCATGATAAGAGAATTTAGCCCACCGAGTAAGTGGTCTAGGGTCATGTTAAGTGCCTTGATTGGGTCTTTGCATGTATTTGGCTTTCTCCCCACTTTCCACTTCTTTTCTGCACTTGATTTCTTCATTATAGGTGAAATTAGGGTTAGGATCCTGAGGATTCTCCTTAATCTCCCTCTTCCATGGCTCTATTTTCTAGGTACTTAGAAATAGGTCCTCCTAGTCTTCATCATAGTCATCATAGGATTTTATGCCTATTCCTATCATTCTATCCTATTCTGGTATCATTTCTACGTCTCTAGGAATCCATGAGACCTCCTGTCCTGATTCTTCCTAGATCTAGGCCTAGGGTCAAATTTGAGGTTGATCTTAACTAGCTTAGGATTGAGCTCAAACCTGACTAGGTCATTCCTAACCTCGATTTTGACCCCCTTTTTCAAATTTCCAAATTCCTTGATTTTCGAGCACCGGGTTTTCAGGATGCTTGTTTTCCCACCTCTGGGTCAGCCATTTCTAGTTTTGGAATGGTAAATCCTTAAATTGCATTTAATCTAGGTATATTTTCTAAAGGATAGGACCTAATTGGGATTTAATTCTCCAAGGTGGCCCCTCTAGATGATTGTGCCCTAGTTCACTATAAAAGGAGGCCTTCCTCTCATTTTGATCATCAAGTTTGTGAGAGCATTCAAGCATTCAAGTATTCAAGAAAGCCTTCAAGAATTCAAGTGTTCAAGCATCCATCCATCAAGGAGATCCATTGTTAGCCATTGAAAGATTCAATCTCTTTGGAGTCCCCTTGAAGATCCATCTTTCTACACTCATCCAAGCTTTCTCATATGTAAAGATCAATTCAAGATTGGTGTTGAAGATCAAATGTCATTGATTGGAGACATCTTAAATTCATTCTACATCCATTGAAGCATTCCTACTTGTGGATTTGAGGATTCAAATCCTCTATAAGGAATTCAGCATAAGTGAGGTGATTTGTTCCAATTGATTTGTTTATGCACACTACATTTCAATTCAATTTCAAGGTTAATTCCTAAATTGGGGTTTGACCAAGGCAAATCCCCCATACAAAAAAAACCCCCATTTTCTTGAAGGTATAGGTACAGGATTTTGGATCTGAGAGTGAATTTGGATACCCTTTTCAACAAACTTTCAAGATCTACAAACATAATCAGAATCGGCCTTCAAATAAAGAATCTAGCCTTTGACCTTTTATGAGGGTCAAAGTCGACCTGAGCTCATCTTGGAGAAAGATTTCTAGGTTTTCTTTGTCTCAGCATTTCTAGTCCAGAACAAGTGGCAGAATTGCCTGAAAGTACACACAGACATCAGAAATTGGCATTTTCTAGATCTGCCCTAATTTGAGGTCAGTACTTGTATTTCAATTATTTCAGATTTCAAGCATAATTCAACCATAGGGAAATATAGGGTTTCTCTCTCTTTTTCATATTCTTCATAGATTGATTCTATTGTGCATTAGCCTTTTGGTTGATCAAATTGGATCTCTCCTTTGGGAATTTGGATTTGTGAATAGATCTCATATTTCCCCCATTACAACACAAATTATACAAGTGAATAGTGGTGATGCCATTCTAACCCTATTCATTTTGGTGAACCTGACATACTTACTCTCTTTTCTTTTATGGAATTGGATGCCTTATTATGCTTTCCTTTTATCTTGTTAGTATTATATTTTTCCTTTGTGTTAGATCTTGCATGCTAATTCGATTTCATATTCATGCTTTATGTGTTCTTAGTTTAGTTCATTTGCATTACATTGGTTTATGAGCTTTACTACCACTAGTCCTACTTATAACATTCTAGTTAGAAGAAGTCATAGACTCATGGGTGCCTTTGATCCTGAATCTTCCTCTCCTTTCCTTAGGATCTCAGATGATAACTTGATTCTGAATGATTCCAATCCTACTATGGAGCAAAACTCTTCTCACTCATCTCATGATGAGGATGGTGCTTGAAGAGTTCCTCCTGAACAAGTCCAAAAACTTTCCACTGAACTTGATAAAATGGGTAATTGGATTATCCAAGAGAACCATAATGAAGATTCCATTCAAGCTATAGAGGCTCTTAAGAAAGTTCTCCATGATAGTGATCAAGGTGTTAACCTCTTGTGTGGTATTACTCACCTCATGCATTCAAATGTTAAACCTTTAGTTCAAGAAGCTCAAGATTTAGGGTTGATTCCTCCTATCACTACTGTTGAACCTCCTTCTAATCCTTTACCTAGTATTCCTACTTATACTCCTTCTTTGGTGACTTGATGGTTCCCTCTGTTCCTATGAGTGTTCCTCCTATGTCCCTTCCTACATCACAGCCTTCATATCATAATGTTCCTTTTACTTATTCCAATTCATTTCAAACTGTAGTTCCTAATGTTCCTCTAGTTGTGTCTTCTATTCCTACAGCTTCTTACACTTTACCTAGTGTGTCTAATGTGGCTACTCTTATTTCCTCTAATGATTCAACTATCATTAGTTTGGCTCAAACTGTGTCATCCTTACAATAAAAACTTTCTTCCTTAATTCAAAACAAGTTTAGTGTTCCTACATGTGACATGGGAAGTCCCTTGTCCTAGTCTATTATTCATACTCCTATTCCTCAGCAAGGTGAGATGCCTCATCTTGAGAATTATAATGGAAAAGGAGATCCTGTTCATCATGTTAAAACATTCCAAATCCTTTGTAGTGATTATGCTCATGACCATAGGATTTTAGCCAAAATGTTTGCTAGAACCTTCTGTGACAAGGCCTTACAATGGTATTGCTCCTTGCCTCCTTATTCCATTGATTCTTTTCCACAAATTGCTAATGCTTTTATTCAACAATTTCAAAACAACATTGGCCCGCAAGTGTCTTTGACTGATTTGATGCATTGTAAACAAAGTGCTAAAGAAAAATTAACTGAATTTATTGGTAGATTTAAGCATTTGCATGCTCAGATTTCCTATCCTATTCCTGATATTGATATTCAACGTATGTTTATTTCAAATTTGCAAAAGGATATTAGAGATAAGATTTTTCTTATTGAATTTACCTCTTTTCAACAACTTTGTGCAGCGCTTCATCATTATCAATTACAAGTGATTCAATTTGAGAGAAACACTCCAATGGCTCCTATTCCAGTTGATAAGAGTGATGCTGCTCCTAATCCAAACAAGTTTAAAAAATTTAACAACTATGTCAAGATAAACAAACAAGCAAATGTAGTTGCTGATCAAGTTGTTGTTGCACCTCACAATGTCACTTCTACATCCACTACTTTTTGATTAAATTGTACATTTAATCCTCTTTCTGAATCTTTACATGCTATTATGAATAGGTTTTTAACTACTAATATGATTAATTTAATTCCTATTTGACCTCTTTTACCTACTACGATTGCATCTAAATCTTTCAATCAAAATTCTTTTTGTCAATATCATCGTCAAAATGGTCATGATACTAAAAAGTGTTATTCTTTAAAACATAAGGTTCAAGATTTAATTGATTCTAATGCCCTATCTATTGATATTCTTGATGGTAGTGGGAATAAATTTGTTTCTCCTCCTAATCAAAACCTTCAAATCTATATGAACCCTTTAGCTACGCATGATAATAATATCATTTCTCAACCATCTGCTATGGAAATTGTCTATGATTCAAAGATGGATGATCTCAATCATGTTGTTAATCAAGTGGAGGATGTTGGTCAATCTGTATCTCCACCTCAACCTCAACCTCAACCTCAGATTCAACCTCAAGTTCAATCTCAACCTCGACCAAAACCTAAACCAAAATCTCAATCTAAACCTCGACAACAACCTAAGAATAAAAGACCTTGGGAACTTTTGATTACCTTTGATGACTCTAAGACTATTAAAGCTCCTGATGGTCCCCTTTACATTGTTGCTAGGATTGCTCAGAAACCTACTCGTGGTTGTCTTGATACTACATCCTTAGTTAATGTTATCACTTAAGAAAATATTTTTATGAAAAGCTTACAACGTGACTTTTATGATACATCAGATGTGTGGATTCAAAATTGTAATGGTTTTATTTATCCATCATTTTGTTCTATTACTTTACCGATTGAACTTTGTGGAAAAATTGTGAACACTACCTTTGTTGTGGTTCCTACTTCTGATCAATTTCAAGTTAAGCTAGGTTTGCCTTGGTTGACTTCCATGCATGTTGTTGCTTCACCTATCCATAAGTGTCTTAAGTTCATTCATGATGAAGAAGTGAAGATGATTAATCATAGTCTATATCAATCTGCTAGGCCTAGAGATTGTGCTTCTCTTGATTTCTTTTGGCCTTCATTACCTAATTCATGTCCTCCTCGACTTGATAATCTTTCTCAATCATATCAAGCCTATAAACATCATAATATTATTGAATTAAGCATACCTCCTATGAATCTTAATCATGGTCTTTTACCTACACCTTCCATACCTCCTTTAACTATGGCTTCTAGTTCTGTTAATCAACTTCCTTCTATAGAAATTATCAAAGATCCTATGATTTTTTCTCCTATTGTTAATAATCATATTGATCTTCCTAAAGAACCTGTGAAGGATCCCTAGATTGTTCCTCCTAGTTCTCAACCTATTTCAAATAAATCAAAACGTAATCAATTTGCTAATGAACATCGTAAAAAGCATTGTGCTCATACTAAAGCTCGTAATTCTATTCTTCAAGATCTCTACCTTCCTCGGATAAACCTATGAATATTGTGTTAGAAGAGGTTGTTACTAATAATGATGTTCACATGCATGATTATGATGATTCTATTTGTATCTTAGATCCTATTTTGATTAATTTGGATGAAGAAGATACTCTTGATGATACTGATGATGTTAATGATGAATATGAGACTATTGACATTGACATTGATTTACCTAATATGCTTTCATCACAATTAATTCTTACACCTAGTGTTGAACATTGTGATTCTCAAGAGGATCCTTGTTTGGAACTGGCTATCATTCCTATTATGTTGGATATAGTCCCTCTTGTGAGTTACCCACCTTCCCTAAATGATATACAACAAGATGGGGAGAGTAGGCAACATGCTTGATTGACTTTTCCTTCATGGTAGCTTTGTTGTGTGTTTTCCTACTGTACTGTGCTTCTCCTATAATGTGTTTGCTAAATGTTGTTAGATTCTTTTATACGATCTTTGTTACTCAATTGGTGCAAGGTGATGAAGGAATTGAAACTATTGTTCAAAATCTTCTATATGTATCTCTATTCTTCTATGCGTTGTTCAATGTTATGTCATAAATGTGCTATTGTTAGTAAATGTTTCCTTGTGTAATCTGCTTGGATTCGAGATATGGTAGCACTAATTCTTTTTGTTCTCCATGTCATGGTCTGAAAAGATTCTCCTTCGTATATCTTTTGTGATCTTTCCTCCTTTGTGATCGTAGCTCTACTTTCTTTGGGGAATGATGTCAATTCATTTGCAATAATATCATATATATTATCTTATGATCATAATGACCCCATGGTAGGTAGATCCCTTTTGTGTTCTCTGTATGTTTCTATGATATTTGTCTTCGTCTGGTGGCATCTCGATGTGAAAATGTAATCAGTGGAGTTGTTTATGTTTCTATTAAAGCCATTGCTCTTGTTAAAGTGTCAGAAATGACTTTAACATGGGGGTAGACACTCTGCTCACCTATTGCACACATGCACTTTTCAATATGCATATTATTTTTCAAAATACCTTTTTCCCTTTTTGGATTAGTAACTAATCCTTAAAGCATGGATTTATATTTTAGGATCTCTTGATCCCTCCAGTTTCAAATATACATATATTTTGATCCCTTAAGGTCGGAGGTGTCCTTAAGACTGGATCTCTTTTTTTTTTGTTTTTATTCTTATGGAATAGAATATTCCTAAGGATGAATCCTTGATGGGTTGACTAGTGAGAGCCACATTCACTAGGCGGTTCGATTCCATCTTTCCAGTTGTGTCGTTTCCTTGTGTGGTTCACAATGGGACATAAGTTCTCATTGGGCAAGGTAATCACACCTTCTTCCTCTCTCTAGAGATGTCTCTTGTATTGTGATTTAGGAGTCGATGAATACTTGAGTCCCATGGGGCTTAAGGTTTCCCTTTGTCCCTTGGATTACTATAAGATTATCTTTTCATTTTGATCTCCTTTACGTAGAGTTTGCATCGAGTCCATACTCTTGCTAAAGTGGGGGCTTAATGTATCATCTTACAATGGAAGCACTTCCATGATAAGAGCATTTAGCCCTCTGAGTAAGTGGTCTAGGGTCATGTTAAGCACCTTGATCGGGTCTTTTCATGGGGTACGTGCAAAAAGTTGGGTGCCAATTCCGCGGAAGTCCGCGACTTGGAAAAATGCACCGCTAGAAACGGGCACCCGTTTCTTTCCAAATCGGTTGCCCGTTTTGGTTCAACACTCTGATCTTGAATAAAACGGGCACCCATTTTGGTTCGGTCAACCGAGCCAAAATGAGCACCCGATTTGACAAAAAATAGGTGCCCGTTTTTGAAAAGTATTTACTTTTTTTTCATAGCGTTTCCTGTCATTTTCTAGTGACAGGAGAACGGGATCTACAATTTTTCAACATCACCTACCCGATTCTTAGATGCCTGCCGACCCCACAAATACATTTTTTCGAGTTCCAGGTACGTATTTATCATTTTGACTTGTTTTATTTTATTTTTCGTGTTCATTTTCAGTAGTAAAACGTTAAATTTTTGTTTTAAATAGCTATTTAAGATTGCGTTTTAAAAATGAATGTATTTTCTTAGATTATGAAATGTATGTTTTTATTTGTTATTCGATTTGTTTAGAAATAATGTGCAATTGAAAACAATTTAACCTAAAACGTAAGAAAGTAGAAAACAAAAACCTGAACAGTAGAAAACTGAGAACAAAAACTTAAAATGGAGAAAATTGAAAATGAAAACCTAAAACGTGGAAAACAGAAAATGAAAACTTAAAACGTGGAAAATCGAAAATGAAAACTGAAAATGAAACTGAAAAAGAAAACCTAAAACGTAGAAAACTGAAAACAAAAACTAAAAATGAAACTGAAAACAAAAACTTAAAATGAAACTGAAAATGAAAACCTAAAACGAAATTGAAAATGAAAACCTAAAACGTAGAAAACTGAAAATGAAAACTTAAAATGAAACCGAAAATGAAAGCAAAAAATAAAAACTTAAAATGAAATAAAAAATGAAAACCTAAAATGAAATTGAAAACAAAACCTAAAATGAAACTGAAAATGAAAACCTAAAACATAGAAAACTGAAAACATATTTAAAATTGTAAACGAAAACCTAAAACATATAAAAAGTTAATTTTTGTTTTTGAATAGCATTATACGAATTTATTTTAAAAATGAATGTATGTTTATAGTTTTTCATTTATTTATGTTTTAATTTACTTTTCAATTTGTTTAGAAATCATGTATTTGTTAAAAATTGAAAATGAAAACTTAGAATGTATAAAATTGTATTTATGAAAACCTAAAATGTAGACAATTGTAAACGAAAACCTAATGTTCTCTCCTCTCTGATCATGTTCTCTCTCCTCTCTCTTTCTCTTATCTCTCTCTGTTTAACTCTCTTCTCTCTCTCTCCTCTCTCTTTCTCTCATCTCTCTCCCTTGAACTCTCTCTCTCTCCTCACCTGCTCGCTCCTCTCTCTGATCTCTCTCTCTCTCTCTCTCCTCTCTCCTCACGTCCTCTCTCAGGTCTCTCCTCTCTCCGCTATCTCATCTCTCTCCCTTGAACTTTCTTCTCTCTGTCTCCTCTCTCGTCATGTTCAATGTACTAAAAAGTAATTATTTTCAAATTGACCAATAAAGGAATACATTATATATCTTTAAACAAAGACACCATAGCAAGTTTAGAATATTATATTAACAAACCAACTAAATCAATATAAAATATAACCTTATTGAAAAGAAATAAACATTTACAAAGTAAACTCTCTTTATAGGACCTAATATATACATAATATAACCCCTTAATAGTATCTAATAGGACCTAATAAGACCTAATATGAACCTTAAACCCTAGTATGTACCCTTAAAACCTAATATGACCCTTAAGACTTAGTATGTACCCTTAAGACCTAATATGACCCTTAAGACCTAGTATGTAACCTTAATGCCTAATAGGACCTATTATGTACCCTTTAGATCTAATAGGAGCTAGAGTATGTACTCGTAAGATGTAATAGGACCTACTATCACCCTTAAGACCTAATATATTATGCATGTGTTTAAATACTTTTCATTTACATTTTCAAATACTTTATAAATGTGTACATGTGAAGATAGAGATATATATGTTTAGATTATTCATGTGTTTAAATACTTTTCATTTACACGTTCAAATACTTTATATATGTACAGTTTACACATGATGGACGAGCATTCAGGAGGTCAGCCCCCACCACCACCACCACCACCACCACCACCTCCTTGTACCACAGAGTAGCTTAGAGAGGACATGAGGTGTAATATCGCCTCTATTGTCAGGGACATTGAGACGGTTAGACATGATCCCCACCCCTCCGCACATCTACTACACCTTGCAGATACTATGCAAGGCATAGTAGTTTCTATCCAGTCCCTTGATGATGAGTTGGACAATTATCGCTCATGGAGAGATTCCATGAGAACATTCTATGCTGATGGACTCACCTATAAAGAGGTGAAGGATCTTAAAATCACCAAAGCAGATTTTTCTCGGTGGTTTAAGAATCCGAAAATAGGTGAAGAAATAAACCCCAAAAAAACAAGAATATCTATTCGCTGGTGCAAGTACCCATTGATTTCACAGCACTTTTGGGAGCGGTGGTGGATGGTATTTGACCATCCACCACATGAAAATCATGAGGTCCCCATGTACTTTTTGAGAAAATTGTGGGCTGAGTTTGAATTGGGTAAAAAACCCAATTATTTTGACATGAGAGCATTTCAGGGGGTCGATAGAGGCATGCCTCAGGACAGGCCTGGGGCGAAGCTGAGTGATAGAGTTAGAAATCATCCACATGAGGAGCCCCTTGTTTCTTATCCAACTCCTATGATTCCAACACCAGTACACCACCGAGCAGTCACCTCTGCTCTTGGTTCATTGAGTGCCCTTTCAGGTGATTTAGCTGAGCAGTTCAGGATGGCTAGGGCACCCCAGAGCATAGCACATGTTTGCACCAGTTGCGGGGACATATGTACTAGTCCATAGAGTGAGGGGCCAGATGATGGATTTGATGATGTAGAGGGTGCACATGGAGGATATGATGACACAGAGGATTGACCTGCCGAGTTGTCATCATTTCTTGACCTTCTATACGCAGCGGATTTATCTAGCGTAGAGGTAATCTATATAATAGTGATAAAATATTTTGTCTACATATATATGTACAGACACACAAACCATATCAACCAAAATATGTTTTTTTTGTCAGACAGGGGGCAAAGGAGACCACGACATCCATGGACCATCACCATGTCCATTCGAGTGCTTCAGATGTTGGTGCACCTTTCACTGTATGTGTTTTTATCATGTCTATTCGACCCCTAGAAATATTTACTATTGAAACTTTACTTTAATAATGTTTGTTTTCAAAATATATATTGTAGGGTCACACTTCATACCACCCTAGTAGCAGTTCGATGGGTACTCTGCCATCAGTCACAGAGGACACTCCCCATATACTGCTTGTATGTATATTGCATTTTAATTTGAATTTAACTATTTATACATGCTCACGTATTTATGCGTATATTCTAATTCACTTCTATTTTTTACAATTATGTAGGCCTTCACCACATCATTCCCTGCTGATGTACCCTCAGAACCATTACTGAGTATAGTTTCACGTGGTCATGGTGTAGGACCCAGCCAGATGCAGGCCTCATCATCCTTTGAGGTCATAGTTATTAATATATTAAATTCCAATATTTTTTAATCATGATGCACATGTCATTTTTAGGGAATATTATTATAATAAATTTGCAATTTGTTTTGTACAGGACATTACCACAATGACATTTTTTACTCCAGGTCCTCCTCCCACAGAGGAAACTACTCAGCAGGGTTCCACGGTAATTTATTTGATATATGTATATTCAATATTTATTTTGTTTGTAAGTGAATTATTTGTTTAAACCCACTTCTTATGTTATCTCTTCATAATTTATGTTTACAGTCACTTGATGGTGTACAGCATGATGATACATCTCCGTCCTCTTCACGTGGAGTGAAGAGGATGACAGATCAGAAGGGTGATCCAGGCTCTTAGATGTTACTTGTGTTTTCATGTTATATGGACTATTCAGATGTTATATGGACTATTTCTAGATGTTATATGGGCTATGAACACATGTTTTATGGACCTGTTATATTTGGACTATTCACATGTTTTATGGACTTGTTATATTTGGACTTGTTATATTTGGACTATTCACATGTTTTATGGACTTGTTATATATGAACTTGTTTTATTTGGACCAATGATGTATGTTTTATGGACATGTTTTATTTGGACTAGTTATTTCGACATGTTATATATGGACTAGAGTGACATGTTATGTGGATTAGCTTTTTTTTGGTTGATCGATATATGTACATGTCATAGATTAAATTAGAATATTTGTTTTAGATCTAAGATTTTTTTAATAAGATGGATTACATGTAAATACTCTACGTGAATAAATATAATGTGAATCAGATAAGTAGAGATAAAATAAGATAACTAGATAACTACATAACTACATAACTACATAACTAGATAATGGATATCATTAATTAATATGTCACATCAAATTATTCAAGTTATATGTCACATCAAATTAATTGTAGAATTTGAATTAAAAAAATGAACAAATTAATAAGTATACAGGAATCATAACACATGGTACATCAATAAATGATATTTTTATTTATATATATATAACTAGTTCAAGGGCTCCATAGGGAAAGAACTAGTAAGAAAACCCCACTTCTTAGCCCAATTACAATATGATTAAAAATAAAATAAACATTCAATGAAATAATTTAATGTATCATCTTCTAGAGCTCCTGAATATGACTGTCACATGTGTGTAAAGTTGTACACTTTATACCTATTCAAATAAGAAATTAATTAGAAAAACTATCTTTAATGCACAACTAACTATAAATTTGACATAATAAGATCTATCACTTGTACATGTCTAATGTCTAATATCTAACTAACTATAAACTTGACATAATTAAAAAACACTTACACATGTACACATGTGATTTATTAGAGTGTACCATCCACATATGAGTGTCACACATGTGTAAAGTTGTAGTTGATACCTATTCAAACAAGAAATTAATTAGAACTAACTCCAAATTTGACATAATAATATATTGAACTTGTACATGTCTAATGTCTAATAGAACTAACTATATAAACTTTCAACAAAATTAAAAAGCACTCACATGTCTCTAAATCTGATTCAACCTAGTGTACCATATGCATCCTCTCTTTTTTATAATGCTTCTATGATTGCCTCATGCTCTTCCATCGAAAGGGTCCATAAGACTTTATTGGTGGGCCTCCCTTTGTATCTTTCTAATTTGATATTCGTTGCCACCACTAAATGAGAATACTGCATAATTTTCTTTTCTGATTGGTAGTCCTCAAACGCTGGTAACCCATTTCTTCTTGTTAGGTATTTTCGTAGCCATGTACCAACAACCACAACAGACCCAATTGGATACTGAAAACCATCATCATCTACTTGATGACATATCAACTTTTTCTTAGGTTCCACACATCTAGCAAGCTAGTACTCAGTTTGCTCATCATTATCCTTAGGTGCAACAACAGCATACACATGCCCTGTAAAAATAATTAGTTTCATATGCATGTATGTAAAAAAACCTACACTTATAAATGTAAATTTGAATAAATAAATACCAGGTTGTATCAGATCTGAAACACGATCATAATCTTCTGATGCAAATGCATGATCTGGGTCTTCACTAGTTGAATCGCCTGGAACTTGTGTCTCAGTAGGTGTTAAGGATCTTTGTTTCCATTCTTCAACCCATTCTGTACTCTCACATTGTTCCCATTCACCTGCAACACAAAATTCACAAAAACATGCTAGCTCCCTAGTCCATATAGTCCAAGTGTTAGAATCAGAACTTCTAAATGAATGCCATTTTGCTGACCCATTTATTGTATCACACTCATATCTTGAAAGGATATAATTCTCTTCTACTAGCCAGAAGAAATGTTTGATTGTAGAATTCTGATTTGATCCTGTAGATAAACTTGTACTACACCATTCAACAATTTCACATGCATTTTTAAATTTGGATTTTTCTTAAAACTTGAGTTGTTCTCTTGCAAGGGCTCTCTTAACACATGCACCAGCACCATCATGTTCTCCTTTCCCGTGTCCAGCTTCAAAAAAACTCCAGATATGTTTGACATTAGTTTTCTTATGTGTCCTACTCAACCAATAAAACATTCTAGCATTCTTGAATTGACCTGTGCAATTATCTGACCATATTAGATGTTGTGTCATTTGAATTTGTCTCTCCTTTAAATTTTCGTAAAATGTCTCCATGCAGTATTGCACAAACTCTGATGAGTGTAGTTTATTATCACTCATATAGAAGTGGTACTCCCTCAAAAAAATTTTATCATCTTCTGTACTATCAGGTGCATGCCTATAGACAATATGAACAAAAATGGCTACTTGTACTGAATTATAATATTGAGATTGGATCTCATCTTGTGGTGCAAGAGTATAGTTCTCTGCAAAGTCAACTACTGAAAGTAAACTACCCACTGGGAATGTATTTTGCACATGCGAAATTGTTCATCAAGCCATCTAGCATTATGAGAGTGTTTCACATATTTAGGTATGATCTTACACTTGAATTCGTTCATGAATGCGTGAACACTAATGCTTTCATTTATTAGGTCACATCGTCTTCCAACCTTTCCATCCTTCAATGGATATTCAACAGTTTTAAATCTTCGCACATCAATCATTTGTTGTCCGAATTCAGTTGTAGGAGTTTCATGAAAACACTCATCTAATAATGCAAGATTGCCACATATATTGCATACACCACAAACACATGCATTGAAAAGAAAATATTGGTCATTATGTGGGTTACAAAACAAACTTGAGATGAACTCCTTTATAACTTGAGGTGGAATTTGGATACCACATTCCTGTAACATTTCTTTAGTATGCATGGTACCACGTATAGATTGAAATAAATCATAATGGTAACGAAATTGGACATGATTTTTACAACAACATGTGACTCTTTCCTTGTTTACCCTTACATACCAAGGTTTACACTTTTCAAATGATCTTTGACTTATGCTGATTGATAACACCTTTTCATCTACAAATTTTTTGTATAATTCAGTTTGAGTCATGTCCAAAAGGTGTTTTGGATGTGGTTCATGAATTTTTGAGCCAACTCTTAATTTTAGAACATCCCTGGCATTTGGCGATACTCTTGTATTATCCTTCCAAAATCTTTCAATCAATGTTTTTACTTCACTAGTAAGTTTCATATCAGATCTCGGGAGTCTGCCACTATAGGTCCATAATTTGTTAGCTGGATCACTTTCAAAGTCAACTCTTCTCTTCACAGCTTTTGCCAAAGTTTTACGATGAATATTAAGATATCCACTTATGTTACTCATCATTCTTTTATCATGGGTTGATTTGTTTACTAAAGCTGTTGTTATTGCTCGTCGTGCCGCATTTCTATCTTTAGAACGACTTTTCTTTCCAATTGTATCAAAGGCACTAGCAATAGTTGAAACAAATTATTTCAAAGACTCATCCTTTTTTTTTTCTTTCACATTGACTCCTAACCTCTTCATCACTTTCCGCATCTTCATCATTTTCATTAATTGTAACATCAATTGACATTGAAACCCAAATTTCTTGTTATAAAAAAATTGTTTGAACAATCTATTAGCATATGTCCTAATCTGCCTCCATGAAACCAAGCCACGAAGATTGTCTAACACACCACTATTCAATTGAAAAAGATTACCCATTTCATTATCATTTAAACATGTTTCATTTTCAACTGGTGTTTCCATGTCTACATCCACACTCTCAATTTTAGCTGTACTTTTATTTTCACCATCAGTTGGGGTTTGATTTTCAGTCATAGGTGGGGTTTCAATTTATTTTTCAACTGGTGTTTGACTTTCATTTCTTACTGTACTTCCATGAATAAAATCCAAATCATTTATTTCGTAGCCCGCTTGAAAAAAATCATGAATTTCATTTTCAGAATATATGCAGGGTTGTGAAGACATACCAGTACCCAATACTGGGTTAGTAGATGCACCTGGATTTTCTTGATTTGTATTTCCTTCTTCTGGCTTTTCATCCATTACAGTGTTCTCAATGCTCTCTTCCTTTAAAGCTACTGTTGAACTCGAAGCTCCAGCATTACTACCCTCTATAATTCTTGCTCTTCTTTCTCTTTGAATTTTTGCTTCCTTTTCTTTATTTTCTATCCTTTGTCTCTTTCTATGTTTCTTTGATCCCATATTTGAATGAATTTTTAATCCAACAAGTGTCAAATCCAGAACAAGACAAAACCAGGTCTAAATTAATTAAAACATTCTATCTGCGCATGGGTACAGTCGTAAAATGATTAAATAATGATTCAATCATTGGACCTCTGTACTTCTGCACTTGTCATTTTCCAACGGACTCATTAGAAATGGGCACCCATTTTTTAACAAAACGGGTGCCCATTTTGTTAATGGTCACTTTTGAAATGGGCACCCGTTTTTTAAAATTTCAAATCGGGCACCCGTTTCTAAAAGCTTGGGGTGGGAAAATTGAACTTGCCTCAGTTTTTGGTACGAGATAGGCATGATTTAGGCTTGGTCCCACCGACCCTATGTCTTCACCTCCATAAATTTGACTAAGTTATTTTAACATTAATTTTCTGTCTTCAATGAATTTTTTGGGCATCTTTCAATTTGAATTTTTTGATGAAACGAAAACCCATTATAGATTTCATTGTCCTGATTCTATAAATGTAAATTTTTTGATGATATAATAAATTTTACTATTTTTCATATATTTATCAATAGCAAAAGGTATGAAAATGTGAAACACAGAGGTTTACTAAACTTTTAATAACTTTTTTGTTTTAAGGTTTCTGCAAAAAAAAATTATATGGCATCAATCTACATTCTATTCTTTTCAAGATAATTTTTTTTGTTTTTGAAAAATATGAACATTTCATCAAATTATGGTGGCCGTACACTAGAGGTTTTGAAAATATACTTTATTGTCATTTAAAAATTAATTAAAAAAAATATATACAAAAAAAAAATAAGGAAAAATATACTCATCAATCTATAGTGTCTTAGGTATCTTTCTTAAAAAGGATTAACATATATTGATTTATTTGTGTCAAAAAAGGGTGGCCATACACGGGTGAGGTATGGTCCTGAAACAGGCATTCTGAAAAAGTGGTTTTTAAATATGCCTACCAAAATTAATTTATGCAATGTGGGAATTGAAATAAATTACATATTTGAAAAGCTAACTCCGAGTACTATAATTTTTGTTAGTGAAGTTTTTTGAGATTCAATCTCTAAGTGCCTCAATTTTTGACATCAATTGACACGAATTTTGAAAAACAGGAAAAACTCTTCCACTTTTTGCCAAAAATTGGCACCCAACTTCTTGCAGCCACCCCATGTATTTGGCTTTCTCCCCACTTTCCACTTCTTTTTTGCGCTTGATTTCTTCAGTTAGGTGAAATTAGGGTTAGGATCCCAAGGATTCTCCTTAGTCTCCCTCTTCCATGGCTCTATTTTCTAGGTAAGCCTTATAAATAGGTCCTCCTAGCCTTCATTATCGTCATCATAGGATTTTATGCATATTCCTAGCATTTTGTCCTATTCTAGTATCATTTCTAGGTCTCTGGGCATCCTTGGGACCTCCTGTCCTAATTCTGCCTAGATTTGGGCCCAGAGTCAAATTCAAGGTTGATCTTGACTATTTTAGGATCAAGCTCAAACTTGACTAGGTCAGTCCCAACCTTAATTTTTCCCCCCTCTTTCAAATTTCCAAATTCCTTGATTTCCTGGCATCGAGTTTTTGGGATGTTTGTTTTCCCGCCTCTAGGTTGGCCATTTTGGGTTTCGGAATGGTAAATCTTTAAATTGCATTTAATATAGGTATATTTTCTAAAGGATAGGATCTAATTGGGATTTAATTCTCCAAGGTGGCCCCTTTAGAAGATTGTGCCCTAGTTCACTATAAAAGGAGGCCTTCCTCTCTCATTTTGATCATCAAGCTTGTGAGAGCATTCAAGCATTCAAGTATTCAAGCAAGCCTTCAAGCATTCAAGTGTTCAAGCATCCATCCATCAAGGAGATCCATTGTTAGCCATTGAAGGATTCAATATCTTTGGAGTCCCCTTGAAGATCCATCCTTCTACACTCATCCAAGCCTTCTCATATACAAAGATCAATTCAAGATTGGTGTTGAAGATCAAATGCCATTGATTGGAGACATCCTACATTCATTCTACATGCATTGAAGCATTCCTACTTGTGGATTCGAATCCTCTACAAGGACTTCAACATAAGCGAGGTGATTTGTTCCAATTGCTTTGTTTATGCAAACTACATTTCAATTCAATTTCAAGGTTAATTCCTAAATTGGGGTTTGACCAAGGAAAACCCCCCATACAACAACCACACCCATTTTCTTGCAGGTACAAGTATGGGATTTTGAATCTAAGAGAAAATTTGGATACCCTTTTTAGTGAACTTTCAAGATCTGTGAATAGAATCAGAATCGACCTTCAAATAAAGAATCTAGCCTTTGACCTTTTATGAGGGTCAAAGTTGACCTGAGCTCATCTTGGAAAAATATTTTTGAGTTTTCTTTGTCTCGGCATTTCCAGTCTAGAACAAGTTGTAGAATTTCCTGAAAGTACACACAAACATCAGAAATTGGCATTTTCCAGATCTTCCCTAATATGAGGTTAGTAATTATATTTCAATTATTTTAGATTTCACACATAATTCAACAATAGGGAAATATAGGGTTTCTCTCTCTCTTTCATATTCTTCATACATTGATTCAATTGTGCATTAGCCTTTTGGTTGATCAAATTGGATCTCTCCTTTGGGAATTCGGATTTGGGAATAGATCTCATATTTCCCCCATTACAACACAAATTATACAAGTGAATAGTGGTGATTCCATTCTAACCCTATTCACTTCCGACGGGTAATTTTTTTTAATGATTTTGTTGTTTTTTTAAAAATAGGCCCCGATGGTGTCGGTATTCTGATGGGTTTTAAATTGAGCATTGAAATTCTGACAGTTTCAGGGTATAGATAAAAAAAAGTGAAGTGCCAAATCATTTTTATTTCGACTGGCATAGAAAAGGAGCAGGAGAAAATGAGTGAAAGCTGAGCGCGAGAGAAGACATGTGATTTCTTCATCTTTCAAGCCTCTAGCATCATATTCAATTGCAAATTTCAAGTGCATTTCATTTTATTTGATCATGAATGCTCTCTGAAATGGCCACATTCTACTAGTGTCATGCCCTAGCCAGTGCTTTATCTCTATTATTTGATGTTATTGGTGCTTGTGCTCAAGGATATCGATTCACCATTTTGAAATGTTTGGATTCACATTTGTTGTTATTACTAGCACATTTAATGACCCATTGTATATTGCTGAGATTCTCACTAAAATGATTGCATTGTACTAGTGTCATTCCCTAGCCTGTGCTTTAACTCCATTATTTGATGTTATTGGTGCTTATGCTCAAGGATATCCATTTTTTTGAAATGTTGACTATGGTTATCAAATGGACAGCCCATGAGCTTCTAGCTAGGTGCCATTTGTATTGATAGCTTAGGGCATCAAATGTATTGTATCATTGATAGTTGAGACTTTGTTAAAAGGAAATAGGACAAAGAATGATTTTGATTTATTTTCTCTATTTTGATCCCTAAGTGGCTTATAACCCTAGAGAAGTATATGAAGATTTACAAATGCAGTTGTAGGATACATAGCAGCTGATAATTCATAATAAATCCATGCATCCAATTTGAATAGAAATTAATACAAAGAAATAGGGTCCTCAAATGGCCCAGTCATCCGGACCTTGACTATCTCCTTAACTTGTGAACCTTCAAAACTGGGTTATCATGCAATCAGTGAGTGATCCTTCATTTTCCTGGTCTTCCCTGCATCCAAACATATTGGAAATATACAATAAAATGATAACAAGTCTTTCACAATCCACCTTCCCTCAAGGAACACTATCAACATTTGGACCTTGATTGTTCCCTCAAACAGTGACCCTTCAAAATTGGGTTATCATGTAATAAGTGAGTGATCCTTCATTCTCCTGGTCGGCCCTACATCCAAACATATTGGAAATACACAATACAATGATAACAAGTCTTTCACAATCCCCCTTCCCTCAAGGAATACTATCAACATCCAGACCTTGACTATCCCCTCAACCAGTGACCCTTCAAAATTGGGTTATCATGCAATTAGTGAGTGATCCTTCATTCTCTTGATCTACCTTTCATCCAAACATATTGGAAATACATAATAGAATGATAACAAGTATTTCACAATCCCCCTTCGCTCAATGAACACTATCAACATCCAGACATTGACTGTCCCCTCAACTAGTGACCCTTCAAAACTTGGTTATCATGAAATCAATGAGTGATCCTTCATTCTCCTAGTCTTCCCTGCATCCAAACATATTGGAAATACACAATAAAATGATAACAAGTCTTTCAAAATCCCCCTTCTCTCAAGGAACACTATCAACACCTAGACCTTGACTGTCCCCTCAACCAGTGACCCTTCAAAACTGAGTTATCATGCAATCAGTGAGTGATCCTTCATTCTGCCTTGCTCCCTTTTTTTTATCAACCATATCCAATGTTTCATTGAATTCATAGCCAATAATGAATGTCACCTTACTCATATCATTCATGGATTCTGAAATGTTGTTCCAAACTGGACTGAAAACTTTTCTGTTGCTTCTTGTTCTAGTTTAGTTTCTTTTTGGACTTAGATTTATTTTTCTTAATTGTTCTATTTTCCAAAATTCCTTTCCCATCTCTCAAGACAAATTCATCTTATGCCCCTCCTTGATTAAGAACCCCCTCATCCTCAACATGGTCTTCATCACCTATAGTATCAATTTCATGGATAGGGGACATGTAAATATATTTAAATAATTCTTCTACCACAATGTCCTCCTGCCCCATCTTCTTGATCTTCCTAGCTAAAGTGGATGAATCCACACACAATAACCCGAAATGAAGGGTTTTGTATCCTTTAATGAATCTCAGCTACTATTAATGCATGGAAAGTCAAACCAGTAGTCTCCAAAGCATTCAATAAGTGAATATGAATGTTTGAAAACTTTCCTCTCAACTTCCCCAACCACTCCTATCGGTTAGAGGGATATTTCTAGAATCTCCACTATTCCTATCCTTACCAACAATTCTCAAACATAATTTATCTGATATGATAATAACATGCTAAACTAAACCAATGACATGTTCTTCATGTGGTACAAGGAATATTTGGCAATCAAATCTTCCTTCGTGAAAGCTGAGTGTGAGAGAAGGTATGTGATTTCTTCATCTTTGATTGGTATCTTTGACGGGAAATGTCTTTCGAGCCTCTAGCATCATATTCGACCATAAAGTTAAAATGCATTGCATTTTATTTGATCATGAATGCTCACTAAAATGACCGCATTCTACTAGTGTCATGCCCTAGCTCGTGCTTTATCTCCATTATTTGAGGTTATTGGTGCTTGTGCTCAAGGATATTGATTCACTATTTTGAAATTTTTGGATTCACGTTTGTTGATATTAGTGGCATGACCATTGTATATTAGACCTTTATTAACAATTCATCATATCACATAAAGTATGTTTAAGAAGTTTAAGTGTCTAAACACTCAACTAATCCCTCTAATCGATAAGGAGTGGTTTGGGAAGTTGAGAGGAAAGTTTTCAAACATTCATATTCACTTATTGAATGCTTTGGGTACTACTAGTTTGACTGTCCATGTGTTACCAGTGATTGAGAATCATTAAAGGATACAAAACCCTTCATTTTGGGTTATTGTGTGTGGATTCAAATGTAGGTTTGATTTGGTTAATGTTTAGAAGAGATCAATAAAGTATTTAAAGATATTCTTACATGTTTGGAGAGATTTGAGAGGTACTTATCATGACTGTACCCTCACAAAAAGTGGCATAGACTGGTTTTACTAAGTTTCCTTTCTCTATTTTGAGGTTTCCTTTCTATGCCGCAGGGGTATAATCAGAGGGTTCATTGAAAAAATGATCCTTTGAATGGTTACTATAAATATGAATGATTTGATATAGCATATTTCTCATTTTACTTGAAGTTTGGAATAACTTGTGCAAGGGTGAAAGTACTTTTGATCATTTTGGTCGTGACTGTTCATCTACACAGTCAGGAAATGTAATTGTCTAATGATTATATGTAATGTTGAATGGATTAAATGCTTTATTCTTGGTAGAAGTGAATGGAAGGAATGGTGTTGGTGTTAGGTTTAATTTATTATTGAATTCAATGGTTTCCAAGATGTGTTGAGGATTTTGCTCTTTGTTTAATGTTAACTGTTCCTGCACAATCCACTCATACAACAGTGAAATGCTATGTGATTGACAATTTCATATGACTGGTCCTTTCATGTGTATTAAATACAATCCAGTCATACACCTATTCCTTTGGCATGTATTAAATAGAATAGAATTTTCAATATATTATTATGATTCTATTTCTTTTTTGTAAGCATGCCATTGGTTCAGTTTTGTAAATTTCTTTTTGTGTTAATTTTTTTCTTCTAGTTTTTCTATTTGATAACCATAGTCAACATTTCAAAATAATTAATAACATCAAATAATGGAGATAAGGCATGGGCTAGGGAATGACACCAGTATATTAAAACTAAACCAATGGCATGTTTACAACAAAGAAATAGAATGATAATAATATGTTGAAAATTCTATTTTGTTTAATACACACCAAAGGACCAGTCCCAACAATTCTTAAACAATAAAGTATGTTTAAGAATTTTTGGGAGTAGTTTTCAAACATTCATGTTCACTTATTGAAAGCTTTGGAGACTAGTGGTTTGACTATCCATGCGTTACCAATGACTGAGATTTATTAAAGGATACAAAACCCTTCATTTTAGGTTATTGTGTGTGGATTGAAATCTAGGTTTGATTTGGTTAATGTTTAGAAGAGATCAATAAAGTATTGAAAGACAATCTTTCATGCTTGGAGAGGTTTGAGAGGCACTTATCATGACTGTACCTCACAAATAGCGGCATAGGCTAGTTTTACTAAGTTTCTTTTCTCTATTTTGAGGTTCCCATTGCCAAAGTGGCCAAAGACTATGTTAGGATGATAAAATATGGGGATTGTCTTTACCTCTGCAAATCTTTGAAGGTTGCTACACTTGGATGGATGTGTACCATTTTTAAGAGAATTGCACCGATTTTGGCTTACCTCAAATAGGTGAGGAAACATATGGAAAGGTTGTTGTCTACTGACCCAAATACTAGGACTATTTTGATTTGTGGGTACCCTAATGTTGACAAGAGTTCTTTTATTAATTATGATGAGTTGTATCATTCCCATCATGTCCCATGCTTGCACCATGTGTACCCTCAAATATAGGATGTAAATCATTATTCTCTTCTTGAGCAAAGGTTGCCATATCTTGAGGTAGTGGAGTTATGTCACTGTTATGAACTCAAAATTATGGTCATACCTTGGTGACAAATTTTAAATGTATACAAGAACCTTTTTTGTGCAATGGTCAGGTCCAACCTTTATATCTTGAATGTCAATGCTAGATGCCTCTTCTTTACTAATTAATCCATGTGACAAATTTGTAGACTTGTGAGAATGAGGAAAGGAGCCACTACTGTCAGAATTCAAAACTTGGGACTTTTCTTTCCTTCCATCTTCAGATTCACTAGACACCACTAAATTTAGATTTTCCTCATCTTTAGATTCACCACACACCACTTTATGTTCTTCACCAATTGCTGATTCAAAATTAATCTTTGAGCAATCTGAATACTCATCAAACCTCTCTTGAATGTCCTCACTACAAGGCACATGTCATATTCTTTGCATCTTCTTTTTATTTCATGTTTTAATCTTTAAGAACTTGATCAAGAACATAGGTTTTAATGAAATATCAATTTGATTTGCAAAGTTTGTGTTCTTTACAAATTTCAAAGGCTCTAATTCTTACTAGGGCAGATGTGGATGTGCAACCTTATGCTTTTACTACTAAGTCTCTGTTTGTTGGGCATACTGATTATAAGTACTTGACATATATCACAAATGTTTCTAATTAAGGTTGGCAGGATGATTATGCCTATCCTAAAAAAAGAGTGTCAAATCATTATGCTTTCAAATCAATTACCTATCGGTATATCCCTTATGAGGGAGAGAAGTCAAACACATAGAGAACATGCATATAAAATCGATAGTTGAAAAACTTAAATGGAATAAGCGAAGTACCAAATGATGAATGCTCAATTGTTGTAATGGCAAAGCATCAGGACCATCCATTTCTAGAACTTGATTGTCTAGTCTAAATGTTTTTTCTATAGTCGTAATGATTTTTCTAAAACTTGATTTTCTAGTCTTAATGATTTTTCTATAGTCCTAATGATTTTTCTATAGTCTTAATGATTTTTCTTTCATCCTAATGTTTATTTCTCTTGATAAATTAGGCGCCCTTGTATTTGAATTTTTGTTCACTATTTTATTTCAAATTGATATTTCATTCATTTTTCATATACACAGAGACTACACATGTTGATAAAAAAATGAGCTATTTGATTTAGGTTAACTATTCATGATTGTAAATGGTCAATATTTATGATGCTACTCCTTGGTGTATTCCATTTTAAAATAATCATGTTTCTATGGCTATGATAAATTTCCCTTTGTGTTGAGAAAATTAGAGTTGAAAAAATGGTTGTTCAGTGTCTGTATCTGCAGGTTGCAAATAAATCATCCTTCTTCCACCAACATTCTAGTCAATGTACAAGTAACGAGTCATTCTATTCAAGAAAGACCATGTCTGACAATATCAACCCATAACAAAATAAGGAGTATGTAGAATTTAGTGATTGTATCTGCCATTAGAGCCATTTCATATGCACAGGTGATGAACATGCAGATTTGCCCGAGCACTACTAGGAGCTTACCCAACAACACATGTACTATTATGAAAATCACCACAAATCTATTTGTTGTTGGGTCTAGCTCCTAGTATTTCTTGGTCAAATATGCATTTTTTTCACCTATGCATATACCTTCTATGATCAACTCTTATATGCATAGGTGATGAACATTTAGATTTGCCTAAGCAGTACTGTGAGCTTGCCTCCAACACATGTACTATTGTGAAAATCATCACAAGTCCATTTATTGCAGGAAATCTCATAGTACACATGTTTGGAGGTTTGAAGAAAAAAAGAGAATTTGAAGAGTCATGAGTCTTAAGATTGTACGTAATATAGCCAGGCTTCATTCAATGGTACATTCAAACATGAAACAAACCATTCTTAAACTAGATTAAACTAGTAAACCAAAGGACATACTAATTATAAGTAAACTAGCAAACCAAAGGACATGTTTTTACTACTAAGTCTCTATTTGTTGGGCATATTGATTATAAGTACTTGACATATATCACAAATATTGATAATTAAGGTTGGCGAGATGATTATGCCTATCCTGAAAAAAGACTATCAAATCATTATGCTTTCAAATCAATTACCTATCGACATATCCCTTGCGAGGGAGAGAAGCCAAACACATAAAGAACATGCGCATAAACACGATAGTTGAAAAAATGAAATGGAATACACCAAGAAGTACTAAATGATGAATGCCCAATTGTTGTAATGGAAAAGCATCAGAACCGTCCATTTCTAGAACTGGTCTAAATGATTTTTCTAGAACTTGATTTTCTAGTCTTAATGATTTTTCTAGTCCTAATGATTTTTCTATAGTCTTAATGATTTTTCTTTCATCCTAATGTTTTTTGTTCTTGATAAATTAGGCCTTGAATTTGAATTTTTGTTCACTGTTTTATTTTAGCTTGATATTTCATTCATTTTTCATATACATAGAGACTACACATGCTAATAGAAAAATGAGCTATTTGATTATTCACTGTTCATGATTGTAAATGGTCAATATTTCTGATGGTACTCCTTGGTGTATTCCATTTAAAAATAATCATATTTATATGACTATGATAAATGTCCCTTTGTGGGCCTATGAACTGTGGGCTTAGTTCCATGTTTTCTTTCATTATTGCATTTGAAATGTTAAATATGGGCTGCATACAGAGGTATTTTGTGTATCATTGTTGGTGATTATTTAATTGTAATATTTTCTTTTTTATTTTTTTTTCTTTTTTTTCTTGTTGTTTCTTTTCCATTTCTACAATATGGACATGTACTTTGCTTTGAGCACTGTGCTTTATGTTGTGGGCTACAAGGCAGAGCCATTAGGCCTCTGTGACAATCTGAAGCTATTTAGCCTATTGATACCCTTGGTATTTTGGACTACCCCTTGGAGGAAAAGAACACTATAGAGATGCTCAATATTATTACCTTGGCTCATTTGAAGGTGGTTGTTTTATTTTTCCTTGATGTTTCGGGGTCCTGTGGTTATAGTATTGCATAATAGGCAACTCTTTTTCATAGCATAAAACCTCTATTTGCCAATAAGCCTCTTATTGTAGTTTGTAATAAGATTGATTTGCAATTACTAGAGACTTCTCTACAAGCTTGAAGAAGCAGTATATTTTGGAAAATGAAGAGTGAAAAGAAGATGATATTCTTGAGATCATGGATGGATATAATGTTGCAGACTTTATTGATCTAGATATCTTGCAGAGGCTTGAAGAACTAGAGAGGGAAGAAGGGCTTAGGATGTCAATTGAGGGTGATGAGGATGATGATATGGGGGAAGTGGAGTTGAATCCTGATGAAAAGGAAGCTTTGACTACAATTAGGAAGAAGAAGAAGATGCTTATCATCAAACATAGATTGAAGAAGAGTACTACAGAGAGCACACCTACTGTACCAAGGAGGTTTTACAAGAACAACGAATATGGCTTAAATAGAATGGGAAGACATATTTCTAGCCTGAGTTTGGATCCTTTGACAATTAGCCTAATAATAAATGAAGGAGATGAGAGCTAATAAATTAGCTTCCAAGAAAAATCTCATAAATGAACTATGTGTGATGAACTACAACTAATTGAGAGCCTAATTGATGAACTACAAAGTTATTAGAGATCACCGAGCACTGAATGGATATGTAAGATAATTAAATCAGTCTTTATGTTGTCATTGATGTCAACTAGTTTTGATAGTACTTATCTTGTTGGTTTCAAATATCTAAACATCTATAAAGAGGAGAGAAAATATGAAGAAGCGAAATATCTACATGGAGGAAGATGGATATGACAGATGAGGATAAGGGATACTCTTGGTAACTTATTGATGAGTCTATGACTTTATATTGATGATTTGATTATGTTGCATTAAACTATTATGAAGTTGGAAGAAAAATGTTATAAAGCAGTTTGGTTGGTTAATGAAGCATTCTAGTATACATCAAGCTAGTGTAGTGTATACCGAGTGACAGTATCAACCAAGCTTGTGTTCGCTGACACATTTCTTTGTTAATCGTGTATCGACAAAAGAAATAAATGATTAGTTTAGCCGACATAAATTAATGAGCTATAAAGTGTATGATTTTGAGGTGGAAGATAAAGTTTGTTATGAGATCAATAGCTAACAAAATTTGAAGAAGATCTAAAGGATGGAAATGAAATGAGTTACTGACACATCAACCGAGGAAAGTTTAAGTGACAAAATCAATGAAGGAGATTAAGTAGAAAAATCTGATGGATGAAAAGAATATGGTTTACTTGTCTATTTAAGAGACATCGATTTCATTGTAAAAAGGATGCCAGAAGAAGGAGACTGTAGAGATATCGCGTGAACATTTTTTCATGCTTGCCTGATCAAATTGGTTGAAGGAGAGAAAAATTGTAGAGTTAACCGAGCATCAGAGAGATTTTATCAAGGGATAGTAAGTTATTGAATATTGAAGAACTAAACTAAAATATTGTTCAGAGGATTTGTATGGGCTTAGAATAGATTTGAACATCTGCAAAGTCAAGCTGTATTGTAATCATATCACCTACTATGGTGCAGGGGTACCAAGGACAACTAAGAAAGCCATGAAGACCAAGAGGACCTACAAGGTATTCAAGGAGGATGAAAATATTCAACAAGACAATCAAAGGCCAAAGCAAATAAATTGGGCAATACTAAAGCCTATAATGGCTTTTAACTCTATGTAATAGGAACAAATCCTAGAAGTTGTTAAAAGTCCTAAAAGGACCAAATCTTGGTTGTATGGGGGACCAAAAGTGTCCAAGAATCAATATTTAGTTCTAAGAGTCTAGAATAGGTTATTGAATAATTTTAAGTCTTTAGGAGTCATTACCAAGGAAGTTTTAAATTAAATAATCCTTTTAATAAGTTCAAAATTCAAATATTTAAATATCAACAGCTACATGGATTTTGGAGAGAAATCCCATTTAGGGGATCCTTAACTATTTGTAATCCTTATAACTAACCAAATATGGTTGTGGAAATTGTAGTAGGATTTTATATACACCAAACAAGGAATGTACAGGCAAAGAAGCCTAGAGAGTACAGAGGTGAATAGGGAATGAATAAAAACATAAGTTTTTGTTTGAAATTAGTGTGCATAGTGTTATTTACTGTCATTGTTTGAATCTTAAGTTTAGATGCCCTAAAGGAGTAACCTCGTACATTCATTTATTTCCATTGAATGATTTGAGGGTTGACTGTTCCAAGCATTGATACTAAGAATAGTGATTGTAAATGGGAATTAAGACTGTATTTTTATCAAATCTAAGATTTATATTGGGTTTTATGTGAGCTTTGATTGGGAATAATTCTAAAAGAAACTAAAAGATCTTGGAAGGTGATATTAATATGTTTTAATTGTTTTGTAAGTCATTTGATGTGACTTTCCTCCCATTCACAATGAAGATAGCACTGTTATGGTATATTTTCTACAACAGTTTGAATTTATTTATGAATACTAACCACTCCATGAAATCAGAGGCCTAGAATCCATGTAGTGTGATTTATCTAACATTTTATCATAAGTTCCTAACATTGCATATGCAGAACCAAGAAGGATTAAGGTGATCACAAGATAAAACAGTGAGAAAGTGCATTGAAAGTGGATGCCAAAGTATAACAGTGAGCAATCTATCCAAACAAGAGGTAGATTTTATGTTTGGAAATGTGCTAGCATGTTGGAGTGAAGGTGTTTCAATCATCAATTTGATGCAAAAGTGTGTGGAGATGGGACATTGAGAAAGCCCTAGAAGCAAGGGTTTGAAGTCACCATTTTGGGGGTTTTGATGTTACAGAGCCTTAAAGACTAATTCCTTTTGTTTTTGGTCAATTGAAAGCATAAAAAAACACTTTCTAGGAGTTGGAGTTGTTAGGAGAACCCTGGCCTATACTTCCTTTGTTAAAGTAGTCATTTTCATGTATCAAAATAGGGCATCAGTCATAAACAGGGACATTGGTCCAAAATGACCATATGAAATATGTTGATATGTTATAGTACTTTGAAAAGGGTATTTTTAAATGATCTTATCTTGTCAAGTGTTTTGGAAGAAAGCAAAGTTATTTCAATTTTATCCCACTGCAGGGCTACTAGACTGGCTATTAGGCCTCTGAGACAAATTGAGAAGGTTTTGCAGAATGGGAGTATGGAATTGAATTAGAACCTTGGAAAACCTTGAATCCAAGTTATTGAAAGCCTATAAGAACCAAATTATCACTTAGGAATCTTGAAAGAGTCTAGATAAATCAACCCTTTAAAGCATTTAAGGTTTTGGGATCATAGTGCTTAAACCTTTTATATTTCTAAAATATACTTGGGTAACTAATACCACCACCCTTCCCTCTACATCATACTATTTCAATTTAACCATTGTAAATAGATACAATCTCTTAACCAAGTGGACTTGAAAGTCTTATATGTCATTCATAGAATGTACATTGTTATCCTGTGAACCCCATAGTGAATGTTGGTTGGACGATAACTGTTAGTGTTAAATAGTCTAACAAGGTCACACCTTACAGTGTGTTTTCTAACTTTTAACAGGGTTGGCTCTTCACCGAGCTGACTTCAGAAGAGTGAAAATATTTTGGGTTACCGGCCCCAGGTGGTTTTTCCCTTTATAAGGTTTCCACATTAAATCTTTCATGTTATGTGTTTATGTGGTGATTGTTTGGCTATCATACTTTACATGTTGCATATCTGATTTGGTCGGTAATCTATATGAGCAATTGACTGGTAATTGGTAAAGACATAAACAATTTAGTACTTATTGTTTACCAAGCTGTAGAATTAGCTAATTTTTTTTTTAAGTGATACATTTTGTAATTTGGGACTGTGGATAACTAACTCACCCCCCTCTCAGTTATTCTAATAATTGGTATCAGAGCATATTGGTTGCTTGGAATAGAGTTTTAAGGACTTTAGCATAAAGATCACAAAATGTATAAGAGGGAAGTGCCAAAGTTGAACAAGGAAAACTTTACAATATGGCAAAGCCGAATGAGACTTCATATATCTGGGATTGGCAATTATGCCCTCACCCAATTGGATAATGGCTACTTAACACCGCCTATAGGACCTTAGAATCTTGATCAATTAAGAGATAGACATGAGCATAATGTTACTATGATGGAGATTTCTACTACTCTATCAGATGCCAAATTTGAAGATGTCAATGATTGTCTTACCTCTAAGGAAATGTGGGATGAACTTGCTCAAGTTTATAGTGGTGATGTAAATGTCAAAAGAGCCAGAGCTGAAAGTTTAAGAGGGAAAATCAATGATATGAAAATGAAAGAAGGAGAAAATATAGTGCAATATACAAACTGAATAAAGGAGGTAGTTAATGCTATAAGAGGATTTGGTGGTGTTATTGAACAAGATACAGTTGTAAGAAAAATTCTAAGGACTTTATTGCTTGTTTATGCAATTAGAATATCTACAATACATGAAATGGGGTATGCACCTAGCAGTACTCTCACACTTGATAATCTGATTGGTAAGCTAACAACTTTTGAGCTAAAAAACTTTGATAATAGTGTTGTACCATCTGTTGAATATGCTTTTATGTCTTCTTTGAAGATCGGTAAGTCTAGCAATAGAAATAATAAGAATGATAGTGACAGTAATACTAATGATGAGCTTGATGAACTTGAAGATCTTATGGCTAGGATATTACCTAAAGGTAAAGGTAGATATAGGGGTAAATTACCTTTAGTAGGTTTTAACTACAAAGAAGTTGCTTATATTGCTGCTAGATGCCCAAACAAGAAAGAAGATGACAGAAACAAAGATTGATCTAGTGAAGGAAGCTATGGGAGAAGAAGCAATAGAAGTTACTAAAACTACAATAGGGATAACTGAGAAAACAATGATAAGGGAAAAAAGGTATATTACATTTTTGAAGAGAATGATACTAATTCTGATACTGATGATGATGTTGACGTAGTATTTGTTGCGATGAAGGATGATTTTGAGGAAGAAGAAAGGTATGTAGAGATAGCACTCATTTCTAAGGTTAATAAAAATGATACATGGATCATTTATAGTGGCTATACACATCACATGACTAGTGATGAAGAAAAAATTGATCATCTAGAGAAATATAATGGAGGATCTGTAAAAATGGGTAATGATACACCACGTATGGTTAGAGAAAAAGGATCTTTACTGATAAATGATAAGATAAGATGTGTTAATGCTTATTGGGTAGAAGGACTAAATTACAATTTTCTAAGTGTGGCACAGCTTAAAAACTCAGGTCACCAAGTAAATTTTGAGAGCAATAAAGTAAAGATATTTGATGATGGAGGAAATATTGTTGGAACAGGAGCACAAACCAAAGGTAACTTGTTCTATCTTGACAATGTCGAATCTTCCTATTTAATGATGAAAAATGAGGATGAGTGGTTATGGCATAAAAGGTTATGTCATGTAAACTTTGATAAAATGATCAAGATAAGTAAAAAGAAAAAGGTTAGAGATCTTCCTAGCCTAGCAAAGCCAGATCATGTAATGTGTCATCAATGTCAGAAAGGTAATATGACAAAATCTAGTTTTAAGAGTAAAGACTATTCAAAAAAGAGAATTTTGGAGCTATTTCACACTGACCTATGTGGTCCCATGAGAACACAGAGCTACTATGGAGATAGATATTTCATTCTATTTGTTGATGATTACACTAGATTGATGACTGTAATGTTCTTAAAAGAGAAATCTGAGGCATTTAAGATGTTTAAATGGTATAAAGAAAAAGTAGAGAAAGAAATCAGGAAAGAGTTGAAATGCTTAAGATCTAATAGAGATGGTGAACTTATTTCTGATGAATTTACTAACTATTGTAATGAGCATGGAATAAAAAGATAGGTTTCAACACCAAGAAGACCTCAGTAGAATGGTATTGCTGAAAGGAGGAATAGATCAATTGTTGATTGCACAAGGACACTGATGATATAAAAGAATGTGGCTCAAACATATTGGAGAGAAGTAGTTAGTATAGCTGTATATGTTTTGAACCAAGTACAATTGAAGGACACAAAAAAAACACCCTACGAGTTATGGTTTTCTCACAAACCAACTGTAAGTTACTTCATAATTTTTGGTAGAAAATGTTTTATTCTGAAAAATGAAAGAAATGGAAATTTTGACTCTAAAGGTGATGAAGGGATATTTCTTGGATTTCCACTAAAAGAAAAGTGTATAAGTGTCTAAATAAAGTTACTAATAAAATGATTGAAAGTACTAATGTCAAGGTTGATGAATTTGATACTAAGAATGGTGAAGAAAGCACTAGAGAGCCAGAAGAATATGGTAGATTAACTTAAAATGGACATCCAAAGTACCTACCAAAGCCATAGACTATGTCAACCTGTCATCTAGAAAACAACACCGAGGAACATGAAAGAGAAATCGACGATTAGGAAGGAGCTACCGAGCAAGGGAATGAACCTGAACAAGATGAACAACAAAGAAGAGACCAAGTGCTCACAAGATTTGTCAGAAGACATCATCCTAAGAACCAAATCATTGGAGATAAGCAAGCTGGCATGCTAACAAGAAGTTAAGACAAGGTACATGCTTAGTTTGTGAGTTTGAACCAAAAAAAGTTAAATTTGCATTGGAAAATGAAGAATGGGTAAATGCAATGAATGAAGACATAGAATAGATAGAGAAAAACAAGACATGGACTTTAGTACCTAGACCTAAAGATAAGAATGTTATCGGTACTAAATGGATTTTCAGAAATAAGCTGAATGAAAATGGAGAGGTTACAAGGAATAAAGCTAGACTAGTTTGCAAGGGGTATGCATAGGAGGAAGGAATAGATTATGGTGAAACCTTTGGACCTATTGCTAGACTAGAAGGAGTTCATATGTTACTGGCCTATGTAGTACATAAGAAGTTTAAAGTTTATCAAATGGATGTTAAGTCTTCTTTTATGAATGTGATACTAGAAGAGGAGGTCTACATAGAACAACCAAAAGGGTTTGTTGATCCAAATAAGAAAGACATGGTATGTAGACTACACAAAGCTTTATATGGTTTAAAGAAAGCACCCAAAGCTTGGTATGAAAAGATTTTTGGAAAGTTGGCTATATTGGTTCATATGACTTGATATAGTGTTGTCATTATGGAAACAAAGTCATATAGCAGTTTGGAGTCAGCACACTTGATATAAAGATCAGAATTCTATTAAGTGTTGAAGATTGGATAGTGTATAGAGTTCCTATAGCTTAGAGCATCAACGCATGTGTGTATAGATGAATTATGGTATGCACCCTAGAAGTAAAGTTAGTTAGACTATACTCATGCTTAGTCTATGAGTGCATAAGCAAATATGCAAAGATGTGAAAGTTACAATTAGTTGAAGTTGCACAGCCAGTGTGTGCTAGCAGAGAACAGAGCATGGAGCTGACAGTCAGTATTTTGGTTTGTGGATATAATGTAATGTTATAAAGGCTATGCACCCATTGTATTTAGGTTGCTGACATGTTTATATTTTTAATTGTAAGCACTCTTAAGCCAATTCATTTGGAAGTGTTGTTTGTAATTAGTTATAGGGCTGACCTAATTGTTTATTTTGTATGAGCATAAAAATATAAGATGCACCCATTGAATTTAGTATGCAAGTCGAGATAGAGTTGTAATAAGAAGAGAAGAAGTATGTGAATACAATATAAGATGTATTAGTGCTTTGATAGAGGCCAAAGCATCAATGCATCAAAGGAACTGATGAGACAAGTTGTGTCACAGTGACAGTTCATCCAGCAGATATAGTGTGTATCTGATATCAGGAGGTTGTAGCCTTCACCATTTGAGTAGTGGGCTCTAGGAAAGTGAGTCCACTCCCCTAATAGGGATTATTATAAAAAACTCCTAATAGGATCTGACCCTTAACAAGGTCTACTATACTTAAAGCATTGTAAAGCTACTCATAATAGGGTAAAGGATCTTCTAACAAGGATCACAAAACACTAGTGCAAAATATTAGTGGGTGTCAATTCCCATTGGGGTTTTTACCTATTAGGGTTTCCCCATAACCATATTGGTGTCATGTGTTGATTTCATGTTTCATGTTTATGTGAACGTTTAATTTAGTACTTAAGCATCTAAGTTCAGTATAAAGATTAAAGTGAAAAGTTAAAATACAATGAACACTGATTCACCCCCCCTCTCAGTGTTCCCATTCCTAACAATTGGTATCAGAGCTTTGGTCCTCAGCATAGAAGTTTAACCACTTGAGGAGATCATGGAAAAAGTAGAAATGAAACATTTGAAAAGAAATCTTGAAGCTGCTCTTGAAGACCTATACAAATCAGACAGAGAAATTGAGGATCTAAAAGAAAAAGTTAGTGATGCTCAATTAGTTATCAAAAGGCTAAGAAAGGATTTGAAAGAATGCTCTAAAAATGATCTTGGAGAAAAGGTCAAGAAGTTGAATGAAGAAAATGCATCCATGAAAGAGCTACTTGAAGAGTTTGATGATAAGTGGATCAATAATCAAGAAGTCTACAATGAAAAAGTCAAGGAGAACCTTCAACTCAATGAGGAATTAAGGGAAGCAAATTTGGAAATCTTAGAGCTAGGGAATAGAAAAGAAAGATTGGAGTCTGAATTGAAAGAAGCAAATAATCACATTGACAAATTGCACACTAGTTCTGATTTGATAGAATCCCAGTTGTATGCAAGAAGAGCCAAAGGAGACACTAGCTGTATTGGATACAATGAAGCACAAAATCAGATTGATAACATGAGAGCAAGAAAGGAGACACAAAAAGACTCTACTAATAATAAGAAGACTGAAGATCAAACCAAAGACAATGGTGGACCACCTAAGAATGAGCACAAGCTTGTAGAATGCACTTGTTTTACATGTAACAAACATGGACACATTGCAAGGAACTGTACATAGGTAAGAACTTTTAATGGTTACTGTTATTCATGCAATAAATTTGGTCATAGAGCTATGAATTACAAGACTAGTAAGAAGAACATGATTCACCATGATCAGAGAAATCAAAATTAGACAAATGTAAGAATTTCTTAGAATGTTACATGTCAGATTCGTAACTATAATGGTCACTCAGCTAGAACATGTAAAATGGTGACTCATGTCAATGTGCCAGGGAATGTAAGACCTCTAGTCATTTGTCACTCTTGTAACAAGGCTGGACATATATTAAGGTTCTATAGATCAAGGACACAAAGTCAGGAAAGCCCTAAAAAGGCCAAAGAACTAGTATTGGATCCCAAAGGAGAAGTCAATTTTGTGAAAGCCTCATATGATGCGAGCTTGATATGGTTAGAAGGAAAGAAAGACAAAATTGATGAGAATGTACTGGATGCATCTAGAGTGGATGCACCCTCTACATCTGGATGAATGGCCCTCAGGGTTATAGGGGGAGCTAATTTAGCTCTAAACCCCTACATGGCTAGTATACTCATCCTCAGAGTATGCACCTTTGGACTTAAGATTTTGAAGTATAAATGTACCTTTGTGCAAGAGCACACATGTTGATTGTTAGAAGAACTTGAGTTGGAAATTTTGAAGTGACAGCCTATTTTATGCAACAAGCATTAATGTCAGAATTCTCACTTTAAGTATACAAAAAGTTGTTTGATCACTCATTGCATTCAAATTCAAAGCAATTGAAGAGTAGAAAGAGCCTTGGAAGTTGTTATGAAGACTTGGAGATTGATCTATCAGTGATTTGTAGTGCATTTGGTTGGTTACAAAAACCCTAGTTCATCATGCCGATCCAGAAGTCATCAGATTATCTCAGAAATCAGTTGGAAAGTGATTAAAAGTAAGTCATGGCCACTCCCATAGTTTATGATGTCACTGAGATGAAGATATATGTATTCAAGAAACATCCATTTATGTCAACACTAGATGATTTAGAGGGAGCTTTCTCCCACATGCCTATGGGCGTCATGCATGTCGAGGATATTAGGGCATATATCTAATGCAAGAAAGAACTAGTAGGGTTGGATAGGTTAAGGGAACACATGGATACCATGTTGAAACCAAACAAAACATTCATAGATGAATATGTTAAATGGAATGATCACCCTATTGTTGAGTATGCTATGGCATATGAATTTTATGAGATTGACTGGATTAAGATATTATTGAGAAGAATCCATGATGACCTATTTTGGATAGGTGATGTACTAGTAAGAATCACCAGTGACTTGATATATGAGATGACAGGCCTTTCTAGGATAGGCATCATCCTTCTTGTTGGCAAGGATGTCAAAAAGATGGTTGAGAAGACATGTAAGTCAAGGAGTGATAGGCACGCAATGAAAATTGAGCCTATTGAGCAAGAAGACATCAAATTGATGTCAATGATACTAGGATACAGGTTTCATCACACCAGTAGGGTGAATAGTGTGTCTGCAAGCACTATTCTAGGAGCCATCATACTTGTGAAGGAAGATGCAGAGTTCAACTTGTGTGAGATCTTGTGCGCATAGTTGATTGATAACATCAAGGCTATCAAGCATGACAAGACAAAGATATTTAGGTTTGGGTCATTAATCATTTACATGTACCTTCATATAGTTGGGAGAGTATCAAATTTATATTTGGACAAGTCCATTCCAACCATGCCACAAATATCCAACAAAGCATCCACAAAGAGCACATTAAGATATTACATCACATTGGAATTAAAGACCTTTAGGGCTAAGATGGAAATGAGATCCAAAATTCTAGAGAACATTGTGGAAAAGTACAAGGATACAATATGCTTTATGTTTGAAACTGTTACAACTTGTATGGAAGCTATTGAGCCAAGAACTAAGTGGATTCATCCACTTGGGTATGAGGTAGAGGAACAGGTCCTTGAAGCATATGCGTAGGTACTACTATCAGCCCCCGAATATCCTAATTAACCTAGATGGGGAACATATGAGGAGAAGACAAGAGAAGTAGATGAAAAACTTAACAGTGCAGCAACTAAGAGGAAAGCCTCTAAGATTACATCTAAGATACTCAGAATTCATGGAGTAACACAAGAAGACCTTGATAAAGAAAGGGATGAAAATATTTCTTTGGACATTAAGAGTGCATCCATAGTGGAAGCTAAGTCTGATGATCCTAAGATGAAGAAGATAAAAATTGAAAAAGATGATAGTCAGAAGGTTAAAGAAGATGATACTTCTTCTGTGCCCAAGGAAACTATTGAACTTACTGCTCCTCTTGAGTATAAGGCAATGCCAAAGAGGAAGAAAGAGGTTGGCACCAGTCATCCATCCTTGAGAGTCACAAGAAATAGAAGGAACACCCAAGCACCTCCTGATGTAAGTTTCAAACCTAGTCTCAGTGTGCTAAGTGCTAGAATAGTTGATGAGGGAAGAATTGACCAACTAGGTAAATTCTATGACAAGTATAAAGAAATAAACAAATCTAAGCTCATAATATGTTGGTCAAGAACATGCTAAAGTTCAAGAAAATAGTCTTGGAACTTAAAACCATGATTCCTGACAAAGTATGGAACATCCTTGAATTACAAAAGAGATAGGCCATTGAGGAAGATCAGTGGATAAGAGAAAAGATTCTTGATGATACCCTTCATGTATGTGAGATAGAAGAAAAGAAATTGTTGTCAGATATGGTGAAGCCTCACCTTAGAACAAAGATAAGAACTCTGAACATAATGGATAAAAATTATGAGCTAATTGAAAAAGTGATAGAGAAAGCCTTTGGGAAGGTATTTATGGATAGAAATATGTATCCACCTACTACACCCATAGCTAATGTACCCAAAATGGTTACCAAAGGGTCAGAGACCATCAAGGTACAATCTACAGGTCCTTAGGATTTAGCACCTACAGTGGATGTACAAATAGAGTTAGATAAGTTTGTGCCCATGTAATAATCACTCAAAGACAACACCATTATCATTGATAATGTTGAGATAGCCATGGAAGCCACTGATACAGAATTGGACAAGTTTGAGGAATCTTTTGTGAGCACAGAAGAAGCTGAAAATCTATGCAGCAACTCACCTCCCACTCATCAAGAAGAAGTACTTATTGAAGATATATCTGATAAGAAAGAAGAAGAAAAGAAAGAAGAAGAAGAGGAAGAAAAGAAAGAAGAAGATAAGATGGAAGAAAAATAACAAGAGAAAGATGAAACTTCTATTCAACTAGCCAAGGTAAAACTAGAAGTGATAGATAGCACTCCCATCACTCCCTCCTCAGCATTGACACATCCAGTTTGAACTCATGGAAAGAAGAATACTTGATTAAGTTCAACATCCTAGCTATGGAGAAGGTGAAGGAGAAACAAGTCATGAGAAATCCTCTCCTTGTGGAATCTGTGAACATACTAAATAGTTTTTTGCTAGAGGACAAGAAAGTGTCTAAATACACTTGGTTGATGATGTGAGTATAGTTATCTCACAATTCAAAAGTAATTTTTCAAGCCTTGAAGAATTTGCATCCAAAGTTGTAGAAGAAAAGTAACTAAAGAAGAGATTGAATGAGTTGATGAGCAACTTTGCACTAGATTTGAAATCACTCAAGATAGGTCAAGCATATTTAAAAGAATTTGCTGATCAAGGAAGGAAATTCATTGCAGACTACATGGATCAGAACAAGATTACTGATGCCCATTTGAAGAGAATAAAAGAAGTAGAAGATATGATTGAGCAAGTGAAGAGTTCACTGATAGACACATCCACAGATGTGAACATGTGCAACAATGTCTACCAAGGTTAGTTGGACAAAATTTAGAAGGTAGAGACAAAGATGGAAAAGATAAGGTCTAGATAGACTCAGTTGAGGAATGCTCTTGCGCCCTCATTAGACATTCTCAATTAGAATATCAAGGAGATTGATGCCACCATGGTGACATATGATCAAGGTCTAAGAATAGATTTGAAGAAGATGGAGAAGATTCAATATTCTTTATGTGCCCATCTCCAGATAGTTAATTCCTTGATAACTTTTTGGAAGAAGATCCAGAACCTTAAGATAGAATATCCGGATGTTTTCCCTCAGTGAGTATATGTAGATACAATTTTTGGTACACCTTTTTCATTAATGTCAAAGGGGGACTTGTGAATAGAATATGGATTATAATATGTATAGGGAGCTATAAGAGCATGTATAAAAATGTATAGAAGACAAAAAGTTTTTGTGTTAAGGGACAGTCAGCAACTTGGCCATATTCCTTTGTTGCCATCAATGAAAAAGGGGGAGATTGTTGGCAACTTGGCTATACTGGTGCATATGACTTGATATAGTGTTGTGATTATGGAAACAAAGTCATATAGCAGTTTGGAGTTAGTGCACTTGATATAAAGATCAGAATTCAGTTAACTGTTGAAGACTGGACAATGTACAGAGTTCTTGTAGCTCAGAGCATCAATGCATGTGTGTATAGATGAATTATGGTATGCACCATAGAAGTTAAGTTAGTTAGACTATACTCATGCTTGGTCTATGACAGCATAAGAAGATATGTAAGGATGTGAAAGTTACAGTCAGTTGAAGTTGCACAGCCAGTGTGTGCCAACAGAGAATAGAGCGTGGAGCTGACAGTCAGTATTTTGGTTTGTGGATATAATGTAATGTTATAAAGGCTATGCACCTATTGTATTTAGGTTTCTGACATGTTTATATGTTTAATTGTAGGCATGCTTAAGCCAATTCATTTGGAAGCATTGTTTTTAATTAGTTATAGGGCCGACCTAATTGTTTATTTTGTATGAGCGTATAAATACAAGATGTGCCCATTGAATTCGGTATGCAAGTCAAGATAGAGTTGTAATAAGTAGAGAAGAAGTATATGAAGAAAATATAAGATGTATTAGAGCTTTGATAGAGGTCAAAGCATCAGTGCATCAAAGGAACTAATCAGACAAGTAGTGTCACAATGACAGTTCATCCAGTAGATATAGTGTGTATCTGATATTAGAAGGTTGTAGCCTTCACCATTTGAGCAATGAGCTTTAGGAAAGTGAGTCCACTCCCCTAACAAGGATTATTGTAAAAGACTCCTAACAAGGTCTAACCCTTAGCAAGGTCTACTGTACTTAAAGAATTGTAAAGCTACTCCTAATAGGGTAAAGGATCTTCTAACAAGGATCAAAAAATACTAGTGCAAAATATTAGTGGGTGTCAATTCCCACCGGGGTTTTTACCTATTTGGGTTTGGCCATAACCATATTGGTGTCATGTGTTGATTTCATGTTTCATGTTTATGTGAATGTTTAATTTAGTACTTAAGCATTTAAGTTTAGTATAAAGATTAAATTTAAAAGTTAAAATATAGTGAACATTGATTCACCCCCCCCGCCCCCCCCTCTCAGTGTTCCCATTCCTAACAAGGCTGTATACTTATTTGTTAAGTATTGGTTTTGCTAGAACTAGTGAAAACAACAATTTGTATATGAAAAGAGAGTTTGATGACACTATTTTGATTGCTAAAATATTTGTGGATGATATTATTTTTGGAGGACAAGATCATATCTATAAATCATTTGCTGATGAGATGAGAAAATAATTTGAAATGTCTATGTTTGGAGAAATTAAGTTCTTTCTAGGCTTGCAAGTTATTCAACAGAATGATGGAATTTTCATGACACAATCCAAGTACATAAAGGAAGTACTGAGAACATTTGGCATGGAAGATGCTAAACAAGTTGGAACATCGATGGTCATAGACTACAAACTGACTAAAGATGATGAAACTACAGAGGTAAACCAGACATTGTACCAATCTATGATTGGTAAGTTGATGTATGTAGTACATAGTAGACCAGACATTGTACATGCTGTGGGGATAGTTGCTAGATTTTCTAAAAATCCTAAGGAGTCACACATGGTTTCTATAAAAAGAATCTTAAGATACCTGAAGAAAACTGAGGACTATGGATTATGGTATCCTAAGGAAGGCAAGTTTGAACTAAGACTCTACACTGATGCAGATTGGGCTAGAAATATAGATGATAGAAAGAGTACCATCAGAGGAGAATTTTTCTTTGGTGAAAGACTTGTTACTTGGACAAGTAAGAAACAACCTTGTATTTCTCATTCTACTACTAAAGCAGAGTATGTTGCTGCTGCTAAAAACTGTTCAAATATTGCTTACATCAAGCAAGTGTTGGAAGGGATGAATGAGGTAATCATTGAGCCAGTGATTATATATTGTGACAACACAAGTGCAATAAACATTTCTAAGAATCTTGTAATGCACTCAAAGACCAAGCATATTTCTATTAAGTATCACTACTTAAGAGAAAAAGCATAGGAGAAGCAAGTTAAACTGGAATATGTTACATCAAAAGAGCAACTTGCTGACATATTTACCAACCCTCTACCGAAGGAAACTTTTGAATACTTGAGGACTAAACTTGGGGTCCGTCCCTTGTCTACCAGTAATTAATGTGATCTGGAGGTTACATCAGCCTAATCTTATTAGAAGATCATTCATGTTGATGCAATATAGCTCACACTTTGGATTTTGTCTAAGGTTGTGAAAGATTTGAGGAACCAAAATAGAGATTTGCATATTAGTATATAGAGATACATTGTTTGCACCAGACAATAGAGAGTTACTTAGCTATTACAGAGATGTATGTTTTATTTTTCTTCTTTGGAATTGTTGTCAAAGGGAGAGATAAACAATATGAAACAATATGATAATCGAGGAGATCACTAGAACATCTATCTAAGGGAGAGATAATTTGAGAGCTACTAAGATCAAATCCACAGAAGAAAGTCTGCACTTGCAATGCTATCATGTAATGTAGTGATTAAACATATTAAGCTAGGGAGAGCTTACAATATTTCTTACATAGTTGTAGAATACATGTTTGGTATGTGTATAGTATCTTTCATATTTCTTGAGTTTCCATCAATGCCAAAGGGAGAGATTGATGAACTACAACTAATTGAGAACATGATTGATGAACTACAAAGTGATTAGAGATCACCGAGCACTGAATGGATATGTAAGATAATTAAATCAGTCTTTATGTTGTCATTGATGTCAACTAGTTTTGATAGTACTTATCATGTTAGTTGCCAATATCTAAACATTTGTAAAGAGGAGAGAAAATATGAAGAACCAAGATATCTACATGGAGGAAGATGGATACGACAGGTGAGGATAAGGGATACTCTTGGTAACTTATTGATGAGTCTATGACTTTATATTGTTGACTTGATTATGTTATATTAATCTATTATGAAGTTGGAAGAAAAATGTTACAAAGCAGTGTGGTAGGTTAATGAAGAATTCCAGTATACACTGAGCGACAGTATCAAATGAGCTTGTGTTCGCTGACATATTTCTTTGTTAACCATGTATGTACAAAAGAACTAAATGATTAGTTTAGCCAACAGAAATTGATGAGTTGTAAAGTGTATGATTTTGAGGTGGAAGATAAAGTTTGTTACGAGATCAATGACTAACAAAATTTGAAGAAGATCTAAATGATAGAAATGAAACGAGTTACTGACACATCAGCCGAGGAAATTTTAAGCGGAAAAATCAATGAAGAAGATTAAGTGGAAAAATCTGATGGATGAAAAGAAAATGGTTTACTTGTCTATTTAAGAGATATTGATTTCATTGTGAAAAGGATGCCGAAAGAAAGAGACTGCAAAGATATCGTGTGAACATTGCTTCATGCTTGCTTGATCAAACTGGTTGAAGGAGAACCAAACTACAGAGTTAACCGAGTGTCAGAGAGCTTTTACCGAGGGATAGTAAGTTATTGAATATTGAAGAACTGAATTGAAATATTGATCAGAGGATTTGTATGGGCTTAGAATAGATCTCAACATTTGCAAAGTCAAGTTGTATTGTTATCAGATCACCTACTATTTCAGTTTAACCATTGTAAATAGATAAAATCTCTTAACTAAGTGGACTTGAAAGTCTTATATGTCATTCATAGAATGTACATTATTATCTTGTCAACCCCATAGTGAATTCTAGTTGGATGATAACTATTAGTGTTAAATCCTCTAACAAGGTCACACCTTATAGTGTGTTTTGTAACCTTTAATAGGGTTGTCTCTTCACTGAGATCACTTCATGTAATGTCCCCATTTTTTTCAACATCAGAGTTCAATGGATTATCTTATTAATTTACCCTCATAGGCTAATGAGTTTGGACAGAGGGTCTCTTGACATATGCAACTTCTTTAGTTATCAGAGTTTTACAGATTTGGCTTTCGCTTGAGGTCTCTAGGACTCTATATGCAGTGATTTCTATTTATAGTGAGTTTATTGCTATATATAGCAATTTTTGGAGTGATGGAAATGGACCCTTTCTATTTTTAGAAATATTATTTGATCACATGGGAAATTATTAGACCAACTCTACTTCCAGATGGTTAAGCCAAATTCTCATTTTTAAGGGAGTTATTCAGTTTTCAGTGGTTATATATTTTAATTAAATGGCAAAGGATTTAATATAAAGTTAAATTGACTTTATATTTAAATCACTTAAGTGATGGGTTTATAACACATCGAATGGAGCCAATTGAGTATTTTATTTTGGAGGTGAATTATTAAAAGCTTTCCCTAAGTTTAATTCAATTAAATGTTATTTAATTAAATAAAATAGCAGCCTTAAAGAGGATTTTTTATTAGGGTTTTGGAGGCCTATATTTTCTTGGGAAATTAAGAATGAGCTATCCATTGTTATTTTGCAAATTGATCATTGTGATTTCAAGCTCTGAGAAGGGTTTCAACTTTTCCATTGAAGAATGTAGTTCTTCTATGTGTATCCATTTGAGCTGGTGAAATATCCAGTGAATTTGGAATTTCAGAGAGTTTCATCTAGAGACTCTATTTGTGCTTCAACAGTATTAGTTTCAGCAGTAGGAAGAATAAGATAGTATTTAATTGCAAATTTATGGAGGAATAAGTCGTAGCCATTATTGTCTTTCAGATTTATAGCCACAACATTGTAGATTTGAATTAAATAAGTTCTTACAACACCTGGTGTATTCTCCCAGGTTTTTTTATGCATTTTGTAGTTCCCTTTGTTAATCATTTTCCAATAAAGGATTGTCTTGATTCCCTTTTGTATTTCATTTGGAAAATAAATAGAAGTTGTAATAGTTAATTGAATAGCTTCAGAATTTTAGATTATTGCATATTTTCTTTTTATTTCTAAAACCCTTGAAAATCCAAAAACATTGTAAACTTTCAAACAACAAATTGAGATAAACATCTGTAGTAGTTAAGGACCGATTTGAGATTCTTACAGTGGTAGCAGAGCAATCTCCTACCATCCTATGAGGTTGCATGTTAGATTTTTTAGTTTGATAACAACTTTTTCAGTTGCATACCATTTTCAAGCAGTACAAATTTTTGGGGTTTGATTTTAAAAAAATCATTGAGCTCACACATTTGATTTTGAGTGACCACCACTCTTGCAATTATTTCAGTTATGGAAAAGTCTAGGAAATCAATTAAATAGGAAAACCAGTTGCATAGTATGATTATTTCCAAGAAGAAGACAAATGCCATAATGAAAAACTTAGAGAAGATTAAGAAAAATAAAAAAAGAATAGATGAATTGCTTTCAAACTTGGTTGCCATGGACAGTTTAATACGACATATGACATCCATTTTTAATGGGTCTACATCACAAAACAAAAAGGAAGAGAAATAAGAGGTCTCTACAAGTGGGACATCAAGAAATCTATACAATGAACTTTCAGCAACTAGTGATCGACATGTAGCTGATCCATTGGAGATTAAAAATCAAGCTTGCATTAAGGGAGATGTTGGGCACAAAACACTTCATGATGACTTCCAAATTAGGGAGGAGTTGGTGATGCTCGAAGATAAACCAGTTCATCTAATCAGCCACATGAAGATAAAGTTTCTTGTGATGTTGTTCATACTTACGAAACTCTAATAGATGTCCAAGATACAAAGGTGAGTTTTGAGGAGAATGTTGGTACTTTCAGTGATCTAGAAGTTGTTATCATCCATGATAAAAATTCTATTTTTCATGAAAATAGTCCCTTGTTTGAGCATAATGACGTTGTTGATGACAAGGCCAGTGCAAAAGATGTAGTGGGTGTCTCCTTGTGTCTTGACTCACAAGATGGGAGTGTCACTTTTGAGGATTGCATAGAAAATACTTGTACTAATAATTCTGATTTTTATGACATTGGTGAGTTATGTTTGCATCCACATGAGATAGAAAAGGTTTTATAGGTGGATGATGTTCGTACTCATGATTTGGGTACTACTAATGTAATTTATGAGGATGACTCATGCTTCAACAAGTCTGATTTTTCATATCAGACTTTAGAAAATGATTCAAAAAATTTATTTTTTGGTAATACATCCCAAGATTGTTCTTTAGAGGAACATACAGTTACATGGGAAGTGGGAGTGTGTGAGGAGACTATTGTAGCGGTAGCTTCCACTTTACCAGACATGCCATTTGTTGAAGTGCCTAAAAGTAGTACCTTTGTTGTTGATGTGTGCGGAGATGATAGAACACATGATGTTGTTGATCATGAGATGAGCATTGAGGATACAAATTCCTATCGCAGTGTGGATTGTGGGTTAGAGAACTTACATGGGAGTTGGGGAGCTCAAAAACATCATTTGATTTGGAAATTGAAGGTGAGTGATAGTTAGATTGCTATAGCTATTGAGCACTATGATGTTTCCCATCAGATGTTAGCCATATGTGGTTGGGGTACTCCTGTGTTGGATGAGCATGGTGATAGTGGCCTTTCCCTTGTAGAGATCCATTCACTACGAGAAGCTATAAGGATAATGAAATATAATTACTTATAGTTATTAGTTGATAGGGATTACCTTCTTGAGTGAAGTTGCACTTGTTATGATGCATTGATGGGAAAGGAAGAAGAGGTAGTTGAACTCACTCATGAGCTTGAGGCAACTGCAAAGATATTGGAGAGCACTCAGCTGGCTCTTTAGGAGTCATAGTTACAGCTAGATGATGTTATCATGGAATTGATCCAAGTACAACCTTCACTAGCTATAGATTCAGTTCAGCTTCCTACAGTGGTTGTTAGTGATGACTTGATATTCATAGGTTGTAGTGAGGATGTAGGTACATCCATTATAGATTTGAGTGCAATAGACTGAATTGGGATGAGTAATTTGGTTGAGAGTTGTAGAGAGCCTCTTGTTGTATTAGGTTCTCTAATGGTCATCATGTTGTTACATGATGCGGAAAAGATTATCGATAGTTGTTGTGTGGTAGTGGTGGATTTATCAGAGAGTTGTGTGTTAGTAGAGGGAACTACTCCATCATTTACATAGGGAGTTGGTACAATGTCATCTGGTTGGGAGTATAGCTCTCATGTTGATTTGTTTCCCTCTCCCAGAATCAGGTCAGTTACCTCATCTCTTGTAGTTGATGGTGATAGACAACTTGTATCATAGGGTCCAAGTGATCAACTATAGGTTTTAGAGGATAGGATTGATTTTGCATCATATCATTTCTATTGCATAGATACATTTATTGAATACCTACTTGAGAGTCCAGAGTTGCAGGAGGGACCAGTTGGAGTCATTGAGGGTACTCTCATTTGAGGTTCTCATGGGAATTGGAAATTGGTTGGAGAAATTGTAGATACTTTGATTACAATGCTCCCTAACAAAGATTTCATGGTTGGGTTTGTAGAGAGAGTTACCAATGATCCTGCCCAATCAGTTATTCAGGGTCAGAGGTTGGAGCCACCTCCTGATTCTCAAGTTGTTAGTGATGAGCCCTTGACTAAGATTGGAGCATTTACTGAAACTATATAGTGAGGTGTGCTTATCATTTTTCTTTTGATCCACATGTAGAGGATTTGGTTATATGTCAATGTGGATTGGCTCTAGGATTATACCATCCTTTGTGGGATGGGTATTCACCATCTTTACTAGATGGAATCAGTAGCTAAAATTTATTGGGGAGCTACTTGAAAAGTGATCATATCCATGATAGATTAGTAGAGGATGGAGATAGTGGTTGTGATACAGATACCTTTAGGAGTTCTTATCTCCATAGTATAGATGGATGTGAGTCTCACTTGCATTGGGACTTGGCTGGCAACAGGGTTAGCACTGTAGTTTTAGTGGGTCCTATTGGCTGGCTTCACCACTTTTGGTATGGTGAAGTTGGGATCAAAGTTGAACAATAAAAGTTTGAGGAAGTTCATTTTGGAAGACTTCCATATTACCTATGGGATCCATGGATTGTTCTAGCTATTGGATCACTTCTTCCTTTGGTTGGGGTTGACTTAGTTGCAACATACAATGGTATTATGTTGATGCCACATGGTTTGTATGGAGTACTCTACAGAGTGAACTGGGATATTAAGTTGATCATTGAGTGTAGAGTTTGGGATTCTTTGGGTGGATCAGGATTTTAGATAGGGTATACAATTCAACAATGCAACATGTTCAGTGTACAGAGAGTATATTGGTTCATCCTTGGCCTTCTTGAACTTTTGATTTTGATGCACTATTCTTGTCCACATGGGTTGGATAGTTGGTATGATGATTGTTCATGCACAATTGTGTTTATGTTTGTGCTACAAGAGTTGATTCAAGATGTGTGGGACATGACGTAGTTCATCTTTTGGACCTCTGGTGTGGTGTAGTTACATTGCAGTAGAGATTGCTTGAGGACAAGTAATTTCAAGGAGGGCGGACTGTAATGTCCCCATTTTTGTGAGCATCAGAGTTCAATGGATTAGCCTATTAATTTACCCTCATAGGATAATGAGGTTGGATAGAGGGTCTCTTGATAGATGCAACTTCTTTAGTGATTAGAGTTTTATAGATTTGGCTTTCGTTCGAGGTCTCTAGGACTCTGTATGCAGTTATTTCTATTTATAGTGAGTTTATTGCTATATATAGCAATTTTTGGAGTGATGGAGATGGAACCTTTCTATTTTTAGAAATATTATTTGATCACATGGGAAATTATTAGACCAACTCCAGTTCCAGATGGTTAAGACAAATTATCATTTTTAAAGGAGTTATTCAGTTTTCAGTGGTTATATATTTTAATTAAATGGCAAAGGATTTAATATAAAGTTAAATTGACTTTATATTTAAATCACTTAAGTGATGGGTTTATAACACATCGAATGGGGCCAATTGAGTATTTTATTTTGGAGGTGAATTATTAAAATCTTTCCCTAAGTTTAATTCAATTAAATGTTAATGATTTTATTTAATGTTATTTCGGTAAATAAAATTGCAGCCTTGAAGAGGATTTTTTATTACGGTTTTGGAGGCCTATATTTTCTTGGGAAATTAAGAATGAGCTATCCATTGTTATTTTGCAAATTGATCATTACAATTTCAAGCTCTGAGAAGGGTTTCAACTTTTCCATTGAAGAACATAGTTCTTCTATGTGTATCCATTTGAGTTGGTGAAATATCCAGTGAATTTGGAATTTCAGAGAGTTTCATCTAGGGACTCTATTTGTGCTTCAATAGTATTAGTTTCAATAGCAAGAAGAAGAAGATAGTATTTAGTTGCAGCTTTATGGAGGAATAAGTCACAACCATTATTCTCTTTCAGATTTACAACCACAACATTGCAGATTTGAATTAAATAAGTTCCTACAACAACTGGTGTATTCTCCCAGGTTTTTTTTATGCATTTTGTAGTTCTCTTTGTTAATCATTTTCCAATAAAGGATTGTCTTGATTCTCTTTTGTATTTCATTTGGAAAATAAATAGAAGTTACAGTAGTTAATTGAATAGCTTCAGAATTTTAGATTATTGTATAATTGCTTTTTATTTCTAAAACCCTTGAAAATCTAAAAAAATCATAAACTTTCAAACAACAAATTCAGATAAATGTCTGCAGCAGTTAATGACCAATTTGGGATTCTTACACTTCAGAAGAGTGAAAATATTTTGGGTTACCAGGCCCAGGTGGTTTTTCCATGTTAAATCTTTTTTGTTATGTGTTTATGTGGTGATTTTTTGGCTATCATACTTTACATGTTGCATATTTGATTTGGTCAGTAATCTATATGAGCAATTGACTGGTAATCGGTAAAGACAGACAATTTAGTACTTATTGTTTACCAAGCTACATAATTAGCTGAATTTTTTTTAAGTGATACATTTTGTAATTTGGGACTATGGATAACTGATTCACCACCCTCTTAATTATTCTAATAGTGTGTACCCTAATTCATGTGCCCTTTGCATGTACCTAAAGAATATATTTGAAACAACAAGGGTAAGGCTTAAATATATCCTTTGGGTACACACAAAGACCACAGGAATTTGGGTATGCATAGTTCATTTATGGGATTTTTCTTGGAAAGCTAATTTCTCATCTGTCATCTACTTGATTTTTATGAAGCTAATTGCCATAGGATCCAGGCCCAGGCTAGAAATATGTCTTCCCAAACACATAAAAAACATGCACATAAACACAACAGTTGAGAAACATAAATGTAGATATCACAACAGCTGAGAAACATAAATGTAGGCATCATGGTCACAAGTTTTTGGAGACAACATAATTGATTTGTATACCCAGATGATGCAAAGAAACTACTGCTCCTATGAAACCAGAGGAGTAGTCCTTGCTTTGCATCATCTGGGTATACAACTCAATTATGTTGTCTCCAAAAAATTGTGACCATGATGCCTACATTTATGTTTCTCAATTTTTTGTGTCCCAGGACCCCTTATGACCCTTTATGACCCTTTATGACCCCTAAGAATACACATCTTAGAGGTCTTAAAATGTCGTAAAGGGTCATAAGAGGCTCCTAGGAGGGGCTAGACGAGCTTCCACCTTCACGTGGTTGGCCTCGTTAAGTAGGGAATGTTAAAATATTCTCGAAACAAAGAGAAGCTCAATAATTTAAGGTCTTAGTCCATGGAGATGGTGAAAAATGATGGGAATCAATGATGGAGAGTTTTTAGATACTGAGAAGACATATATGGAATGGAAGCCAGAAGATATTTTTGTGGAGATTTTGCTAGAGAGGGTTTCTAGATTGAGTACTAGTGCAAAGATGATGATTTAGTACTACATATATAAAATCTTCACAAATATCCCTTTTTTGGCCTCCACTCATACCTCTTCTCAGAATCTAGAAACTTTGGATACTATTTCTCATCCATGCATGAAATGTGCTAGTGAATGTATAAAAATACTTTTTCAAGACTAGGATCAATTATGAGAAGGTAAACAACAAGATAATTTTATTGTATCTTTCATTTCTTTTATACATTCATATTTTTTGCCTTCTCTTATATTGGATACTATGTAGTGTACATAAAGGCAAGGCAGTAATTATTCTCAACGATAGACAGGTATAAGTCTCCCAGCCCTTACCTAGTAGCTAGGACTAAAGATAGCAAAGCTCAAGAGACCATCATAGTTGGTCTCCGTCCTTGGTCCATATACTGAAAAAACATTTTAAATTTTGTTATCTCATCAAATGCGATGATTTGAAAGAATTTAATGGATGATATTTTCATGTATAATGTATATTATTTTAATTTGACGGTGAATGAATTTATCTACTTCGTTCACTTGTATACATCAAGCACAGCCATAAAGAAGCATCCCCTCCCATGGTTTGAGTAATGTAGGCCATGGGAGGAGATGCTTCTTTATGGTTTTTCTTGTAGTATACAAGTGTACGGAGTCATTAAATTTGTGCAACATCAATGTAAATAATATACGTTATCATGAAAATATTCTATTAAATTCTTTCAAATCCCCTCATTTGATGAGCTAACGAAATGTAAAATGTTTTGTCAGTATATGGACCAAAGATGGAGACCAACTATGATGGTCCCTTGAGCTTTTTTATTTTTACTATGCTAATCCATTGCTTTTTTGACAAGTAGTAAATTTTTCCTGATAGAAGCACTATATGTCTAACGGATTGTCCTATCAATAGTTTATTCCATATCATCAAATATATGATAGGCCAACCATCAGATGGAACCCCAATCTGATAGATTTGTGTGATGGGACTGCTATATCTCTAACAAATTGTCCTATCAACATTTACTACATATCCATCACCTTTCCGATTGATGAAACATCATAAAAGCCATTTTTCAATAGATCAGTCCCACAGTAAAATTGCTATTTATGTGGCCAAATTTTGATTGGTAACAATGTTAGAATACCAATGGTTATCACTTCCATCACCATTTCCAATGCAAAAATGTCAATGGACAAATGTGTCAAAGTTCTGACAAATAGGCATTGCAAATTTGACACATGGCCATCAGAATTTGTTCTCAAATGTATTAGTGGCATAAACTTCCATCTGGAGTTCATCAAAAGATGGGGATATTATACTCTCATCTATGTTGCATCCTCCCATGATGTTGTAACCTCATCATAGAAATACCATTGTTCCCTAACCTGGTCCAGCTCTCAACCTCGAAGGGCCAACATCCTGTGAGCCAAAATACGTATGGGCTCCAACGCTAGCTACCTGTACAACTCCACTTGTAAAGCATCCCAATCAATAATGTGAGATGCATCATAGATATATTTTCTCAATATAGAAACATGAAACACATCGTCAATACATGACAATATAGGTGGTAGAGCTAGTCGATATGTAACTAGGCATATCCTCTCTAAGATCTCAAAAGGTCCAAAAAAGTGAGTTGTGAGCTTAGAACCCTTTACAAAATGGAATGGGATCTTATGCGAACACACTCTCAGGAAGACTCTGTCACCAACCATATAGACATGATCAGTCCTCTTTGCATCCACATACTTTTTCTACCTATCATGACCCTATCTAACATGCTACCTAATAAAGTCTACCTACTACTCCTATTAGAATAATTGAGAGGGGGGTGAATCAATTATCCACTGTCCCAAGTCAAAATGTATAATCCAAAAACAAATTACTTAAACTTCTGCTACTTGGTAACTTAAAATGTTATACTATTTATTCTTTTATCGATTACTAGTCATTAAAATATGGTGATTACCGATCAAATCCACTATGCAACATGTAAGTATGACATCAAAAAAATATCATAATCAACACATAACACAAGAGATTTAATGTGGAAACCCTATGAATGGAAAAACCACCTGGGATCGGCAACCCAAAAATTAGTCACTCTTTTCAAGTGAGTTTGGTGAAGACCCAACCCTATTAAAGGTTACAAACACACTGTTAGGTGTGACCTTGTTAGAGGATTTTAGACCAACCGTTATCATCCAACCAACATTCACTATGGGGTTGACAGGATAATAATGTTCATTCTATGAATGATACATAAAAGACTTTCCTAGTCCACTCAGTTAAGAGATTTGACTATATACAATGATTAAAATGTAACAGTAGGTGATATGCCTTAATACAACTTCAATTGTAGATGTACAGATCAATGTCAAGCTCATTCAAATCCTCTGATCATTATAACAATTCTATTTCAATCAATATTTAGTACCTTACTGTCACTCAGTAATAGCTTCCTAACGCTCGGTAAACTTTGTAGTTTGGTTCTCCTTAACTAGTTTGATCAGGCATGCATGAAAACTTGTTCACATGATAATTCTATGGTTTCCTTCTTCTGGCATATGTTTCATTATGAAAATCTAGTCTCTTAAATAGACAAGTAAACCATTTTCTTTTCCTCCATTAGATTTTTCTGCTTAATCACCTTCAGTGATTTTTTCACTTTAACCTTCCTCAGCTGATGTGTCAATAATACATTTAATTTTCATCCTTTAGATCTTTCTTGAATTTTTTTAGTCATTGATCTTTGTAACAAACTTTATCTCCAACCTTGAATTCATACACTTTCCATCTCATCAATCCTTATCGGCTAAACTAATCATTTAGTTCCTTTGTTCTATTTGGTTAACAAAGAAATGTGTCAGTGAACACAAGCTTGGTATATACTGTGCTCGGTATACACTACACTTCATCAGTGTATACCGAAATGCTTCATCAACTGACATCACTACCTTGTGTCTTTCAACTCTTTTCCTCATCATATATGAATGCAACATAATCAATTCAATATCATAAGGTCATAGACTCATCAACAAGTTACCCAATGTATTCCTTATCCTCATCTGTCATATCCATCTTCCTTATTTAGATATATATGATCTTCATCTCTTTCACTCCTTTTCTATAGATGTTTTGGTATAGTAACTTACAAGATAAGTGATGTCAAACTAGTTGACATCAATGACAACATAATACTAATTTAACCATCTTACATATCTAATCAATCAGCTCAGTGATCTTAAATCACAAATCTTCAATGAGGTTCTAAATTAGTTGTAGTTCATCAATCTCTCCCTTTGACATTGATGGCAACTCAAGTAATATTAAATATACCATACACATACCAAACATGTATTCTACAACTCTTAGCTCTCAGATTCTTGCTTCTATTCTTAGTAACTGATCTTCAATGTTCTCCCTTTCTTCCATATTATCTCTCTCTTAGATAGATGTTTTAGTGTTCTCATCAGTGCATATTATTTCATATTGTTTATCTCTCCCTTTGACAACAATGCCAAAGAAACAAATAAATATAATGCTATGTAGTAGCCATGTAACTCTTTGTTGTCTGGTGCATTCTCTATATCTTTGTATACTAATATGCCAATCTGTTCCAGTTCTTCAAACTTTTCACAACCTTAGACATGATCCAAAGTGTGAACTATGCTGCATCAACATGAATATTCTTCTAATAGGATTAGGCTAATGCAACATCTAGATCACATTAGTGATCGGTAGACAAGGGACAGACCCCAAGTCTAGTCCTTAAGTATTCAAATGTATCCTTCAGTAGAGGCTTTGTAAATATGTCTGCAAGTTATTATTTAGATGTAACAAATTCTAGCTTCACTTGCTTCTCCTGTACTTGTTCTCTTAAGTAGTGATACTTAATAGATATATGCTTTGTCTTAGAGTAAATCACTAGATTCTTTGAAATATTAATGGCACTAGTGTTGTCACAATATATAATCATTGGCTCAGTGATTACCTCATTCATACCTTCCAACACTTGCTTAATATATGCAATGTTTGAACAATTTGTAGCAAGAGCAACATACTTTCCTTCATCTGTAGACCCGAAAATACAAGCCTGCTTCTTACTTGTCCATGTAACCAATCTTTCACCAAAGAAAAATGGTCCTCCGGTGGTACTTTTTATGTCATCCACATTTCTAGCCCAATCAGCGTCGGTATAGACCTTTAGTTCAAATTTTCCTTCCTTAGGATACCATAATCCATAGTCTTCAATCTTTTTCAGGTATCTTAAGATTATTTTCATAGAAACCATGTGTGATTCTCTAGGGTTTTCAGAAAATCTAGCAATAATTCCCACATCATGTGCTATATCTGGTCTACTATGAACTACATACATTAATTTACCAATCATAGATCGGTATAGTGTCTGGTTACCTCTATAGTTTTATCTTCCTTAGTCAATTTACATCTAGTAGCCATTAGTGTTTCCATAGGTTTAGCATCTTCCATGCCAAATGTCTTCAATACTTCCTTTATATATTTAGATTGTGTGATGAATATCCCATCATTTTGCTAAATCACTTGTAGTCCTGGAAAGAACTTAATCTCTCCAAACATAGACATTTCAAACTCTTTTCTCATCTCATTAGCAAAGGCTTTACATATGTGATCTTGACCTCCAAAAATAATACCATCCACAAATATTTCAGTAATCAAGATAGTATCATCAGTATCTCCTTTCATATACAAATTGTTGTTCTCACTAGTTCTAACAAATCCAATACTTAACAAATAGTTATGCAGCCTCTCATACCAGGCTCTTGGTGCTTGCTTCAAACCATATAAAGCTTTATGTAATCTACATACCATGTCTTTGTTGTCTGGATAAACAAATCCTTCTGGTTGTTCTATGTAGACCTCTTCTTCAAGTATTCCATTAAAAAATGTTGACTTAACATCCATTTGATAAACTTTGAATTTCTTGTGTGTAGCATATGCAAGTAACATTCTAACTCCTTCTAATCTAGCAATAGGTGCAAATGTTTCACCATAATCAATTCCTTCCTCTTGTGCATATCCCTTGCATACTAATCTAGCTTTATTTCTTGTTACCTCTCCATTTTCATTCAGTTTGTTCCTAAATATCCACTTAGTACCGATAAAATTCTTGTCCTTAAGTCTGGGTACTAAACTCCAAGTTTTTTTCTTCTCTATCTATTCTATTTCTTCTTTCATTACATTAACCCATTCATCATTTTCTAATGCAACTTTTACATTCTTTGGTTCATATTCACAAACTAGACATGTACCTTGTCTTGTCTTACTCCTTGTCATCATGCTAGCTTGTCTGTCTCCAATAATTTGTGTCTCTAGATGATGTCTCCTAACAAATCTTACTAGTACTCTATCTATTCTTTCTTGTTCATCCTGGGTAGGTTCATTTTCTTTCTTGATAGGTCCATCCTGCTCATTGGTTTCTATTTCCTGTTCCTCAATATTGTTTTCCTACTGACCGGTTATCACAGTCTGTGGCTTCGGTAGATACTCTGATTGTTCAATGTAAGTGAATCTACCATAGTCTTCTGGTTCCTTTCTACTTTCCTCTACATTCTTATCATCAAACTCATCAACTCGAACATTAGTACTTTCAGTCATTTTATTAGTAACTTTATTCAGAAACTTATATGCTTTGTTTTTACTGGAACATCCTAGAAATATCCCTTCATCACCTTTTGAGTCAAACTTCCCATCTCTTTCATCTTTCAAAATAAAACATTTTCTTCCAAAAATCCTTAAAAAACTTACAGTGGGTTTGTGTCCAAACCATAACTCATAGGGTGTCTTGTTAGTGTCCTTCTTTAGTTGTACTTGGTTCAGTACATAAACAACTATACTGATAGCTTCTCTCTAGTATGTTTGAGCAACATTCTTTTGCAACATTAGTGTCCTTGCACAATCAACTATTGACCTATTCCTCCTTTTAGTAATGCCATTCTGCTAAGGTGTCCTCGATGTAGAGACCTATCTTTTAATACCATGCTCATTATAGAAATTAGTAAATTCATCAGAGATAAATTCACCTCCTCTATCAGATCTTAGGCATTTCAATTCTTTACCAGTCTCTTTTTCTACTTTTTCTTTATACCACTTGAACATCTTATATGCTTAAGATTTTTCTTTTAATAACATGACAGTCATCAATCTAGTATAGTCATCAACAAAAAGAATAAAGTATCTATCACCATAATAACTTTGAGTTCTCATAGGACCACATAGGTCGGTATGAACCAACTCAAGTATCTTCTTTGTTGAATAATCTTTACTTTTGAAACTATATTTGGTCATTTTAAAGGTTTCTAACATTCATGACACATAACATGATCAAGTTTTGACAAGTTAGGAAAACCTCTAACTCTTTTCCTTTTACTGATCTTAATCATGTTATGAAAAGTCACATGGCATAAGCTTTTATGCCACAACCAAGAATCTTCATTTTTCATCATCAAGCAAGAAGATTCATCATTATCAAGATAAAAAAAATTACCTTTTGTTTGTGCTCCAGTTCCAACTAGTCTTCCTCCATCATAAAATATTTTTACTTTATTGCTCTCAAAAGAAACTCCGTGACCTGAATTGTTTAGTTGTGCCACACTTAGCAAGTTATAGTTCAGTCCATCTACCCAATAAGCATTTTCACATTTTATTCTATCATTTATCATTAGTGATCCTTTACCTCTTACTATACAAGGTGTATCATTACTTATCTTAATAGATCCTCCATTGTATTATTCAAGATGATCAAATTTCTCTTCATCACCAGTCATGTGATGTTTACAGCCACTGTCTATGATCCATGTATCATTTTTGTTAACTTTAGAGATCAGTGTTGTTTCTACATGTTTTTCTTCTTCCTCAGAATCATCTTTCATAACAATAAATACAACTTCTACATCATCATTAGAGTCAGATTCAGATTCATTTTCTTCATCTATGTAACATACCTTTTTACCTTTGTCATTATTGTCTCGGTTGTCTCTATTGTAGTGTCAGTAGCTCCTATTGTTTCTTCTCCCATAGCTTCTTCAGATCATTCTTTGGTTCTTTCATCATATTTCTTATGTGGACATTTAGTAGCAATATGACCAACCTCTTTACAATTAAAGCATGCTAAAGGTAATTTACCTCTATATCTCCCTTTACCTTTAGGTAACCTTCTACCCATAAGAGCTTCAAGTTCATCAAGCTCATCATCAGTATTGCTATCACTATCATCGTTCTTATTTTTGCTACTAGACTTACCAATCTTTAGAGAAGTCATAAAAGAAGATTCAACAGATGGAACAACACTATTGTCAAATTTATTCAGTTCAAAGGTTGTAAGTTTACCAATTATATTATCAAGATTAAGGGTGTTACCAAATGTAGACCTTGTTTCATGAATTGTAGATATTCTGATTGCATAAATTGACATTAAGGTTATGAGGACTTTGCTTACCACTTTCTCTTCATCAATAACAACATCAGATGCTCTAATGGCATGTACTACCTCTTTTAGTCTATTTTGTATTGCACAATATTTTCACCTTCCTTCATTTTCATATCATCGAATCTATTAGCACCTGCAAAATTTTTCATGGATATATGAATTTTTCTTGGTCTGTGCATTTCTTTCCATGTTCCTGGCTTGAAACCCTAGATCTTTATTTCATATTTCTAGCTATTGGAGGGAAAAACCCTAACTATCTTGGCCTCATTATATTTTATCATTACCTTTTCAAGCCACTAAAGTCTTCTTAATGCATGTGCGCATTTTATCCTCTCAGTTAGTTGCTAAGTCTCCAAATAAAATCAGCATATTCCTTTCCTTCCTGCGACTATGAGAGATGCTTTAGTCACACAATCTCTCAATGTCCAAAGAATATTCCTTATCCTTTTGAGACTTATCAATTTCCCTTTGGTCGCTAGGTCTCCAGATATGAAATGGCAATGTATTCTTTGTAGTTGCTAGATCTCTAAATCCTCAAGCAGTTAAGTTTTATTCAGTGACCTTGCGACTGTGTGTTCACACAATCTCTTGATCCTGATAGTTAAGTTCTTGACCTTTAGTGATTTAGCGACACAGGTTAGTCTCTAGATCTCCCAATGTCACGCTTAGGTCTAGCTACTGAGAAATTGCTCTTGGTCGTGTAATCACCAAATGAAGATGATTCAAGGTATAGGTCAGAAAAAGACAAATCAAAGAATGACACATGGTAGTGAGGTGTTCAAAGGATATAGCTTGGCAATGGTGGGGATTGATAGAGAAATCAAAAGATGCCACATGTCCTAGTGGGCCCAAGTTTCCTAAGCTCAGTCTCTTAGTCATGTAACCTAGACTGAATATTCCTTTCCTTCTCATGACTATGATTTTGCTTTAGTCATGCAGTCTCTCTAAGCCACAAGAATATTCTTTATCCTTCAAAGACTCTGCGATTTGTCTTTAGTCACCAAGTCTCCAGATGTTATTCCAAGATTTGGTGACCACTATATCAATGTTTTCAAGATGGCTTCAATCGCCAAATCTCCTAAGAAAAGTCAAAGTCAGTGTAAGGTTCAGAGATCCAGTGACTACCATCAAATTAGGATCATGTGGTGGAAATTTAGTCATTGAATCTCGTAATGGTTGCTCACATCATAAGGAATGGTACAGGTGGATCTGATGTCAGATGGAGCTGAGGTGTCCATTTATTATTAGTCAAAGCAGTGATTTGGTAGTTGTCTATGGGCTTGAGGTCTTTAGTTTGTGAGGTGAAGTTAAAGCTCATATTGATCTCATGGTTGTCATTATACTGCTTGGATAAGATCTATGATGTTTAAGTCAGTGGTATAACAAAAGCCATTGATCTTAGTGCACTCAAAGATTATAAAAGATTTGGTGATTCAATGACTGAATGGTGTCTCATAGTCTCTTGAATCCAGTGGTTAAGTGCCAAACACTCAACAACTTGGCGGGTGGTTATGAATTTCTTCAATTGCTCAATCTTGAGATTTAATAGTTAAATCTTCTAGCATTCTAAGATTGAGCAAGAACCGTCGATGGCCACAAGATAGAGTTGAAGATCAATGATCAATATCTAATCTCTGAATCTAACTCAAGGTAAAGAAACTATTTAGTGACTTGGAGATTGCCTCAGTCGCATGTTCTTGGGACTTAACCCCAGTTGAAGAAAAGATTATGAGACTCAACAAAACTCATTGTCGCTAAATCTCCAGATTATGAGGGGTTAAGGTGAAGTTAGCATTTAGTTTTCTCCCAGTGGTTAAGTAATGTATTTGGTGATCTAGTGACTATGTGGTCGCATGGTCTCAGGTTCCTAATGGTTAAGTGCCTAACCTCTAGTGATTCAATGACATGGTTAGTCTCGTGGTCGCTGAATCAAATAGTTAAGTCAAGAATTCTTTCATGACTTAATATGGACCATAGGATGGAATGAAAAAGAAGATCAATGGCGGTCACAAAATCTCAAGAAGGAAGTTGACAAGTCAAAATGTTTCAGCGATTACGAGACTCCTTGTTAGTTGCTAAATCTCCAAGTTGAGTGATCGCTGAATATCTTTAAAGAATTAATAAAGTTCATGAGACTCAGAGACTTTAGTCGCCAGATCACCTGATAGGGTCAAAAGGTTAAATGGTTATTTTCCCTTCCTTTAGTCATGAGCTCTCCTGATCTAACTATAGTTAGAAAATCCGTTGCATGACTTGGAATTTCTTCAGTCACATAGTCACCAAATATACTAAGGCTTAAGGTGGGTCAGGCTTTGAATGGATAGATGGCAATGTCAGAGGTGACCAAGCAGTAAATGGTGAATAGTTTGATGATGGGTGGCACCTAGCAGGCCCATGTGTGGGGCTTAGTCTCCAAGTCTCCTGATAAAAAAGGAATATTCTAAAAGATTAAGCGATCATGAGATTTTCCTTTGTCGCTGAGTCTTAGGATGTCTTTGAATATTCTCTTGAGGTCTTGAGACTTAGCGACAGTCGTCCGATGATAGATATATCAACGTTGGTCACGTAATCTCCAGATTGTATCATGATTAAGGAAAAGGTTATGAGATTATGAGACTCTACAGTCGCTAAGTCTCTAAAGGTAACTCATGGTTAAATGAGATGTCTGGTGATCTCGTGACTAGGGCAAAATGTAAACTAGGATTCCTATAAGGCTAAAGGTGTGAAACCCAGGTAAAGTGAGAAGATCTAATAGTGATGATATAAAGAAGATCTTAGTTTGAATGGTGACCATTGATGAGCCATCTCAAACCATAAAGTAGTCATTTCTTCTATATTTAAAATTATTGTGGGTTTCAGTGACAAAAGGACTAGTTTTCAATGCTTGAGTGGCTAGATCTGGTAGATGTGATTTTGTCAGCTGCTGTGGCGTGGTCCAGAGAGTTTGATGATTGATTGTAGAAGATTTGTACCATGAGGGAATGGATAGGTAGCTGCTCAAGGCATGTTGCAGGTGAGTGATCAGATTGATAAACATGGTAGATTCATGATCTTCGATACATCACTCAGAGATTTCTCATTAATGAAGATCATTCTTGGATCTGACTGCCTAGTTTTCCTCCAATGTAATAAATTCCTAATTAAATTTAGTTAGCTTGGTAGGTAAAACCCTTTCCCTAATCATCTGTAGCTTGTTATATCCTTATTTTTTGGGATTCCAAGATGACTAATGGTATATATTGTAGCTATTTTTATTTTTGAAGGGTTCCAATTTTTGAGTTCCAGATCTTGGTTCCATGAAGGGTCCTTTTCCTATAGATATTTCCTTCTTTTCTGCATATAGGGTGTTCCCTCTTTCCTTTCTAGTTTTGAGAATAGAATATAAGTTGTAATAGTTTGTCTTATGTATAAGAATTCAATATATTTGTACTATTATTAGACTATCTCCATTTGAATCCTAAACCTATTGATTATAGCATCAAGGATGTTTAATCTTTCTATTTGCATTTCCTATGTGTTTGCAATAGAGTTTTCTTCATAGAGATAATTGAGTTCAAGATTAGTTTTCAGATGTGTATGAGCTGGGGTATCAAGGGTATCTCATGCTTGTCTTTCAGTGGATGCTGATTAATGTATTGCTTGTTTATAGGTCTCTTTTAAGGGGAGGGTTAAAATCCTTTGAATAGGTGATAGCATGTCTAGGTACATAGGTGGATTGTTGAAGAGAGGTTTGATTAATGGTTTATGATTGATGTAAGACATCAACATATTAGGATGTATTATCTTCTTGTTTCATAGCTCTCTGTTGTAGTGAGGTATTCGACTCTGCTGCCCATTGGATAAGGCACTGGTCTATGAGAGACTTAGGCTATTTCAGGGGTCCATTCAACCCAACATCAAATCATTCAAATGAGAATACTTATCCTTTCATGTTGGTCATAGTAGTAGGAGGTCTTTTCTAGTTATCAGATTCATTCCATGCAAGTAGGTTATTGCATTAGTTTTGGTTCATTGGGGTATAGGATACCTATAGGGGTCTGATAACTATTCCATAATAATCTATCTGTAGGCCTTTTGTTTATCAAGAAGAGTCATGAGTGTGCAGATAAGGCAATACCTGCCTGAGTGATGTGGAGCTCAAAGAAGAAGGAGGATTCTCTTTGTCCTCATCAATTGGCCCTTTTTCCTATCAGACTTTGGAGTGGAGACTAACCAGTTTGTCATCATAGTGTAAACCTGGCACTATGTGGAAAAAGTGAAAGCCAATAGAATTTACCCCTTAAGCTTTCAGATCTGGCTCTTTTGACATTCACATGACCACTGTAAACTTGAGAAAGTTTATCCCACATACCTTTGGGAATAGTGTATCTTTTAATATCTTCAAATTCGACATCGATATAGGTAGCATCAATCTACATCATAGTAACATTGTGTTCATGCCTGTCTCTTACTTGATCAAGAGCCAAGGGACCAATATTCAGTTCAATGTAGCCATTCTCCATCAGATCTAGTGTAGAATTCCCAATTCTAGATATGTGCAGCTTCATTCTGCTTTGCCATACTTTGAAGTTATTTTTGTTCAACTTTGGCACTTCCCTCTTATACATTTTGAAATCTTTGTGTTGAAGTCCTTAAAAATCTATTCCAAGCAACCAACACTCTGATACCAATTGTTATAATAACTGAGAGGGAGGTGAATCAATTATCCACTCTCCCAAGTCAAAATGTATAATCCAAAAACAAATTACTTAAACTTTTGCTACTCGGTAACTTAAAATGTTATATTATGTATGCTTTTATCGAATACTAGTCATTAACATATATTGATTACTAATGAAATCCAATATGTAACATGTAAGTATGACATCAAACAAATATCACAATCAACACATAACACAAGAGATTTAATGTGGAAACCTTGTGAAGGGAAAAACCACCTGGGACTGGCAACCCAAAAATTATTCACTCTTCTGAAGTGAGGTCGATGAAGACCCAACCCTGTTAAAGATTAAAAAAACACTGTTAGGTGTGACCTTGTTAGAGGATTTTAGACCAACCGTTATTGTCCAACCAACATTCACTATGGGGTTGACAGGATAACAATGTGTTGGTTCCCAAAATGGACTTTATGCTTTAACAAGAAACTAGTACATCTACAGATTTTATGAATGGGTTAGATCTAAATATCAAGTTCTAAAGGTGACTGGACTAAAGGTAGTAAACTTCCCTACAAATCACTATATTTCAAAGAATTTTGACAATTTTATAATCAAAGATGGAAATATCAATAGAACCTTTTCAAACATTGATCTCTATAAGAAGACTCCACTGTTGGCCAGTGTCTTATCCATTCAGCAACACTTCCACTACAAGATTGTAACACATGAAAAAATATATTGAATCTTTGAATTATCTTTACCCTTTGAAAATACTAATCACCCTGCGGTGGATTTTATCAAAGGTTCCTAGATTCACACTACTTACTGATGCATCCTTAAGAAAAACTTCAAAGAATTTATGTCATATTCAAAGCTTATTTAATTTGATCTTGGATCAGAGTTGAGAAATATAAACATGCACATAGAGATTATCTATGCAATGCATTGGAACAATTCATAACTCAAACAAAGATACTCAAGGAGAGATATAAATCCTGGATTTCATTCAAATGCTATATTAATATCATGCTTACAAAAGTCTTTACAGTATAACCTTTTGAAATTAACTTGAAATAGAAATATTGTTCTTCTATAGAAATATGCCTAAAAATAGTCTATGATATCCTAGACTCAAGAAACATATCAGTCAAATTGATCAAGTTCTCGGTCCTTTTTTACTGATCTTGGTAATCCTTTTATAGAAAATAAGGATTGCAAACAAGCTTCAAATCTTTCTAGAAAAGGTAAGAAAGGAGTTCTCATATAGGCAAAAAATTTAAAATAGAAACTTTCTTGTTACAAATTCTCAAAATGAATTGTTAAGACGAGTGCCAAAATCTTCTAACAATTCCCAAAGGTAGTCCAACTTCTACCAAGTGTTATGTCCATGCTTGCTTCTTTTATGGAGTTGGGGCATTGCCATCTATTGCCTCGTTAGAAGATGTTTCTTCTTTTTCATTTTCCTCTAACAAGGATGATGCTTCCCAGGCTGCAAAAGTATCTTCATCAGGCTAATGAAATGCCAAAATCTCATCCCTTTTGGGTAGAATCTTGTTACAGCTAGTGACCAATTGATGCACTTCAGTTATCACTTTAGTAAAATGCATCCTGGCATCCTATAACATTTCAATTATTTGTACGAAGGGAAGAGTATCCTCTGTGCCTAAAGCAACATCTATCTTGGTTGAGACCCCATATTCTATTTGTTTCAACCAATTTTCCCTCTCTTTTATAGTTCCATCTACTTTGACAAGACTCGAGAATATTTGAAAATCATTCTAAAGATATCTCACTCTTAAGAGAGCTACCTTTCTCTTTATTTCCTCCCTAGTTACTTCAAAATCAAGAAAGGATTTGACAATTTTATAAGTATTTTCCAATTGGGGGCACACAGTACTATGATCTTTAATTGTTTTAAGAAATGACTTCAAAACATTCTCCCTAGGCACCCACATATCCAAAATTTTGCCTAGAGTGTCTTCTTCTTTTCTAAAAGAAAGAAAAATTTTAGATAATTGCTCTGCATGTTTATAAACCTCCCTGGGCTTTAAATTTCTAACAAAATGTTGAATGGTGTCCTTCACTTTCTTTTAAAATTTCTATTTTTCTCTCTATTCTACATCCTCATTGCTCAGGGAAGGGGGAAGAGGAGACATGGGAAACTCAATAATGGGGCTTGAGAAAGAAGGACCAGTAGTAGAAGAAGGAAGTTGCAACTTTTGTGGTGCTTGGATTGAGCTTTCCTCCCCCAACCTTTTCTTCAAGTTGGCAATTATTTTATCCTTCTCAAACAATCCTTGTTTCAATTCTCCATACGCCCTCAACATTTCCTCAAATTTTCTTGTGAGTTCCTCCATCTCTTTTGCTTCCCTTTCTACCACCTTCTCTGGAAGGTGAGTTGTAGCTACCACTATACTTGATGCTTCTATCACTGAGGTGTCAAGAACCCTGTTGACTATGAGACCACTAGAGAGACTATCCTTAATTATTTTCTTTCCTTTATTTTTATCATCCTTCTTTAGTGACCACATGACCAATGCTTGGTGGTCATTGCTAAAAGCAACTCCTTTGATAGCCTATTCTGCCTCTTCCTTCATCTTGTACATAGGTGTAACTTGTTTTCTAACTACATCAAGGAACATTGCAATAGCTATGTCCCATTTAGGGAGGATAAGTACTCCTGCATTCTTTACCAATTCTCTCCCCTATTCTAGAGTAGTCTTTTCAAAGCTCTCTATCATCTCTTTTCTTATTTCATCTTCAATAGTTTTAAAATCCTTATCAGGATTCTCCTTGTGCTTCTTCTCACAAGCTTCCTCAAATCTACTCATGTTCAATTTCCATAAAAATTGTATAAAGGCCTGGGTCTTCACAAAAGCATGATCAACCAAAAATTCATCACATGCCTATTTGACTATAGAATCCAACTCTATCCTTGCAATTTGTCCCTTTGTTAAGCCTAACTCAGGCTCCTTTGGTTTCTCTAGAATCCCTTCATTTATTTCTTCTTAAGTCATGAAATTTTGACACTAAGATCCCATTTGTTGGACCTGTTCTATGATCTCTTGATCATCTCTAACATTTAGGGGTGACTGTGAAGGAGAGTATTCTTCCTCTGGATCATGAGGCCTCTCTTCTATCCTTTATTTCTTGGTGGGAGGTGAAAAATCAAGGATGTCTTCACCTGGCTGGTCTTGTGGTATATCTATAATTTCTTCAACCTCATTTTGTTTCCCTACCTTCTTTGATGAAGAAGGGAGATCTTCCCTTCTCTTTTTCTTCCTGATGTCAGATTCAAGGATTATTACACTGTAACTAGTCTTTTCTTGCAACATATATTTTCTAGGAAGCAACATCTTTGCAAATGCTCCTTTTCCCAATAATGATTTAGCCTTCTCTGGGTTTTCCTCCATGGCTTTCTTCTTCTTCTCTTCTAGAGCCTTGTAAATTTATTGAAAACAATTCATAAGAGTATCTATCCTCTTTCTCATAGGATTTATACTGCCTATGGGGTCATATTGGGGTTCAACTTGTCAGACAAAATCCTATGTGTTCTTGTACACCAACCACTTCTCCTTCTTGACTACTTGCTCCTGTAATCCTAGGGTATTCCTGATAATGTCCTCAGGGAAATTGAAAATGTGGTTTATTGATGAGCTTCTAATCTTCTTTTTGAACAATTCATTGTAGAAACCCTCTGGGTCTATTGTCTAGGTAATTGTGGTTGTCAAATGATATGGTTCCAAGATTTTGTGCATGTGAAGCCACCCACCTTTTGAGATTATAAACTGGTGAGCAATGGTAATATTTGGGAACAAAGTTCCTCTACCCTTAGCAATATTATTCTTCTCAATATCCCATAATTATCTAAGAAATTCTGCAATGCCAATCTTGATAGGAACTTGGAAAGGAAAAATAAAAGGATTCCCCTTGAAACCATACAATCTAATAATAGTTGAATAAGGATAGAAAATAAAATCACCCCAATTATGCACTATGTTGAGGTCCTTTGCAAATTATTGTGGTCTAACAATTTCAGCCAAGGCAACCGGGACTCTAGGGCTATCATGAACAAAGAATAGTCTCAATCTTGTTGTAAAACACTTGTTAAACCATATATAACTACTGTCCTTTCTATCCCATTTCATATCAGAGTTCCATAGCTGAACAAGCTTGTCCTCTCCATCTTTTTGTTTGGATAATTCCATTTCTTTTGCAAAATAATCAACACCTTTGAACAAAAACATGTACATCATAAAGGAATACCAACAAAATGGTTTATCAGCTTTATTCTTTTGAATCCCTATTAGTCCATCATGGATTAAGTTAGCAATGAAGGGGGCATAATCAAAAGTAATTGACAGATGTGGATGTAATATCTGGATCACCATATACATCAGGTGTTGTGGCATTTTCTCATTAACATCTTCCCCTAAAACTTGACATAATAACCAATAGGCACCTCTTTCTAGTACATCAAAATATTCTATTTTGAATGGCTCCTATGCACCTAGTCCTGTAACAATCATCTTTCCAATCTGAGTGCAAAAGTCTTTTACAAGACCAATTGTAAGGAGATGTCTCCATGCATCATATATATCTCTCAATTCTTTGAAATCAATTGGTTCTAGGCTATTTGAAGGGTCACTCAATCTAAAAACCATTTTGATCTCCTCAGCAGAAATTGTTAATAGCTTTTGGCCCCTAACACCCCTAATCTCCCTAGTAATAGGGTCATAGTTTTTTGCAACTTCAATCATCAGGTCTGCATCTAAGAAGACACTGGGTTCCACAAGCTTGCCTAAGTTATTTTCCCATACATTACAGGTGGGAACAGGGGTATTTCTCTGGCTGAATCCTACTATAAATAATGTCAGCCCAGTGATGTCAGAAGTACCACTTGCATTAGGAAAGCCAATCCCCTGATATAATTTCCTCTATCATATAATCCATCTGCTACTTTTACCCTAGGCTCCTTTGGTGTTAGTTGTTTGACCTCTGCCAAATTTACTGTTGAGCTAGGAAAAAAATGTAATAAGTCTTCATATAGACCCCTCTTAAGATAATCAGTCTCACTAGATAGCTCCTTCCTAGGTGGCATTTGTAGGGCTTATAGCTTCATATAATTGGTGTAAAAAGAGAATAGAAGCAAAATAATACCTCTGAATAGAACAAGTATGTGTAGAAAAAGAAACCAAACTTTCCTCCAAAATCTCTAGAAAATAGCAATCGGTCTCTGCAACTCTTTTTGCCCAATCCTCTGCAAATTTTTATCTCCTTGTGGCTTTCAAGGAAATAGAGATTTTTAGTATATTAGCAATTATCTCAGCAATTATTTCAGGAATTTACTTTGCATGACTTTTCCATTAATTTTCCAGAGGATTGAATTGTCACTTGCCCAAACTTTTTACCCACTTCACCTCTAGTTTAAATTCTGACCATTGATTTTCACTTAGCAAATAATCCAACGGTTTGTCATATGATCACATAGCTTGAAATAAACTCATGCGAACATACAAAAATCCATCATGTTAGTCCCTTCATTGGTGACAATCCCTTATAACTTTCATTGTTACAATAAAATGTTAGTCGCATGATCACATAGCTTGAAAGAAGCTCATGCGAACATGCAACAAACCATTAGCATTCAATCACTATCACTTATTCTTTAAGTTACTGGTCCCACTTTACCTTTGTTAATAATGAAAATCCACGCTTGCAACACCTGGAAAGTTGTCATTGAAATTGTTTCTTTCTGAGCACCAGTGTTGCTAACATTCTCCACATCAGCAAGTATTATCAACCAATCAAAAACCATATGCAAAAACTGACATTGGTCCCACTATTTTTAACCAATGTGAAATCGCCAGTCGTGTACACCTGTCAATGGTCCCACTTGAGAATCACACTAAGCTTTATGCAAGATTGATGGTTAGTCACATGATCGCATAGGCCTCTAAAGATCCCTCTAACACTGGTCCCACCAAGAACTGCCATATCACTATCCATATCGACTAATCAAAGATGAGCATTTGTGCATACATGTTAGTGGACCTACTTCACTTGAAATGCTAACCTAATGTAAGATCGATGGTTGGTCACAGGATCACATAGAGCTAAAAGATTCTACGTGAACATACAACAACTGTCAATTGACTAAGGATTCCAAGATTCAAAGTACACCAAAACATTAGAAAGATAAGGCATTAAGGACTTAGGAAATATTAAAATCACCGGGCCTTTAGACTTAGGAAAAATAGAGATGTGACCCCCGCATGATGATAAAATAAATGCATGTGCTTTTCTATGAGCTTAAGTGATTCAAAAAAGGTAACACTCAAATAGAAATGAAGAGAGCGACCTAGGGTTTTTTGAAAATGGCATACATTTGGGGTTTTTCTTAGGTTTAACTCTTAGTTAGGGCTCACTGGATACTAAGGAAAAATAGATAATTTTGCATTATTTTTTTATGGGTTTTTTGTAGAAAAATTATCACAATCTTTTAACACTTATGCACACTTCAATTTTATAAAAATTTCAGAGGATTGACATACTAAAAAATTGAAGTGCCAACAGTGGCTCTGTTTGGGGATGTATGCCTCTTGCAGGCATGACAAGAATTCAGAAACTCTAGGATAAGCAGACCATCTACTGAAACAAAACAACTAACCTACTCACACAACTTGAAAATAAACACACAACTCGAAGGGGAAACTAACTACTATTCATGCATAATGAGAGTACCTTAAGAAAAGTACAATTTGAGGAATTGTCAATGAATTGGCAATTCCATTTTATTTCAAATCAAATCCTTCAGAATGTATGAATCAGGTCCCCATTCTTTACTGATCAAATATGGACCCAACCAAATAGGGTCAAACTTGTTGTGTTTACCCTTATCTTCAAGCCTGGCATTCCACATCAGGACCAAATCATTATCTTGAAAGCTTCTGACTGTTGTTTTTCTGTCATACAAATTTTTATACTTGAGCTGAGATCTGAAATTAGTATCATGTGCTTCCCTCCTTGATTCATCTAATTGTATCAAGTCTCGTAATCTGATCTTCATTTCATCATCTTGATCATCATCATATAATTGGATGAACTTGTAAATTTGTAGCAAGTTATTTTGAGGTAACCTAGCATGAATACCATATACTAAATCAAAGGGAGCACACCCTATAGCCTTCATAATTGTTACTCTATTAACCCACAGAGCTAGCTGTAATTTGGAGTCCCATGCCTTCTTGTTCGCATCTAAGACTCTTTTCAGAATTTTTATCAAGCTTTTATTACTTGATTCAGCCTAAACATTTCCTTGAGGATGGTAAGGAGTAGAGTATGAAATTTTGATTCCAAAATTTAAACAAAAAATAACAAATTCTTCAGATCTAAAACACATAGCATTGTCTACAATCAAAACTTTAGGACATCCAAACCTAGTCAGCAAATTTTGCATCAAGAAATCAGTAACCACTTTACTGGTTGCTTTTTTAGTGGGAATGGCTTCCACCCACTTTGTAAAGTAATCAGTTGCAACTAATATGTGTGAGTGCCCCCCACTGGATTTTTTTGGGATTTCTCCTATGAAATCCATGCCTAAATTTTGAAAAGGGGCTTCCACACTTACAGGGCTCAAAGGAAAATTTCCATTAAACTTCAACTTTCCTGAGAATCTCTGACAAGCATCACACCTTTTGACAAAGGAATGTGCATCCTTGAAAATACTAGGCCACCAAAAACCAGATCTTAGTATCTTATGCACAATAGTCTTGGCCATGTAATGGCCACCACATACACCTTCATGCATTGCTTGTAGTAGATCATTAGCCCTTTGAGGGTCAACACACTTTAGCAGGACACCCTCATTACTTCTCCACCATAACTCTCCTTTAATGATCACATATTTTAGAGCATGTAATTTGGTAGTCCTCTTTTTTTGGTCATCCATGTTAGAAGGAAATAAAAGCTTTTGCAAGTATCTAATAATATCCTCGTACCATTCACAGCAGTCTAGATCACATACGTATGGCCTTTGTTCTTCTTCAAGAGTGTTGATGTGGTTAGCATCCAAATTGCTTTGAGCCATGAGTTTTGCTAGCCCCAATCCTCTCACTAGTTTGGTGATTTGGATGTCAATATTAAACTCTTGGATTCTATTTATCCACCTACATCTTCTCCATGAAACTTCTTGTTAAACCAAGATGTCTTTCATAGAAGCACTGGGCACATATGCAACTATAGTTTCCCCTACCAAATAACATCTAAAATTCTTGATAGCTTTGACCAATGCGTAAGCCTGTTTCTCATTTATATCATACTTCAACTTAGCTACTTGCAATGACTTACTGAAAAAGGATATGGGCTGTTCAAAACCTTCTGAGTTCTTCTGTAATAGTACTATAGCTATAGTATGATAGGAAGCAAATGAAAAGATTTGGATGGGCTTACTAAAATCTGGTGATCTTAACACAGGGGCACTTTTAATAGCCATCTTGATATCAGAAAAAGCTTGCTTGGCCTCACTACCCCATTCAACCTTTGCATTTTTCTTTATCATTTTGGAGATGGGAACACTAATTTCAGAAAAAATTGTATCAAACCTTCTACCAAAGTTAATCTGACCAAAGAAAGATTGGATACATTTTACATTTTTGGGCAATGGTACTTTGTCTATTGCTGCTACTCTCTTAGGATCAATCTTGACTCCATCCTTGGATACAATGTGTCCCAAAAACTTACCCTCAGTTACTCCAAAAGAACACTTCCTTGGGTTAAGGGAAACCCCATATTCTAAAGCTCTTACAAAAAAAATTTCCAAGTGGCCATAATGTTGGTCCTTCTTTTCTGAATACGTTGTTAAGTCATCCTAATAAACAACAAGATTTTTTTTTATAAAATCTGCAAATGCTACATCCATAGCTCTCTAAAAGGTAGCCCCAACATTGGTTAAACCAAATGGCATCCTAACATACACATAAGTACCCCATGGAGTAGTGAATGCAGTTTTGAACTGTTCTATTTCTTTGACAACTACTTGATTGTAACTTGAAAAACCATCCATCATGGACATTAATTCAGATCTAGTAACCCTCTATAACATGCCTTCCATGTTTGGTAGACCATAATTGTCCTTTAAAGAATTTATGTTCAAATTTCTAAAGTCTACACACAGCCTGATGTCTCCATTCTTTTTTCTTACTGGGACAAGATTAGAAACCCATGTTGAATGTCTAATAGGTTGAATGATGCTTGCACCACTCATATTTTTTAGCTCATCCTACATTTTCAGTGCCAAGGTAGGGTTAACAGGTCTCAATTTTTTCCTGAAAGGTTTGGTATTCTCCTTTAAGGGAATTTCATGTTGGAATAAATCTTCTCTATATGCTTTCAAATCATCATAAGACCATGCAAAGACATGTCTATATTTTCTAAGAAGATTTATCAGAGATTTTTTTATTTCAGGAGTCAGGCTTCCACCAATATATACATTCTTTGGGGCTTCCTTAGTTCCTAAATTTATTTCCTCCACATCTTCAGGCTTGCTTAAAAACTTTGCCTGGCGAGAGCTATCATGGCTATCAAATGCTCTTTCTAACACTACCAAACCCTTTGGGACTTTATTTGTTTTCAACTGTAAGATCTCCTTGCCAAGGAGAGAGTCCTTATTATTAGATGTTTCTACATATTCACCAAAATTATCTCTTTGTCTCCAAAACTTGCATTACAATGCAGAAATCTTAAAATATCTAGGTCATCCTCAAAAACCTGCCAATTTTCATAATTATCTGGTATGGATGGCCTAGTTTGAATCTCAATCCTAGATATCCCTACAAAAGTGATATCCTCTAGTCTTAATGCAATGTTAGCTAGTAGATCAGCCATCCTATTATGGCCTCTATCCATCCAATCAATACAAAAAGCATCAAACTATTCTATCTCATCCCAAACAACATTCCTATATTGTCTTAACCTTTGGTTTCTTGATGCATATTTGGATCTGATCTGAGATACAACTAATTATGAATCCCCAATAACCCTGAGATTTTTTATTTTGTGTTTTGAAGCTAACCTTAATCCTATTAATAAAGCCTCATATTCTGCAGTGTTATTTGTGCAAGCAAATAACAGGGTAAAGGAAAACTTAAAAGTTTTTTCAGTGGGAGAAATCAACACACCTGCACCAGCTCTTCTTTAGAGCTTGCACCATCAAAATACATAGTCCAGAGATCATTCTGATTCATGATATTTCCTTCTTCTTTAGCTAAGAGAGGAAGATCAACTTCATTCTTATTTTCAATACTCTGTACTTGAAAAGAATTTATGTCAGTGTCCAATAAATAGTTCATGTTATTATCATTGGTGTCCTCTTCAATCATATGGGGGGTTCTAACTTCTCTAAGTACCTTAATACTTTCACCTGTGATGTTAAAAGTAGCATAAGATAAGTCACACTGGATGCTTCCTCCCATTTCCACACTCCATTTTCTCGATAACAACATTCCATATTGTGGAGGTATGTCCACGACTAAAACACTCATAGTCAATTATTTCTCAGGACAAGCAACAAGCCTGTAAGGCAAGGCCTTGATTGTTCCAATCACTGGTACTTCCCTAGAGTCCATTGCCTAGCATCTCCCATGAGGAGTATCAACTTGCAATCCCATTGACCTCATAATTTTAGCAGGCATGACCATATTTGAAGCTCCTAAATCAATCATGCAATTCTTCAACATTTTATCATTTATGACCAATGTTAGGAAAAAAGGATCAACAGCTCCCATAGAAGTATTCACAACATTAGTGTCTAGATAGATCTAAGGTATTTTTGAAATAATTTCTTCTGTGTCCTTCTTTTTTGTTGGATCTTGACCCTTCATCTTAGTTTTTACTAGTTCTTGGATGTTTGTGGTCTGAAGACCATTTATCCATGTAAGGGCTTTCCCTTTGTGTTCACTTATCCTCATCATTTCTAATAAAGGTACTTTTATTGTGATCTAAGATAATAACTGATTCATGTCAACAGGTACATAATTTAAAATAGATAAGTCTGTCTTGCCCTTTGGGGTAGTCTTGACTTCAGGTTGTGTGGCTGTATCCAATTTCTCTTTATCTTTTGATTTATTTTCTGATTGGGCATTTGGAGTGCTAACCATTGGATTTTTAGCCTTGATCTTGAGAAACTTGATTGGCTTAGCAGGCTTTTCTGTCCCCTTTGACTTGGAATTCTTGGTATCATCTATAGCCTTATTTTTTATGGCAGATTGCTTAGCGTCTTCTTTATTCCTTTTAATAAAAATACCCACTAGTTTACCAATTATTTTATCAATAGTTCTATTTCTAAGGACATAGTTGCTTTTGGCCTGTGTCACCATATCAGGAGTGATTTGGTCTATCTCTTCATCAGAGGGTCTTCTTAACATAACAGGTTCTTCAACTTGTTTGGAGTTTCTATTTATGTCTTCAATTTCTTCCTCTTCTTCATTAGAAAAAATATGTCGATGGTAAGCCTCCCTTCTATTTTGAGAACCATTTACATCATGATTTTCATCTTCCTCTTCAGAATCAACTTCTTCATATAACTTAGAAAAAGTCAATCCACAACCTCTGTCATCATATGATTCATCCTCCTCCTCTCCTTGTTCATTACTTTCAGACATATTTTGAGAAATCACACAATAATCTGAATCATGAGGGGATTGGCATACTGTGCACCATGGAATCTCACTAGCCATGTTGATTGAATATTTTTGCAAAGGGTTAGGGGTTTCATCATTTGAATTAGTATCCTTCCTTTCTGGGATGATAGGCTTTCCATCCTTCCACTGTGTATTGTAAGGATAGTTCTGCATTCTAGGCTGCTTACTGAAATTATTTGGAGGAGGCCTATCATTTCCTTGAAACCTATTTTTAATTTCTCCGAGTTTTAGATCCTTTAAGGCATTAAGGATCTACTTGAGGTTATCATCCTCCTTAAGTTTCACATTAGCAGTCTTATCAACTTCTTTCTTTTCGAACCTAGGGGCCTTAGGATCCTCTCTTCTTCCTAATTTTCCTAATACCCTTCTATTGCTCTCAATGTTTACAACAAATCTTTGAGCCTCTCTAATAGTCCTAGGGTTTTTATCCCTAAGTAAGTATCCCATTTTGGCATCAAAATCATTTAAATATGTTGCCAAACATACCTTCTCATCCAACCTCATGACTTGGAAGAGTTTGTGCATCACCTTTTGAAACCTTACATTGAATTCTAGAACTTCCTCATTTTGGTTTTTCTTTATATTGTTAAATTTATTTAACATAAAACCCTCATTAGTCTTATCACCATACTAATCTTTTAAAAAAATTATAAAATCATCCCAAGAACCAATACAATCATAAGGAAGCCCTTTGAACCAGTCTCTTGCATCTTCAGTTAAAGATTGAACAAATAATTTCATGATGACATCTTCATATTCTATTTCATAGTCATCAATCATATCAATAAAGTTCTTTAGATGCTCTTCACAGGAAACAACATTATTTCCAGTAAACTTAGGTAATTTCTCTCTAATCTTTGCAGGAATCAAATTATGATAACCAACAATATTGTTAAAGAGAAGTTGTCTGTACCTTTTAATGTGAACTATTCCTCTTTGTAATGAAGCATTTGTTTGAGAGGTGGAAGCTTTGTTCTTTGTTGTATTAGAAACATTTTTAGTAATCACTAGTGTTATAATGGCAGCCTAAGTAGCATAATTTCCAACATTAACATTAGATATCATCACAGGGTTAGTTGGAATTGAAGGAGTAAAAGAATGTCTAAGAAAATTAACTTTCTTTTTCATTTCCAAGGTAGTAGTCTCAACCTTCACCTTTTCTAATTCTTTAGCAATAATCTTATGTTCCCTTCTAGCCCTTTCCAAATTATTATCCAATTTGGACAAAGGATCTATTGGGATATTGTCATTTGTGGGCTCATTTATTGTGATTATTGCTGAAATATGTTTTCCTTTATCCTTAGGCTTCCTAACTTCAGCAATGGGTTGGACAATAGGTTGTTCATCAACCCCTTTGGGAGCTCTTAGAAAATTTATGGCCTTCAAGGTCATCAACTACCTTTTGAGCTAGTCTGCCCTAATTTGGGCTTGCCTTGTTTCATTTTCTTTTTCCATTTCCCTCTCCCTCCTAATTGTAATTTGTTTGATATTTTTCTCTAAATTATAAACTTCTTCAAAAATATCCTCTGAATCTAGGAGAGTGGTATCAGATCCTGAATTCTCAAACCCAAAATCCTCTTGCTAATTTCTAGGATCATTAGGGCTTTGAGAAGGAGAAGGCCCCTGAGTTGGGGGATCATTTCTTCCTTCCAAGCCCTTGCTCTTACTTCTTGACCTTCTGATTTCCTTATGAGGTTCTACATCTGGGTATACCTTTTTTCCTATGATGTACTTCATCACCCTTATGAGAATGAAAGTCCTCATATGATCCTAAACCTAGATCAACTGCCTCCTCATACTCAAAGGCATTATCTTCCTGGTCATGAGTAAGTTGATTATTTATTTTCATACTTTTCTTCTATCTCCATGCTTGAGACAAATCACCACTACTTTGATTTCTTCTAAGTAAATAAGTCCTAGAAGTGCTTGGAAGTTCACCTTCTAACCTACTTTTTGGGTGATCCTTCCTCCAAGCCCTATTATTTCTTTGACTCATAATTGAATGTATGTGAAACAATTTCTTTTTATTTTATTTTCTTTACTCAGCACTGCTGCAGAGATTTTCAGAGTCGCCACCAACACAAGTTGGGAAATATTTTCACACACTTAGTAGATCAAAGTATTCAATATTTGGTGAGTAATCAAAATAGAGATTACTACAAATAAATGCAAAGCTAAATGAGATTTTTAGGTTCAAACTGAATACAAAGATTGCAATTATTCCTCTATTCTTCAATGGTGCTTTACTGGTTCTAACAAATAAGAAGGCCAGGAATCTAGCTCAACTTGTACCTGCATTATTTGATATTCAAATTCACAATACCAGATATCTAAAATTCAATTTTTCATAGTATTTCAATCCCTATTCCCCAGTAGACTCACCATTTTGTTGGTTCCCAAAATGGACTTTATGCTTTAACAAGCAACCAGTACGTCTACAGATTTTATGGATGGGTTAGATCAAAATATCGAGTTCTAAAGGTGACTGGACCAACTATAGGGACAAGGCTGCCCTCTACACTTGTGGCTCTACAAAACCAAGGAGGGTGCTCCTAATCCAGTAAAACAAGACTTAAATCAATAATCACTAACTGGATTGAAATGTAACAGATAAATGATAAGAGAAATCTAAATGATAACCATTCATTTATAGATCTTTCACTATCACTAGGTAGTAAACTTCCCTACAAATCACTGTATTTCAAATAATTTTGACAATTTTATAATCAAAGATGGAAATATCAATAGAACCTTTTCAAACACTGATATCTATAAGAAGACTCCACTATTGGCCAATGCCTTATCCATTGGGCAACACTTCCACTGCAAGATTGTAACACATGAAAAAATATATTGAATCTTTGAATTATCTTTACCCTTTGAAAATACTAATCACCCTACGGTGGATTTTATCAAAGGTTCCTAGATTCACACTACTTACTGATGCATCCTTAAGCAAAAATTCAAAGAATTTATGTCATACTCAAAGCTTATTTAATCTGATCTTGGATCAGAGCTGAGAAATATAAACATACACATAGAGATTATCTATGCAATGAATTGGAACAATTCATAACTCAAATGGAGATACTCAAGGAGAGATATAAATCCTGGATTTCATTCAAATGCTATATTAATATCATGCTTACAAAATGCTTTACAGTATAACCTTTTGAAATTAACTTGAAATAGAAATATTGTTCTTCTATAGAAATATGCCTAAAAATAGTCTATGATATCCCAGACTCAAGAAACTTATTAGTCCAATTGATCAAGTTCTTGGTCCTTTTTTATTGATCTTGGTAATCCTTTTATAGAAAATAAGGATTGCAAACAAGCTTTAGATCTTTCTAGAAAAGACAAGAAAGCAGTTCTCATATAGGACAAAAATTTAAAATAGAAACTTTTCTTGTTACAAATTCTCAAAATGAATTGTTAAGATGAGTGCCAAAATCTTGTAACAATTCCCAAAGGTAGTTCAACTTCTACCAAGTGTTATGTCTGTGCTTCCTTCTTTTATGGAGTTGGGGCATTGCCATCTATTGCCTCCTCAAAAGATGTTTCTTCTTTCTGATTTATCTCTGACAAGGACACTACTTCCTAGGCTGCAAAAGTATCTTCATCAGGCCAATTAAACACCAAAATCTCATCCCTTTTGGGTAGAATCTTGTTCCAGCTAGTGACCAATTGATGCACTTCAGTAATCACTTTAGTAAAATGCATCTTAGCATCTTGTAACATTTCAATTATTTGTATGAAGGGAAGAGTATCTTCAGTGCTAAAGAAACATCTATCTTGGTTGAGCCCCATATTCTATTTGTTTCAACCAATTTTCCCTTTCTTTTATAGTTCCATCTACTTTGACAAGACCCAGGAATATTTGAAAATCATTCTAAAGATATCTCACTCTTAAGAGAGCTACCTTTCTCTTTATTTCCTCCCTAGTTACTTCAAAATCAAGAAAGGTTTTGACAATTTTATAAGTATTTTCCAATTGGGGGCACACAGTACTATGATCTTTAATTGTTTTAAGAAATGACTTCAAAACATTCTCCCTAGGCACCCACATATCCAAAAAAATTCCTAGAGAATATTTTTCTTTTCTAAAAGAAAGCAAAATGTCAGATAACTTCTATGCATGTTTATAAACCTCCCTGGACTTTACATTTCTAACAAAATGTTGAATGGTGTCCTTTACTTTCTTTTCAAATTTCTGTTGTTCTCTCTATTCTACAGCCTCACTGCTCAGGGAAGGGGGAAGAGGAGACATGGGAAACTCAATAATGGGGCTTGAGGAAGAAGGATCAGTAGTAGAAGAAGGAAATTGCAACTGTTGTGGTGCTTGGATTGAGCTTTCCTCCCCCAACCTTTTCTTCAAGTTGGCAATTATTTTATCCTTCTCAAACAATCCTTGTTTCAATTCTCCATACGCCCTCAGCATTTCCTCAAATTTTCTTGTGAGTTCCTCCTTCTCTTTTGCTTCCCTTTCTACCACCTTCTCTAGAAGGTGAGCTGTAGCTACCACCATACTTGATGCTTCTATCACTGAGGTGTCAAGAACCCTCTTGACTATGAGACCACCAGAGAGACTATCCTTAATTATTTTCTTTCCTTTGTTTTTCTCATTCTTCTTTAGTGACCACATGACCAATGCTTGGTGGTCATTACTAAAAGAAACTCCTTTGATAGCCTATTCTGCCTCTTCCTTCATCTTGTACATAGGTGTAACTTGTTTTCTAACTGCATCAAGAACCATTGCATCAGCTATGTCCCATTTAGGGAGGATAAGTACTCCTACATTCTTTACCAATTCACTCCCCTATTCTGGTGTAATATTTTCAAAGCTCTCTATCATCTCTTTTCTTATTTCATCTTCAATAGTTTTAAAATCCTTATTAGGATTCTTCTTGTGCTTCTTCTCACAAGCTTCCTCAAATCTACTCATTTTCAATTTCCATAAAAATTGTATAAAGGCCCGGGTCTTCAGAAATGCATCATCAGCCAGAAATTCATCACATGCCTATTTGACTATAGGATCCAACTCTATCCTTGCAATTTGTCCCTCTGTTAAGCATAACTCAGGCTCCTTTGGTTTCTATGGAATCCCTTCATTTATTTCTTCTTGAGTTATGAAAATTTGACCTTGAGATCCCATTTGTTGGACCTGTTCTATGATCTCTTGATCATATCTAACATTCACGTGTGACTGTGAAGGAGAGTATTCTTCCTCTAGATCATGAGGGCTCTCTTCTATCCTTTGTTTCTTGGTGGGAGGTGAAAAATCAAGGATGTCTTCACCTGGTTGGTCTTGTGGTATATCTATAATTTCTTCAACGTCCTTTTGTTTCCCCACCTGCTTTGATGAAGAATGGATATCTTCCCTTCTCTTTTGCTTCTTGATGTTAGATTCAAGGATTATTACACTATATCCAGTCTTTTCTTGCAACATATATTTTCTAGGAGGAAACATCTTTGCAAATGCTCCTTTGCCCAATAATGATTTAGCCTTCTCTGGTTTTTCCTCCATGGCTTTCTTCTTCTTCTCTTCTAGAGCCTTGTAAATTTCTTGAAAACAATTCATAAGAGTATCTATCCTCTTTCCCATAGGATTTATACTACCTATGGGGTCATATTGGGGATGAAATTGTCAAAGAAAATCCCATGTTTTCTTGTACACCAACCACTTCTCCTTCTTGACTACTTGTTCCTATAATCCTAGGGTATTCCTGATAATGTCCTCAGGGAAATTGAAAATGTGGTTTATTGATGAGCATCTGACCTTCTTTTTGAACAATTCATTGTAGAAACCCTCTGGGTCTATTGTCTAAGCAATTGTGGTTGTCAAATGATATGGTTCCAAGATTTTGTGCATGTGAAGCCACCCACCTTTTGTGATAATAAATTGGTGAGCAATGGTAATATTTGGGAACAAAGTTCCTCTAACCTTAGTAATATTATTCTTCTCAATATCCCTTAATTGTCTAAGAAATTCTACAATGCCAATCTTGATGGGAACTTGGAGAGGCAAAATAAAAGGATTCCCCTTGAAACCATACAATCTAATAACAATTGAATAAGGATAGAAAATAAAATCACCCCAATTGTGCACTATGTTGAGGTCCTTTGCAAATTGCTATGGTCTAACAATTTCAGCCAAGGCAACCGGGACTCTAGGGCTATCATGAACAAAAAATAGTCTCAATCTTGCTGCAAAACAATTGTTAAACTATATATAACTACTATCTTTTCTATCCCATGTCATATTGGAGTTCCGTAGCTGAATAGGCATGTCCTCTCCATCTCTTTGTTTGGATAATTCCATTTATTTTACAAAATAATCAACACCTTTGAACAAAAACATGTACATCATAAAGGAATACCAACAGAATGGTTTATCAACTTTATTCTTTTGAATCCCTATTAGTCCATCATGGATTAAGTTAGCAATGAAGGGGGCATAATCAAAAGTTATTGACAGATGTGGATGTAATATCTAGATCACCATATACATCAGGTGCTATGGCATTTTCTCATTAGCATCTTTCCCAAAAACCTAACATAATGACCAATAGGCACCTCTTGCCAGTACATCAAAATATTCTATTTTGAATGGTTCCTGTGCACCTAGTCCTGTAACAATCATCTTTCCAATCTGAGTGCAAAAGTCTTTTAGAGGACCAATTCTAAGGAGATGTCTCTATGCATCATATATCTCTCTCAATTCTTTGAAATCAATTGGTTCCAGGCTATTTCTAGGGTCAATCAATCTAAAAATGATTCTGATCTCCTTAGTAGAAATTGTTAATAGCTTTTGGCCCCTAAAACCCCTAATCTCCCTATTAATATGGTCATAGTTTTTTGCAACTTCAATCATTAGGTCTACATCTAAGAAGACATTGGGTACCACAAGCTTGCCTAAGTCATTTTCCCATACATTACAGGTGGGAACAAGGGTATTTCTCTAGCTGAATCCTACTGTAAATAATGTCAGCCCTGTGAAGTCAGAAGTACCACTTGCATTAGGAAATCGAATCTTAGAATCCCTGATATAATTTCCTCTATCATGTAATGCATCTTCTACTTTTACCCTAGGCTCCTTTGGTGTTAGTTGTTTGACCTCTGCCAAATTTACTGTTGAGCTAGGAAAAATTTGTAATAAGTCTTCATATAGACCCCTCTTAAGATAATCGGTTTCACCAGATAGCTCCTTCCTAGGTGAAATTTCTAGGGCTTATAGCTTTGTATAATTGGTTTAAAAAGAGAATAGTAGCAAAATAATACCTCTCAATAGAACAAGTATGTGCAGAAAAAGAAACCAACCTTTCCTCCAAAATCTCTAGAAAATAGCAATCCGTCTCTGCAACTCTTTTCGCCCAATCCTCTGCAAATTTTTATCTCCTTGTGGCTTTCAAGGAAGCATAGATTTTCAGTATATTAGCAATCATCTCAACAATTATTTTAGCAATTTACTTTGCATGATTTTTCCATTAATTTTCTAGAAGATTGAACTGTCACTTGTCCAAACTTTTCACCCACTTCACCTCCTGTTTAAATTTTGACCATTGATTTTCACTTAGCAAATAATCCAATGGTTTGTTGTATGATTGCATAGCTTGAAAGAAACTCATGTGACATATGACAAGCCATCATGTCAGTCCCTTCATTAGCAATAATCCCTTATAACTTTCATTATTACAATAAAACATTAGTTGCATGATCGCATAGCTTGAAAGAAGCTCATGCGAACATGCGACAAACCTTTAGCATTCAATCATCATCACTTATTCTTTAAGTTACTGGTACCACTTTACCTTTGTTAACAATGAAAATCCATGCTTGCAACACCTGGCAAGTTTTCATTGAAATTCTTTCTTTCCGAGCGCCAGTGTTGCTCACTTTCTCCACTTCAGCAAGTATTATCGACCAATCAAAAACCATATGCAAAAATTGACATTGGTCCCACTATTTTTAACCAATGATAAACCACCAATCGTGTACACTTGTCAATGGTCCCACCTGAGAATCGCACTAAGCTTTACACAAGATTGACGGTTAGTCGCATGATCGCATAGGCCTCTAAGATTCTACGCAAACATACAACAACCATCAGATCTTCCCTTCATTACTTTCAGCTATAAAGCTCCCTCTGACATTGGTCCCATCGAGAACCTCCATATCACTATCCATATCGACCAATCAGAGATGAGAATTTGTGCATACATGGTAGTGGACCTGCTTCGCTTGAAATGCTGACCTGATGTAAGATCAACGACTGGTCGCATGATCGCATAGAGCTAAAAGATTCTACATGAACATATGACAACCGTCGATTAACTAAGGATTCCAAGATTCAAAGTACACCAAAACATTAGAAAGATAAGGCATTAAGGACTTAGGAAATATTAAAATCACCGAGCCTTTAGACTTAGGAAAAATAAAGATGTGACCCCCGGGTGATGATAAAATAAATGCACGTGCTTTTCTATGAGCTGAAGTGATTCAAAAAAGGTAACACTCAAATAGAAATGAAGAGAGCGACCTAGGGTTTTTTGTAAATGGCATACATTTGGGGTTTTTCTTAGGTTTAACTCTTAGTTAGGGCTCACTAGATACTGAGGAAAAATAGATAATTTTGCAAGATTTTTTTATGGGTTTTTTGTAGCAAAATTATCACAATCTTTTAACACTTATGCACACTTCAATTTTATAAAAATTTCATAGGATTGACATACTAAAAAATTGAAGTGCCAACACAATGTTCATTCTATGAATGATACATAAAAGACTTTCCTCGTCCACTCGGTTAAGAGATTTGACTATATACAATGATTAAAATGTAACAGTAGGTGATCTGCCTTAATTCAACTTTAATTGTAGACTTATAGATCCTTGTCAAGCTCATTCAAATCCTATGATCATTATAATAATTCTATTTCAATCAATATTCAGTAACTTACTATGAATCAGTAATAGCTTCTTGACACTCAGTAAATTCTGCAGTTCAGTTCTCCTTTACCATTTTGATCAGGCATGCATGAAAACTTGTTCACATGATAATTATATAGTCTCCTTCTTCTAACATATGTTTCATTATGAAACTCTACTCTCTTAAATAGACACGTAAACCATTTTCTTTTCCTCCATTAGACTTTGCCGCTTAATCACCTTCATTGATTTTTCCACTTTAACCTTCCTTAGTTAATGTGTCAATAACATGTTTAATTTTCATCCTTTAGATCTTTCTTGAATTTTGTTAGCCATCGATCTTTGTAAAAAACTTTATCTCCAACCTCAAATTCATACACTTTCTAGCTCATCAATCCTTATTAGCTAAACTAATCAGTTAGTTCCTTTGTTCTATTCAGTTAATAAAGAAATGTGTCAGTGAACACAAGCTCAGTATATATTGTGCTCGGTATACACTACACTTCATTAGTGTATTCCAAAATGCTTCATCAACTGACAACACTTCCTTGTGTCTTTCAACTCTTTTCCTCATCATAGATGAATGCAACATAATCAAGTCAATATCATAAGGTCATAGACTCATCAACAAGTTACCCAATGTATTCCTTATCCTCATCTGTCATATTCATCTTCCTTATGTAGATATATCTATTCTTCATCTCTTTCACTCATTTTCTACAGATGTTTAGGTACAGTAACTTAGAAGATAAGTGTTTTAAAACTAGTTGACAACATAATACTAATTTAATCATCTTACATATCTAATCAATCAGCTCAGTGATCTTAAATCATAGATCTTCAATTAGCTTCTAAATCAGTTGTAGTTTTTTAGCTCCATCTCTCTAACCAACTGCAGCCCCATAGCTACTCTACTCTTAATCCTATCCCAACTCAAAGGTCTCTTGCAAGGTCTACCATACAAGGCTCTATAAGTTGGCATACCCAAAGATGAATGACACCCATTATTATAGTAAAAATATACCAAGTGAAAGTACTCCTCCCATCTAGTTTGGTGAACCATCACATATATATGAAGCATATCCTCTAACACCTAATTAACTCTCTCAGTATTAGCATTTGTCTCTGGATGATAAGATGTACTAAAATGGATCTTGGTGCCCAAAGATGACTGCAACTCTCTCCAAAAAGAAGATGTGAAAAGAGAATCTCTATCAGATATAATCTTATGATGAACGCCATGGAGTCTAATGATATCCTACAAGAATGCCTATGCCATTGTAGGTGCTTTAAAGGTAGTATAAATGGGTGAGAAGTGGGACACCTTAGTCAACCTATCCACTATCACCATAATAGCATCATGTCAATGAGAAGATATAGGAAGACCAACAAAAAATTCCATAGATATAATGTCCCACTTTCACTCAGGTACCTCATGCAGCTAAAGAAGCCCACTTGGTGGTAGTGCTCCACTTTGACTCTTTGACACTCCAAGAATCTAGCCACAATCTTCACAATGTGAAACCTCATACCTAGCCAATGAAAGAGTTATGTCAAATCTGCATGTAACTTCTTGACTCTGGGGTGTGCTACATAAGGTGCTCTATGAGCCTCAAGAATAATGAAGTCACACAACCCACTAGAAGAAGGTACATAAATGCATCCTTTATGATGAAGAAGACCATCAAACTCTAGGGTATAATCTAAGAACTTCCCCTCAAGGGGTCTCTGAGCCTGAACCATCTGACAAACCTCAAAGTAGAATCCATCCTTAGGAAAGTACTACAAAATATGTCCTCTCAAGTTTGTGCTATAAGTCATACCTGATAGCTTGTGATGTCTCCTTCTTAGGGCATCTACAACCATGTTATCCTTACCCTTGATTTAATTAACATCAAATTCATACTCACAAATAAACTCCATCCACCTCCTCTTCCTAGCATCAAGGTTCAGTTGAGCGAATATGTATTGAAAACTCTGATGATCTGAGTGAAGCTTGAATCTATGACCCAAAAGGAAATGTCTCCATCTCACTAAAGCATGCACAACTATTGCAAGATCAAGATCATGGTTAGGGTAGTTAATCTCATGAGTCTTGAGTTTACTAGACTCATAAGTAATATCTTGACCACCCTGCATAAGGACTACTCCAATACCATCCAAAGATGCATCTATGCAAACCATAAACCCTGCTGAAGGATCTAGTACTACAAGGATAGGTGTGGTAGTGAGTGCTCTCTTGAGATCTTGAAAAAATATCTCACACCTTCCTATCCACTGAAACTTCTTTCCCTTCCTCTGAAGGGAAGTGATAGGATGAGCCACTCTAGAAAATCCCTCAATAAAACATCTATAATATCTGGAAAGACCCATGAAGCTCCTAACCTCGGTCACACTAGTAGGTGCTAGCCAATCCATAATCTCTTTAATCTTAGATGGGTCAACAATAATCCCATCTCTTAATATCACATGGCCAAGATAATGAACCTCTGATCTAAAGAAGGTACACTTTGACAAGCTACCAAACAACTGATTATCCCACAAGCACTGCAAAACTTGTCTCAAATTCTCCTCATGCTCATGCTCATCTCAAGAGTAGATCAAAATATCATCCAAAAACACTAATATAAATTTGTCTAAGAATGATCCGAATACTCCATTCATGAGGCTCATGAACACAGTTGGAGCATTCATGAGTCAAAAAGGAACCTAATTGAACTCATAATGGCCATAATGTGTACACACTACTATCTTGTGGATATCACTCTCCACAATGCTAAACTAATGGTACCCTAACTTCAAGTCAATCTTAGAGAACACACAAGAACCCTAAAGCTGATCGAACAAATCATCTATCCTAGGAAGTGGGTATCGATTCTTGATGGTCACCTTATTCAACTATCAGTAATCCATGCATAACCTAAGAGATTCATCCTTCTTAACAAAGATGATAGGTGCACCCCATGGTGATACACTAGGATGAATATGAGCTTTCTCCAAGAGCTCCTCTAACTGAATCTTGAGCTCATTAAACTCATGGGTAGTCATCCTGTAAGGTGCTCAAGATACAGGCTCTACTCCTAGAACAAGCTCAATGTGGAATTCCACTACTCTAGGTGGTGGCATACCAGGTAGATTTAAAGGAAAAAAAATTCAAACTCTTACAAGATAGGATGGTCATCAAGGGAAGGATCCTTCTTTACCTACTCTCTATCATTGATGGTGATGGAAAACAATTGACAACCCTTTTTCATGCACCTCTTAAGCTGCATAGTGGAAGTCACATGAAGAGATATAGGTCTCTGAAATCCTAAGATTACTAAGGGCATACCTGATTCATCTACACACTCAACCCTCTTCTATCTACAATCCATCTAGGTGCTATGGGAATAAAACCAATCCATGCCAAGAACAACATCATAGAATCTAAGTGGTGTGATACATAGATCATCTATGGTGGTCATGTCCCCAATCTACATCTAACATCCTCTCACCAAAGAACTAACTGACACTCTATGAATGCCACTGCTTTGACTTGGAGCCCTACTATCCTATGGAGGCCTCTATCTCTAACTATGTTGAGATTACTACTGCTATTGTGGATGAGGTGATTTGAATGATCCTAATGAGTGCTTTTGATTTCCCTTCCAGGGGGATCTCTGGAAACCATAAGACTATGGTGTGGGATTGTGATTCTATGACCTATCATGAGAATCATGAGACCTATTATGGATCTCCTTTTCTCATGGCCATCTTTATGGTATAGTGTAGATCTCTAAGAGGTACCATCCACACTCTATTAGAAATAGAATGGTTCAACCCCTTAATAAAGCGGTTGGCCTGAAGTTTCTTGTCCTTCATATAATCCACATAGGTAAGGAGCTCGAGAAAATTTCTCTCATGTTGTACCACATAAAGACCTCTCTTCTAAAGGTCATGGAACTTGTCGATATGAAACTACCTGAAATGCTCTAACATGTATCGAGCTTTGAATCTCTCAAGGAAAATGTCCCATGTGAGGGTTTCTATGATCAGGTGGTTCTTATACTCATATCTCCACCAAGTAGAGGTGGTCCCTCTAAGCATATGCACTTCAAAACATGCCTTCAGGATGCTCTTGTAAGGGTACAACCCAAAGAATTTCTCAAGGATCAAAAGCCATGCCCCAGCCTCTATCCCATCTATAGATACTAAAAAAGGTGGTGCTTGTAGGCATAGAAGCTCTCTGATCTGATCCTATGAATCACGGGGTTCTCTATGCACTATCTAAGGTGGTGGTTCTGGCATGTGTACTAACTCACCCTCTAAATTTGTTTTTCCCTCAACATGTTTGGTAGGAGGACTCCTACTCCTATCTTAGACCTTAGTTTACTAACCTCCTAGTGGAAATCTACCCATAATGATACCAGCAAGATCTTGAAGAGCATTAAGATGTCTTGGTTAGGGTTCAATGGTGGCACATGTTAGAATAACTGAGAGTGGGGTGAATTATTTAATCACTTGTCCCAAATCAAAATGTATAATCCAAAACAAATACTTCAACTTCTGCTAGTTGGTAAACATAAATACTTTCACTGTCTGTGCTTTTACCAATTATCAATCTAAAACATATAGTAGTTACCGATCAAATCTAACATGTAATATGCAAAGTATGATAACAAAAAAATATCACAATCAACACATAACACAAGAGATTTAATGTGGAAACCCTATGAAGGGAAAAACCACCTAGGACCAGCAACCCAAAAATATTCACTCTTCTGAAGTGAGGTCGGTGAAGACCCAACCCTGTTAAAGGCTTACAAACACACTATTAGGTGTGACCTTGTAAGAGGATTTTAGACCAACCCTTATCATCCAACCAAAATTCACTATGGGGTTGATAGGATAATAATGTTCATTCTATGAATGATACATGATAAGAATTTCTTAGTCCACTCGGTTAAGATATTTGAATGTGTACAATGGTTAAATATGTAACAGTAGGTGATCTGATCTATTACAACATCAATTGTAGATATACAGATCAATATTCAGCTCATACAAATCTTTTTGATCAATGTAACACTTTTGATTCAACAATATATCAACTTACTACCCGTTAGTAATTTCTCTTTGTCGCTCGGTAATGCTCTGCAGTAGGGTTCTCCTTAACCGGTATGATTAGAATGCATGAAAACATGTTCACGTGATAATTCTATAGTTTCCTTTTCTTCTGGCGATCCTTCATCATGACATCATCAGTCTCTTATATAGACATGTAAATCATTTTCTTCTTGTCCATCAAATTTTTCCGCTTAATCTCATCCATTGATTTTAGCCACTTTCACCTTCTTCAGCTAATGTGTCAATAACATGTTTCAATCTGCTCCATTAGATCTTCCTTGAATTTTGTAAGTCATTGATCATCATAAAAAAGATTATCTTTAACACTGATTTTGAGGTACTTTCTAGCTCATCAATCCTATCAGCCAAACTGATCATTTAATTCATTCTTTTCTACTTGGTTAGCAAAGAAATGTGTTAGTGAACACAAGCTCAGTTTACACTATGATTGGTATACACTACACTCCATTGATGTATACTATTAGAAAGTAAAGTCCACCAAGATAACTAAGAGGGAAGGGGGGTGAATCAGTTATTAGATAATTATAACTTTTATCATCTTCAACAACATTAAACCATATAAGCAATATAATTACCAAGCATAGAAAGATATTCATACACAATTACACAATAACACAAGATATGTTGACTAGGGAACCTCTTGATAAGATCCACTGAAGGACCCACTGCCCAAATAGCTTCAGGGTAAGATCACTGAACTCACTATCCAAATAATATTTTCATTAGTCAATAGAATAATATGATACCTTTTCTCTGACTATGCCAAACTGCACTCACTGCTACATCATATCTAAATTTCAGATCTCTGTACTTTGCATGTCTTCCTTCACAATTTTGCTCTCATACTTAGCTCTTTTCTTCACTTCATGCTTACCACATCACATATCATTACAAAAAAAAGGAAGAACATTCCTTCCTTTATACCACACTCAAATAATTACAAATGAGTCAGTACACAATTACAAAATAAAATATTCCATACGCTACACCAAAATTACATAAAACTGTCAGCTTACAAATATAATAAATCTTCACTCATGTGACTTCAAAGTATGCACTATCATCCACATCACTATCAATGTGTCTCTAACTTCCCTTTAACTACACAAAGCTAGATTCCATCCTGATTAGGAGATATCATCCGATTGCTAAAAACCACTACTCAAGAACACTGCCTGAATACTGCTTCCACCAAAATGATCATAACTTTCATGAATAAATGAATTACTATATGCACTCTTAACCATAGACATATAACATATCAAAGAGTATATCCTCAACTTCACATAGCTCCGACTACAATATCCCACATGTGCTAATCAAAACAATGTCTGCTTCTCTGCAAGTCTTTGGTAAAACACTGTGTTGACATCAATGACAATCATAGTCATGAATGCAACAAAAAATGCTATAGAATGGGTGCCAAACACTTTATCATTCATTCCTAACAATCTCCCCCATTGGCATTGATGGCAACATAGATGAAAAACTTCCAATGTTCCAAAAATCCAATACTGTAACACTGCTTCTTCGAATCCTCTTCATCAATCAAATCTTACTTCGTTATGTAGTTCAGTTCTCTCATATTGTTTTACTCATATTGTTTTTCATGCATACTTCTCCCCCATTGACATCAATGGCAGAAATTTCATCACTATGTCAACAACAACTCAATGTCAAAAGACACTATTCAAAAAATACATTTACTAGAGTCCTCATGACTCGGCTTAGATACACATACTGCCCCATTAAGGAAGTACCAACATCTAGTCCAAAAGAAAGATAGGGCTCATATATTACTAGACAGATGCAACCAACTACATCATTACTCAAAAGTAGGTTGGGGCATAACCCCAAGCATACCTCTTAGATACTCAAATATATCCTTAGGCAAAGGCTTTGTAAATATGTCTACTATATGTTCCTTTGTGCTTATGTACTCCAGTCTGACTTCTTTCTCAGTAATTTCTCTCTTACAACATGATACTTGATCTTTATATGTTTTTTCTTAGAATGTAATACAAGATTCTTATACATACTGACTATACTGGTGTTGTCACAATGTATAACAATAGGCTCAACAAATTTAATTCCAATATCCTTCAGCATCTACTTCATCCAAATTATCTGGTTACAATTGTTTGTTGCTACTACATACTCTACTTCTATTGTGCTCTGTGAAATACAATTCCACTTCTTGCTTAGCCATGAAACTAATCTTCCTCCAAGGAAAAATGCTCCTCCACTGGTGCTTTTCTTATCATCAACATTGCCTCCCCAATCAGCATCTGTATATGCACATAGGGTAAAATCATCATATTTTTCATACCACAATCCATAGTCCATTATGCCTCTTAAATATCTCAGTATCATCTTTACTGCTACATAATGTGATTCTCTAGGTTCAGCTTGAAATCTTGCTACAATTCCAACTGAATGTGCTATATCTGGTCTTATGTGTGTCAAATACTGCAATCCTCCAATCATGGATCTGTATTTCTTCTACTCAACTGTCAGTGTTTCATCTATGCTAGATAACTTATGTCTAGTTACCATAGGTGTTCCAACTAGTTTACAATCCTCCATTCCAAATCTTTTTAGCAAATCATTCAAGTACTTTGTCTGACTTACAAAGATACCATCATTATTTTATGTTATTTGTAATCCCAAAAAGTATTTCATCTCACCAATCATACTCATTTCAAATTCAATCTTCATTTCATCTGCAAATTTGTCACTAGCCTCATCTTCTCCTCCAAAAATAATGTCATCAACAAAAATAACTATAATCAACAAACCATTTTCAATTTCTTTTGTGTATAGATTTCTATCAGCTATTCCTTTAGCAAATCCCAACTTTAACAAATACTTATCCAGTCTTGCATACCAAGTTCTAGGTGCTTTCTTTAGTCCATATAATGCTTTATTCAGTTTACATACCATGTCTCCTTCTTGAGTCAAATGAAAACCTTCAAGCTGCTCAATGTAGACTTCTTCTTCCAATTCTCCATACAGAAATGCTGACTTCTCATCCATCTGATACATTTTGAATTTCTTAAGAGCTGCATAGGCCAAAAATATTCTTACTACTTCAATTCTTGCTACTGGAGCAAACGTTTCTTCATAGTCAATTCCTTCTTACTGTGAGTAACCCTTACATACCAATCTTGCTTTTTTTCTTACAACTTCTCCTTGTTCATTCATCTTGTTTCTAAATACCCATTTGGATCCAATCACATTCTTGTCTTTAGGTCTAGGGACCAATTCCCATGTCTTGTTCTTTTCTATTTGATCTAGTTCTTCTTTCATAGCATTAATCCAATGTTCATCTTCACAAGCTTCACTAGTAGATTTAGGTTGAATTTGAGAAATCAAACATAAATGTACCTTATTTTGAGTTAGAACTCCTTTGTCCAAACTTCCAATAACTTGTTCAACAAGATGATGTCTTGATAAATACCTGTTCGGTGTCATAGTCTCAAATCTTGCTTCAACTGTAGATTCTTCTCTAGGTTCCTCTCTAGTTTCTTCAACATGACTTTCATTCAACAATTCACTGTCAGTTTCATAGAATAATTCGGTAGTTTTAGTGTTAGGCTTAGGATGTTCTTCTTCATCAGATTCATAATCAAGCATTCTTTCCTGAATTTTGAACTTTTCATCAACCTTAACATTTGCGCTCTCAACAATAGTTTTAGTTCTCTTATTGTAACATCTATATGTTTTTCTCTTCAAAGAATATCCAAGAAAAATAACTTCATCACTTCTAGGATCAAACTTTCCAATATCATCATCTCTCTTTATATAACATTTGCTTCCAAAAATTATAAAATACTTAACTGAGGGTGCATGTCCAAACCATAATTCATAAGGTGTCTTGTCTATGTCTACTCTGATTTGTACTCTGTTCATTGTATATATTGTTGTATTCACTTCTTCTCTCCAAAATGTCTTCACTAAATCATTCTCAAATAACATAGATCTTGCTACTTTAGTCACTGATTTGTTTCTTCTTTCTACAATACCATTTTGTTCAGGTGTTCTAGGGGCTGAAAATTGTCTCTTAATACCATTCACTTCACAAAAAGTGCTAAAATCTCTAGAAGTAAATTCACCACCTCTATTAGATCTCAAACATTTAATCTTTATTCCAGATTCATTCTCAACTTTGTTCTTAATGATCTTAAATTTATCAAATGCTTCAGATTTTTTTTTCAGAAATACAATCCACATCATTATTGTAAAATCTTCAACAAGAATCATAAAATACCTTTCTCCATAGAATCCTCTAGTCCAGGTAAGACCACTCAAGTCTATATGAACCATCTCCGACTTCTCTACCGATGTGAGCTTCTTACTAGGAAAAGAACTTCTCTTCTTCTAAGCCATCACACATTCTTTGCAAATCATGTTAGTAGACTTCATAATTTTAGGCAAATCCCTTACTACAAGTGTAGTACTCACTTTCACAATATTATCAAAGTTTATATGACAAAACCTTCTATGCCATAACCAACTGTCATCAATCTTAGTAATCAAACATGTCATCTCAGTAGAATTCAACTAAAATACATTACCTTTGGCTCTAGATCTAGTTCCAATCAAATTTCCATCTTTATCCTTTATCACACAAGTTTTCTCAGTAAACCAAACTTGATATCCCTTATCAACTAACTATCCAATACTCAAAAGATTATGTTTCAATCCATCAACAAAGTAAACATCATCAGTATTAGTCTTTCCATCAAGAGTAATAGATCCTATACCTTTAATCAAACAAGGTGCATTGTTACCAACTCTAACAACTCCTCCATCATAATTATTAAACTTTATGAACTTTTTCATATCTCCAGTCATATGATGTGAACAACCACTGTCTATAATCCAATCAACTATCTTTTCAACTTGGGAAACTAAGGCTTTTTCTTCCTTAACATTAGTTTCAAAATTTTCTTCTTTAATTGCTACAAATCCTATTTCATCATTATTCTCAGTATCATTTTCACTTAAAGTTTTTTCAATACTAGCTTCAAGGTCTTCATCATTAGCATAATAACATTCCTTAGATCTTCTAGGCTTGAAATTATTTTTGTACTTCTTAACTTTCTTAGGGCATTTAGATGCAAAATGACCATATTCTTGACAAGTCCAACATTTAAAAATTTTCTTACCGTTTGGTTCTCTTTTCACAAGCAAGGCAATACCTTCTTCAATCTTCTTGTCTTCTTCATTTCTAGATTTGTTTCTGCCAGCATAATCTTCACTCATACTGATGCTTCTTGATAATGTAGGGTGAATTCTAAGAGTACTAAATGCTATCTCCATTCTAGGTAAGTCCCCTGATAACCTCAGGTTCATCTTTGTTGTTTCTAATCTTCCAAGAAGAATCTCTCTTGTAAATTTTGTAGTACAAGGTATAACTTGCTCAATCATCTGTGTTGTATGCTTAAATACAGGAGTCAATGTCCTCAGAATTTTCCATATCACTTCATTCTCTACCTTTTTTCCTCCATAAGATTTTATCCCTGTAACAATTTTTGACATTCTACCAATATAGCTTCTAACATATTCATCTTCCAACATTCTTATATCTTCAAATGCACATATCCAATTATGTAATCTAACTCCTTTTTCATGTTCACCATCTTCAAAAGTAGAGTGTAAAGATTTCCAAATTTCATGAGACTTTTTCAAACATTTTACCTGACTATATTCATTCTCCAGAAGTGCTGTCAAAAGTGCTTCTCTTGCAAGTATGTTACACATGAATAGATCTCTCATCATTAGAGCATGTCTCAATATCATATTCTTCAATGATAGTCTAATCATTCTTTGTAGTCAACCAATAACCTGGTCCTAAACATAGTAGAGGTGTCTTCATCTTTTCTTTCCAGCTGTCAAAATTTAGTCCATCAAACTTAGGGCTTTCTTTCCTAAAATTCACCATGCATCTCCTTAAGCTGTTAAACTTCTCTTTCAAGGACCTGCCACTCTGATACCAATTGTTAGAAAGTAAAGTCCACCAAGATAACTGAGAGGGGGGGGGGGTGAATCAGTTATCAGATAATTATAACTTTTATCATCTTCAACAACATTAAACTATATAAGCAATATAATTACCAACCATAGAAAGATATTCATACATAATTACACAATAACACAAGATATGTTGACTAGGGAACCTCTTGATCAAAGAGTAAACATCGGTGGGAATGATGCCCACAAAAGATGCACTAATATGAATATTCCTTGTGAAAGGATGGACTTTTTTAGGAGTCTTTTAGTACATATAAATCCATGTTAGGAGATTTTGAATCCATGTTAAAAGATTCTAACCCCGTTAAGAGTTATGGAAGACAGAAGGACCCACTGCCCAAACAACTTTAGGGTAAGATCACTAAAATCATTGTCCAAATAATATTTTCATTATTCAATATAATAATATGATACCTTTTCTCTGACTGTGCCAAACTGCACTCACTGCTACATCAGATCTCAATTTCAAATCTTTGTACTTCACATGTCTTCCTTTACAATTTTTCTCTCATACTTAGCTCTTTTCTTCACTTCATGCATACCACATCACATACCATTACAACAAAAAGGAAAAAAATTCCTTCCTTTATACCACACTCAAATAATTACAAATGAGTCAGTACACAATTACAAAGTAAAATATTCCATAATCTACACCAAAATTACATAAAACTGTCAACTTCCAAATACAATAAATCTTCACTCGTGTGACTTCAAAGTTTGTGTTATTATCCACATCACTATTAATGTGTCTCTAACTTCCCTTTAACTACATAAAGCTAGATTCCATCCCAATTAGGAGATATCATCTGATTGCCAAAAATCACTACTCAGGAACACTGCTTGAATACTGCTTCCACCAAAATGATCATAACTTTCATGAATAAAAGAATTACTATCTGCACTCTTAACCATAGACATATAACATATCAAAGAGTATATCCTCAATGTCACATAGCTCCAACTACAATATCCCATGTGCACTAATCAAAACATTGTTTACTTCTCTACAAGTCTTCGGTAAAACACTATGTTGACATCAAAGACAATCATAGTCATGACTGCAACAAAAACTACTATAGAATTGGTGCCAAACACTTTAGCATTCATTCCTAACATATGTTGAAATACTTCATTAATCGACAATAGTGCTTTGTGTCTTTAGGCTCTTTTCTTCATCATAGATGAATGCAACATAATCAAGTCAATATCATAAGGTCATAGACTCATGAACAAGTTACTCAATGTATTCCTTATCCTCATCTGTCATATCCATTTTCCTCATGTAGATATTCTTGTTCTACATCTCTTTCACTCCTTTCTCCAAATGTTTCGATATGGTAACTTACAAGATAAGTGTTGTCAAACAAGTTGACATCAATGACAATATAATACTAATTTAATCATCTTACATATCTAATCAACTCGGTCATCTCTAATCATAGATTCTTCAATTAGGTTCTAAATCAGTTGTAGTTCATCAATCTCTCCCTTTGGCATTGATGGCAACTCAAGTAATATGAAATATACCATACACATACCAAACATGTATTCTAAAACTCTATGAACAAATGTTGTAAGTCAGATAGACTTAATACGTTTAATCACTACATTACAAAAAGCATTTGCAAGTGTAGAATCAATTCTACAGATGTGATCTTCTCAGCTCTTCTATTTCTTCTTCTATTCTCAGTAACTGATCTTCAATGCTCTCCCTTTCTTTCAGATGATCTCTCCCTCAGATAGTTCTCATCGGTGCATATTGTTTCATATTGTGTATCTCTCCCTTTGACAGCAATGCCAAAGAAAAAAATAAAGAAACAACTTTTTTTGTAGCCAAGTAACTCTCTATTGTCCATTGCATTCTCTGTATCTCTGTATACTAATATGCCAATTTGTTCCAATACTTTTCATAGCTTTAGACATGATCCAATGTGTGAACTATGCTGCATCAACATGTGTGATCTTCTATTAAGATTAGGCTAATGCAACATCTAGATCACCTTAGTGACCGGTAGACAGAGGACGGACCCCAAGTCTAGTCCTTAAGTATTCAAATGTATCCTTCGGTAGAGGCTTTGTAAATATGTCTAAAAGTTGTTCTTTAGATGTAACAAATTCTAACTTCACTTGCTTCTCCTATACTTGTTCTCTTAAGTAGTGATACTTAATAGATATATGCTTTGTCTTAGAGTGCATCACTTGATTCTTTGAAATTTTAATGGCACTAGTGTTGTCACAGTATATAATCACTGGGTCAGTGATTACCTCATTCATTCCAACCAACACTTGTTTAAGGTATGCAATGTTTTTGAAATTAGTAGCAGCAGCAACATACTCTGCTTTAGCCGTAGACTGGTAAATACAAGCCTAATTTTTACTTGTCCAAGTTACAAGTCTTTCACCAAGGAAAAATGCTGCTCCTGTTGGGACTAAAAACACAGCATGGGTTTTTGAGTACCATGTTAAAATTTTGTAGTTAAAGCCCTTTAAATGCTTTTCATACATATGCACTTGGCTGTCATTTTGAAGCCTATGAGGTGTTCTAGGTGTTTAACACACTCCATTCAGTATGTGCATGCATTCCATGATGCTATTTTGTCATCCCAAATCATTCGGTGAAGTCCCATTTTGAGCAAGTGTCAAATTGCACAATTCTGCCTAAGTGTCAAACAGAGTACAGTAGCCCAATTTGCCTTTGAATATCTTGCATCCAAAAATGTTTCATGACCCTCCACTTTGAGGATGTTTAGTATGCATATCAAAGAGCTTATGTTCCAATTTTCAAGTCTTTTTGAATTCGTTTGATTAGGTTTCGAACCCCTCAAATTTTGTAGTTTGTTGTTGTCATGCACTTGTGTAATTGTTCAGAATTCTGGAAGGGCCTATTTGACGAGTTGTATCTTTGACCCAGTTGTCCCTATTGAGATAATTCCTTTTGTATCATATGGAAGGGGTCAAACACTTCCCATGTTTCAATAATGAGGTCATGACGAATCCATTTTCTTAGTTTGCAAATGCGATTCCAAATACAACTTCTGTTGTTTTGCAAGTTGTGAAATGTACAAATTGATTCATACCCCTTTTCGTGATGATATAAGTTTTGATCCATGATTGATGAGCATGAATGAGCTGTACCACTATGTTCTATTCTGAAAGTAATACAAGTATGCCAAGTTTGAAGTCTTGATGAATCTTTTAGCATACTTTCCTAGGGTCATTCCATGTGCACAAATCACTGCTTTGCTAAGTTTCCCAGTTTGCATTTTTGAGAGCCTATCTTTATCTGATTTCCAAATGCACCTTGTTCTTCATCATGAGCCCTAATTGTGGAATTATACTCTTTGTATGATAGAGAATCAGTGCTAGTGATTTCAGTTCTTGAAAGTTTCATTGGGTCAATTTTCTAGGCCATCTCTGGAGGCAACTTTAGTGTTTCTGGCAGTGCTGACAGCATTGGTTTCCAAGTAACCTTGGTTGATTTGATTTTCCTTTGGGCTCGAATCTTCTGGGAGGTTTTCCTTTGGCCAACATGTAATAATGTTGGAATTCAGCATGTGTCCTTGGTGGCACTCTCTTGTTAGGTTGTTCGGTCAGTTTTTAAAGCCACTCCTAGGTCCCAGTTAGTGCTATTTGACAATTTTTTAAAGATGTAAAAATTGAATTATGTGATTAAATTTTCAACGCACCATGCTTCTACTTCAATTGGTCGATTTCATCTTGGTCTCATGAAGGAAGCTTTGCATCAAATGTAATGCCTTGTGCTTAATTTCTTCAGGTGGATGTGTGTATAATTAGCATGGACAAAATAAAAAGCCAATCAAGTATTACCGAGAGTCATTTGATCAGGACACTAGTTTAACTGAGGAACAAGTATTACCTTTTGGGCATGAGTGGATCCTTGATGACAAAGAGGAAAACTAACAAAAGTAAAGAAGATGATACTAATGTCCTTGATGCTCTATCTATTTTGGGAAAGCAAGCAAAAGAAGAGCCACTGATGAGCGTGGTTGTTAGTACTCCAAAGGAAGATGGATAAAGTTACCGGATCCTTAATGTCCTTATCTTCAAAGCAAGCCAGCATAGCTGATAATGTAACATCAAATCCAAAGGCCATAAAGAAGTCCTCTCCTCATGTTATGCCTCTTGTTGTTTCTAGTTTCTCATTCTCTATCTAACATTCCCTTTCTGCAATTAGAACAACTATGGCTACACTTGTGGCAGAAGATATTTCAAAGGTGGTAAATCATGCTGAAATGTGTGAAGGGCAAAGATATTATCCGATTTCTAGAGGGGGAAGCTCCAAGAAATGAAAAGTGGTGTTTCAATTAAGAAGGTTGTAGGTATGTGCAAAGGCCAATTTGAGAGAAAGTAAGCGACCAAACTGGCATACAAGCCAGTCATGCAATAGGCATTGCGTTCTTGGAATGGAACCATGTTTTATTTGAAATTGAGCTGAGTCATTTGTTTTTTTAATATAAATGAAGGTATCCGGCACACAATATATGCAAAGGAAAAGGAAATGCCTCATGTAATACTAAGTTGGAAGCACTCACACAAGAACAGTGAGAATGGAGCAACATAAGATAAGTTTGGGGGCTGCCAGCAAGCAGCAAATGTAGAGACCAGTATATAAAAGAGGGTCTATGTATTATGTTGGTGGATGCTAGCACAAGAAAAGTAATGGTGTGTGGGGCTACCAAAGCAACATATTGGCATGTTTCAAATAAAGCATCCATTTTAAGAAAATGATGAGTCATTGGCTGCAAAGTTGCTTGCAAATATAAGACAAAGAGATGCTAGCTAATATAATGAAATGGATTTTGCAAACAACCGATAAGTGAAAGGGAAAGAACCAGCACAAGGAGACACCATGCATCAAAGTGTTTTGATGTCCTTGCATGAAGACTAAGGGAGTTTCTGAGGAGGCCTGTACATCTTAACAGCTAGCTCATATTATAGTCAGAAAATGCCTATGCATGCCATGGAGATAGCGTATTGGCGAAAGGGGATTCATACAAGCATCTAGCACCATGTTCCCAACAAGTGCGTGAGGTGAAGATGGAAAAATCCAATGTAAACAGTATGGGGACTGCTCACACAAACAAAGATGATTGGAGGGCGTGAGAGGAGAAATCTCACATGAATGTAAACCAAGGGGACTGCTCACGCAAAGAACAAGTTTGGAGGCTCTGTGCAAGAGGATGATGTTGCACAAATATTGAATGGTGCTTGCATTATTAAATGGGGCTTCACGTTAATGGATGCTAGTGCATGAAGCTTGATGGTTTGCATCAAGAAAGCCATGAGGCCTATGAATTTACAATAGAGGCTAGGATGGAGTACATTTTTGTGGTGCCCTTGCATGCGGCTATGCCAAATGTGGCTAAAGTTGCCGAGATTTTGTGGACTTTCATAGGAGAACTCTTCTAGTTGCTGCCGCTAATTTATGCCGTAAAAAAATATAGTTGAGAGTCATGACCATTTAAGAGAGCAAGCTACTGGGATATGATTTTCGAGAGGTTTCTAGTTGTCTTTTGGGTGTTCTATGAGGTAGGTACCTATAGTAGAACGATGTGTGTTCGCTTAGGCTTTTGATTAGAGATGGTGGCCTTGTGAAAATGAAGAGCTTAGATGCTAAAATATTGTTAATTTCATTATCCCACATTGGTTGGGTAATGGTTACTTTTAATGTTTATAAGAAAAGACACTCACATTACAATGTAAGTAAGAACCAAGGAGGCTATCGGTGGACCATTCTAGCTAGAGGGCTTGTTTGTGGGCATGTGAATCGAGGCATCTAATTGGTGATGAGTTGGAGGTGACGGAGCGGTGGCCCACATGTGCTGGTAAGATATTTTTGACTATGTGTGATTTGTGCAAGATTCGATGGCCTTGAGATGCGCACCAAAGATCAACGATGGTTGCATGATCTCAAGGGCCAATTTTGGCCCTTGTGATCATGTGCTAGGCTGACACGTGGCATTTCAGTGAGGTGGCAATATGGTACAATTTAGTTGCCCAGGTGGAGACATGAGCCAACCAAAGAGTGCCACATGGCATATATGAAATGCAGAGATCTAGTTAGCAATGAAGTGGCAGGAAGACCTAAGGTGGCGATGAGGTGGCAGGTTGGACCAATCAAATTGTGCCATGTGGCACATGTGGGACCCACCCATTTTTAAAACTATGCAAGATTTAAAACAAATATGAAGGTTCAAACTATGTGCAAAAGCCAAAATTTTAAATCTGGCAGTTGCTGATGAAGTAGTGAAATTGAAAATGCTCCTGGAGGCTCAATTTTTACCCAAACATACGAGTATAATATACCGTTGGAAATGTCGTGAGACTACGGTTAGATTGGCGCCATCAGAAATCAATTTTGGGCAAGCAGAAAGGAGCAGTAATTGATTTTGTTTCTGAGATCAATTTTGGTGGGAAATGAAGTAGTTTGCAGATATCAGATCATTTTTAGAATCAATAGCAGGGAAGATGAGAGGAAGGTTGAAGATATTTTGTACTAAGGTGGACAGCTGTCAGTTATTATTCGACTGACTCAATTCTGCTATATCTCTAATTTTTCTTCTCATTGTAAAAGGAGGTTGAAATTTATGTTGTAGAGCAGCTACGAGGCTTTTGAGTTTTGTTTTCTATGTTTCTTTGTCTTGCAAATGTACAGTTATAGATAAATGTTAATGAGAACAATGGAATCCATGTTCAGTTCTTGTCTGATGTCTTTGTATGTATGGCCTCAATTCTTGTGTATTGACTTGTAAGGCATGTTAATATACCAATTATAAGGTATCTGTGGGTTTGAATTTGAGTTTCTTTTAAGGAGAGAGTCAATCTTGAATACAAATTCTGAGAATTCTAGGTTTGCATATGAATTTGATGTCTAGGAATTGGAGTGAGAAGAATGGGTTGCAAGGCATTTCATTCAGGTTTCTGAGTTTGGAGTTTGGGTTTTCTAGGAATGTATTTTTATATGACTCTGTTGCCCAATGAACAAGGCATTGGTCCTAGTTTGTTTTGCAATTTTCATCATCAACCTTTAAAATACAAATCCATCTTTAATTTCATGTTTGAGAGCTTTCATGTTTGTAACTTGTGTTTCCTGAATAACAAGTATTGTTAGTGATTCTTTGAAGAAATGAATCCATGGGTTAGCCTACTTGAGCTCAAAGCTCGAAGAGAAGGAGTTTATCCTTGTTGTCACATTGGCCATTTTCCTAGTTCTTAGTAGATCATATAGGTGGGATCCTGTATAAGACTGGTTGAGTTGAACTCCCATATTTTATAAGTCTAAGAACTATCCACTAATTTTCCTATCTGCATAAAAGGTTTTAATGAGTAAGTGTTTATGTATGCAGATCTAGTAGGTTTTAGGTGTACCCACCTAAGTGTGTGGAACTCAAAGCAGAAGGAGGATCAAAATCCTCATCAATTAGCCTTTTCTTGCCCCTCAGTTTGTATGAACAAGTGGAATTGTGTAACTAGACAAAGATCCCCGGGTCTGGTTTTCATATTTCTCTTTTAGAGTTGAGGGATACAAGAAAAGTAGCTAACAAATTGGCAACTCTAATGGGGATAGTAGTAAAAAATCTTGTTAAAGAAATCAGTAAATCTCTAGTGTGTTGAAGATAAATCAAATTTCAAGTGGTTTTGCCCATCCAAGTATGCCAACAAATTGGCAACTCTACTGGGGATAGAAATAAATGACAGCAAGGTTAATATGCTGAATTCCTTGCTTAGCTAAATCATATCAGGGTCTGGTCCAGTTTGGTTATAGAGTCTGTTCATACCTGCAAATTTTTCATGGTCATTTTCACTTTCCTTTGGTCCCTGTAGTTATTTTTCCCTATTTCTGGCTTCAACCCTAGGCAAAAATTCATATTCTAGCCATTGGGTTGAAAAACCCTAAGTGTGCCCTAGCCTAGTTCTAATTTCATGTTACTTTTTGGGTCACTTAAAATTTTCCTAAATGCATGTGCTTAAATGTTTTATTTCCCCACAGAGGGTTCAGCTTTAATTTTTTCCTAGGTTCCTTTGTCCCCGGTGGGCTTTAATTTTTCCTAAGTTTTCATGCGCCTAGTGAAATATTTCCCTAAGTCGGTCGGCTTTAATTTTCCCTAAGTCCAGTGCTTTAATTCTTTCTAATGTTTTGTCTTAGTATTTCTTAGGCCCATCTCTCTGACAACATCTTGATCCAATAGTTGTCGTGAAAGTGCAAGGCATGTGTTAGACGTATGCAGTTTTGCGATGGTCGTTGATTCTCTTTTAATGGCATGACATTTTGAAAAGGTGGGACCTTCTGACAAGTTAGCACAATTGGTTGTCTCTTATTGGTTGGCATGTGTAGTGACTTGGAAATTGTCAGGTGGGTCCACAGTTTTTAAAGGAGATAAAGTGTGTGCAGGTCCACAAGATCATGTGGTTGTCATTATACCGCTGGGACAAGTTGATCAATTTTTAAGGTCAACGATATAGAAACTATCATTGATCTTGCTTGGTTGACAAGATGTCAGTGTGGGACCTAAGTTTCTGGCTTGTCAGTAGGCCCTAACATCTACAAAAAATTGATGGTGGGCATAAGTTCTTATCGGATGTGTCAAAGGCTTGAGATTATGCGATAATCGTTCATCCTCTTGTGTGATGTAATCTTTTATTTCAAGCTGGTCCACTGCCAAGTGTGTGCAGTTGACATCTTTTCATTGGTCCATGAGGTGCTAAGTTAGCATTTATTAGGGGGTCCTATGTCAGAGAATCTATAGAGCGGTATCAAAGGGTTGATCTAATGGCTGTCTGATGTTAACATAGAATCTTTTAGCTCTGTTTGAACTTGCGACAATCGTTGATCTTATTTCTTAGCAGGTGGGTCCTGTTAGAGGTGACTGGGCGGAGGTAGAAAATGGTATGATGACATGTGGTAGTTTGCAAGTGGGCCCAGGGGTATTAAGTGCTTAGCCGAGAAGTGGGACTGTCTGGTGATTCATTGCTGGTATGTTATGTTCTGATTGGCTGAGCTGGAAGGAAATGTGGACGCATTAGTGGACCCAAAAGATTCAAAGGATGCAAAGATGGAAGATCTGACGATTGGTGTATCATTGCATAGAATCTTTTGAGGCCATGTGATCTTACACCAGCCGTTTGTTTAGAACCTTATAAAGTGTGGGTCTAGTATGCTATGTGGTGCTGATTCATCCCTGACGTGCTTTGTTTTGATTGGTTCGAGGTTTTAATGATATGGAAAGTGATTTTTAAAGGGTTTTGTCGACTGTTGAAGGAATTTCGTGAACCACCCGATCTTCTGGGAAGAGATATAATCAACAGCCACATTTTAAAATTTGTTGACTGACCATTGCCACCAGGATTTGAATTTTTTAAATGTTTCTCATTGACAGAAGGATTGAAAATTGATTGTTTTAGCGGCAGGATTTGATGAAGTTATTGTGCCAACTATTGCAGGATGATCTAGAGGGTTTGATGATTGATTGTAGATGCCTGTACCATCATAAAATAAATGTAAGTAAAGCTCGAGGCATGTTGCAGGTGTACTAATAGACTAATTAGCATGATTTTTGCATGATCTTCAGTATAAATCAGGAGATTTTCATTGATGAAGATCAATTCTTGGATCTGTTTGTCCAGGTTGCTTGGTTTTCTCCCCTGGAATTAATTACTGATTGATGTTGGTTGGTTTAGTGGGTGAAACCCTAACCCTAGCTATCTGAAGCTTGTTGCATCCTGAATTCTTGAGGATCCCAAGATAGCTAGTGGTATAAGTAGTAAGAGTTATGATTTTGTAGTGGTTCCAAGACTTTTTTGGATCTCCTAGCTTTCTGGTTTTCTAATATTTTTGGTTCCTAGTTCTAGTCTGTGGCAATCCAAGGGATTCTATTCTTTGGTTCCATATTCTTGATGGTTGAATGCTAATAATACAAACTTTGCAGAGTAGATTATTGATACTATGATTTTGAGTAAAGAGTTTACTTGTATGTATTGATACACTTCCATGAAATACAATACAATTTCTACCTTGGTTCTATTATTGTCTCTTTGCATTGTGTTTATTCTTGTATGTCTCTCTTTGTAAGGCATCTAGAACATACTAGTTGTAAGGCAGCTATCTAATTATTGCATGAGTTTCTTTCAAGGAAAGAATTAAATCCTTATGTGCAATTTCTGGGAATGAATACATCTATGAAAGATCTTGATGGTAGCAAACCTAGATTGAGAAGATAGTTTGTAAGGCACTCTATCTAAATTGTGTGTTGTTTGTAAGGCATCCCATTGTATTTTTAAGAAATCCCCCTATTTATTTATGTTAGACTCTTTGCCCAAAGGATTAGGCATTGATCTGATCTCTGTCATTCAAACACCTTTCAATCATCAAACAAAAAATTCATCATTACCAATACCATTTCATTTCATGTTCATGTACCTAAAAAATAGGACCGTCCTTGATGTTTTACAGTCCATAGTTGTTGATTCCTTGAAGAGTGAATCAAAGGTTTTCCTTCCTTGATTTTTACTCATAAAAAGAAGAAGGACTCATCACCCTTATGCCATTGTTCATGTTATCATACTAGGAGTCTCATTAGTCACATTCTGCAATAGGTTGTTCTCAGCTATCTTCAGAATTATCTTCCATAAAAGTACCTCTAATAAACTCAATAGCATGACAATGAAGACCTAATCCACCAATCCATAGTTTACTTGAAAGATAGTAACCTATTTGTAGGAAATACCCACCTGAGTCTTGTGGAGCTCAAAGTAGAAGGAGGATCTTATCCAATCCTCATCAATTAGGCTTTTCTTGCAAACTTGGAAACCTATTTATTGAGAATCAAGCCAATATACTTGCCAAGTTTGACCCACAAGAAAAATTTCTAACAGACTGGCAACTCTGCTAGGGAGTTGTAAGAAATATTTTGCTATGTTATAGGGTTTAGTTGAGCCAGGGCTCCTACCCTATACAAACTAGTTGGTTACCATTGATGTCTATATTTTAAAGAAAAATTCCCAAATTTTTGGGTGGTGACTCTAATAATCTTTGCAGTAGTACTAGTCAGAAAACAATTCACAAAATGAGTTATAGAGGTACTAGGTCTCAGAGAAATAAGCTTCCTGAGGATAGATTGGGAGAAGGTCTTCCAAGTACTTCTAGGCCCAGTTAGACAAGGAGAGGGAGAAAAAATAGGAATATGTTTCATGCTCAGAAACATTAAAGGGATACAAGACAAGAGGAACAAATCTAGCCTATTCAAATGAATCAAGAAGGAAATACCTCTAAGTATGAGGAGGCTATTGATTTGGGTTTGAACTAATATGAGGATGAGGTTCAAGTAGGAGATGCTGAATCTGAGACTACTCTCCCTGAATCAGAAGAAATTTTTTAAGAAGTCTATGAGGTGGAGAGGAGAGTCCAAGAATAGATCCATATAAGATAGAAAAGGGACAAGGAAAAAGAGGAAAGGATCAAGCATGCTATGATTAGACTAGAACAATTGAAGAAACAATTGTTGGATCTTGAGGCCATGAATCAGGATCATGTCACAGAACAAGTAGAAGATCAACCTATTGTCTAGCAAGTTTATGAAGTGGGAAATCCTAGGGACAAAGGTAAACAAAAGGCTATAGGAGTTTCAATAAATGAACCAAATCATGCAAAGAAGTCTATGGATCAAGTAGCAAGGTTAGATGCTGACGTGGAAGAAGAAAAAAGAAAACAAGAATTGTTGGCAAAGGAGTTAGAAAAGGTAGAGCTTGAAGCCACTATTGCTGAGATGAAAAGGAAGATTAATTTCCTCAAGCAATCTTCCAGACCTACCAATCCCCTTTTCACTTCTCAAGCACAAGGAGCAAATGTGTTCAATACTACCAACACTTCAGGTATGCCTAAGACTTCCAATGTTTCTAATATTCACACATCCACATCTTTAGGTGGAGGTTCATCTCAAGGAGGTCCCATTCATGAGAGGCATAAACAATTGGTGTTTATGGGAATTCCTGGTTACCCAAATCCCACCCCTAATGAAATTAGGAAGAAGCTCCCAAAATTCACTAGAAGTAATGCAGTGTCTTATGAAGAACATTTGAAAAGTTTCATTGATGTGATAAATGATGACAATATTGAGCCTGATGATGTAATTATGAAGCTTTTTGTTCAGTCTCTGACTGAAGATGCTAGAGATTGGTTTAGAAATTTGCCTCATGCTAGCATATGTTCCTGGGAACAGTTCAAACGTTATTTCAAGGAATAGTATGGTGATAAAACCAATGAAGGATTCATTCTTAATGCGTTTAACAACATCAAGAAGAATTCAAATGAGGGTGTTGTTGAGTTCAATGTTAGATTTTAGAAAGCTATGCATAAATTGTTGCAAGTTATCAGATTGGATGATAGAGTATGTCTTGTCACATACTTGAATGCTTTTGATTAAAAAATGGGATATCTTTTGAGAGATAAGAACCCTAGGAATCTTCCAGAGGCTTATAAATTGGCTATTAATATAGAGAGCAATAAAAGGATATCAGGGAAGTTGGGAAGGAGAGAAGATTGTCAGCCTTCAGTCTCAAACAGAAGGGAGCCAGGGAAACTAGATGCAAAGCCAAAAGATGATGATAGTTTGAAGTAAATCCTAAAAGTAATAAAGGATTTAAAGCCTGGTGAAGCAAGAAATAGTGGAGTGCAAGAAAATCACAAGCCATCTTTCAATAACTTTAACAAGTTACCAAGAATGCAGAACTATCCCTATAATACTCAGTGGAAAGATGGGAAGCCAGTGCTCCCTGAAAGAAAGGACAAACCAAATGACAAGACCCCTGACCCCTTGCACAAAAATACAATGAATATGAATGATGATGTTCCATGGTGTGTTTTTTTCCAATCACCTCATGATCCCTATTATTGTGCTATTGCTCAAAGTGTTTCTGCAAATGAAGATCAAGGCAACAAAAATGATGATACTTATGATGATCAAGGATGTGGTATGACTTCTTCATACATGTATGATGAGTTAGACTCTGCAGATGAAGATGAAAACCAAGATGCTGGCAGTTCCCAAGTCAATAATGAGATTTATCATCAGCAAGTGTTTTTTGATGAGGAAGATGATCACTTGGACAAAATCCAGTGCAACATTTTAAGACATGATAAATCAGTAGTGTTGAGGAGACCTTCTGATGAAGAAATTGCACAAATTATAGCAGACATGGTGTCTCAAGTTAAAAGCAATTACAAATTGATAAATAGGGTGGTAGGTAGTCTAAGTGGTAGGCCTACTAGAATTTTCATCAAGAAAATAGAAAGGGATGAAAAGAAAACCCAAAGTAAGAAAAAGGTTGCAGAAACTACTAACAAAACCAAAGTAAAGAAAAATGTCATCTTCACAAAGCCAATTGTGGCTTATAAGGTAAAAGCTAAACCTCTTGTGGATACTGTTTCTCCTTTGCAAGAGAAAGAAAAGGGTCAGAGCAAAGATAGTCCCAATGTGAGTAGACATGAAGAAGATAGAGAGGTCACTGCCATTGGGCAAGATGTAGTTGAACCCAAATATGTTCCCATTGACATGAGAAAACTGTTGTCACAAATCACTGTCAAGGTCCCCTTGTTAGAAATGATGAGGATAGAGGAGCATAAAGTTAAGGCTTTGAGTTGGGTAAAAGGAGCCTTTTCTTTTGATGCCCAAGATTCCACCAAGGCTAGTGAAATGGCCGTAGTAGTAAGTGATTCAATTGAGAACCAGCGTGGGGAGATCATTTCTGAGATCCCTCAAATTTATTTGGATGCTAATGCTCCAAATAATATGACAGGAACTATTGATCCTTTCTTTTTGTCCCTAATAGTAAATGGAAAGTTGTTAAGAAATTATATGATTGATTCAGGAGCCTCTAATATTGTTATGCTGACAAAAATAATGAGATCCTTGGGTTTGAAAGTAGATACACCTCATGGAAGATGTCAACCTATGGATTCAAGAGAGGTCACTATTATTGGTACTATAAAAGCACTTCCTTATAGGTTGACAGCTTTCCCTGATAGGTTACTAACAATGAGTGTCTTGGTGGTAGATATCCCCCCTCATTATGGGATGTTGTTGTCAAGGAAGTGGACTGCTTAGATGGGAGGTAGTATTCAGTGTGATTTGTCCTTTGCAACTTTCAATATTGATGGTGACAATGTGAAAGTATCTAGAGAAAGTAGAACTCCACATATGATTGAAATAAATGATGATCATTTAAATTGTTGTGTGGATGTTGACATGGAGAATTTCAAATTAGAAGAGACTTTCTCACCTATGGAAGAGATAGATCCACTAGTTGTAGAATTAAAGAAACAACAAGATGGACTGTGGTAGATGTACTTTGATAGAGCATGCTCAAAAGAAGGCTCAGGAGCTGGAGTCTTATTCATATCTCCATCAAGTACTACTTTTAAGTATTCATTCTCATTGACTTTTCAATGCACAAATAATACTACTAAATATGAAGCATAGTCTTTGGGATTGAATATTGCTATCAAACATGGGATAAAATGTTTAAAGGTCTTTGTTGATTCTGAGCTTGTGGTGGCACAAGTTTGATCTAAATATGTTGCTGAAAATGATAGATTGAAATTATATAAGCATGTAATATGGGACTAGATTGAAATGTTTCATGCTTTCAATATATGTTGGGTAGAAAGGTCAAAACACATTATGGTATATTTTTTAGCAAGTGTTGCCTTAAAAGGACATGATTCAACTTTGTTTGGGGTATCTATTCTTGAAGTAAAAAGTAGGCCAGTTATTCTAGACAACATTTACAATTGGTAGGTCTTTGAGTATGATCATGACATCCTAAAATTTATTCAATGTCTTGACATATATGAGGATCAGCCTATAGACTGCAACACATTGGTTGAGGAAATTGAAGGTAAGGACATGGTCATGGGAAATGAGGTGATTCAATTGAATTCAAATAGTATCCCTAGGGGCTTAACTAAGTTAAAAGCATTATATAGTAGTCAAAATGATCATTTGTAAAAAATAAGTAATGCTAATACAGAAGATCTGGAGGAAGTGAATTTGGGATCACACAATGCTCCTCAAATGGTCTATATTGGAAAATTATTAGCCCCTCAATTGAAGGATAATTTGATAAAGTTGTTGAGGAGGTACAAGCATGTGTTTGCATGGTCTTATGATGACCTAAAAGCATATAGAGAGGACCTTTTCCAGCATGAAATCCCATTAAAGAAAGATGTCAAACCATTCAGACAAAAGAAAAGGCCCATTAATCCATTATTGGCTCCTAAGATGCAGCAAGAGCTAGTCAAGTTGAGTGATGCAGGAATAATTCAACCTATAAGGCATTCAACTTGGGTATCTAATTTAGTCCCAGTTAGAAAGAAGAATGGTGACATTAGGTTATGTGTAGACTTTAGAAATTTGAATGTTGCATCATTGAAAGATAATTATTCACTGCCTAACATGGAGGCAATGTTACACAAAGTCACTGGATGTGAATTACTATCTATGATGGATGGTTTTTCTAGATATAACTAGGTGTTGGTAAAGGAATCTGAACAATTCAAAATAGCATTCACCACACCTTAGGGAACCTATGTTTATGTCAGAATGCCATTTGGTCTCAGAAATGCTAGAGAAACTTTGCAAAGAGCCATGGATGTTGCTTTTAAGGAATATATTGATCTATTTATGGTTGTGTACCAGGATGACCTAACTGCTTATTCCAAGAAGGCTCATGATCATTGTTTGCACCTAAAAAATATTTTTGTCAAAGCTCTGGAATATGGTGTATCTCTAAATCCAAAGAAGTGTAATTTTGCAGTCAAAGAGGGAAAGCTTCTAGGACACATTGTATCAAAGGAAGGAATAAGAATTGATCCACAAAAATTTGAAGCTATCAGGAAAGTGTCTGCACATAAAAATCTCAAAGGGGTGTAGTCCTTTCTAGGGAAGATCAATTTTTTTAAGAGATTCATTGCAAATTTTTTTGAAATTGTCAAGCCTATAGTAAAGTTATTGAAAAAGGATGTGAAGTTTCAATGGACTGTAAAGGCTTAGGCTACATTTGAGAAAATTAAAGATGTGGTCCAACAAGCACCTATGCTTAGGTCTCCTGACTATACCAACCCTTTTTCATTGTTCTCTTTTGCATCACTTCACACCATTGTTGTTGTTTTATTGCAAAAGGACAATGAGGGTTTTGAACATCCAATTACATTTTTTAGTAAATCCTTGCAAGCTGCTGAATTAAATTATGAGATGATGGAAAAGCAAGCATATGCATTGGTAAAAGTAGTCAAATCCTTCAGACCTTATTTGGTTTGTGTAAAGGTACTTGCATATGTCCCACATGCAACAGTTAAGGATGTCCTCACTCAATCTGAAGTTACTGGAAAGAGATGTAAGTGGATTACTAGAATTCAAGAATTCAATTTGGAAATCCATATCACTAAGCTTGTGAGAGGACAAGGTCTAGCAAAATTGATGACTGAAGAAATCATGGACTTAGTCGAGGTAAATAATGAAGGAACTTCAGGTATGACAATCACAAGTATTGAATTGCAACCAAAATATGCTGATATTGTCTATTTCATAAAGAATGCTAGATGCCCAGACTATATGATAGATAATCAAAAGAGATCCTTGAAGTTGCAAGCTCATAAATATACATTGATACAAGGAGACTTGTATTGGAAAATTAGAGATGGAGTCTTGTTGTTTTGTCTTGACAGATATCAGGCAGAGAAGGTTTTAAATGAAATGCATGCTGGTGTTTGTGGAGGTCATTTTTTAGCAAGGACTACTACTCACAAGATTTTAAGGGCTAGCTATTTCTAGCCTACATAGTTTAAAGATTCATTTTAGTTTGTTAAAAGGTGTGAAGCTTGTCAAAAGTTTGCTTCAAAATTAAAGTACTGAGGAGCATTGTTATTCAACCCAATAGTTGCTAAAGCACCATTTGCCATTTGGGGCATGGATTTCATAGGCGAGTTTGTTGAGAAATCTAGTGGAGGACATAATTATATACTCGTTGCAACTGACTACTTCACAAAGTGGATAGAGGCCATTCCCACAAAGGGGGCAATAAGTAAAGTGGTTATTGATTTCTTACTTGACAATATTTTGACTAGATTTGGTGTCCCTATGAAATTGATTATAGATAATGCGATGTGTTTCAAATCAGATGAGTTTAAGGAGTTTTGCAAAAACAATGGAATCATGACTTCCTATTCATCTCCTTATCATCCTCAAGCAAATGGACAAGCTGAGTCTAGCAATAAAAGTATCCTGGAAATCTTGAAGAAAAAACTTGAAAAGAATAAGAGAGCTTGGCATTCCAAGTTGAGATTGGCTTTATGGGCAGATAGGATTACAGTGAAAAGAGCCACTGGGAAGTCTCCCTTTGAGCTTGTATATGGTTTGCAATCAAGGCTACCTATAAATAATCTAATTCCAATTTATCAGTTTATTCAGGATGAAGAATTGGATGTCACAGAGCCTATGCAGAATAGAATTATGCAGCAAACAGAATTGGATGAACATAGAAAAGAAAGTCAGAAGAATAATATCAAGTTGCAACAGAAGATGAAGTACTTATTTGACAAAAGAGCAACTACCAGGAAATTCAAGGCTAACGATTTGGTACTTCAATGGAATGTGAGGGTAGAGGATAAAGGGAAGCATAAAAAATTTGAATCACCGTGGCTTGGTCCTTTTGTGATTCATGATAGTTTTGGGAAGGATTCCTACTTGATGAAGAACATGGATGGTGAAGTTTTTGAATTGCCAGTGCATGGGAAATTCTTGAAACCCTTCTTTAGTTGAATTTTTGTTTCTCATGCATGTGTAAATATTTTGTAAATCTTGTACAGGTTTGTTTCTTGTCAGGTTGTGTGTTTCTTTCCCTGTTTTAGGTTGGAGCGGTTTTTGGTCTATGTCCCAGAGTCCTATGGTTCTTGCTAAACCATGAGTTTCAACATCCTCAGATAGAGCCACTATTGGCACCTGCAAATTTTTCATGGTCATTTTCACTTTCCTCTGGTCCCTGTAGTTATTTTTCCCTATTTCTAGCTTAAACCCTAGGCAAAAATTCATATTCTAGCCATTGGGTTGAAAAACCCTAAGTGTTCCCTAGCCTGGTTCTCATTTCATGTTACTTTTTGGGTCACTTAAAAGTTTCCTAAATGCATGTTCTTAAATGTTTTATTTCCCCGCGGAGGGTTCAACTTTAATTTTTTCCTAGGTTCCTTTCTCCCTAGCGGGCTTTAATTTTTCCTAAGTTTTCATGCGCCTAATGAAATATTTCCCTAAGTTGGTCGACTTTAATTTTCCCTAAGTCTAGTGCTTTAATTCTTTCTAATGTTCCAACTTAGTCTTTCCTAGGCCCAGCTCTCTGACAACATCTTGATCCAATAGTTGTCATGAAAGCACAAGGAGTGTGTCAGAGGTATGCACTTTTGTGACGGTCATTGATTCTCTTTTAATGGCATTGTGTTTCAAAAAGGTGGGACCTTCCAAGAGGTTAGCATAGTTGGTGGTCTCTTATTGGTTGGTGTGTGTAGTGACTTGGAAATTGTCAAATGGGTTTGCAATTTTTAAAGGAGATAAAGTGCGTGCAGGTCCACAAGATCATGTGGTTGTCATTATACCACTGGGACAAGTTGATCAATTTTTAAGGTCAGTGGTATAGTGACAACTATTGATCTTGCTTGGTCGACAAGATGTCAGTGTGGGACCTGAGTTTTCCTCTTGTCAATAGGCCCTGACATCTACAAAAAATTCATGGTGGGCGTAAGTTTTTATCGAATGTGTCAGGGGCTTGAGATTATGTGATATACGTTCATCCTCTTGTGTGATGTAATCTTTTGTTTCAAGTGGGTCCACTGCCAGGTGTGTGCAGTTGGCATCGTTTCATTGGTCCATGAGGTACTGAGTCAACATTTTTCAGGGGGTTCTATGTCAAAGAATCTATAGACTGGTATCAAAGGGTTGATCTAACGGTTGTCTGATGTTTAGATAGAATCTTTTAGCTCTATGTGAACTTGCGACCACCATTGATCTTATTTCTTAGTAGGTGGGTCTTGTTAGAGGTGACTAGGCAGAGGTAGAAAATGGTATGATGACATGTGGTAGTTTGCAGGTGGGCCCATGGGTATTAAGTGCTTAGCTGAGAAGTGGGACCATCTGGTGATTCATTACTAGTGTGTTGTGTTCTGATTGGCTGAGCTGGAAGGAAACATGGACACATCAGTGGGCCTAGAAGATTCAAAGGATGCAGAGATGGAAGATCTGACGGTTGGCGTATTGTCACATAGAATCTTTTGAGGCCATGTGATCTTACGCCAGCCATTCATTTAGAACCTTATAAAGTGTGGGTCCAGTATGCTACGTGGTGTCAATTCATCACTGATGTGCTCTGTTTTGATTGGTTCAAGGTTTTAACAATGTGGAAAGCAGTTTTTAAAGGGTTTTGTTGACTATTGAAGGAATTTCATGAACCGCCCGATCTATCAGGAAGAGATATAATTGATGGCCACATTTTAAAATTTGTTGACTTATCATTGCCACCAAGATTTGAATTTTTTAAATATTTCTCAGCGATAGAAGGACTCAAAATTGATTGTTTTAGCGGTAGGATTTGATGAAGTTGTTGTGCCGACTGTTGCAGGATGATCCAAAGGGTTTGATGATTTATTGCAGATGCCTATACCATCATAAAATGAACATAAGTAAAGCTTGAGGCATGTTTCAGGTGTATAAATAAAATGATAAGAATGATGTTTGCATGATCTTCGGTATAAATCAGGAGATTTTCCTTGATGAAGATCAATTCTTAGATCTATTTGTCTAGGTTGCTTGGTTTTCTCCCATGGAATTAATTGTTGATTGATATTGGTTGGTTTAGTGGGTGAAACCCTAACCCTAGCTATTTGAAGCTTGTTGCATCCTAAATTCTTGAGGATCCCAAGATAGCTAGTGGTATAAGTAGTAAGAGTTCTGATTTTGTAGTGGTTCCAAGACTTTTTTGGATCTCCTAGCTTTCTGGTTTTCCAATCTTTTTGGTTCCTAGTTCCAGTCTTTGGCAATCCAAGGGATTCTATTCTCTAATTCCATATTCTTGATGGTTGAATGCTAATAATACAAACTTTGCAGAGCAGATTATTGATACTATGATTTTGAGTAAAGAGTTTACTTGTATGTATTGATACACTTCCATGAAATACAATACAATTTCTACCTTGGTTCTATTATTGTCTCTTTGCTTTGTGTTTATTCTTGTATGTCTCTATTTGTAAGGCATCTAGAACATACTAGTTGTAAGGCAGCTATCTAATTGTTGAATGAGTTTCTTTCAAGGAAAGAATTAAATCCTTATGTGCAATTTCTAGGAATGAATACATCTATGGAAGATCTTGATGGTAGCAAACCTAGATTGAGAAGATAGTTTGTAAGGCACTGTATCTGAATTGTATGTGGTTTGTAAGGCATCCCATTGTATTTTTTAGAAATCCCCCTATTGATTTATGTTAGACTCTTTTCCTAAAGGATTAGGCATTGATCTGATCTCTATCATTCAAACATCTTTTAGTCATCAAACACAAAATTCATCATTACCAATACCATTTCATTTCATGTTCATGTACCTAAAAATAAGACTGTCCCTGATGTTTTACAGTCCATAGTTGTTGATTCCTTGAAGAGTGAATCAAAGGTTAGCCTTCCGTAAGTTTTACTCATAAAAAGAAGGACTCATCACCCTTATGCCATTGTTCATGTTATCATACTAGGAGTTTCATTAGTCACATTCTGTAACAGGTTGTTCTCAGCTATCTTCAGAATTATCTTCCATAAAAGTACCTCTAATAAACTCAATAGCATGACAATGAAGACCTAATCCACCAATCCATAGTTTACTTGAAAGATAGTAACCTATTTGTAGGCAATACCCACCTGATTCCTATGGAGCTCAAAGTAGAAGGAGGATCTTATCCAATCCTCATCAATTAGGCTTTTCTTGCAAACTTGGAAACCTATTTATTGAGAATCAATCCAATATCCTTGCCAAGTTTGACCCACAAGAAAAATCCCTAATAGAGTCTATTCTTTTCAAAAAAATGTTATATCTTCTCACTAAATGTGAGTGGTGACTCTGATTCTCTATTTGATCAGTGTTTTGTAAATGAAATTGTAATGTATTTTGTGATCCTGACAAATAGTGTTACCCTGTGAAGTTGTGTTTTGTTTGTTGGTTTTGAAGGAAGGGTCAGATCTAAGATAAAATTTCTCAGCTGATTCAAAATTTATCCTCTGAAAAGAGGTGGCGGCTCTACAAAGTTTTGGAAGGTGATTTGAAGGAGACTTTAAATCTGAATTTTACAAATAGCAGCGGCACTTCTAGGTAATCCTATTTTTTTACAAAGAAAAAATGGTCCCTTAATAGGTGAACAAGTCACTGAGAAAAGGGAAAATAATTTTAAGAAGTTGGAGTCATATTTCTGAATTTGAAGTTTTTAGTTATTCTAAAGAGTATTAGAAATATGCAGTGGTCATTGAAGTTAGTGGTTGCATGAAACTAGACTAAAATATTGTCAAGAGAATAGGCTCTATTGTTTTGTCAGTGTGTTAGAATGGAGTTACCAACCATGATAGATCAAGAGAATGTTTCTAGATCTAAAAGTTTTCAGTCAGATTTAGAGAGTTATGATGATGAACTTCATTTGATTAATCAAAAAATTTAGCATAATTACATACTAATGTTAAGATGTGCAATAGGAGAAAGAAATGAGGAGTCCACATTGTCTTATTACAAGAAATTTTTTATTGCATGTAGTGAGCTTCCTACAGGTTTAGATTTTCATGAATCCCAATATGTTGAGATGTTCCTAGAACTGTCAATGCCTAAATCAGTTAGTTGGACTACATCCTTAAAAGATGAGACACTAGAAAATATTAAAGAATGGATGGATACATTTGTAGATGTTGATTCTAGTTGTCCTGAATCTGGTTATAATGAGGATTTTGAGTCCAGTGATGGTTATAATGCTGGTTATTGTGTTGATGATGAAACTTATGAGTGTGAAGGAATGGAAAATGAATCTTCAATTGATAATGATTTCCTTGAGCCTGTAGATTTCCCATTTTCTTAGCATGATGCTAATTTTTCCTTGTTTTAGCTTAATGGTGTTTTGTGTGAACATGAAGAACATGGTTATAATGTGGATGATAGTTCCTATAGTGGTTACTTCACACAAGGTAATCAGAGACAAATAAATTCAGTCTTGATTTCAGATGGAGAAGAGATGTGCATCATCAATAGTGAGAATGAAGAATTGAAATGTGATGTTCAGTGGTTGCTAAGTTGTGAGTAGATTTCAAGTCTCTTGGATGCTGATTTTCAGAGGTATGGTACTAAGTTTTTTTCCAAAATTCCATGCCCGGTAAATATAAGTTTTGATGAAAGTGATTTAGATGATGGCATGATGAGTGAAACATATCTTGATTTCTCTTCTCCTATTTTAAGTTAGCAAGATTCAAGTTCATCTCATTGTGATAATGTTGATAATGTTATATTTGATGAGTACAATGATGAGTGTGTTAATGAGTATTCAGATTTGCAAGAGATTATTGACTTTAGTTCTAGTTTACATTTTAATGCTGAAGATTATGTTAAATCTGAAGGTGTATTCTCAGATTTTCCAATGCCTAATGAGTTACTCACTAACAGAGTTTGTTCCTTTCTAAATGTTGTTGATATGGTTTGTGAGCAGCAAGATATTTCCAATCTTATACAATCAGATTGTTTTTTTTAGTTTGCAAAGTGATGAGTTGGAAGTGTTGTATTCTTTCTTGCAAACTAATGACCGAAATGATAGTGTTCCCAGCTGTGATGCTGAGTTGCAATGTTGTATTTTTCAGCATGGCAATGACAATGAAGAATGTGATGCTTTGACATTATAAAATGATCAATACTCATGGCATCCTGATGTCTCTCCTTTGTTGGATAATGGTGAGTTTAGTGATCAAGTTTTCTATGACATGCTAAAGATAAATCATAATGTTTTTGACTCGCTGGATGAAACATATAGTCTCAGTTTACCTCTGTTGTATGTAGATGAGAATCATCTATTTGATCAAGGTAAGGATTGATTTCATTTTGATGGCTTTGGGCCTTTGTAAATAAGCTTCATGTTTGTATATTTTCTTTATTTCCCTTTAGTTGTGTGTTTACTTTCAATAAAAGGATTCCCAGTTTGAGAAGAGAGAGAAGGTATAAGAGAAAAGCTTGATTCCTATCTTCAGAGTGGTCTAATTCTATCATGAGATTCTATGGTTCTCTACATGCCCACATGGGGCACACTTCCACAGTCAGAGCCACTATTGGGAGTAAAAACACAGCATGGGTTTTTGATTACCATGTTAAAATTTTGCAGTTGGAGCCCTTCAAATGCTTTTCATACATATGCACCTGGCTATCATTTTGAAGCCTATGAGGTGTTCCAGGTGTTTAACACACTCCATTTAGTATGTGCGTGCATTCCATGATGCTATTTTTTTCATCCCGAATCATTCGGTGAAGTCCCATTTTGAGCAAGTGTCAAATTGCACAATTCTGCCCAAGTGTCAAACAGAGTACAGTAGCCAAGTTTTCCTTTGAATATCTTGCATCCAGAAATGTTTCATGACCTACCACTTTGAGGATGTTTAGTATGCATATCAAAGAGCTTATGTTCCAATTTTCAAGTCTTTTTGAATTCATTTGATTAGGTTTTGAACCCCTCAAAGTTGGTAGTTTGTTGTTGTCATGCACTTGTGTAATTGTTCAGAATTCTAGAAGGGCCTATTTGACCAGTCATATCTTTGACCTAGTTCACCCTATTGAGATAATTACTTTTGCATCATATGCCAGGGGTCAAACACTTCCTATGTTTCAATTATGAGGTCATGACGAATCCATTTGCTCAGTTTGCAAATGCAATTCCAAATACAACTTCTTTTGTTTTGCAAGTTGTGAAATGTGAAGATTGATTCATACCCCTATTTGTTATGATATAACTTTTGATTTGTGATTGATGATCCTGAATGGGCTGTACCACTATGTTCTACTCTAAAAGTACTACAATTATGCCAAGTTTGAAGTCTTGACGAATCTTTTAGCATACTTTCCCAGGGTCATTCCATATGCACAAATCACTGTTTTGCTGAGTTTCCTAGTTTGCATTTCTGAGAGCCTATCTTGTTCAAAATAGGAAATACTGAGAGGGGGGGTTGAATCAGTATTTCACAAACTTTTACTTTTTCCCACTTATGGATATAACAGATTACTTTAAAGCATAAGAAACTAAATAGAATACATAACAGTAAATGTAAAGAACTCATAACACATGATATGTTCTTGAGGAAACTCTGGCCAAGGGAAAACCTTGGTGGGCATGGTACCCACAAAGATCCACTAATCAAAAGATATCCTATTAAGGATGTTGACCCTGTTAGGAGCCTATTACAATCATATAGTGTATCAATCCTGGTTAAGGGACTATAGGCCTTGTTAGAAGCCTTAATCCTGTTAGGAGTTGTAGATACAAAACCTGATTACCAGATAAGCTCACTGCCCAAACAAGTAATACAAATTTTTATTGATTACAATATGGTACTACTTACAACTTTCGCTACTATCACAATATACAACTATCACAAGTTACATGTTACATTTCAAGTATGTTCGGTACATCTTTATTTATACAAGGTACAAACATAATATCTTTCTCCAGTCAGCTTGCATATCTTTATCCAAAAGTAAACATCTAGGATTTCATCTCTTTATAATATTAAGTCATTATTTTGACAAGCAAAATAATCCCTTAATTCATTTACTAGTTCTGCCTTCAAAACTGCTTTGTCGACTTAACTCTGTCATCGGTAAAACAATCATAACTTTGTCCATATTGTCCATACTCTTTTTCACACTGAGATGGGGTATCCTTAGACATCATAGAGTCTATGTTCAACTACAAAAACTCTGATCATGCTCCAGTGAATGTCGCCAAAACAAACTATATCGGGTGCTCTATTAAAAACATTGTTTCATACTTAGACAATTTTAGTCTGTGATCTTCCATACTTACTTTCTAGCTTATGTGATCTTCATAGGGAACATATGTTGCCATAATGACAACATATATGTACATACCTCAGCCAAATTGCCAACAATCTCCCCCTTTGTCATTGGTGGCAACATATGAGAAAATTGGCTAAGTGTACAAGTCAAAATCTCAAAATTTGTATCAAAATTGTGGCCATAGTATAAAATAAGTATACTATCCTTATATCTCCTCAAAATACACACATAATCTATAATAATTTATAATACTCCATAGAACTCCCCCTATGAGTATCCTTCCTTATCATACATAGACAATTTTCTAAGTATCTCTCCCCCTTTGACAACAATGAAAAAATAAAGGGTGGAAAGGGATATACAAAATTGTGTCAAAAATTTTACCTTACTACCTTATTGCAAAGTCGATAGGCTTGCAACACAATCTGCAAAATCTATCTTCCATGTCTCAAAATCTTTCTCCCATGCTTTCTTAATTGATTCTGCTATATTGAGTAAAGTACTCAATCTGTATGCTGCAATCTGAGAAGCTTGAAGAGACTCAAAATTGAACTTCTGAAATGATGTCTTAGTAGTAAGACATTCTTCTAGCTACTCTTCTATTATAGTCAACTTGATTGAGACATGCTCTCTCAAGATGTTTATCTTGATAATTTTCTTATTCTTTTCATCATTCAAAGTCCTTATCTCATCACATAATTTTCTCATCTTTTTCTCAACTGCACTGATCTTTATGCTTGGGTTGGCCATTGAGTTTGTCTTTCCTGCAATTTCATCTTGCTTCTCTTTTAGCTTCTTCTCTTCCTCAATAATTATGTTTTCAGATTTTGTACACTAAATGTACTAACACTTTCTAGTCTCAAGATGGTTCCTTAAGTTCTTAATGTGTCTATCAAGGCCGTCAATGTCATTTTTGATATTCTGACTTATATTCTGCAACATCTCAGCTTCATAAGCTTCCTAACCCTTAACCTTAGCAATATCAGACAAATTAGTGAACTCAACATCAAAAGAATTTATTACCATGTTTTCTCTTTCAAGTGGGTCTGAATCAAAGACTTTTGTAGATATAACACTTTGTAGCTTCTCAGTCAAATCTTTCAGGCTACCTTCCAAGTTCAAAACTTTCTTATTTTTACCAATAATTTTGTTCAAAGAAGTGATCAACTCTAATTGATCATCATCATCAACCTCCTTGCTCAAATCTTCAATCAATGTTCCTATTCCTTTCTCCTTTCCAGTCTTAGGAGTAAGACTGATGTCTTCTTGTGGTTCAATAGGTGTATGGGCCTCTGTTTCCATTTGCTCTTCATTTCATGTAGTCTCTATTTCAATACTCTTTTCTTGCTCTCCCAAAGCCAAATTGTCAACAATCTTATCCAAACTGTTGAGTACCACATCATCTGAATCTAAAGTAACTTTTGTTCCTTCAATGTCCATAGATTTTGTGCCAATGTTTATAGAAGAAGAGGGAATATCTTCAACTTCAACTACCTCTGCTACTGCCTCTACCTGTTCTAAACTCTATTTCTCTACTGGTTCTACAACTGATTGATCTTTGCTATCTTTTCTTGCTACCAAGTTTGGTATCACTTTCACAACTGCCTGCTCAATTTTAGTCTTCACTTGTTCATACTGACCTCCCATTATTTGTACAGTTCTTCTTTTGGTTCTTAATAGGGTTTCAAGTGGCTTGAGGATCTATTTAAGGTGGTCATCATCTCTTATGTCACAGAAATATCTTATCACATTCTCTCTCATTTTAGTATCTTCTTCTTGTGCTCTCATCTTTCTTCTCACAAGTCTGTTGTACAAATCTTCTGGTATCTTTCCATGAATAGTATCAAATTTCTTGTTTGTCAAAATCATATGTGTAACCATTTCATTCTCTAGATTTAATCTGTCAGAGGATCCATATAAATCATAGTATTTGTTCATCTTGGTAAAGTCTCCATGCTGCATTATATCTACATTAACTCTTTCTATCCTTGGTTTCCATGATTTCTTCTTTATTGTTACTGCATCATCTTTTATCTCTGCAACTCTTCTAGGTACTAGTGGAACAATTTTTTTTGTCTTTTACCTAGTCCTGAAGCACTTGCCTTCATTCTTTTTCTTGGTGCTGAAAAAGAGGGTTTCTCTGTTTGACTAGTTTCTTGCTCCTTCTCAGGTTCTTCAACCTTTACCTTAACTTGAATGGGTTCTTGAGGGTCTGCACTTGATGCCAAAGGTGGGACTGATAGTATCTCACTTTGCCTTATTGCTTCTACAATATTTCTTACAATATCAAATTCCTACTCACTCATACCCAATTCTTTTAGAATTTTCTTTATTGTAGTCTCCACTCTCTTCTTTGATTGTTTCTCTTCCTTGAGTGTCTTTGCTGAATCAAAGTTTTCAACATATGTTCCAAATCTATTGCTATGAGCATCCACTTTACTTTTCAACAATCTACTAACATATCCTTTTTTTTCAACTTCAGAGATTTCAATCTTTTAATACTTAGCATTTACTTGATCTGAAATCACATTCAATTCTTTTGCCGCTAAAATGCCAAAAAGCTAATTTTGTAAACCTGCAACCATAAATCTTCTTACGACCTCACAAAACACAATATTTATTTTTGTGCACTTAACCATAGCATTAGTATAACATAACAAACCTTCATCTAACTACGCAAAACTTAACTCATTCAAAATCTAATTCTACACTAATTCTAAGTTCCTAAACTACAAAAATTTACATAATTTAAGTGCTTAAAGAAGGGTTAGGTAAAGATTCATTCTTACCATCAGATACATTACCTTCCTGATTACCTTCAGTGCTGAATATACCTCCTTGATATGTGCCTTTAACAAATTTTACTTCATCTTCATTGCTACAGCAACCTTTCTCTTTGTTTCCTCCATTTTCATTCCTTCTTGCATAGTTTCTAGGGTTAGGGTTATGATGATAACCTCCATTGTTCATTCTGCAAAATCTTGTTGTGTGTCCAATCTTGTTACATATCTAACAAATGATTCCATTGGTTCCATATCTAGGTGTTTGCTGATTGATTTGTGTCCTACAATTTCTAGCAATATGTCCAATTTTGTTGCATCTGTAACATACTATTCCATTTCCTCTTTTCATGTCTTCAGTTGATCTCTGATCTGCATTGTTAGTATTTCTAGGCATTCTACTTTTGTAATTATTCTCAATAACTTTAGATCTTCTACACTCAATAGCTCTATGTCCAAAACCATGACAATTATAACAATATCCATTAAGAGGTTTGAATTGTTTACCTGTACAATCTCTCTTCATATGACCAATAGTATTATAAGAAAAACATCTACCTTTGAATTCTCTTTGCATACCTTTGGATGGTTCATCTTGCTTTGGTGGTTCTTCTTGCTTTGGTTATTCTTCTTGCTTCGGTGATTCTTCTTGCTTAGGTGCATCTTCAGATTTGTTCTCATCTAACTTCTTTTCTTCACTGCTTTCACATACATTCAAATCTGGTTTCTTGCTTTAACTAACTATCTTCAATATGTTAAATCCAAGACCAATTTTGTCATAGAATGGTTTTCCATAAGATACTTGTTCATCAATCTTTTCACTGTTTGAATATAGCCTATCAAGTTGTTGTTTGGATTGAGTCAATTCACCTTTCACAATCTTGTTGTATTTCTCAAGTTCATCGTACTATAATTTGACTTTATCAAATTCAGATGTTACCTTGCCAAGTTTAGATTTCAGATCTTCATTCTCATTCTTCAAGTTTTCATTCTTAGATCTCAGATTGTCATTTCCATCTTTCAAGCTAAGCTTCAGATTTGCTATCTTCAATTCATGTTTAACAATCACATTTTCTTTTTTTAAATCATCACAATCTTCAACAAGAATTTCATATTCCTTCTCAGATTTCAGATCTTCTATCTTAACTTTTAATTTGTCAATAAGATTCTTTGCATCATCATGCTTTCTTTTTAGAGTGTTTCTTTCATCAGTAAGCATATCAATTTGTTCAAGAGATTCTTCAAGATTCTTCTATAACTGATCCATATCCATAGAGATCTTACTCAAGCTGCTAGGCTTTCCTTGAATGTTCCTTCTCCTAGTAACTCTACTCTGATACCAATTGTTAGAAATAGGAAATACTGAGAGGGGGGGGTGAATCAATATTTCACAAACTTTTACTTTTACCCACTTATGGATATAACAGATTACTTTAAACCATAAGAAACTAAATAGCATACATAACAATAAATGTAAAGAACTCATAACACATGATATGTTCTCAAGGAAACCCTAGCCAAGGCAAAACCCCGGTGGGGATGGTACCCACAAAGATCCACTAATCAAAAGATATCCTATTAAGGATGTTGACCCTGTTAGGATCCTGTTACAATCATATAGTGTATCAGTCCTGGTTAAGGGACTATAGGCCTTGTTAGAAGCCTCAACCCTGTTAGGAGTTTTAGATACAAAACCTGATTACCAGATGAGCTCACTACCCAAACAAGTAATACAAATGTTTACTGATTACAATATGGTACTACTTACAACTTTCGCTACTATCACAATATCCAACTATCACAAGTTACATGTTACATTTCAAGTATGTTCAGTACATCTTTATTTATACAAGGTACAAACATAATATCTTTCTCCAATCAGCTTGCATATCTTTATCCAAAAGTAAACATCTAGGATGTCATCTCTTTATAATATTAAGTCATTATTTTGACAAGAAAATTAATCCCTTAATTCATTTACTAGTTCTACCTTCAAAATTGCTTTGTCAGCTTAACTTTGTCATCGGTAAAACAATGATAACTTTGTCTGTACTATCTGGACTCTTTTGTACACCGAGATGGGGTATCCTTAGACATCATAGAGTCTATGTTCAACTGCACAAAATCTGATCATGCTCCAGTGAACATCGCCAAAACAAACTGTATCGGGTGCTCTGTTAAAAACACTGTTTCATACTTAGAAAATTTTAGTCTGCGATCTTCCATACTTACTTTCCAGCTTATGCGATCTTCATAGGGAACATATGTTTCCATAATGACAACATCTATGTACATACCTCAGCCAAATTGCCAACATATCTTTGTTTGATTGTGAAATGCACCTTGTTATTTGTCATGAGCCCTAATTATGGAATTATACTCTTTGTATGATAGAGAATTAGTGCTAGTGATTTCAGTTCTTGAAAGTTTCATTGGATCAGTTTTCTAGGCCATCTTCAGAGGCAACTTTAGTGTTTCTGGTAGTTCTAACATGATTGGTTTCCAAGTGACCTTGTTTGATTTGATTTTACTTTGGGCTCCAGTCTTCTGGGAGGTTTTCCTTAGGTTGGCATGTAATAATGTTGGAAGTTAGCATGTGTGCTCAGTGGCACTCTCTTTTTAGGTCATTCAGTTAGTTTTTAAAGCCACTCCCGGGTGCTAGTTAGTGTTATTTGACAGTTTTTTAAAGATGTAAAAATTGAATTATGTGATTAAATTTTCAACACACCATGCTTCTACTTCAATATGTCGATTGCATCTCGGTCTCACGAAGGAAGGTGTGCATAAAATGTAATGCCTTGTGCTTAATGTCTTTAGGAGGATGTGTTTATACTTGGCATGGACAAAATAAAAAGCCAATCAAGTATTACCCGGAGTCATTTGATCAAGACACTAGTTTAACTAAGCAACAAGTATTGCCTTTGGGGCATGAGTGGATCCTTGATGACAAAGAGGAAAACTAAGAAAAGTACAAAAGATGATACTAATGTCCTTGATGCTCTATCTATTTTGGGAAAGCAAGCAAAAGAAGAGCCACTGATGAGCATGGTTGTTAGTACTCCAAAGGAAGATGGATAAAGTTACCGGATCCTTAATGTCCTTATCTTCAAAGCAAGCCAGCATAGCTGATAATGTAGCATCAGATGCAAAGGCCATAAAGAAGTCCTCTCCTCATGTTATGCCTCTTGTTGTTTCTAGTTTCTCATTCTGTATCTAACATTCCCTTTCTACAGTTAGAATAGTTATGGCTACACTTGTGGCAGAAGATATTTCAAAGGTGGTAAATCATGCTGAAATGTGTGAAGGGAAAAGATATTATCTGAGTTTCAAAGAGGGAAGCTCAAAGAAATGCAAAGTGGTGTTTCAATTAAGAAGGTTGCAAGTATGTGCAAAGGCCAATTTGAGAGAAAGTAAGTGACCAAACTGGTATACAAGCCAGTCACACAATAGGCATTGCGTTCTTGGAATGGAACCATGTTTTATTTGAAGGGAGCTGAGTCCTTTGTTTTTTTAATATAAATGAAGGTATCTGACACAAAATATATGCAAAGGAAAAGGAAATGCCTCACATAATACCAAGCTAGAAGCACTCATGCAAGAACAGTGAGAATGGAGCAACATAAGATAAGCTTGGGGGCTGCCAGCAAGCAACAAATGTAGAGACCAATATATAAAAGAGGGCCTACGTATTACATTGGTGGATGCTAGCACAAGAAAAGAAATTGTGTGTGGGGCTACAAAAGCAACATACTGGTGCATTTCAAATAGAGCATCCATTTTGAGAAAATGATGAGTCATTGGCCGCAAAGCTTCTTGCAAATATAAGACAAACATATGCTAGCTAATATAATGAAATGGATTTTGCAAACAACCAGTAAGTGAAAGGGAAAGAACCAGCATAAGGAGACACCACGCATCAAAGTGTTTTGATGTCCTTGCATGAAGACTAAGGGAGTTTGTGAGGAGGCTTGTACATCTTAACAACCAGCTCATATTACAGTCAGAAAACACCTATGCATGCCATGGAGATAGCGTATTGGCGAAAGGGGATTAATACAAGCATCTAGCACCATGTTCCCAACAAGTACGTGAGGTGAAGATGGAAAAAGCCAATGTAAACAGTATGGGCACTACTCACACAAAGAAAGATGATTGGAGGGTGTGAGGGGAGAAATCTCACGTGAATGTAAACCAAGGGGACTGCTCACGCAAAGAACAAGTTTGGAGGTTCGATGCAAGAGGATGATGTTGCACAAATATTGAATGGTACTTGCATTATTAAATGGGGCCTCACGTTAATGGATGTCAGCACATGAACCAGATAAGGAGGTCAATGGAAACTTAATGGTTTGCATCAAGAAAGCCATGAGGCTTGTGAATGCACAATAGAGGCTAGGAAGGAGTATGTTTGTGTGGTTCCCTTGCATGCAGTTGTGCCAAATGTGGCTAAAGTTGCCAAGATTTTGTGGACTTTCATAGGAGCACTCTTCCAGCTACTGCTGCTAATTTCTACCATAAAAAAATATAGTTGAGAGTCATGACCATTTATGAGAGCAAGCTACTGGGATACGATTGCCGAGAGGTGTCTAGTTTTCTTTTGGGTGTTCTGTGAGGTAGGTACCTATAGTAGAATGTTGTGTGTTCACTTGGGCTTTTGATCAGAGATGGTGGCCTTGTGAAAATGAAGAGCTTAGATGCTAAAAGAGTGTTAATTTCATTATCCCACATTGGTTGGGTAATGGTTACTTTTGATGTTTATAAGAAAAGACACTCAGATTATAACGTAAGTAAGAAACCAAGGAGGCTATCGGTGGGCCATTCTGGTTGGAGGACTTGTTTGTGGGCATGTGAACCGAGGCATCTGATTGGTGATGAGTTGGAGGTGATGGAGTAGTTGCCCACATGTGTTGGTAAGATATTTTTTACTATGTGTGATTTGTGCAGGATCCGACGGCCTTGAGATGCACACTAGAAATTGATGGTGGTCGCATGATCTCAAGGGCCAATTTTGGCCCTTGCGATCATCCTTTAGGCTGACACGTGGCATTTCGATGAGGTGGTGATATGGTATAATTCAATTGCCTAGGTGGAGACATGAGCCAACCAGAGAGTGCCATGTGGTGTATATGAAATGTAGAGGTCCAATTAGCAATGAAGTGGCAGGAAGACCTAAGGTGGTGATGAGGTGGTAGGTTGGACCAATCAAATTGTGCCATGTGGCACATGTGGGACCCACCCCTTTTAAAAACTATGCAGGATTTAAAATAAATATAAAGGTTCAAACTATGTGCAAAAGTTAAAATTTTAAATGTTGTAGTTGTTGATGAAGTAGTGAAATTGAAAATGCTCCTGGAGGCTCAATTTTTACCCAAACATATGAGTATAATATACCTTTGGAAACATTGTGAGAGGACAGTTAGATTGGCACCATCAAAAATCAGTTTTGGGCAAGCAAAAAGGAGCAGTAATTGATTTTGTTTCCGAGATCATTTTTGGTGGGAAATGAAGTAGTTTGTAGATATCAGATCATTTTTAGAATCGGTTGCAGGGAAGATGAGAGGAAGCTTGAAGATATTTTGTACTAAGGTGGATAGCTATCAGTTATTATTTAACTAACTCAATTCTGCTATATCTCTAATTTTTCTTCTCATTGTAAAAGGAGGTTGAAATTTATGCTATAGAGCAGCTACGAGGCTTTTGAGTCTTGTTTTATGTGTTTCATTGTCTTGCAAATGTACAGTTACAGATAAATGTTAATGAGAACAATGGAATCCTTGTTTAGTTCTTGTCTAATGTCTTTGTATGTATGGCCTCAATTCTTGTGTATTGACTTGTAAGGCATGTTAATATACCAATTATAAGGTATCTGTGGGTTTGAATTTGAGTTTCTTTCAAGGAGAGAGTCAATATTGAAGACAAATTCTAAGAATTCTAGGTTTGCATATGAATTTGATGTCTACGAATTGGAGTGAGAAGAATGGGTTGCAAGGCATTTCATTCGGGTTTTTGAGTTTGGAGTTTGGGTTTTCTAGGAATGTATGTTTATATGACTCATTGCCCAATGAACAAGGCACTGGTCCTGGTTTGTTTTGCAGTTTTCATCATCAACCTTTAAAATTCAAATCCATCTTTAATTTCATGTTTGAGAGCTTTCACGTTTGTAACTTGTGTTTCTTAAATAACAAGTATTGTTAGTGATTCTTTGAAGAAATGAATCCATGGGTTATCCTACCTGAGCTCAAAGCTCAAAGAGAAGAAGGAGTTTATCCTTGTTGTCACATTGGCCATTTTCCTAGTTCTTAGCAGATCATATAGGTAGGATCCTATATAAGACTAGTTGAGTTGAACTCCCATGTTTTATAAGTCTGAGAACTTGATGAAGGGTGCTCCCCTTAATATCACAAACACATAACAGAAATAGAGAAACAACAACAATAATATGCAAGAACAGAAAATTGACTTCTTATTATCTCCACAAATGTGGAATTACAAACTTTCAGAATTACAATATGCAAAGCCACATGGGCATTCCTTACAATATTCTGTAGGACAAAGCCTCAAACCCAGATCTACTACCCAGAACTATTCTGAACTGCCTAAGACAATAATACAGCCTTCCTTATATAGGCAATTTTCCACCACCTGGGAAGGTTCCAGAATTTTAGCCAATAAGGCCGACCAAACTTAGAATTATTTTATTTTACATTTTATTACATCATAGTCGGCTCAAGATAACCTTTGAAACCCGAACAGAAATTTTGAAGAAAATTATTTTTCGCCATTTCGGGTGGCCCAACTTCCGAAGACCATAAGTCATCACCAGTTGACCCGATCGGCTATTATAACCCCATTTCGGAAACGCCACGAAGCGCTCTACAAGCTTGACTAGCACAAGCACCTGTCCCCCAAATTTTCGACCTCATCCGGGGCCTCTAAAGCCTTCAAAACTGAGTTCAAAGTTTCTGTACCCTGCTGCCAATACCGAAAATCTTCAATATCTTCCAATATACACTTGATCTGGCAATGAAACTTTACTGGCAGACTTATATGACCAAAATCAACTTCCAAGAAAGAAATCAGATCATTCTGAGCACATACAAAAATTACCAAAAATAGTAACTTTCCATAAATAGCAGCTCTGCACAAAATAGCCCTTATTGAATACAAAAATAGAAATATTTTTGGGTGATGCAAGATTGCTCTTACACCCAGGATACTCCTGCATCAGAACTATCCACTGATTTTCCTATCTGCATAAAAGGTTTTAATGGGTAAGTGTTTATGTATGCAGATCTAGTATGTTTTAGGTGTACCCACCTAAGTGTGTGGAACTCAAAGAAGGAGGATCAAAATCCTCATCAATTAGTCTTTTCTTGCCCCTTAGTTTGTATGAACAAGTTGAATTGTGTAACTAGACAAAGATCCCTAGGTCTGGTTTTCATATTTCTCTTTTAGAGTTGAGGGATACAAGAAAAGTAGCTAACACCTCTGATGGTGCTTTTTTTGTCATCCACATTTCTAGCCCAATCAGCATCGGTGTATACCCTGAGCTCAAACTTGCCTTCCTTAGGATACCATAATCCATAATCCTCTATCTTTTTTAGGTATCTTAAGATTCTTTTAGTAGCAATAATGTGTGATTCTCTATGGTTAGCAAAAAATCTAGCAACAATTCCTACAACATGTGCTATATCTGGTCTACTGTGAACTACATACATTAACTTGCCAATCATGGATCATTAAATTGTCTAATTTACCTCTGTAGTTTCATCTTCCTTTGTCAATTTACTTCTAGTAGCCATCAGTGTTCCCATAGGTTCAACATCTTCCATGCCAAATATCTTCAGTACTTCCTTTATGTATTTAGATTGTGTGATCAATATCCCATCACTCTGCTGAATCACTTGTAGTCCTAGAAAGAACTTAATCTATCCAAACATAGACATTTCAAATTCTTGTCTCATCTCATCAACAAAGGCTTTACATATGTGATCTTGTCCTCCAAAAATAATATCATCCACAAATATCTCAGCAATAAGAATAGTGTCATCAGTATCTCCTTTCATATACAAATTGTTGTTCTCACTAGTTCTAACAAATCCAATACTTAACAAGTAAATATGCAGCATTTCATACCAGGCTCTTGGTTCTTTCTTCAAACCATATAAAGCTTTATGTAGTCTACATACCATGTATTTGTTTTCTGGATCGATGAACCCTTCATGTTGGTCTATGTAGACCTCTTCTTCAAGTATACCATTCAGAAATGCTGACTTCCCATCCATTTGATAGACTTTGAATTTCTTGTGTGCAGCATATGCAAGTATCATTCTAATACCTTCTAATCTAGCAATAGGTGCAAATTTTTTGCCATAGTCAATGCCTTCCTCCTGTGCATATCCCTTGCATACCAATCTAGCTTTATTTCTTGTAACCTCGCCATTTTCATTCAGGTTGTTTCTGAAAATCCATTTAGTACTGATAACATTCTTGTCCTTAGATCAGGGTACTAAACTCAAAGTTTTGTTCTTCTCTATTTTCTCTATTTCCTCTTTCATTTCATTAATCCATTCATCATTCTCCAATGCAACTTTTACATTCTTCAGTTCAAATTCACAAACTAGACATGTACCTTGTCTTTCTTTTCTCCTTGTCTACATGCCAGTTTGTCTATCTCCAATAATTTGTGTCTTAGGATGGTGTCTCCTGACAAATCTTGTCAAAAATGGGTCTCTTCTTTCTTGTTCATCCTGTTTAGGTTCATTTTCTTGCTTGGCAGCTCCATCCTGCTTGTCAGTGTCTATTTCCTATTGTTTAGCTTATTTTTCCTGTTGACTAGTTATCACAGGTTACGGCTTTGGTAGATACTCTGGTTGTTCAATGTAAGTGAATCTACCATAGTCTTCTAGTTCCTTTCTACTTTCCTCTATGTTCTTGTCATGAAACTCATCAATGTGGACATTAGTACCTTCAATCATTTTATTTGTAACCTTATTCAGACATTTATATGCTTTACTTTTAGAGGAATATCCCAGAAATATCCCTTCATCTCCTTTTGAATCAAATTTACCATGTCTCTCATCTTTCAGAATAAAGCATTTACTTCCAAAAATCCTGAAATAACTTATAGTAGGTTTGTGTCCAAACCACAATTCATAGGGTGTCCAGTTGGTGTCCTTCTTCAGTTATACTTAGTTAACAACATAGACTGCAGTGCTAACAACTTCTCTCCAATATGTCTGGGCAACATTATTTTGCAACATCATTGTCCTAGCATAGTCAACTATTGACCTATTTCTTCTTTCAACAAGGCCATTTTGCTGGGGTGACCTCAGTGCAGAGACCCATCTTTTGATACCATGCTCATTACAGAAATTAGTAAATTCATCAGAGATAAATTCACCTCCTCTATCAGATCTTAAGCATTGTAATTCCTTACTAGTCTCTTTTTCTACTTTTTCCTTATACCACTTGATAATCTTGAATGCTTCAGATTTTTCTTTTAGAAACATAACAGTCATCAATCTAGTATAGTCATCAACAAAAAGAGTAAAGTATCTATCACCATAATAACTTTGAGTTCTCATAGGACCACATAGGTCAGTATGAGCCAACTCAAGTATCTTCTTTGTTGATTAATCCTTGCTTTTGAAACTAGATTTAGTCATTTTCCCTTTTCTGACATTCATGGCACAAACATGATCAGGTTTTGACAAGTTAATCAAACCTCTAACTCTTCTCTTTTTGCTGATCTTAATCATGTTATCAAAATTCAAATGGCATAACCTTTTATGCCACAACCAAGCATCTTCATTTTTCATCATTAGGCAAGAAGACTCATCAGTATCAAGATAAAATAGATTACCTCTTGATTGTACACTAGTTCCAACTAGTCTTCCTCCATCATCAAACATTTTCACTTTCTTGCTCTCAAAAGCAACTTAGTGACCAGAATTGTCCAGTTGTGCCACACTTAACAAGCTATAGTTCAGTCCATCTACCCAATAAGCATTATCACATTTTATCCTATCATTTATCATTAGGGATCCTTTACCTCTTACCATATAGGGTGTTTCATTTCCCATCTTGACTGATCCTCCATTATATTCTTCAAGTTGATCAAATTTCTCTTCATCACCTGTCATGTGATGTGTACAGCCACTATCTATGATCCATGTATTATTTTTGTTAACTTTAGATATTAGTGATGTTTCAACATGTTTTTCATCTTCCTCAGAGTCATCTTTCATAGCAACAAATACAACTTCTACATCATCATCAGAATCAAAATCAGATTCATTATCCTCAGCTATGTAACATATCTTTTTCCCTTTGTCATTATTGTCTCGATTGTCTCTGTTGTTGTATTGGTAGCTCCTGTTGACTCTCCTGCCATAGCTTCCTTCAGATTGGTCTTTGGATCTATCATCATCTTTCTTATGTGGACATCTAGTAGCAATGTGGCCAACCTCTTTCTAGTTAAAGCATGCTAAAGGTAACTTACCTCTATATCTTCCTTTTCCTTTAGGAAACCTTCTAGCCATAAGAGCTTCAAGTTCATCAAGCTCATCATCGGTATTTATATCACTATCATCATTCTTATTATTCCTGCTACTAGACTTACCAATCTTTAGAGAAGACATGAAAGCAGACTCAATAGTCAGTACAACATTGTTATCAAAGTTATTCAATTCAAAGGTTGTGAGCTTACCAATCAGAGTGTCAAGAGTAAGGTTGGATGCAGCCCTTGTTTCATGAATTGCAGAGATCCTGATTGCATAAACAAGTAGTAAATTTTTTAGAATCTTTCTTATCACTATTTCATCATCAATAACTCCATCTGATGCTCTAATAGAATTTACTACCTCTTTTATTCTATTTGAGTACTGCACAATGTTCTCACCTTCCTTCATCTTCATATCATCGAATCTACCTCTTAGGCTTTCAGCTCAGGCTCTTTTAACATTCAAATCACCACTATATATTAGAGTTAGTTTGTACCACATGGCTTTGGTAGTAGTGCATCCATTAATATCTTCAAATTCAGCATCAGTACAAGTAGCAACAAGTTCCATCATAGTAATATTGTGTTCATGCATGTCTCTTAGTTGATCAAGGGTCAAGGGACCAGTGGTCGGTTCTATATAGCCATTCTCCAATAAATCTAGTGCAGAATTCCGAATTCCATATATGTGAAACTTCATTCGGCATTGCCATACTGTGAAGTTCTCTTTGTCCAATCTTGGCACTTCCCTCTTATACATCTTGAGACCTTTTTGCTGAAGTCCTTAAAACTCTATTCTAAGCAACCAATGCTCTGATACCAATTGTTAGAATAACTAAGAGGGGGGTGAATCAATTAATCACTTTTCCCAAATCAAAATCTATAATCCAAAACAAATACTTCAACTTCTACTACATGGTAAACATAAATACTTTCATTGTCTTTGCTTTTACCGATTATTAGTCTAAAACATATAGTAGTTACCGATCATAATATGCAAAGTATGATAACAAACAAATATCACAATCAACACATAACACAAGAGATTTAACGTGGAAACCCTATGAAGGGAAAAACCACCTGGGACTGGCAACCCAAAAATATTCACTCTTCTGAAGTGAGTTTGGTAAAGACCCAACCCCGTTAAAGGTTTACAAACACACTATTAGGTGTTACCTTGTTAGAGGACTTTAGACCAACCATTATCATCCAACTAGATTCACTATGGGGTTGACAGGATAACAATGTTCATTCTATGAATGATACATAATAAGACTTTCTTAGTCCACTCGGTTAAGAGATTTGACTATGTACAATGGTTAAATATGTAACAGTAGGTGATATGATCTATTACAACTTCAATTGCAGATATACATATCAATATTCAGCTCATACAAATATTTCTAATCAATGTAACACTTCTAATTCAACAATATATCAACTTACTGTCCATTGATAATTGCTCTATGTCACTCGGTAATGCTCTGCAATAGGGTTATCCTTACCTAATATGATCAGAATGCATGAAAAAAATTTCATGCGATAATTTTGCAGTTTCCTTTTCTTCTGGCGATCCTTCATTGTGAAATCATCAGTCTTTTATATCGACATGTAAATCATTTTCTTCTTGTCCATCATATTTTTCTACTTAATCTCATCCACTAATTTTTTCCGCTTTAACCTTCTTCAGTTGATGTGTCAATAAAATGTTTCAATCTGCTCCATTAGATCTTTCTTGAATTTTGTTAGTTGTTGATCATCATAACAAACATTATCTTTAACACTGATTTTGAGGTACTTTCCATCTCATCAATCCTATAGGCTAAACTGATCATTCAATTCATTCTATTCTGCTCAGTTAGCAAAGAAATGCGTCGGTGAACACAAGCTTGGTTTACACTATGATCAATATACACTACACTCTGTCGGTGTATACTGAAATACTTCATTAACCGACAACACTTCTTTGTGTCTTTAGGCTCTTTTCTTCATCATAGATGAATGTAACATAATCAAGTCAATATCATAAGGTCATAAAATCATGAACAAGTTACTCAATGTATTCCTTATCCTCATCTGTCATATCCATCTTCCTCATGTAGATATTCTTGTTCTTCAACTCTTTCACTCCTTTCTCTAGATGTTTCGGTATAGTAACTTACAAGATAAGTGTTGTCAAAAAAGTTGACAACAATGACAACATAATACTAATTTAATCATCTTACATATCTAATTAACTCGGTGATCTCTAATCACAGATTCTTCAATTAGGTTCTAAATCAGTTGTAGTTCATCAGCATAGGGGGAGGTCACTGCTTGTCACCTACACCCTCTGATAACTTCTCAATATCCACTACTACCTCATGGGAAACTCTAGCAGCTCACCCATGGTGATGACCACTATGCATAATTGGAGGCATCCTACACAAGTGTAAAACAAAAGATAAGTTGAAAACGTAATGGGTTTAGGTTCCTAGAGTTGAAACTATGCTCTGATACCAAAATGTCATACCCAACAATTAGGGAAAAACTCACACAACAATTTTAAATTTTTTTTTAAAAGCACAAAACTCCAACTAGAGTGCACACTAAGGTATAATCAACTCGATATCAAGATGCATTGACCAACGCCTATCAACTTGCAAGGGGAATCATGGCATGCACTGACTTGCCACCATCCCTTTTTCATCAAGTGCATTAGTCGAATGAAACCCTAACTAGGGTTTAACATACAAAAAAAGAAATAACCCAAGTCGAGAATCCAAATAAGAGAATATAATAAGGTCTACATTAGGTCATTTGAATGTAGGGGTTCATTTGAAGATGAACAACCCTATAAATTAAATCATAACCCTAATGACCCCTAACGAATACTAGGTGACCATTTAGGGTCTAATGCAGAAATTCAATTGAATAGGTTAAAAGGGATAATGTGGTCATGAAATTATCCCTAACGCAAAACTAAGGTTAACCAAGTATTAATAATTAAAATATAATTAAGATCGATTAATTGAAGTAACATTAATATATTCCTTGATTAGTATTAATTTTAATTAAGGTTTAATAAACATAAATGTTAATCCAACTAAGGGATTTAGAACATTTAAATAATGCTATAATTACTAAATCAAATATTATTATTATTAGGGAAAATAATTCACCTAGGACCCTCCTAGGAATTATAAAATTATTTGTCCCCTAATAATTCAAATATTTAAAGAAAATAGCGAGGATCATAAAAATAATATAAATCAATTTATTTTCTTAAATAAAACATTAATAATGTTCAAATACTATTAAAATATAATAATTTAAAAATCTAAGACCTCAATCTCAAAACAATAATAAAATAATATAAAGGCCCACTAAACAAATATTCCAGCATTTTAAAGTTCATATAAATCGATTAAATATTTAATGGCCCAAAATTTAAAATTTCAATAAAGGAATCTTGGGATTCCAAAAAGCTAAAATAAATAATAATTTTAAAATCAACATTCAAAAGAAAAAGGAAAAAGTCAATAACATTAAATATTGATACCATTATTTAATTTTGACTAAATAGAATTAAATAAAATTTAAAATTATTTTGACTCCATAGGCCAACCCTAACCCTAATTTTGAAATTAGGGTTTGGGCCGAAAATAAAACATGGCCAAAACCCTAATTTCTCTATTTTGGGTTTGCAGGTTGGACCAAGAGCTAAGATGATGCAGGGGCATCCTAGGGCAGTTGGCAAATATGCATGGTGTTGTGTTACTCTATTGCAACTTTGGCCGACGATCGTGGTCATTGAAGGGGCTTGGTCGCTGAAGGAACTCGGTGAAACTCTGGCACTCGGTATAACTTACACTCGACAATGCTTGTGGTGCTTGATCAACATACTTTCTCGGTGATGCCTAGCTGGCTCAGTTGTTTTACTAGTGCTCAGTAGTTTTGGCTTATCGATTGGAGTTCTTGGAGTTTTGGTTGGTTGACTTGGTGTATTTAATATTGGTAGCTTGTGTTGTATTCTCCTATGTAGATCTTGACACTGACATAGAGAATTAATTGTTTGTAACCTATTATTTGAGAGCCGACTATTGTTGCATTTAATATTTGTTTATTTTAAAAGCTAACTTGGATTAGGAGTTAATTGTTTCTTCTAAGCAACTTGTGGTTAAAGAAATGTATTTAAGGGAGGTTTGGGTAGTTGTTTAGGAGGGAGTCAAAGAGAGTCAGTGAAGGAGAAGGATAATAATTGGATCATGCAAGATCTTGAAGATCAGATTGTTTGTCTGATATTGTAATAGCAATGCTAGTGGTTTGCATGCTTGGAGATAAGGATATTTCTTGGTGGCTTGCGAGATCAAGTTTAGATCTGCCTTAGTGTTTCCACTAGTTTTTGATGTGCTACAGAGCTGGACTAGCTAGGAGATTACATAATTACTGTTAAAAGTGATTGTATTTGGCCCTAACCTAGAAGGCCTTACATCTGGGCATGTTCAATGAAATTCTATTTTGAGCATTATATTGTTGTGTTCTGTTGTGTTGTTGTTGCTGGTGTAGACTTGGACTATCCATTTTGGGATTATCCAGGCCTGCCCTGCATCATAAGAAGAAGAAAAATACAAAGGAAGTATACTCACAAGTATACAAGAGTGTATATACACACTCAAGTCTGTATATACACTCTTATATACTTGAGTATATATATTGAGTGATTCAACACTGGAGAAAAAGAATAGAAAAGATCAGTCTTCTACTTGGCATCCTCACAAATTTCCACCAAGGTATAAGGTTTAATTAGTTAAATTTAATTTCTATTAAAACTAGGCTAACAGTTTTAATATCTTTGGTTTTAAGTTTTCAGATTGCAATCTTAGTGCTGCAGAGTCATTTTATTCTCTATTCTAAATCCAAAAATATATCCAGTCATTAAACTTTACTGTTGCATTACAGATTAAGTCTTCTTTTTTTAACTACTAAATTGGTTCTCTGTTTCTAAACCAGAGTATAACCAACCATAATAATTTAAATATCTTTTTTATTTCTATTCTTTTCATATTACAGGCTCAGTATATTTATTTTTATGATACATCTTCTACCATTATTCTTTTTTTCTATTAAATTTTTTCTTTTTAACTAACGTAGACTACATTTTTTTATTTCAACGAAATTTAATATAAATAAATATGTTTTTTTTTTTAAATTTGGGACTATGCTCCCAATTTTCCCCCAATATCACTGCCAGTGCAGGAGGCAAGAGTTGTCGCCACCACACTAAGGGTGTGTGGGGGCTGAGCCCGTCCGCACCCCTTAGTGGGTGACGGGGGGGGCTCCTATCCACCACCTCCCAAGGGGGACGGTGGGAGATTTTGCACCACCGTACCACCAAAAGGTGGAAGTGAGTGCAGATGCTCCCACCTACAAGGCTTCGACCTTAGCTTCAATGCACAACATGGGAGAAAAGAAAATTAAAATAGCACCCACCCCCCCCTCAAAAAAAAAATAAAAAAAAATTATTTTTTGTTTGTTTGTTGGGTTACAGTGATATCAAGGGGTTTGGTATAGTTCGATTATATTAAAAGTTGTAAATTTATATAGTATAATATACATATATATATATATACACATATATATATATATATATGTATATATATATATATATATACGTATATATATATATATACATATATATATATATACATATACATATATATATATATATATATACATATATATATATATATATATATATATACATATATATATATATATATATATATATATATATATATATATATATATATATATATATATATATATATATATATATATATATATATATGTATGTATGTATGTATATATATATATGTATATATATATATGTATATATATATATAGAATAATGGAGAAATGGATTCACCATTATGAAGGGGGTAATTATAGGGTATGGGTGAAAATGCAAATAAGGTTGAATGATGGTAGATAAGATAATATGATATGCAAGGGGGAATATAGGACCTATCCTTAATGCAAATTCCCAAAGGAAAGATCCAAATGGATTAATCACAAAGAAGTGATCAATGCACCATTAAATCAAACAATGGAGAACATGAAGAAAGGAGAGAACCCTATAATCTACTATAAAAAGTATGTACTTGAAATATTAAATGAATAGAAGGCAAATACTAACCTCAAATTAGGAAAAATCTAGAAAATGCTGATTTCTGATGTCTAGGCACAATTTCAAGAAATTTTGCAACCCACTTTCGACTAGAAATGTCGAGACAAAGAAAACCCAGAAAACTTTTGTCCTTTTGAGGTCAGGTTGTCTTTGACCCAAATACGAGGCAAGGCCTTATCCTAGGGTAGGATCAAACCCCTCCCTAAAGGTCATCCCTGACCTAAAGCAGCTCCGACAAAAATTTTGTTCATGGATCTTGGAAGTTTGCCGAAAAGGGTATCCAGATTTGCACTTCAATTCATTGTCTTGTACCTGTACCTACAAGAAAAATGGTTGTTTTTTTTTGGATGGGGGGTTCTCCTTGGTCAAACCCCACTTTAGGAATTAACCTTGAAATTGAATTGAAATTGCAACATGTATAAACAAAGTAAATGAAACTATTCACCTTGCTTGTGTTGAAGTCCTTGTGAAGGATTTGAATCCTTGAAGCCACAAGTAGGGATGCTCCAAATGAATGTAGAAATATGTGTAGGATGTCTCAAATCAATGGCATTAGATCTTCAACACCAATCTTGAATGTATCTTTTCATAGGAAGAGGCTTGGATGCATGTGGATGGAGAAATCTTCAAGGGGGCTCCAAAGAGATTGAATCCTTCAATAGCTAACAATGGATCTCCTTGATGAATGCTTGAATGCTTGGCTTGAAGATGAATGAATGCTTTCTTTCTTTCCTTCTCCTTCTTGCTTGCTTGATTGTGAATGCTTATGAAAATCGGATGCTATGAGATGGAGAAAATGAGAGAGGAAGGCTTCCTTTTATAGTGATCTAGGGAACAAACTCTAGAGAAGGCAGATATTGGAGAATTAAATCACAATTAACCTTAACCCCTAGAAATGGACCTAGATTAAATGCAATTTAAGAGTTTACCATTCTGAAACTCAAAATAGCTAACCCAAAAGTAGGAAAATAAAACTTTCTGAAACCCAACATCTCGAAACTAAAATTTGGACCTAGGGTCAGGGATGAGGTAGTCTCTACCCTAGGTTAGCATTGAGATCATCCTTGACCTAGGTTAGGGACTAGGTCATCCTAGAACCTTCAGGTTGTCCTTGACCCATAAAGTCAAAGTCTTCATATTCTCAAAGAAAGTTTCCAAAAATGAGGATGGAAATAGGGAGAGAGAAGCAGAACAAGGGGGAAACAACCAAATCCATGCAAAGACCTAATCAAGGTGCTTGACATGACCCCAAACCACTTACTCAGAGGGCTAAATGCTCTTATCATGGAAGTGTTTCCATTTTAAGATAATACATTAAGCCCCCACTTTAGCAAGAGTATGGACTCAATGCAAACTCCTAGTAAAGGAGATCATAATGAAAAGATAATCTTATTAAAATCAAAGGGACAAATAAATCCTCAAGCCCCTAGAGAGTCAAGTCTTCACCAACTCCAAGATCACAATAAGAGAGACATCTCTAGAGAGAGAGAGAGAGAGAGAGAGAGAGAGAGAGAGATTATCTCACCCAATGAGAACTTATGTCCCATTGTGAACCACACAAGGAAACAACACAACTGGAAAGATGAAATTGAACTACCTAGTGAATGTGGCTACTCACTAGTCAACCCATCAAGGATTCACCCTTAGGAATATTCTATTCCATAAGATTAAAATAAAAAACAAAAGAGATCCAGTCTTAAGGACACCTCCAACTGTTAAGGGATCAAAAATATGAAACTGGAGGGATCAAGAGATCCTAAAATATAAATCTATGCTTTAAGGATTAGTCACCAATCCAAAAAGGGAGAAAAGTATCTTGAATAATAATATATGTGTATCAAAAAGTGCGTGTGTGTAATAGGTGAGCAGAGTGTATGCCCCCATGTTAAAGTCATTGTTAACACTTTAACAGGAGCAATGGCTTTAATGGAAACATAAAAAACTCCACTGATTATGTTTCCACTACGAGATGCCCCCAAATGAAGACAAATCAAGGGACATACCACATAAACATACAGAGAATGCAGAAGGGATCTACTTGCCATGGGGTCAGTATGATCATAAGATAATATATATGATATTATTACAAATAAACTAACATCATTCCCCAAAGAAAGTAGAACTACAATCACAAAGGAGGAAAGATCACATAAGATATACAAAGAAGAATCTTTTCAGACCATGACATGGAGACCAAAAAGAATCAGTGCTACCAAGTCACAGATCCAATCAAATTACACAAGGAAACATTTACGAACAATAGCACAAGTACAACATAACATGAAAAAACATATAGAAGAATAGAGATACATATAGAGGAATTGTACAATAGGTTCGATTCCTTTATCACCTTGCACCAACTGAGTAACAAGGTTTGTATAAAAGAATCTAACAACATTTAGCAAACACATCATGAGAGAAGCACAATACAATAGGAAAACACACAATAAAGCTACCATAAAGGACAAGCCAATCAAGTGCACCTCCTACTCTCCCCATCTCATTCTATATCATTTAGGGAAGGTGGGTAACTTACAAGAGGGACTATATCCAACATAGTAGGAATGATAGCCAGTTCCAAACAAGGATCCTCTTGAGAATCACAATGATCGATACTAGGTTTAAGTGTTAATTGTGATGAAAGCATATTAGGTAAATCAATGTTAATGTCAATAGTCTCATATTCATCATCAACATAATCAAGATTATTTTCTTCATCCAAATTAATCAAAATAGGATCTAAGATATGAATAGAATCATCCTAATCATGCATCTTAACATCACTATTAGTAACAACATCACGCATAGGCTTATCAGTAGAAAGTAAAGAATTTTGAAGAATGGAATTATGAGCTTTAGCTTGAGCATGATGTTTTTTATGACATTCATTAGCAGATCAATTACATTTTTCTTTTCTTGAAATATGTTGAGAACTAGGAAGAACAATTACAGGATCCTTCATAGGTTCTTTAGGAAGATTAGTAGGATTATCAGTAGTCAAACAATCAATAGTAGGAACTTGATTAATAGATGTAGAAGCCATAAATAAAGGAGGTACAGAAGGTGTAGGAAAAAGATTATAATTAAGATCCATCAGAGGTACACTTAATTCAAGAATCTTACGATGCTTATAGGCTTGATATGAGCGAAAAATATTATCAGGTCGAGAAGGACATGAATTAGGTAATGAAGGCCAAAAGAAGTCAAGAGTAGCACAATCCCTAGGCCTAGAAGGTTGATATAAACTATGATTAACCATCTTCACTTCTTCATCATGAAAAAATTTAAGACATTTATGAATAGGTGAAGCAACAACATGCATGGTATTCAACCAGGGCAAACCAAGCTTAACTTGAAATTGATCAGAAGTAGGAACAACAACAAAGGTAGTGTTCACAATTTTACCACAAAGTTCAACCAGCAAGTTAATAGAACCAAATGACAGATAAAGAAAATGATTACAAGTTTGAATCCACACATTCAATTTATCATAAGAATTACATTGCAAATTTTTCATAAAAAAATTTCTTCAGTAATAACATTGACTAAGGATGTAGGATCAACAAGACAACCACGAGTAGGTATCTGAGAAATCCTAGCATAAATGTAAAGGGGACCATCAGGAGCTCTAATAGTCTCACAATCATCAAAGGTAATCAAAAGTTCCTGAGGTCTTTTATTCATAGGTTGTTGTCGAGGTTTAGGTTGAGTTTTCAATTTAGGCTTAGGTTTTGGTTGAGGTTGAGATGGAACTTGAGGTTGAATCTGAGGTCGAGGTTGAGGTGGAGAAAAAGATTGAATAGTAGGCTCCACTTGATTAACAATGTGATTAAGATCATCATTCTTTGAATCATACACAATCTCAATAGAAGATGGTTGAGCAATGGTATTAGTATCATATGCAGGTAAAGGATTCATATAGATTTGAAGATTTTGATTAGGAGGAGAGATAGATTTGTTCCCACTACAATCAAGATTATCAATAGATAAGGCATTAGAGTCAATTAAGTCTTGAACCTTATGTTTTAAAGACTAACATTTCTCAGTATCATGACCATTCTGAAGATGATATTGATAAAAATCTTTAGGATCAAAAGATTTAGATGCAATCGTAGTAGATAAAAGTGGCCGAATAGGAGGTAAAGTAATCATATTAGTAGTTAACAACCTATTCATAATAGAATGTAAAGATTCAGAAAGAGGAGTAAACATACGATTTAATTGAAAATAAGTGGATGCAAAAGTGGCATTGTGAGATGCAGCAACAACTTGATCAGCAACTGCATTCACTTGTTTGTTTATCTTGACATAGTTGTTGAATTTTTTAACTTTGTTTGGATTAGGAGCAGCATCACTTTTATCAATTGGAACAAGAGCTATTGGAGTGGTGCTCTCAAATTGACTCACTTGTAATTGATAATGATAAAACACTGCACAACATTTTTGAAAAGAGATAAATTCAATAAGCAGAATCTTATCTCTAATATCCTTTTGCAAATTTTAAATAAACATACGTTCAATATCAATATCAAGAACATGATAGGAAATATGAGCATCCAAATGCTTAAATCTACCAATAAATTTAGTCAATTTTTCCTTAGCACTTTGTTTACAATGCATCAAATAAGTCAAAGACACTTGCGGGCCAATGTTGTTTTGAAATTGTTGAATAAAAGCATTGGCAAGTTGTGGAAATGAGTCAATAGAATAAGGAGGCAAGGAACAATACCATTGTAAGATCTTGTCACAAAAGGTTCTAGAAAATAACTTGGCTAAAATCTTATGGTCATGAGCATAATCACTACAAAGGATTTTAAATTTTTTAACATGATGAGTGGGGTCTCCTTTTCCATTATAATTCTCAAGATGAGGCATATCGACTTGCTAAGGAATAGGAGTACGAATGATATCTCAGGACAAAGGACTTTCGATATCACATGTAGGAATACTAAACTTGTTTTGAGTTAAAGATGCAAGTTGTTGTTATAAACATGATACAGTTTGAGCCAAATTGATGATTATTGAATCATTGGAGGAAATAGGAGGAATAGAAACATTAGAAACACTAGGTAAAGTGTAAGAAGCTATAGGAATGGAAGACACAACTGGAGGAACACTTGGAACTATAGTTGGAAGAGGATTGGAATAAGTAAAAGGAACATTATGATAAGAAGGTTTTGAAGTAGGAAGGGACACATGAGGAATACTCATAGGAATAGATGGAACCGTCATAGTCACAAAAGGAGTATACATAGAAATACTAGGTAAAGGAATAGAAGAAGGTTATACACTAGTGACAGGAGGAATCAACCCTAAATCTTGAGCTTCTTGAGCTAAAGGTTTGACATTTGAATGTACAAGGTGATTAATACCATGCAAGAGGTTAACACCTTGATCACTATCACAAAGAACTTTCTTAAGAGACTCTATAGCTTGAATATAATCTTGATTATGGTTTTCTTGAATAAGCCAATTGCCCATTTTATCAAGTTCAGTTGAAATTTCTTGGACTTGTTCAGGAGGAACTCTTAAAGAATCATCCTCATCATGAGATGAGTGAGAAGAGTTTTTCTCCCTAATAGGATTGGAATCATCAAGAATCAAATTATCTAGGATCCTAAGGAAAGGAGAGGAAGACTCAGGATAAAAGGTACCCATAAGTCTACAACTTCGTCTAACCGAAATATTATAAGTAGGACTAGAAGTAGTAAATCTCATAAACCAACAAAATGCAAATGAACTAAACTAAGAACACATAAAGCATGAATATTTTCTTGTATTTTGAAAGAAATTTTGCAATTTTTTTTTATTTTTGAAATATAAATCCAAGAAATCTAATTAGCATGCAAGATTTAATGTAAAAGAAAAATCTAATACCAATAAGATAGTATAAAGGGAAATATAGCACCACAAAATACAATAGGGCATCCAATTTCATAAAATAAAAGAGGGTAAGTATGTCAAGCTCACCAAAATGAATAATAATGAATTGGATTCACCATTATGAAGGGGTAATTATAGGGTATGGATGAAAATGTGAATAAAGTTGAATAATGGTAGATAAGATAATATGATATGCAAGGGGGAATACAAGACCTATCCTTAATCCAAATTCCCAAAAGGAAAGATCCAAATGGATTAATCACAGAGAAGTGATCAATGCACAATTGAATCAAACAATGGAGAACATGAAGAAAGTAGAGAACCCTATAATCTACTATAGAAAGTATGTACTTTAAATATTAAATGAATAGAAGGAAAATAGTAACCTCAAAATAGGGAAAATCTAGAAAATGTTGATTTCTGATGTCTGTGCATAGTTTCAAGAAATTTTGCAACCTGCTCCAGACTGGAAATGTCGAGACAGAGAAAACCCAAAAAAAATTTGTCCTTTTGAGGTCAGGTCATCTTTGACCCAGATAATGGGGCAAGGTCTTACCCCAGGGTAGGATCCTACCTCTCACTGAAGGTCATCCCTAACCTGAAGCAGCTCTGATGGAAATTCTATTCATAGATCTCGGAAGCTTTCTAAAAAGGGTATCCGGATCTACACTTCAATTCATTAACTTGTACCTATACCTGCAAGAAAAATGGTTTCTATTGTTTGGATGGGGGGTTTGCCTTGGTCAAACCCCAATTTAGGAATTAACCTTGAAATTGAATTGAAATTTCAATATGTATAAACAAATTAAATGAAACTATTCACCTTGCTTATGTTGAAGTCCTTGTGGAGGATTTGAATCCTTGAATCCACAAGTAGGGATGCTCCAAATGAATGTTGAAATATGTGCAGAATGTCTCAAATAAATGACATTAGATCTTCAACACCAATCTTCAATGTATCTTTGCATAGGAAGAGGCTTGGATGAATGTGGATGGAGAAATCTTCAAGGGGGCTCCAAAGAGATTGAATCCTTCAATAGCTAACAATGTATCTCCTTGATGAATGCTTGAATGCTTGAATTCTTGGCTTGAAGATAAATTCTTTCTTTATTTCTTTCCTTCTCCTTCTTGCTTTCTTGATTGTGAATGCTTATGAAAATCATATGCTATGAGATGGAGAAAATGAGAGAGGAAGGCTTCCTTTTATAGTGATCTAGGGCACAAACTCCTAGAGAAGGCAGACATTAGAGAATTAAATCCCAATTAACCTTAACCCCTAGAAATGGACCTAGAATAAATGCAATTTAAGAGTTTACCATTATGAAACCTAAAACAACTGACCCAAAAGAGGGAAGATAAAACTTTCCAAAACTCAACATCTTGAAATTGAAATTTGGACCTGGGGTCAGGGATGAGGTAGTCTCGGCCCTAGGTCAGGGTTGAGGTCATCCTTGAATAACGTAGTCAAGGATGGTGGATACAATTAAGGATAGTCCAATCTTGTAGCTTTAGAATTACACAGTGGAAAACTCAACACCAAGATGTTTCAAAACATATTTTCATTAACATGTCCAACTATAAGGCCTTCTGAGTTAGAGCCAATTACAATCCAAAAGCAATCTAAAAGATCAACAAAATCTAGTACATCACTAACTAGCTCATCTTTGAGAAAAATCAGCAACTGAGGGAAACCCTAAGGCAGATTTGAACTTGAGCTTGCAAGCCTCCAATCAATCTCCTTGTCTCCAAGTATGCAAACCACAAGCTCTACTATTAAAAACTATCATAAATAATCTGATCTATAAGATCTCACAGGATCTTTTCCACAACTTCACCAATGTCTATCTTCCCATACTTCTATCCTAAACAACTACCCCAAACACCCCTTAAATACTAATCATCAGCCACAAGTCGGTTGGATGAAACCATTAAATCCTATAAACAAATATTAAATGCAATACAAGTTAGCTCTCAAATAGCCTTACAAACATTTAATTCAACATGTCAGCCTGTAACAATAGCTACCAATAATAAATGCACCAAGTCGGCCTGACAAATCACATAGAACTCCAGTCGATAAGCCAAAACTACCGAGCACAAGACAAACAACCAAGAAACCATGAAACACTTGAGCATGCCAAGCATCACTGAGCACTAGTGTTGATCAAGCACCACAAACATCATCGAGTAACACTTTCACTGAACACAAGAATTTTCACTGAGTTCCTTCAATGATCGAGCTTCCTTTAATAACCAAGACCATTGGTTAAGGCTGCAACTGAGTAACATCAGCCAAATAACAAACCACCATGTAGATTCACCAAGGACCAAGAATGCCCTACATTAGACACCCCATGTTTGAAAAGATGTTCATATGTGAGAAGAACATATTCCAAGATTCAACACATAAATCCCAAACTGATTCTTCACATTCAAGTCCTCCATCTTGTCACTTTGCATTTTCTTTCATTTTAGATTCCTCTATCTTTTCAAGTCTTTTCTTGACAACACACAGGTCTATTCTCAAAACTGACCATTCATTTTCTCAGGATCTACCAACTCAACTTGGTTACCAATGCTCAAGCTTCTCCTACCGAGTGTTGTATCTAGCAAAGGCATCAGGGAAAACTTCTTATCATCATTCTCAACATAAACACATTCTTCACATAATGATACATAGCTCTGCAATCATATTTCCAAGGTCTAACAAGAAATATATCACAACTATTCATCCTCACAATATCACATAACACAAGATCCTTATACTAGCCAATCTAAATATCAACAAAGCATTATTCTCTAACTTCCAGAGCATGATCATCTTGCAACCAACCTATCCTATAAGGATGTGGATGTATCATTCTATTCAAACCAATTTTCTAAACCATGTCCTTAGCAACAAGGTTATCAGTACTACCACTGTCAACAATTACATCACAAATTTTACCTCCAGACTTGCATCAAGTCCTAAACAAGTTACTCCTCTGACAAGGTTCCTCCCTTGTACCGAGCAATGTTTGTCGAAGCAGCAAGTTCTCATATTCAGGTTCATTCTGAATGTTCTCATTCACCACAGTAGTTCATCGGTCACCAAGCTTCTTCTATGTACACTCAAAAGAGTGGTGTCCTTCCTCTCCATAGTTATAGAAAGTACCCTTAAAAATAACTCTACCTATTTTCTTCTTCAGTTCCATAGGTTTCTGTTCATCTTCTGCATCAATTGGTTTATCCTTCACTAAGTGATCAATATTTTCCTTCCCTCAAGAGTTACCATGTTGTTTCCTCTTCAACTTATCTTCTTCCTTCAAAGCATACTAATAAGCATCTTCAATAGAATCAATCTTTAGCATACCAAGCTCATCCTAAATATTGAATCTCAGGCCATTCACATACTGAGCTACCTTTTCCTTACCAAGTTCTCTATGTCTAGACCAAATAGTAGGTTTGTAGAACTCCTCAGTATAATCTTCAATAGAAAAATCATTCTACTTCATATTCTACAATTTCTTAAACAATTCAAGATCATAGTCAGTAGGTATGAACATAGCTTTCAATTTTGTCACCATCAACCTCCACTGATTGATCTTTATTTCACCTTCATCTTCTCTATCTCTTTGTAATTATTTACACCAAAGAGCAAAATGTCCTTTCATCTTAGTCTATGTAAATCTCACCTGAAGAGGATCTTCAATTTCTTTCAGCTTAAAGAAATCTTCAAGTTCACCAATCCAATCAATCAAGTTATCAGGTTTCAAGGTACCAAAGAAAGTAGAAACTTCCATTTAGTAACTATTACTTAACCGAGCTCTAGATCTATGCAACTAAGTAGTTCTATCTTCACCAGATCTGGCTCTCCAGTCATCACCACTAGATCCAGCAACTTCAAATTCAAAAGCAACTTCTTCATAACCATCCTCAGTACCAACATTCTAAGGTACACTAGCAACAACTCTCATGATCTCAGCAACCATGTCATTCTTCAGCTGTTCCATCTCAGATCTAAAATCTAATTTTACCTTCTGTAATCCAGGATTCCATAGTATCATAGAGATTAGAAATTACTCTAGGGTCCAATATTCTCAGAGGCATCCTTAAAGATTAAGAGAAACCCTCTGCAAAAAACCCTACACCAACCACCTTGTGACAATATCCAAGTTGAATGCAAGTCAGATCACAATCTATCACCTTGTAAACAACTAGGAAAAGATTCCACAAGTACAATACCATAGATCTGCAACTTGGTTCATATGATCTCTTCACCAAAAAGATAAATTTTGCAAGATCTATTAGGAATGAATTCTGAATGTTTGGCAATCATTCTGTAGTAGTTGTTGTTGCATTCATGACTATGATTGTCATTGATGTCAACACAGTGATCTTCTGGAGACTTGCAGAGAAGTAGACAGTGTTTGGATTAGTGCATGAGGGATATTGTAGTTGGAGCTATGTGATGTTGAGGATATACTCTTTGATATGTTATGTGTTGATGGTTAAGAGCACAAAAAGTAATTCATCTATTCATGGAAGTTATGAGCATTTTGGTGGAAGTAGTATTTAGGCAGTGTTCCTGAGTAGCGGTTTGTGGAAATTGGATGATATCTCCTAATCAGGATGGAATCTATTTTGTGCAATTAAAGGGAAGTTAGATACACATTGATAGTGATGTGGATGATAGTGCAAATTTTGAGGTCACACGAGTGGAAAATTATTGTATTTGGAAGCTGACAATTTTGTGTAATTTTGATGTAGCGTGTGGAAACTTTTATTTTGTAATTGTGTGCTGACTCATTTGTAACTACTTGAGTATGGTATAAAGGAAGGAATTTTTTTCCTTGTTGTAATGAATAATATGGTTGAATTTGAATGTATGCATGTGTGTGTGTGAAAATTGTACCTGATCTGTAGACACAACACTTCAGTAAAACATTAGAGGTTAGCAAAAATCAAAATCGTGCAAAATTGAAATCTAATTTAACCAAGTGATTTACTACCTTCTAGTAGGTGCGAGATTGATGTTCTCAGATTTTTATCGAGATCAATGACCTAGATGACACCTAAACGAAGGATTTGAATGCAAAACTGATATGAAATATGAATGCAATTAATCTATATTTTTGATATTTTCTATGCAATGATAATGAAAAACTGATATGAATCTATGCTAATATGGAAATTGATATGCTAAAATTATCTAACAATGATATGAAAACAAAAGTGATCTCACAACAATGTTGATTCACAATAAGCTTTGATTCTTCCAATTCCAATTCTCCAACGTGATTGTGCAAAAATATGAGATTCTTTGAGATGAGCCGAGGCTTTAATTTTATAGAAATCCAAGGCTTTGGAGGTGCATGGAAGAAAGGCATAAATCACTCAAATTAACTCAGCTTGATTTTTGAGTATCTGATAATAAAGATAATTTAATTCACAAAAATATGCAAATCATGCAAAAATAGCTTTTTAACTCAAATTAGAAGTTTAGATCAACTTTAAAACTCAAAATGGATGTTGAGTTCTAAAAAGTCAACACTTTACATTGATTTTCTAATTTGGAGTTTAACTGTTTCTTTTGAATGTGCATAATAATTATGAATTAATTAATAAATAAAGTGATTTATGCTCAACTTAACTGATTTTTTAAAATAAATAATTGATTTATGGGTTAATCAATTATTTAATCAAACTTTTATTAAAAACTATATTATTAAATAATGACAACTTGCTTTAATTAATTAAATAAGAATTTAATCAATTATTCATAAGATATTAGATTTATTGTCAAAATTAAATAATACAATTAATAATAGATAGAATTAAATTTAATTACACAATTAAGTAGCAAGATATTAAATCTAATTAATTAAATATGAAAATATTCAATTAATCAAACTTAGGATAAATGTGATTTATTGCCAAATAATCATTAAATTAAAGATAATTAAGATAATTAGGAATATTGCTAGGAATATTCCCTGATGCAGAATTTAAGATAATCAATTATGATTCGATGATGTTTAGATGTGCCTTAGGTTAGGACTTCGATGTTGATTTCATTCGATTTGTAGATGTAGGAGGTTAATGAACTTATAGCCCATTTTTGGGGTATTACAGCATGAAGTGAAGAAAAGAGCTAATGCAGTTGTGAAAGCGAAATTGTGAAGGAAGACATGCGAAGTACAAAGATTTGAAATTGACATCTAGTGTAGCAGTGAGTGCGGTTTGGCATAGTGAGAAAGGAGGTAAATTATTTGATATTATTCTATTGAATAATCTTGATATTAGTTGGACAATGTGTTCAGTGATCTTTCCATTGAATTTGTTTGGGCAGTGGGTCCTTTTGTCTTCCATAACTCTTAATAGGGTTAGAATCTTTTAACATGGATTCAAAATCTCCTAACCAGGATTCATATGTACTGAATGTATTTCATAAGACTCCCTAATAGAGTCCATCCTTTCACAAAGAATATTCATATTAGTGCATCTTTTATGGGCATCATTCCCACCGGGGTTTACTCTTTGATCAAGAGGTTCCCTAGTCAACATATCTTGTGTCATTGTGCTATTGTGTATGAATATCTTTCTATGGTTGGTAATTATATTTTTTACATGGTTAAATGTTGTTGAAGTTGATAAAATTTATAATTATCTGATAACTGATTCACCCCCCCCCCCCCCCCCTCTAAGTTATCTTGGTGGACTTTACTTTCTAACAATTGGTATCAGAGCAGCAGGTCCTTGAAAGAAAATTTTAATAGCTTAAGGAGATCCATGGCGAATTTTAAGAAAGAAAGCCCTAAGTTTGATGGAGTAAATTTTGACAGCTGGAAAGAAAAGATGAATACAAATCTACTATGTTTAGGACCAGGTTATTGGTTTATTACAAAGAATGATAAGACTAAAATCTTATGGAGGAACAAAGATAGAGAATGAAGTGATATGGAAAATTCTAAGGACATTGATTCTTGTATTTAAGAAGACAACACAAATGATTGAACAAGTTATACCTTGTACTATGAACTTTACAAGAGAGAATCTTCTTGGAAGATTGGAAGCAGTAGAAATGAACCTGAGGTTATCAGGAGACTTGCCTAGAATGGAGACAACATTTAGTGCTCTTAGTCTTCACCCTACTTTGTCAAGAAGCATCAGTCTGAGTGGAGATTATGCTGGTGGAAACAGATCTAGAAATGAGGAAGAAAGAAAGATTGAAGAAGGTATTGCCTTGCTTGCGAAGAGAGAACCAGATGGTAAGAAAATATTTAAATGTTGGACTTGTCAAGAATATGGTCATTTTGCATCTAAATGTCCTAAGAGAGTCAAAAAGTACAAAAACAATTTCAAGCTTAGAAGATCTAAGGAATGCTATTATGCTAATGATGAAGACCTTGAAACTAGTATAGAAAGAACTCTAAGTGAAAGTGATACTGAGAATAATGATAACATAGGATTTGTAGCAATTAAAGAAGAGAATCTTGAAACTGATGTCAAGGAAGAAAAATCCTTAGTTTCCCAAGTTGAAAAAAAAGCTGATTGGATTATAGATAGTGGTTGTTCACATCATATCACTGGAGATATGAAAAAGTTCATAAAGTTTAACAATTATGATGGAGGAGTTGTTAGAGTTGGAAATAATGCACCTTGTTTGATTAAAGGTATAGGATCTATTACTCTTGATGGAAAGACTAATACTGATGATGTTTACTTTGTGGATGGATTGAAACATAATCTTTTCAGTGTTTGATAGTTAGTCGATAAGGGATATCAAGTTTGGTTTACTGAGAAAACTTGTGTGATAAAAGATAAAGATGAAAATCTGATTGGAACTGGATCTAGAACTAGAGGTAATGTATTTCAATTGAATCCCACTAAGATGACATGTTTGATTACTAAGATTGATGATAGTTGGTCATGTCATAGAAGGTTTTTTCATATAAACTTTGATAACATTGTGAAAGTAAGTACTACACTTGCAGTAAGGGATTTGCCTAAAATTATGAAGCCTACTAACATGATTTTCAATGAATGTGTGATGGCTAAGTAGAAGAGAAGTTCATTTCCTAGTAAGAAGTTCACATCTACAGAGAAGTTGGAGATTGTTCATACAGACTAAGCATTCCTACCAGTCTAGAGGATTCTATGGAGAAAGGTATTTAATGATTCTTGCTGATGATTTTACAAGAATGATGTGGATTGCATTTCTTAAAGAAAAGTCTGAAGCATTTGATAAATTTAAGATCATTAACAATAAAGTTAAGAATGAATCTGGAATGAAGATTAAATGTTTGAGATTTGATAGAGGTGGAGAATTTACTTCTAGATAATTTAACACCTTTTGTGAAGTGAATGGCATTAAGAGACAGTTTTCAGCCCCTATAACACCTAAACAAAATGGTATTATAGAAAGAAGAAACAGATCAATAACTGAAGTAGCAAGAGCTATGTTATTTGAGAATGATTTGGTGAAGATATTCTGGAGAGAAGCAGTGAACACAATAGTGTATACAATGAACAGAGTACAAATTAGAGCAGACACAGACAAGACACCCTATGAATTATGATTTGGAAATGCACCCTTAGTGAAGTATTTTAGAATTTTTGGAAGCAAATGTTATATAAAGAGAGATGATGATATTGGAAAGTTTGATCCTAGAAGTGATGAAGGTATTTTTCTTGGATATTCTTTGAAGAGAAAAGAATATAGATATTACAATAAGAGAACTAAAACTATTGTTGAGAGCACAAATGTTAAAGTTGATGAAAAGTTCAAAATTCAGGAAAGAATGTTTGATTATGAATCAGATGGAGAAGCTCATCCTAAGCCTAACACTGAGACTACTGAACTATTCTATGAGACTGACAGCAATTTGGTGAAACAAAGTCATAGTGAAGTCATTAAAGAACCTACACCTAAAGTGAGATTAGAGATAGTGACACCTAACAAGAATTTATCAAGAAAACATCCTATTGAATAGATTATTGGAAGCATTAAGAGAGGAGTTCTGACTCGAAATAAGGTATAAGAACAGTTATGTTTGATTTCTCAAATTGAACCTAAATCTACTAGTGAATCTTGTGAAGATGAACATTGGATTAATGCTATGAAAGAATAACTAAAACAAATTGAAAAGAATAAGACATGGGAATTGGTCCCTAGACCTAAAAATAAGAATGTTATTGGAACTAAATTGGTATTCAGAAACAAGATGAATGAACAAGGAGAGGTAGTAAGAAACAAAGCAAGATTGGTATGTAAGGGATACTCATAGCAAGAAGGAATTGACTATGAAGAAACTTTTGCACCAATAGCAAGAATTGAAGCAGTAAGAATGTTTTTGGCCTATGTAGCTTTTAAGAAGTTCAAAGTATATTAGATGGATGTGAAGTCCACATTTTTGAATGGTGAATTCAAAGAAGAAGTCTACATTGAGTAGCCTGAAGGTTTTCCTTTGACTCAAGGAGACATGGTATGTAAACTGAAGAAAGCATTATATGGACTAAAGCAAGCACCTAGAACTTGGTATGCAAGATTGGATAAGTATTTGTTAAAATTGGGATTTACAAAAGGAAGAGGTGACAACAATCTATACACAAAAGAAATTGAAAATGGTTTGTTGATCATAGTTATTTTTCGTTGACGAAATTATTTTTGGAGGAGAAGATGAAGCTAGTGAAAAATTTGCTGATGAAATGAAGAACGAATTTGAAATGAGTATGATTGGTGAACTGAAATACTTTTTGGGATTACAGATAACAAAAAACAATGATGGTATCTTTGTGAGTTAGACAAAGTACCTAAATGGCTTGTTGAAAAGATTTAGCATGAAGAACTGCAAACCAGTTGGAACACCTATGGTAACTAGACATAAATTATCTAGCACAAATGAAACACTGGCAGTTGAATAGAAGAAATACAAATCTATCATTGGAGGATTGCAGTACTTGACACATACAAGACCTGATATAGCACATTCAGTTGGAATTGTAGCAAGATTTCAAGCTGAACCTAGAGAATCACATTATGTCGCAGTAAAGAGGATACTGAGATATTTAAGAGGCACAATGGACTATGGATTGTGGTATGAAAAATTTGATGATTTTACCCTATGTGCATATATAGATGCTGATTGGGGAGGCAATGTTGATGATAAAAAGAGCACTAGTGGTGGAGCCTTTTTTCTTGGAGGAAGATTGGTTTCTTGGCTAAGTAAGAAGCATAATTGTATCTCATAGAGCATAGTAGAAGTAGAATATGTAGCAGCAAAAAACAATTGTAACTAGATAATTTGGATGAAGCAAATACTGAAGGATATTGGAATAAAGTTTTTTGAGCTTGTTGTCATACATTGTGACAACACCAGCACAATTAGTATGTATAAGAATCATGTATTACATTCTAAGACAAAGCATATAGAGATCAAGTATCATGTAGTAAGAGAGAAAGTTGCTGAGAAAGAAGTTAGACTAGAGTACATAAGCACAAAGGAGCAGATAGCAGATATATTTACAAAGCCTTTGCCTAAGGATATATTTGAGTATCTGAGAGGTATGCTTGGGGTTATGCCCCAGCCTACTTTTGAGTAATGATGCAATTAGTTTCAGTCATCCAATGGTATATGAGCCTTATTCTTCTTCTGGATTGGATGTTGGTACTTCCTCTATGGGGAAGTATGTGTATCTAAGCTGAGTCATGAGGACTCTAGTGAATGTATTTTCTAAATAGTGTCTTTTGACATTGGATTTGTTGTTGACATAATGATGAAACTTCTGTCATTGATGTCAATGGGGGAGAAGAGTACATGAAAAAGCATTTGTACTATCTATTGAAGAGAACTGAATAGTAAAATGAAGCAAGATTTAATTGATGAAGAGGATTCAAAAATATTTGTCAGAGCAGCAGTGTTGTAGTATTGGATTTTTGGAACATTGGATGTTTTTAATCTATTTTTCCATCAATGCCAATAGGGGAGATTGTTAGGAATGAATTTTGAATGTTTGGCAGTCATTCTGTAACAGTTGTTGTTGCATTCATGACTATGATTGTCATTGATGTCAACATAGTGATCTTTTGGAGACTTGCAGAGAAGTAGACAATGTTTGGATTAGCACACATGGGATATTATAGTTGGAGCTATGTGATGCTGAGGATATACTCTTTGATATGTTATGTGTTGATGGTTAAGAGCACAGATAGTAATTCATTTATTCATGGAAGTTATGAACATTTTGGTGGAAGTAGTATTTAGGTAGTGTTCTTGAGTAGTGGTTTGTGGAAATCGGATGATATCTCCTAATCGGGATGGAATCTAGTTTTGTACAGTTAAAGGGATGTTAGAGACACATTGATAGTGATGTGATTTTGTTAGTGTTTGAACCTACAAATTAGTCAATTACTCAAATAATCCCAATGGCTATAACCTAGCAAGTTACAAACTACTAAGGTATTAAGGTTAAGACCTTCTTCACTTTGAGTAATATATACTCAGGCGGGTGTACCTCTATCAATTCAATGTTCAACTGAGCTCTGAATTGAGAACTTGCTCCTTCACTACTTTGTTACTGCCTTCAAAATTCAACTCAATAAGTTGCTAAAACTCTGAGTATAACCCAAATTATCCTGATACACAACATCATGATATGGACTATATAAACAGCAACATGAAACAACGGCTTAAGGATATTCATCCTTCTTCCTTTTAGAGTTAAACTCAGGGAAGGGTTAACCTCATTTATTGCTTCTTCAAAGCATTGAAATACATATTTATGAACTTGTCATAAATATCTCAAGTCTGGAAATTATGCATATAAAGTAAAATTTTAGTCAATTATATCTTGGATGGTAAACCAATGTAAATGGATCTAAAACCAGTCCCTTATCCACTGGGCATCAGAGTTGAACTCTACCTTCACATATATCTATTAAAACAAATACAATGAAACTCAAATGACATGCCTAACATATCATTGTTCCCATTCCTACACCTGTCATCAAATCCACATATAGATATTTAATTCCCAGAGACCTCCCCTAAGATTTTACTCTTTCCTTGAAAGAAACTTAAGCTCAACCCCTACATTCACCTTGTGAAAGATGTACTTAAACTGTCTTACAATCTAAATACATAAAGAAACTAAAACACTCCACATGTAAAGATAATCAAATGATAGTAACAAAGCTCCAGTGTATTTGTATTAATTGATCAAATGCATTCATACAGTCTTCCTTGATTTCAAGAAAATAAGGTTCTATATTCCAGACCTCTCTTTTACAAAAATATTTTCCAACCCTTAAGAATGAGCAAGAATTCCTATATATACTGATCAGCCATCCTGGAATCCTTGAAAGGATGCAACAAGCTTCAGATGGATACCAAAAGATCTTTGTACTAAAAACAAAAATAGTACAAACAGAAAGAAAGAAGACAAAAATAGTAAGGCACACTTTCAATTGTCCTTAACAACTTTCACAGGTGGCCCCTTTGTCTGTAGATACTTCAGAGCAGTTACTAAATTTCTTACATGAATGATGACTGCCATTATAGGCTAACCTACATCATCCTTTGTCTGGACACGCTCTCCCTCATATTCTGGATCAGGGGCCAACTGCATCTTACTCATCTTCTTCTTCTGAAAGGACAAAATGCTAGAGTGGATATTTTCTTGTTACCACTTCCAAACTGTTTGCCCTCTGCCACATGTTACATAAATGCTTGTTTCTTTAAAGAGCTGGGGTGGTGGCATCTATTGCATCCTTAGACGATGTGTCTTCTTCTCTACTTTCTTCTGACAAAAGTGTTGTTTCCCAAACTGAAAAAATATCCTCAGTAGGCCAATCAAAAGCTAGAATTTCATCCCTTTTCGATAAGATTTTCTTCCATTTGGTCACTACTGGATGTACTTCAGTCATTACCTTGGTAAAATGTACCCTAGCATCCTGTAGCATTTCCATTGTTTGTACAAAAGGGAGAGTATCCTCAGTATGTATAGCATCTTCTATTTTGGTCAACATTTTATGTTCAATTTGCTCAAACCATTTTCCCTTTTCTTTTATTGTTCCATCTGATCTAACTAGACCAGGAAATATCTAGAAATCACTTTGAAAATATCTCACCCTTAGAAGAGCTACCTTCCTTTTGACCTCCTCTCTTTCTACTTCAAAATCCAGGAGGGCCTTAACAATTTTGTAAGTACTAGCTAATTCGGGGTACTTGGAATCATGGTCTTTAATTGATCCAATTAAAGTTTTCAAAATATTCTCCCTAGGTACCCATGTATCCAAAATTTGGCCTACTGTATTCTCTTCTTTATCAAAAGAAAGCAAAATGTCAGACAATTGCTCTGCACACTTGTAAATTTCTTTGGGTCTGACATTTCTAACAAGATGATGAATAGTATCTTGTACTCTTTTCTCAAACTTTTTCTGTCCTTTCATCTCTGCATCATCACCACTTAGGGAAGGGGGAAGAGGAGACATAGGAAACTCAATGATGGGACTTGATGAGGAAGGACCAGCAGTAGAGGAAGAAATTTGCAATTATTGTTGTATATGGACTGGACTTCCTTCACCCAACCTTTTCCTTAAGTCATCAATTATTTTGTCCTTTTCAAACATTTTTTGTCTCAGCTCTTCATATGCCCTCATTATTTCTTCAAATTTTCTTGTTAACTCCTCTTTCTCCTTAGCTTCCCTTTCAACCACCTTCTCCACAAGATGAGCTGTTACTACAACCATTTTTGATGCTTCTATTGCTGAAGTATCCATTACTCTCTTGACTATAAGACCACTGGAAACATTATCTTTAATCAATTGCTTTCCTTTATTTTTCTCATCCCTTTTCAGTGACCATATAACCAAGGCTTGATGGTCATTACTGAATGCAACTCCTTTGACAGCCTGCTCTACCTCTTCCCTGGTTTGGTATGCAGGTGTAACTTGTTTCCTGATTGCATCAAGGACAATTGCATCAGCTATATCCCATTCAGGGAGGACTAATACTCCTGCATTCTTTACCATTATTCTTCCCTGTTCTGGAGTAATCTTTTCAAAATTATCTGTCATTTCCTTCCTGGTTTCATCTTCAATAACCTTAATATCAACATCAGGGTTTTCTTTATGTTTCCTCTCACAGGTTTCTTCAAATTTATTGATATTCATCTTCCATAAAAATTGCAAAAAGGCCCTGGATTTCACAAAAGCATCATCAGCCAAAAATTCTTCACATGCTAACTTGATGATGGGATCCAACTCTGTTCCTGCAAGTTGCTCTGCTGTTAAGCCTAATTCAGGCTCTTTCGGTTGCTTAGGAATTCCTTCATTTATTTCATCATAAGTCATGAATATTTGACCCTGAGATCCCATTTGTTGCACTTGCTCTATGATTTCTCGATCATCTTTAATACTTAAAGGTGATTATGAAGGAGAGTATTGATCCTCTGGATCCTGTGGCCTCTCCTCTATCCTTTGTTTCTTTGTGGGAGGTGAAAAATCCAAGATGTCCTCATCTGGCTGATCCTGTGTTAAATCTATAATTTTCTTACCCTGCTTTGATGAAGAAGGGATATCAGCCTTTCCTTTCCTCTGCTCTTTTATTTCAGATTCAGGGACAACTATACCATAGCCAGTCTTTTCTTGCACCATGTACTTGCCAGGAGGCAAAATCTTTGTAAATACATTTTTTCCCAACAATGCCTTAGCCTTCTCAGGGTTTTCCTCCATGGCTCTTCTCTTCTTTTCTTCTAGAGTTTTAATAATATCTTGGAAACAACCCATTAGAGTGTCTATTCTCTTCCCCATAGGACTTATACTGCCTATACGGTCATATGTAGGATCGAATTGTTTTACAAAATCAAAAGTTTTCTTATACACTAACCACTTTTCCTTCCTAACTTCTTGATCTTGTAACCCTGGGGTATTCCTGATGATGTCTTCAGGGAAATTGAAAATGTGGTTCACTGCTGAACATCTGACCTTTCTTCTGAACATATCATTGTAAAAGCCCTCTGGGTCTATTGTCCTGGCAATTGTAGTAGTGAAATGATAAGGCTCCAAGACCTTGTGCATATTGAGCCATCCACCTTTTGTGATTATAAATTGATGGGCAATTGTGATATTTGGGAACAGAGTTCCTCTACCCTTAGCAATACTATTTTCCTCAATGTCCCCCAATTGCCTGAAAAATTCTGTAATACCAATCTTGAGAGGAACTTAGAAAGGCAAAATAAAAGGAGTTCCTTTATAGCCATATAATCTAAAAACAGTTGAATAAGGATAGAAAATAAAATCACCCCAATTATGCACAATGTTGAGGTCCTTTGCAAATTGGAGTGGCCTGACAATTTCAGCTAGGGCAGCAGGGACTCTAGGGCTATCATGCACAAAGAATAATTTTAATCTTGTTGCAAAATACTTGTTAAATTGTATGTAACTGCTATCCTTTCTGTCCCATGTCATGTTTAAATTCCACAACTGCACAGGCATATCTTCTCCATTTCTCTGCTTAGATAGTTCCATTTCCTTTTCAAAATAATCAGAACCTTTAAACAGAAACATGTACATCATAAAAGAGTACCAGCAGAAGGATGTACTAACTTTACCCTTTTGAATCCCTATTAATCCATCATGGATTAAATCAGAAATGACAGGGGCATAATCAAAAGTAACTGACAAATGTGGGTGCAACACCTGGATTCCCATATACATCAAGTGTTGTGGCATTTTTTCACTTGCATCTTCCCCAAGAACTTGACACAAAGACTAGTAAGCACCTCTTGCCAAAACATCAAAATACTCCGTTTTAAACGGCTCCTGTGCACCTAATCCTGTGACAATCATTCTTCCAATTTGGGTACAAAAATCCTTTACCGGGCCAATTCTAAAGACATGCTTCTGTGCCTCATAGACCTCGCCTAATTCTTTGAAATCAATCGGCTCCAAGATAGGTGAAGGGTCTTTTAATTTGAAAATAGTTCTGATTTCATCAGCTGAAATTGTTAACAGTTTTTGCCCTCTAACACCTCTAATCTCTTTTGTGATAGGGTCATAATTCTTAGCAATTTCAGTCATTAAATCTGCATCCATAAAAACTCCTAGCACTACAAGCTTACCCAAGTCATTTTCCCATATGTTACAAGCGGGAACAGGAGTATTTCTTTGACTAAATCCAACTGTAAATAATGTGAGCCCAGTAAAGTCGAAAACACCACTTGCATTAAGAAAACCAACCGTAGCATCCTTAATGTAATTTCCTGTGTCATACAGCCCGTCCGCCACTTTCACCCTAGGCTCTCTTGGTGTTAGTTGTTTTACACTGGTCAAATTTACTTTTGAACTGGGAAACATTTGTAACAAATCTTCATGAAGACCCCTTTTCAAATAATCAGTTTCACCAGAGAGTTCTTTTCTTGGTGGCATTTTGGGATTTGAAATTTTTAACGTACTTCGGTGCAAAAGAAAAATGGTGACAAAGCAACTCTTTTTAATCAAACAAGAAAGCACAGAAGTAACCAACCTTGTTTTATCAACCCAAGAACACAAGAATCAATTTCTACAACTCAATTCGCCAAGCTCTCTACAAATCTCTTGTATCCTTATAGTTCTCTGAGTGAAACTAGATTCTGAAATATTTGCAGTCACTTCACAATTATTTCGGCACTTTACCTCGCATGATTTAGTCATTAATTCTGCGGGAGATGAAACTATTGCTAGCCTGGACTTGCCACCCACTTCACCTTCAATTTGAAATCTGGCCGTAGATTTTTCTTGACAGATGATCGTATAATTTAGTCGCATGGTCACATAGGATTATTGGAGGCTAATACAACCATGTGACTAGCCTTCAATGTTACATCCCTTCCGGCGGTGATCCCTCAGCGGTTACCCCTTTTCAAACACACGCTAGTCGCATGGTCGCATAGGCTTATTGGAGGTTAACATGACCATGCGACTAGCCTCCAAACTTTATCCGCTAGCATTCAAAGTTAAGCACGAAGCTCAGTCGTATGGTCGCATAAGCTTGTTGGAGGCTTATGCGATCATGCGACTGAGTTTTAAAACACCGCCAGCCTTTAAGAAACCGCCAGCCTTTAAGATACTATTGGCTGAGCACCTCCACCCATGGTCCCACCACTTTGCCGCTTCATTAATCACAAGATTAAGACTTAGTCGCATAGTCACATAAGGCTTTAACAAGCCTATGCGACCATGTGACAAGACTTTAAAACATCGCCATTTTGCCAAATTTCTAAGCACCAAGGACATAGGATAAAACAATTAAATCAATGGGCTTCTTGACTCAAAGAAAAGGATATTTAAAGCACGTGCTCTCAACATGAACTTAAGTGAACTTTCAAAAAGTAACCTTCAAATAGAAAGCTAAGAGGATGGCTTAGGGCTTATTTAAAAAAAATGGCCAAGCTTAGGGTTTTATATTTTGAAGAATTTGTGCCTTCTCAAGAACAAGACCTAAGACAAGAAAATCTAACAAGTTTGTGACAAAATTTTGAAAACACTCTGACACCTATAACCACAAGATTAGAAAAAGGAAGCAAGAACCGAAAGTTGGACAAGAAATTTAGAAAATTAAGAAGATACCCAATAGATGATAGCACAAACTTTGAGGTCACATGAGTGGAAAATTATTGTATTTGGAAGCTGACGATTTTCTATAATTTTGATGTAGCGTGTGGAAACTTTTATTTTGTAATTGTGTGCCAACTCATTTGTAACTACTTGAGTGTGGTATAAAGGAAGGAATGTTTTTCCTTGTTGTAATGAATAATATGGTTGAATGTGAATGTATGCATGAAGTGAAGAAAAGAGCTAATGCAGTTGTGAAAGCAAAATTGTGAAGGAAGACATGCGAAGTACAGAGATCTAAAATTGAGATTTGGTGCAGCAGTGAGTGTGGTTTGTAACAATGAGAAAGTAGGTAACTTATTTGATATTATTCTGTTGAATAATCTTGAGATCAGTTGGACAGTGTGTTCATTGATCTTGCCATTGAAGTTTTTTGGGCAGTGGGTCCTTCTGTCTTCCATAACTCTTAACAGGGTTAGAATCTTTTAACAGGGATTCAAAATCTCCTAACCGGGATTCATATGTACTGAATGTATTTCATAAGACTCCTAATAGAGTCCATCCTTTCACAAGGAATATTCATATTAGTGCATCTTTTGTGGGCATCATTCCAACCGAGGTTTACTCTTTGATCAAGAGGTTCCCTAGTCAACATATCTTGTGTCATTGTGTTATTGTGTATGAATATCTTTCTATGGTTGGTAATTATATTTCTTACATGGTTAAATGTTGTTGAAGTTGATAAAAGTTATAATTATCTGATAACTGATTCACCCCCCCTCTCAGTTATCTTGGTGGACTTTACTTTCTAATAGGATCAGCCCTCGCAAGATCA